>CP035525.1:3600000-4200000 GCA_008274985.1 Aspergillus sojae | reverse complement strand
GTGCTGGCAGTCTTGTATCGAGCCTAACCCGGAGACGAAGATACCTTTTGTTGCGGATGCTATTCTCGCAAACCCACCAAGCTTCGCTCACATACATTGCGCCCAGGCTTTGGGTGTTCCCCTGCATATGATGTTCACAATGCCCTGGAGTCCTACCAAGGAATTTCCACATCCATTGGCAAACGTGAAAGGCTCCGGCACGGATGCTTCTCTCCGTAACTATATGTCTTACAGCATGGTGGATTTGCTGACATGGAGTGGGTAAGACTTCTAGCGTCAGGTCCCTAACACGGCATTTTGCTTCATGCAGTACTAACGGTGAGTGTCAGACTGGCCGACATTATCAATCGGTGGCGTGTGAAAGCTCTAAATCTGGAGGAACTGTCGCCGAGGACCGCTGCCGGATTGATGGAAGCCATGCAAATACCCCACACCTATTGCTGGTCTCCCGCCCTGATCCCAAAGCCATTAGATTGGCCATCATATATTGGTTCATAATCCTTCTCCCTCTTGCTATGCTCTGACTGACCTGTGTTCTTCCATAGATGTTTGTGGATTCTTCTTTCGAGATGAGCCTTTGTACACTTCCCCGGAAATACAAGAATTCATAAATCGCGGACCTATGCCGGTATATATTGGATTTGGCAGCATAGTGATGGATGATCCAGCGGCTATGACTGCGATGATTCAAGGAGCCTGTCAAGAATTGGGCATCCGCGCGATCGTCTCCAAAGGATGGAGTAAATTAGGTCAAGGATGCAATGATCCTAATATTCTATTCATAGACGATTGTCCCCACGGTTCGATGCGCCTTTCGATCGTATGTGAACAACAGTTTGCTAATCGATATATGTGACAGAGTGGTTGTTTAAGCGTGTAGCAGCGGTGGTTCACCACGGTGGTGCAGGAACCACTGCATGTGGTTTACTCAACGGCTGTCCAACTGCCATAGTACCGTTCTTTGGAGAGTATGTCCCTCTCTAATCCTGGTTTTATATGGTCCACCTAGCAATCAAAAAGCTGACGATGACTAGTCAGCCTTTCTGGGCTAAAATGGTTGCAGCTGCCGGCGCTGGACCGTCACCCATTGACCACAAAGTGCTTACGGTAAAACGGCTTTCAGAAGCCATTGCGTTCTGCTTGACCAGAAACGCACAGCAAGCGGCTGCGTCCATTGCTGCTAGGATGAAGTCCGAAGATGGAGTATCGAATGCAGCTGCGAGCTTCCACCGACACATACCTTGGAAGGATGTGAAATGTGACCTTCTACCCTCGGAAGCCGCAGCCTGGCTCGTTGATAAAAAGCGTGGACTGAAGCTCTCTCACAAGGCCATGGTCATTCTCTCCCAGCATAAGCAGATCGACATGCAGCATCTAAAACCGTACGTGTTTTGGTCAGCCAAGGGTATATGAAATGAATGACTAATTCCACAATGCACCAGGTATCGAGCCAAGGAAATGAGAATTGAAAAGATATATACCGACCCCTTTAGTTCTACATCGGCCGCTGTTCTCAATACCATGACAGACTTCACAGTAGGGCTAGGCAAGTTGAGCACCAGCCCAACCAAAGGCATGACCCAAATGACCTCCAGCTTGGTCAAGGGGACTTTGGTGGACGCTCCGACTGCTTTGGCCGAAGGCTTGCGCAATGTTCCCAGGCTGTATGGGGAGAAGCCAGAAAAGCCAGTGCCTATAGAAGGCTGGAAAAGTGGTATGACGCATGCGGGAAAGGTAAGCCGTAAACCCTGAATATCCAGCTCGCTGTAACTTTCCCTGCAGTCGCCCTTTGTTTGGACGCCGGTCTATGACAGCATCCTCACCACAAGGGAAGAATCATGAGCAGACTGTAGTCGGATGCTAATCTTATGATCTTCCTCGTACAGAGTTTATATACTGGTTTCGCTGATGGACTGACCGGCTTTGTTACGAAGCCCTATCGGGAGGCAAAGACTGATGGTGCTGCAGGATTTGCAAAGGGCTTTGCCAAGGGCAGTGTCGAACTCTTTGCAAAGCCTGGTGCAGGTAAGGACTTCAAATTTGTGGGCTTGTCATTCTCATACTAAAATTTCCTATAGCGATGTTCGGCCTCATGGCGTACCCAGCTATGGGTATTTATAAAAGTATCAAGAAGAGGAACCTCAATCCTACCGAAACGAAGATTTTGGAGGCGCAGATTGAACTTGGGGATTATATGTTACAAAGGTCACCTGCTTCGCCTGGAGAGATCGAGATGGTTCTGTCTAGATTCAATACTCTCAGTTGAAATATTGAGTGCTAATCTTGAGGCTTTGGTTGATGTATCTACAGGGAATCTGTATTAAACAGATTGTTTTACGTGTCTTTTTGTTCTTATTTTCGCGTCACCTGTAGCACAATTAAGTCTTTGGATATCGCACATATTCCTACACTATCGTACTCTTTTTCTGTGGAAACCTTTGCGGCTTCCTTTTCCAGAATAGGACAAGATGAGGGCCGGCTTTTACTCAGCAAGGCTACAACAGTGAATAGACATTGGCTGCTTCTTCGGGAAGTGGCCAGAGAGGTACATAGGGCCTAAGGGGAAGGCCTAGGCATGCCTAGTATATGACGCCCAACAGATACGGGGTACCGAGGAGGGCACAGCCCAAACCCCATAAGGTTCGGGCAAGGAAAAGAACCAGAATGAACAACCGAAGAAGATTTTGGCTACATCAAACATAACGTCCAGATTGTCGAAAAGTGGTAAGGGAAAGCTAACCTGAGCTGCTTAAAATGAAGTCTGAATCTCCTTTACAATTGTATCCAAGACAAGGGAAGGTGATTGTGTCTATATGGCAATACCCGTGTCCCTATACTGTAGTGCCTGTGGGGCAAGGCACACTTACCATCTAGGCCCACTGATTGGTCCACTGTTGAGGCCCTCACGTGACCAGCTGTACAGGATCTGTGGCAATACATACATCCATCTCTACCCGGAATAGCTCTATACAGTGTAAGCACAGCTTTCTAGGTGATGGATGACGGGCGTCCAAGAGGCTTAGTGGGAAATGAGTGGAAGTGTCAACGTGGGATTAGGGGCTCTTGTCAGTCGCCAGATCGACCAAGCGATTCTAGGGAATTCGATATATCATTCCAGTAAAAAAGTAAAACTAGCCCCCACCAACACAGCCTTACGATCAGGCGCCCCATCAGGCTAAGCAATTCCTAAGCAATTCAAGCTTTTCATTCCTATAGGTTCTCGCAAAAACATTACCAATCTTGGTATAGGTAACAGCGGGCTTGCCATTTGAGCTGACATGTTCCCAAAAATACCTCATCACAAATACCCCTGTGAGATCGACATAGGCTGTCGATCTACGCTGAATATGGA
Organism: Aspergillus sojae; assembly: GCA_008274985.1. Classification (NCBI taxonomy): domain Eukaryota; kingdom Fungi; phylum Ascomycota; class Eurotiomycetes; order Eurotiales; family Aspergillaceae; genus Aspergillus; species Aspergillus sojae. The sequence continues at coordinate 4,196,648 of CP035525.1, read as the reverse complement.
CAACTTGGGAGGCCTAAAATATTGGAATTTCTAACCAAGGAGCCGTCTGGTGTTGATAAATAGTCGTGGAAATATCGAAAGAATGGAGGTAGCGCATTCAATTCTTTTCTATAGCCCTTCACAGACGGACCTTGCTCACCATGGCCAAATTGAGTAGCGTCACAGCACGCGCCCTCAGTTCACTCGTTGTGCTGTTTGCCAGTTCCACCCTGGCAGCTTACAATTCGCTCTGGTCACCGTCGCAAGGCGGTGAACTAGTTGGATACTCACGAGTGATTGAGCTCCAGCATGCAGGCGACGCAAATGGCAAGCTTCTTGCTGCTTTTGAACACTGGCACGACCCCAGCTCACCGAGTAGTTATATCATTCGGGAGAGCACCGATAATGGCACAACATGGGATACATTGAAAACTCTGGTCGCCTCTGGTGACGCTCCAACGCCAAATTACTTCCAGCCTTTCCTGTTTGAGTTCCCCCAGCAGCTGGGGAAGCATGCTGAAGGTACTATCATCCTGGTAGGAAATTTGGTGAACGGGACTGTCAGCGACTTCTATTCCTGGCGGTCCACGGATCATGGCCACACATGGGATCAGATTGGCGTTTGGCAACACGGTTGGCCTGGCAGCAACGTCAATATATCTCACGGTATTTGGGAGCCATTCTTGTTCTTGGATAGCCAGAGCAACCTCGTGGCTGTTTTCTCAGATGAACGTGAAAACGAAGCACATTCTCAAAAGCTAGTCCAAGTTGTCTCGACGGATGGTGGTGACACCTGGAGCAATGCCACGGATATTGTTGTTGGCTCCGAGCAGACTTCGCGACCTGGAATGGCGACCGTCGCCAAGATGGGCAATGGAGAATATTTTATGAGTTATGAGTGGTGCGATACCAGAAACTATCCCACTACGTGCCCGGTTCATGGCAAAACATCCAAAGACGGGGTTACATGGGATGCAAGTGACGAGGGAGTGCTTGTCGCTTCCCCTGATAATGTTGCAGCGTACGACAGCCCATATAGCATCTGGGATCCCGTGGGGAAGCAGTTGATTGTATCTAGCTACAATAAACGGCGTCCCTCGAATACCCCATACTTGAAACCCATTCCCCCTCTCCTCCTAGAAGACCGGCATACCGTCCACATCAACATGCAATACGGCACTGGTAACTGGCACTGGGTATCGGCACCTTGGTATGCTCCACGTTCAACAGATTGTACGTCTAATTACAGTCCCAACTTGTTGCAACTGCCAAATGGAACAATTTTGTACTCAGCAAGGACACCGGCCAACATCCAAGGTGGACAATGTGAGGAGAGCACTGGCGCAGCAGCGATCGGAATCCTACCATACAAATCTGACTTTTCAGTTACTGGCGACGCTGGTTGGATTGATTTCGACCAGAGCTGGTCCGTTTCAGGTGCTCAGTACAAGTTTCCGCAACCAAACAGTGATCAAGGCACGATAGTCCTCACAGGTTCGTCGGGATGGACAGACTATGAGATCAGTGCCGATGCCATCGTGACGAGTTCATCTGGCGTAGTGGGTCTCCTGGCGCGGGCAACTCACCTTGACAATGCGCCCAAGGGCATCACACGATATACAGCGGCGATCGATAGCAATCGTGGCGATTTCACCTTGTATAAAGTGAATGATAAAGGAGCAACTATCTTGAGCTCAAAGCCTGTTCCTGGTGGCATCAAGGTAAATCAAACATATCACCTCTCCCTCTCCGTAAAGTCTGCCACCCTTTTTGCAACCGTGACCGGAAGTGGAGGGGCGAAGACGAACTTGTCAGTCACTGATAATATTTTGGGACGAGGTCTGGCGGGATTGTTTGGCAGCTACGGCAGTGGCGGTTTCAGCAATGTTCAAATTCAATGAACTAGGAAGTGTTCATGGTTAGCCTGAATGCACCCCATTGGAATATTACCTTCCACTCATTACCTTTCTCTTGTCTTCTTCCTTCCCCACCGCCGCCTTCTACAACCTTAGTTTTTATTCATTCAACTCACCTTAAAGAACATTTCTAGCATAATCAAATTCACTTCTGATTTCTCTGGTCTTCGTATGCCATAAGCTATCACAATCTGCACTTTAAACCTTAGAGATTAGGGTTCATATTCTTACGTGGGAGGATTAAAGAACATTATTATTATTAGATAATACTTCGTCTGAAGGATTAGTACGCTGTTTATGACGCCTCAAAGGGAGGAAGCAGCCTATCCCTATGAGCCAATCTTCCTTCACGGAATGCAGCATAGCTGGCAGCGGGTGGTGAATCGGTAGAAGAGCAATAATGCTTTTGTAGCTATAGCCTTCTTGTTATTTCTTAAAGATTCCTATGGAACTTTAATCACTCACTCGCAGAGACTGTGCCTACTAACCGAAGCCAAGCCATTGGGCTCATGAAATGGGTCTTCTGACGCCAAGGTGTGACCATAGTTTCTGTCAGCTTCTGTTGTTTCTACCTTACTTGAATGAACCAGTATCGCTTATCATGCTACATATTGAGGATTATAGGGTGAAGAGTGATTAAAATTAAATGCCAAAAGGTAAGAGTATATGTCCTAATGGGCGGCCTCTTTGGGGATCTGGCCCTCCCACTGAACTTTGGCCGACGTATAAAGAGCATCATCGGTCAACATATCCCAGCCCAGAAGGGCCAGCCCCTTCCCAGTCAATACGGCTGCATCGTGTGCTTCATCAGTCCCAGCACAAGCGGTGAAGTCCGGGTGGTGTGGAAAGCTCCCATTAGATGTTGAGATCGCGAACATAGCATGAAGTGTTGGAACTACGTAGCTCACATTACCTTGAAGGATATTAGTGACATGGCTCAAAAGAATTAGAATAGTAGCGTTACAAAACTCACCAACATCGGAGGAACCGGTCAGCACCTGGTCGAGCTTCTGAACGAATTTCTTCCCGTAAGCTGCCATGTGCCCTGTGAACCGTTCACACAAAGTTTCGTTCAATATGATATCGGTATATAGGCCGTCCCTAGAGAATGTGGCTCCATTATTACCAGCAGCTCATAGAGAAGAATGCTTTGCTTGGTAACTCACTCTTCGATTTTGGCTGTACAGCCAGTGACAACAGCCGCCCCCTCGATACATTGCCTGACTTTCGCAATGAGTTTATTGAGCCCCTGTAACGTGGGGCTCCGGACCTGCCAGTAAGACTTGGTGTAAGCCGGGATCACATTTGCAACCTTTGGGACATCGAGGAAGGCGCCATGGATTCGCTCCTCCGGCAAAATCTGCTGTCTCAAAGTCGATATCCCATTGTATGCCTGAACCAGGGCATCCAGTGCATTCACACCGTCCCATGGATTGCCTCCGGCGTGAGCGTTCTTGCCGAAGTATTCCACATGGAGCTCTTTCCGAGCGTTCATCAAGACCCCAGCAACTCCATCACCAGTGGGGCCACCTAAATTCTCTGGTCCACCGTGACTAGAGAGAGGAACATTAGAACATCAACCCATTCTTGAAGTCACGACACAGCAACCAGGATCTTGTACTCACGCCATCAGAGAGATATCCACCCCCTGAAAAGCACCGGCGTCAATCAGTTTCGCCTTGCCTCCACCATTTTCCTCCGCTGGGGTACCGAGAAGTTGGATTCTGCCTTTGATCCCGTATTTCTTTTGAAGCTGGCTTAACGCCAAGAAGGCTGCAATGCTACTGGTGGCGATAAGGTTATGGCCACAAGCATGACCGATATCAGGCAACGCATCGTACTCCGCGTTTAGGTTGATAAGTCGTCCCTCAGTACCGCTGATGCATTCGAAGGACGTATCGACTCCATAGGCGTGTCGGGTGACTGTGAATCCCTGGCCTTCAAGGAAGTCACAGATCGCATCATGTGCCTTGTGCTCTTCATAAGCCAGTTCTGGATTTGACCATATCTATCGGAATGTACAATGTTAGCCAGATGAACTTCTTACAATTTGCTACTTTGGCATGAAACGGGGAATATTTATACGTAGTGGTTTAGCTCATGGAGTTGCTTTGAGACGTCCTCAAGGACGCTGTCGATAACAGACCGGACCTCTTCACTCGAGAATGTGGTTGCAGGAATGATAGTCATTTTTTTTCTGAGATCACAACTTTTACGGCTGTAGCAGTAGAACAATAAAAGAATATGAGATGACAGGGTTTTGTGAGATGCGTCCCGATGGAGATGAGCATATGGATTGAGCGCTGACGTGGTCTTTTTATACTACTGTGATGTCTTCGTCATTGCAAAAGGGTAACGCATTTACAATCGGCTCCCTGTATACAGTGTTGCATAATTCAATGATCGTGGCATAAATCTGGGAGAGCTATTCCGAAGTCTTTAGCACAATTGCTGCGGTCTGATCAGTCTCCACACTTTTTGTTTGACATGTTCCTCTAGCACTCGGAAGTGTGAGCTTTTCCACGAGTCTGCGGCATAGCATAACATTGACCAATAGAGGACAGAAAACTAGACCTCTAAATCAATGTACATAAAGTAGAAGAGTCAGTGTGAGTTCGCGAAATGTATCCGCCATTGGCTGGGAAAATAGTGCAATCAGTACAAGATTTGTGAATAAGTTGTGCTTATCAGAGATGTAGGCCTTAGCCAATCAGAGCGCCCCCCATATTTGCCGACTGCTCCCAGTTAGGTCCGAGCACCAAGATTGAGACCAATCGATAGGGTGCATTTTGCCGATATCAGATCTGTGGCTGAAGAACTTTTGTTTCCAGTGGCTCTCCAGGTGCTCCGCGGGAACATACACATTCGATAGGGAAACCCTTCAAGATATCGAGGGAAGCTTATGTGTATCTATAGGATCTATAGGATTAGGATGTATTCTTGTTGCCACTATCTGCAACGCTAATTCGCGAGTACCGCAGATGTCAAAGACGGCTGGGAATTGTATTGTTATCTCAACAATAGGTAATATGGTAGCGATAAGATTGTTGATGGACTACTGAACTTTGTGAGCACTTTAGATGTGAACCATTATTTCTGAAGATCTGAATATAATTTAATTGATTGCTCTACCTCTGGCGCTTCTTTGACAAAAGCCTAAAAGTATTATCAAAAATTACAGCACTTACCATTTGTTTCGAGGTCTGCTGTCAAGATGGGTACTGAGAAAGAACCGCACAATAACGACGAGAAGGCCGTCTATGCGACACAAGAGACAGAACAAGATTTGAGTACTGGAGAATGTACTGTCTTCCAAGTGACCCTCGAAGCAGAGCGTCGGCTGCTCTGGAAGCTAGATCTTTTGTAAGTGATGAATGGTTATGAATCACTCCCAGGTCCGAAGCTTCACATTCTAAGACAAATCAGTATGCTTCCAACAATGGGCATTTGCTACATGCTGCAATATATGGATAAACTCGCACTTAGTCAGGCAACTCTTTTGAATTTGCGACAAGATCTTGTAAGTAGGCTGAGCGTGGTATTCTACTCTCCTTGTTAACAGCCTCGCAGGGTCTTGTTGGCAACCAATATACTTGGTGCTCTGTCGTCTTCTACTTCGGTTATCTCGCAGGGAGTATACCTACATCCTACTTGATGGTGCGCCTCCCTCTAGGGAAATACGTGTCTACATCGGTGTGAGTCCTATGAACTATTGAGGCGGTCGCAGAACAGACCTGACGATGTCCAGATTTCTGTGGGGTGGAATCCTCATGTGCCATGCAGCCTGCCAGAACTACGGAGGATTAGTTACTGCTAGATTTTTCCTTGGTGTTGGTGAGGCTGCAGTTGCTCCAGGCTTTGGCCTCATCACAGGAATGTTTTACAAGAGAGAAGAGCAGCCAGCACGGTAATGGTTCACCTCTCAGAGTACCCGATGGTAGATAATATGGCTCACTGATCTGACACTCCGTTTCTGTAGACAAGCAGCATGGTTCATCGGTAACTGTATCGCGAACATTATCGGCGGTGTCGTCGCATGGGGAATTGGAAATTCGGCGTCGGGACTGCAAAGCTGGCGCCTTTTGTTTCTCGTACTTGGAGGCATCACCTCGGGTTATGCCCTCATCCTCTTCTTCGTTCTCCCCGACTCCCCCGCCAAAGCATCTTTCCTCTCGGAGTCTGAACGAACAATTGCAGTACAGCGAACACTCCAGAACAAGACTGGTTCTGCAGCGGTGACGGAAGAATTCCTTTGGGATCAAGTGATCGACGCTATACAGGACCCCCAGGCCTGGCTCCTCATCCTGTACACCTTCTGCGTGAATCTGGCGAATGGCGGGCTTACAAGCGTGTGTTGACTCGGTGCCAGGAGACCTCAAAACCCATGACTGACATAACTCTAGTTCTCCACGATTATCATCGCAGGCTTTGGGTACTCGAACTTTGAGTCCCTGTTGCTGCAGATGCCCATGGGACTTTGTCAACTTATATTCTTGATACTGACCGCACTCATGGCAACCTACATCCGATCCTCGCGTATAATGTCCATGATTTTGAACGTAATAGTTTCCGTCATTGGAGTCGTTTTAATTTACACGCTCGATGACTCCCAAAAGGTTGTTAAACTGGTCGGCCTGTGCTTTGTTGCTACATTCGCTGCTAATATCCCACTGAGTCTGAGTATCATCACCTCGAATGTCGCGGGAACGACCAAGCGGAGCATGCTCAGTGTTAGTCTTTTCATCGCTTACTGCGTGGGCAACATTGTGGGGCCACAGTTCTATTACGCTTCACAGGAGCCAGTTTACTCGGTATGTGCTCTGGCCATCTCAGATTATATTGTGCTTTTCACTCATAAATTTACGATAATAGAGCGGGATCGAAGCGACTTTATGCGGGCTGGTTCTCGGAGTATTCTTCCTAGGCTGTTTATTCGTCTACTATATCTGGGAGAACAAGAGACGGGATCGGAGACATGGAGTGATGAACGAAGGGCTTGATGTTCATGATCTCGTCAAGGAGCAGAACAGGAAAACTGATAGGCAGATACCTGGGTTTCGCTACACCATTTAATATCTTTGTTGTGCAGGAAGGTGAGAGTGTATCTTTGATCACTCTGGTTTCCCCCTTCGGAATTGTCTATACTCTAGGACCTGGGGGGTGCAGTTAGAGACTCCCACTGTACAGTTACAGGTTTACTAACCCCGAGGTCCCCAACCTGGATCATTATTCTCAATGGAAAAGTACTAGGATGTCCCGCCATCTTATCTATCTAGGTAAACTAGCTGCTTAGTCAGCTGTACTAAGCCTATTTAAGTAAGGTTATAGTAATCTTTAGAGTCGGGTTAATATAAATCCTTCCGGGTTTGGGGGGGACTTCGGGTCAGCCCTTTGAAAACCCGCCCCGAAACACACTCTAAGCCCACCCTCTGTAGAGTAGGAATTGCTATATTATAGATCTTTATATATACGCTGAAAGTTCCTGAGTATCTGCTTGAGAAATGGATTTCTACACGTTAGATACCTCAAGGTTTTAGGCGGTTGCCATAGCTATAGTCTGCTGTATGATATAAGTAGAGTTTAGTGCTACCTTTCCACTTAGGCTCTAGGGCCTCCCATCTGTGTGATCAAAAGAAATTGAGGAAAGTGGAGCGAATGACACGGCGTCAGACCGGTCACGCTCAGATCCTGCCCCTGGATTCGGATCGCCGGTCTCGTCTCTTGAAGTCATTTGATTAGTCGATATTCGAAAGGCTGTTCTGTCCATCTCGTTGACCTACCCGTTGTATGAACATTTCACAACAAGATCTCCCTTATGCCCGAAGAGCGCGTCTTTAAAGAAAAACCTACCTTTTGACTAAATGTAGCAAGAAGGAATTAGAACTAGTGTCAAACATAGACTGTATATACTGTAACATTGTTGTGCTGAATTAACTCACCGGAAAGAAAAATTTATCCTCTCCCTGAAGTCCATTCTTCAACTCATGAACTAGATTTTCCAGGTTCTCTTTTGCATCCGAAATCCTCTGGGATATCTCTGCACCGTAGGAATCGTATCGCAATTCTTGCTTTTTCCAATCAGATTTCACTGTAGGGTTGCCAATGCTGATGGCAAGGCCACCATCCGTGACGTCCTTTAGTGTGAATTCTATCTTCCAACTGATGATTACTTTATCACTATTGACATTAGGGTTTTTATCGTCAGATGAATTGCCGTTAGAATATTGTCCACGAGTTCACTTACTGTTTATCGATCACAACCGGTTGGTGGAAAGCTCTGTACTCGCCGTGGTAACCATAGTAAAGTTCTGTGAAGCCTTCCAGCGCCATATCATTAGTCCCTGGCATTATACTGAATCGGGAGCAATTGGTGCCTACCCTATTAGTTAGCTAGTGGTTAATCATGCCTCGATTGAAGGGGGCGGCTTACATGTTGCCACAAAATCACAGTTTCCTATCCTGTCGTCCCACGCGGTTGGCCTTTTATAAGCATACCAACACAGCGCCCTGCCATCTAGTGGGGTAAGGGAATGGCCCGATGATAATTGGAAAGCGAGTATCGTCGACGGAATCGACTCATGGAATGAGAGGGAGAAGTTCCGATCTGCATCCTCGGGCTGGTCGTACCCTTTTACGTTATCGCCAATTAAAGATGACGCAATGAAAAGTACCCAATGGTGATACATTTGATCAAACCCAGACACCTGCCAGTGATGATAAGTGACAGTCATGCTTGCGCTCATCATGCGATTGATCTTGCTGAGTCTGGGCAGGAACCATTCGTCAAGGAACCTTTGCCTGGCGAGAACGTAGCTGGCAAACTCCGCAATTCCCTCTTGACTGGGGTCGGTTCCATCGGTCCAGTTGCCGGTTACGTTCAGATATTCATCGTCGCCACCGGGAAGAGGTCTGGAGTCGGTCATTTCCAAGTATAAGAGGTAGTTGAGTCTCCCAGTGCCCTCGAAGCCGGGGTCCACCGGTCCGGTCGCATCGCTCCATGGATAGGTCTGAAATCTCAACGCCGTCGGTTTGAAGGTGGGATCCTCGGCCCCTGGAAGGGTTCTCGATTATCAGGCAACTAGTATGTAATCTATAGGTCCAGTGGTCCCTTACCCGAATTTAGCACCGCAGTAAAGCCAATTTGTCCAGCGTTCGCCTCCTTCAGCTTTGTGTCGATTGATTTTTGGAACAAGATCTGAACGTTTTCAAGTACTTCGGCATCCAAGACGCGCGATTTACCAAGCTCCCATCCATCGGGTCTCCAGTAATTCTCAGTTGGTTGGGCACCGCTAGGAGGAGTGGGAACATCCATATCCTTGAGGATCCAGTCATCATTTGTCCAAACACCAAAGTCAGAATCGCCGATATCTGGGTGATTTGTCTGTGCAGCTATGGCCTTCAAGTCAGCTGGAAACCATCTACAAATGGCATGGATTTGAGGCACGTACTACTGAAGTCGAGAAAAAGTTGCCTAATAGAATAGTCACCTGGCGCATGGCCCATCAAGTTACGAACTCTCTGATAGTCCGGTGACTCGTCGTCAATCTCGACCAGTGCGAGATCTATTGGACAAGCGATTGTGAAGTTCTTCAGGCTGAAGGAAGTAACTGATTCATCGTCGTCGTCAGGTGAAGCGTATACCTTCATGGTGGATTGTCGCAGCAGCATGCGAAAGGTACAGCTTGTTCGGTTGCCCGATGAATAATCGATTCTCAGTCGAGTGGCTCCAAAAACAGAATCATAGAAGCCTTGTTTGCCATATTTACTGCCAAGGGAGACGTCTGTCGGTTCACCGAACCCTTTACTAACAGCATAGTCATATTGGGCTTGAAGTGCCCCGTTGATAGAGTATTGCGTTCTATTGGTGTAAGCCTTGTAAGCCAGTGCTGAATAGGTGTTTCTCTATCAACAACTTACAAAGCCAATATTTGATCGAATTTACCAATCTTAGTATATGCAGCACCAAGATTAGCCCTTATCACTTGAAAGAAAGGTAGTTGGTTCTTTTTACCGAGGCTTTCCAGACTCGATCGTTCGCCATATCGAAATGTTAGAGCTGGGGTAGCAAGGAACCACCAAATGTAGATAACACGAGAGAGATGGTGCGTGAAATTTATTAATGGCAGGCTGGTGGAAGTTTGACAGATATAAGGTGCCCAGTGGGAGCGAACTTTGTCACCAAAAAAAAAAGTTGAATCATTTCCCGATACGCACAGCTTGTTCTCTCTGGAGCAGCTGAATCCGCTTCCACGTTCTCTACATGTTGCACAAAGTCCTTTCGTAATTATGTTAGGCATCTATGCAGATACCAGTATACTACGTGCATACCCCTCTGCCAGAGTTGGCTACTGCGGGCATTGTGCTTGTGTACTTCCTATATCCTGCACCCATCAAACCATTAACTACCTAACCCTGCTCCACTCACACCCAGGACTACATATGACCCACAGAGAAAAGCCAGGTGTTACCGTATTGATCGGCCGGTATATATTATATTATTTTCACTATACGGTGAGGGTGATGTGTAGGCAAATTCTAGAATAGTCGCCAGGTTATGGGAAGTTAGAGCTAACTACACCTGTTAAGATCAATAGTAAGTGACCTTATCTAAAGAAATACGCCGACAGGAAATAATCTTGATTACAATGGTGGGGTTCATTCGGGATGAGTTGGCTAGCTGGCTGTGGAGCCTTGCAAGTAGTCTGCAGTCCTCTTGCATATTACCCCGCTGGAAAGTGAACATGGCTTGTACCATGCATGCCAACTCATCAAGAATATCAAAACTTATGTAGGTGACAGGTACGGCAAAGCAGAAGAAGGGTGTGTGATGAAGAGTTGCATGAATAGGGTGCAGTGTACTTATTCTGCAATGGATCTGATTCACCCAACTGATGTGGCTGGCTGAAGGCCGTTCGGTATCATCTGCTGTCCTTTTCACTGCAGATCTTATATTGGATATACACACAAACATCCATTCTTAGTGTGAGCTCAGCGTGATAAGTGGGTATATTGCTAGGATGTTACTCTATGTTCAATGCCCCCTCCCCTCACCCCTTCGTTTATCGTCAAGAATATACGCATTTTGTTACATTGGCTAAGGGTCGCCCATTTAGTTTGCAGTTGAGTTGACGTGTCATGACCGGACTCTCTTCAGCTGCTGCTACTTACAACTCATGACGTGGCAGACTACCTACCACTGACTCAATTGTTTACTTGCAAAGTTGGATCAAGTGGGCGCATTCAACTATTGCGTCTGAAGCAGAGAGTTTGCTCTTTCCTTTCAACTAAATCAAAGTTTATATTGTTGTGTTCCTCTTCTACCTCTTCTTTGATTTTCCTTCTAGACATAACTGTGCTTATTTCATCATCATTACAGCTTAATCATGGCCTACACACGGGTCGATGCTGAGCTCATGACCAACTATGTGGCAGCGCGTAATGTGCCAGCTGGGAGCCATTTTATAGCAGCTCTTGATCAAAATGATGAATTGATGGTCTTTTCACTTTCCGATGACCCAGTGCCCAAGTTTCTCTTGAGTATGTGTCCCATTCGTCCTAGTTTACATGCCATGATGGCCGTAATACTAATATATGCGCAAAGTTCGCCAGGATAATGAAGGAGTTCAGTATGAATTCAATCTTAATGCCTGCTGTGACATCCCCGAGACCGCGATCATTCAAGCATTTGACTTCCATCAAGATGCAGATCGAACACTGTATCTTGCATTGGCATATCAGCATGATGATCAGGATACCTCTGCTCATCTCATGCTTTCCCAACCGTTTCAGCCATCGCTTCTCCAGGAAGGTGAGATCATTCCAAAGCTTAAAGGGGAGGAGAAAAAGCTGGGTACCGTGAAGAGAATTTTTATGGTAGGTTGATGTTTCAACATCCGAAGCCCGGGCTGCCTTTTGATTGTCATTGCTTACAAAATGAATTTAGACTCCAATGCCCACGGTGCTCCAGTCCTCTGCAGAATATCCACTCGTATTACTTACTCACGAGAATTTTGACCAGTTAACCTCATGGGGGGATGACATCACAGAAGTCATTGTCGAACCAAACCTCACAGGCTGGTTCACCAGCAACGCGTTGTCGACCCCAGTGAATGTAGCAAGAGTTCTTGATATAGCTACCGCAACCAATTTCCATGGCCAGGGCATCTTTGTGCTCTATGAAACCAGCTCTGGGGAATCCAGGGTCTATGGCCAGTTTCTCAAGCCTGATGACCAGTCTTCGGACGGGACTATCTTCCGATTCCAGACAGAAGTGCAGTGTCCATCAGGTACGTCTCGGCTGCTATGCTCATATAAAATAATAATTAACGTCCTACTAGACACCCAGGGCCTTTCCACCGCTCGGGACAGCCGGAAGAATTCCGCTCTACTGCTTGGATCCTCTTCCGGTCTTCACTATTTAGATGCAAACCAAGCGGTCGACAAGAATGCTACACCGGAGCTGATAAGTAGAGAAGATGAGATTCAGGGCTGCAAGTCGCTGAAGATCGTCCAGGACGACAATTTGCTAAGCATCTGGTTCACCTCTGGCATTGACCAACTCGGGTATATTCGAGCCACGGTCACCGAACTTGCGGATAAAGCCCTACAGAGACCAGTCTTGTTGATGACAGCGGGGGAGTCTACCTCCTTTGCTCCTTTGATTTTAAAGCCCTCCTCTAGGAGAGGAGATGTCGCGTGGCAAACACTCGTGTCGAATGATTACTACGGAAATCTCACATTGTTGGAACAGGCTACAGACCAAGGCTTATGGAGGGCCAAGCCCTATTACAGTAATGATGAGACTGAAATCTACCCTGTAGAAAGTTTTTCGATGACTATTACTGCGTTTGACAAGGATCACTCTCCTCTGAGAGACAGCTCAGTGCACATATCTGCCGCCTCAGCTGTGACAGGCCTCCTCAATGGCAGGGCAGTAACTTTGACAGGTTCGGGCTTCTGGTATAAGGCTGATAGCGAAGGAATGCTGAATTTGATTATTCCGACCAAGGGCATCGCATCACAGTCCCTTATCATTGACAGTATTCAAAACGCTGACGGAGATACCCTTGTCACTGAAAGAACACACCTCGACCCAAATAGAAAGGTTATGAATCGCCTAGAGGAAAAGCTTAAGTCGTTCAGGTCGATAGAGGACCTTAAGGATGCTAGAACCCAGGACGGTGAACTTCTCTTCAATCCAAATGACATGCCGAGCGATGATGACCTTCAAAATGGCCTCCAGTCCTTTCATCTTCTTTGTGAGGCTTATAATCAGCTTCCCGCAGACGGTAGCTCCCCTGAAATACGACCTGAAGGGTGGTTCGATTGGGCCGCAGAGGCTTGGAACTGGGTGAAAGATAGGTTCAGAGATGCGCGCGATTGGTTTGTGGATACTGCAGGTGAGCCATCTCATATTTCCAAGCCAAGATGAAGTTGAGCGAAGCTTATAGAACGACGATTAAGGCAAGGTCTGGAAGTTTGTCTGCAATATCGCAGGCGAAGCCTTTGAATTTGTGTTGGACACCATTGAAAAGATCGGAGAGGTCGTTACATGGGTGAGTTGGGTCTTCTTTCAAACCTGGGAAATGAAGGGATAGGCTGACCCGCCCTATATAGATATGGAACAAACTAAAAGTAGCATTTGAATGGCTTATCAAATTCATTGGATTCTTGTTCAATTGGGGTGATATCCTGAAGACAAAAAACCAGATTTCCTCGTTGTTAACGACTGGCTGCGACCTAGTGGCCAACAAACTGGGTGACGCTGCTGGAGGAGTAGATCAATTTTTCGCCCGCCTTATTGAGAACATTGACGATTTGGGTGTTGAGCAAGATGTCGAGGTCTCACCGGGTACAGGGAGCGATAGGAGCGAATCCTGTACTGTTCGAGATGCTCAACTCAGTACATCTGTCAATTGGGCCCCAGAACGCATGAAGAACGGAGGCCTGAAATCGTCCAACGCTGTTAAGTCTGAGAGTAAGTCTTTATACCTAAACCAGTTAAGAAAGGAGGCCTGAAACTGATGGTGCCTGTCTAGATGACCCAACCGACGACGCGGAGAAAACCTGGGCAGATATATTCGAACCTGCACTCGTGGGTATTATGGATGCTGCCATTGAGGTTGGTGACAGCATAAAAGACCTCTGGACCAGTAAAGGTTCAATCTCAGCCTCCAGCTTTATGGATGTTGGTAAAAGCCTCCTTAAGCTCGCTGTTGAAACAATTCGAAGATTGGTCGTTGCGATAATTCAGTCCTTGGAAAAGCTGGTACACGAGGTGAAAGACATAGGAAACAAGCCAATCAAAGTTCCGGTTTTTAGCGCTCTATATAAACTAATAGCACGCCATGAGCTGACCATCTTCGACGCCATCTCCTTGCTCGTTGCCATCCCAACAACGATTTTCACTAAGCTAATTATCGGGCAAGCTCCCCCAATAATCGACAATCTAGATGCAGCATTACTAGACAAGCTTCTCTTCGATAGTGTGTCTGTGCCTCCTCAGGTACAGCTGGATTTTAACACTTTCACCACCAGCCTCACAGTTACGACAACAATGGTCAAAACAGTCACCAACCTTATTAAGTACTTTTATACACTAGCCACCAAAGGCAGTGGTGGCGCTCTGAAAACAATGACTGCAAGCCGCTTCATCCTATTATTTTCTGTCTCTCTGGATATGTTCAGCACCCTTAACTCATTTCCGACAGACGCTTCGTTACCAGGGTTAGAGTATAGGCAATGGGTATGTACATATCCTCATTTATAACATGGTACCATTCTAACGGCCCTCTAGATCAGCTACCTATCACTGATCCGCGGGGGTGCCAATATCTTTGCCAGCTTTGTCTCGGCGGATGCCAAGGGTTCTGGGACCGCCCGAGACAAGGTCCTACTTGTCCTTGATCTGGCCACTTGCCTTACAATCTTTGGACTGTATCAAGCGGTTGGAGCTGCGGAAATTGAAGCTGGTTCATCGTGGGAGGATTACAATCTGGAGAGTACTATTACTGGTATTCAGGGGAGCGTGCTGAACGGAGTCTCCGGTATAGGTTACTACATTGCCTACATGTTCCAGGAAGAGGTTCCAGTCAGCGGTGTTGGTCTTGCGATTCTCGAGGCAGCGACTGGAGGTCTAGCTGCTCTGGAGGGCATTAAATGGAAGATCGACCACGATCGCCAGAAGAGGTGCCTTTTGATTCCCGCGGCGTACTAAATACAAGTAAATAGATGTTATTTTTGACTTGGTCGGTTGGATGCCGCTTGGTCTTATGAAGTTGGAGTAATTTGTGGTCATGACTCTTGAAATTGAATCTTCGTACGAATTGAACAAGCTTAGAGTGTGGTTCGGGGCGGGTTCGGGTCAGCCCTTTGGAAACCCGCCCCGAAACACACTCTAGCCCTGAGCTAGTCCTGTTCCGGAAAGGAAAGTCGCAAAGTTTCTAAATAAGAACCGTTCACTAGTGGTGGGAATAGTAATGGTGGTAGTTGTACATATAGATATCCTGAGACTCGGGCTTAAGCTTAGGGGCTGCAATGCCTAAAGTTAGCGGGGTAGTACCTAAACATCATTAGGGACACGGTGCTTAAAAATAGAATAAGTCTCTTGCTTACTCCGAAGTGGTAAAATGATTTGGCGCAAGTAAATATCGTCGGACACGGACTAGTGATATTCCGGACAGGTTCCGCAGTATAATTCTTACTCCAAAGTACCCCGCTATCCTATTAGAGCAAGTAATCAAAATCCACAGTTTGGAAGTGATCAACCGCGGTCTCTCTTTGTCATTCTTCTTGTTCCTCTTCTCTTCAGGTTTCTCCCATTAGCATTGCTTTCAACTGTATCTCTGATCTCCTTTGCTTCACACTTGCGTGTTCCTCCGATCTTCTATCCATACAACCAGCTTTTGATCCACTTCTGACAAGATGGGTGTCACTGAGATCAAGACGTATGTTGATTGTTTTGTGCGGACTGTGTCTCATTTCCTTCTTTCGGTGACTAACCAATTAATTCTCTCTGGTCAGTCCTGCTGAATTCCAGGAAAAGGTCATCCACTCCAAGGAGCCCGTCGTTGTCGATTTCTTCGCTACCTGGTGCGGTCCTTGCAAGATCATTGCCCCAACCATCGAAAAGTTCAGCAATGAGAACCAGGGCGTCAAGTTCTACAAGGTAGACGTTGAGGAGCTTAACACTGTCGCTGCCGACTTGGGTATTGCCTCCATGCCTACCTTCGTGTTCTTTAAGGACGGCCAACAAATCAACGAGTTAACCATCCGCGGTGCCAACCCTGGTGGTGTTCAGAAGGGTGTGAAAGCCCTGCTTGCATAAATTGTCTTCTTCTGAACCATTGGTCAACAAGGTTCTCCGTTTATTATAGAGGAATATGATCCTAGTTTAGACTACGCAATAAGTTCTTTTATACGCATCTGGACGACTATGGAAGAGAATTCAATGCCCCGCGGCGGGGCAATTGCTGCCTGAGGCAACGACCGGTGCACCTAACCACTGTCCTTTGTAAACTAGTCAGGATAACTCACTCTGCTGCACCGTGAACTGTCCGTTCGAGGAGCCGAGCTTGCCCTTGTGGAAGAACTCACGTCCAAGCTTCTTCATGTCTCCCAATTCACTGGACTCATTACTCTTCTATCGGGAAAGTTCACCTGGCTTCTAATCTCCTCCAGGTTCTTGGCGGTGAATCGATCGCCCACGCCGAGGAGATCAGCAGGCGTCTGAAGTTCACCATCAATAGCGGGCCAAAGTTTGGGGTCCGCGCGCATCTTCTAAGGAGACATCGTCTCGAGGATAGAGCCAGTTATTCTGGATCTATCCTTTGACATCGATGTCTTTGATCCAGGCATTGCGCCCGGAACTGGTGCCCCAGAACCAGGCGGCTGGACGATGCGTGAAGCTAATAGGATCTTGAGAGGCCTGCGCCCGGTGAGCATAGGCGCTGCCGATATCGTCGAGATTTCACTTGCGTATGACGACAAAAATGAGAGCATTGCGTTTGTGGCTGCCCAAATTGCGTACAAGTTGATAACAAACTGAGTGCTGAGCGGATCCGACACAGACCACACACAGGCGACAGCAAGAACGGAGCTCTGATTGATATCAATCAATGTTAGAAGCTTATTGTCGCCTTTTCCTTTCTTTACCTTCTCTGTTTTAGCGTTCTCTCCCTTTGTCTGGCTTTATCTAATAACCATCGGCTGCTACGTTGAGAACAGAGGGAATGTTAGGTTCCGTGCTGTTTATGTGTCCTGTTGCGATGCATGGCGAAGAGCGCCATTTTCTACTATAAGATATTGCTCACAGCTCCTATACTTCACGGATTGTAACAGGTTGTACCGATTTAGTGGGGTATATCGGAAAGTTAATATACAATGCTCCTATCAAATATTGTTCGCCACTGAAAGTAACCGTGGCCACTATCCCCCAACAAGCACAAGCTCGACCACGAGCTTTCAGGAAATCCTTGAGAACCATGGTACAATGATATTATTCATTGGCAATTGCGGGAGACATGACAGCAGCCCAAGCTCTAGCCAAAAGATGATGTCAGAGTGGCTCGGGATTTGAAACTCTTATAAACGGCCTCTGCCCCAGATCTGCCTCATACATAACAGAACAGTCAATGCAATCAGATATACATTGATCTATTACTGAACTACTTCTCATAATGTACCAACAAATTATTGGTCGTTCCGGGCGACAGATCAGCACCGTGGCCAGGAGAGCTGGGACAGTACGCCATGCTATATCTTTTTGACGGCCTCTAACTGATATGCTAGCCTTCACAGAACGATAATTCTTCCAACCGAACGCAAATAAACCCATCCCTGTTGCGCAGACAGGGCCCTGCCTGGGCTCTTGCAGGAGGCGGAATGGTTGCTACCTTGGAAGGTGTTTATTTGATGTTACGTTCGTTCCGGCGCCTGAGATACATCTAGCTTGTCCCGCAAGGCTGTATACAAATTTGGGACCATCGTGGCCTACCTCAGAAGGTGGAAGATAAAAATATCACGACGAATGACCACATCCTCACTCACTATACGTTGGCGATTGGAGTCATTTGACATGGAGAAAAAGCGAACAAAACACAAAATGATAATGGGGTATTGTGCTGGACACTACATACGAAGGAATTATGTTATTATAATCATATTATAATATTTGACATTTTCTGAATGCTCAGGTGGCTCATTCCGTAGCCATGGAGAGGTTTCAAGCTTCACCAGAGTCCAATCTACTATTCGTCCAGGCCAGTGCATGGAGGTATTCCGCTTTTCCTAATGATCTACCTATGAAGACTTGCCTATTGACTATACAAACCCTTCTAGGAGTGTTTCATTCTGGGGTAAAACCAATGCAATTTGCCTATACGATTTGTAAACCGCAATGCCTCAAGAATATCCGAAGTAACGTAATAGGCTATATCTCATAAGGGAGGGATCATCGCTAGTATGAAGCCCGTATACTGCCGGCCGACCTGTGATCCAGTAACACTTCAAGCAATCCACAGAGCTACCTTTCTAGGGTCGTTGGTTTCGGCTAAACTGGCCCCCTTCTGCAACAGATCTAAATCGGCTGTGGGCTGGGCGGGCAGGCTAAACACGGAGTCAGGCCGAGACCAGAGCCTGATCGGCATATATTACGAATTCGCAATCCCAATCTCACTTCCAACCCAAGGTCGCGAATCTCACCCGACCTTACCAGACTTTATTGGATGGTTCAATTCAGGCAGAATATCTGATTTCAGTTTAATGCGGGACATTGTATTTAGAATGGCTATACTGGTGTGTGTGAAGATCTATTGTTTCAAGGGGCAGCTTTCGGGAAACCCCCGACACCAACTTAAATCATTATCGGACTTGCAAGAGGTGAATATTGTCCCTGACTCTGGCGGTCATGTAATGCTACCCCGTGTCATGATTATTCATGTTATAGATCATGGTCTAGAACTCGGGACGCAGCTATGTGCCGTGTCAGGGAGGTATAGAGTCAAGCCATCTAACCTTGGCTTCATGATATCTCCTTGGCACGTTGGCAGGCAGCATCTGTAGTAATGCTTATTAGAACCTTATGATCTTCCACTTAGCGTCACCATGACCTATGCTAGTCACGTACAGTATGCACTTTTCGAGTTGCCTACCTTGGATGTAGACAACTGTTGAGTTGGGAGCACAAGGTAGAGACCGAGAAGGACTTGCCAAATCATTCAACAATTACATTGATCACTATTCTTTCGATCTCGTATATTTTAATTGCAGGACATATTCCATCCTAAGTCCGAGGATATACCGTTACAGCAAGTCAGACATGAAATGCTGGTGGTTTGGCCCATGCTTTAGTTGACTGCCGACATGCTACCCTGAGCTTGGCTGGGAACGCTTGTCGAAAAGTGGAGCAAAATTAGAGCCGGGAGACTTCAGCATAGGGAATGCGGTCCGATAGCCCATACCCACATAGCACTTGGCTTGGACCCGCCAGGAGCCAATAGGGGATAAAACATGGCCACATGCGAGTTAAGAATATCCCGCTGGGACTGCGCATTGGGCACTTGCCGGATAAATTGCGGGTTTCGATCGTTGAGATGAAACAAAAGTCCGCCCGGCAATTTAGCTGGATATTGTTCCGGAAGCCCTAGGTACCCAGGAGCCACAAGGCTTGATTCTTGAAACAACAAACTCTATTCTAGGCAATTTAGTCGTTTCGAATAGACATGCAGAAGCTCAATGTGGTAGCTATAAAGGGGACTCTGTTTCCTTGCCATTGACAGTGATCATCCACTGTGATTCCTCCAACTTGTCTACAACAAGAACAACACCGTCGCTATGGTTAGCTTCTCTTCTCTCCTCCTTGCGGTTTCCGCTGTCTCCGGCGCATTGGCTGCCCCTGGCGATTCCACTCTCGTCGAGCTCGCCAAGCGCGCCATCACCAGCTCTGAGACGGGCACCAACAACGGCTACTACTACTCCTTCTGGACCAACGGCGGTGGTGATGTCCAATACACCAATGGTGACGGCGGCCAGTACAGCGTCACGTGGACCAACTGCGACAACTTCGTCGCTGGAAAGGGATGGAACCCCGGCAGTGCTAAGTATGATACGACCTGAGAGCTTTGAAACACACTGGCCACTAACAGCAACGTGTTCTAGGACTGTGACCTACAGCGGTGAGTGGCAGAGCAACAGCAACAGCTACGTCTCTCTCTACGGCTGGACCCAGAACCCCCTCGTCGAATACTACATTGTTGATAAGTACGGCGACTACGATCCCTCCACCGGAGCTACCGAGCTCGGCACCGTCGAGAGCGACGGCGGCACCTACAAGATCTACCAGACTACTCGTGAAAACGCTCCCTCCATTGAGGGCACCTCAACCTTCAACCAGTACTGGTCCGTCCGCCAGAGCGGCCGTGTTGGTGGCACCATCACTGCCCAGAACCACTTTGACGCCTGGGCCAACGTTGGTTTGGAGCTGGGTACGCATAACTACATGATCCTTGCCACCGAGGGCTACCAGAGCAGCGGGTCTGCTGCCATCACCGTTGAGTAAATGGGGTTATCTTCAGTTGCAGGATACCGTGACGAACTTGCTTGTGTAGCGTGATCCATCGTGAATCTTATTTCCTTTGATAGGGACTTGGATTCCGGGTTTATATTCTGCTTGTCGACTGCTGGAGATCCCGTAATTGGTGTTTCTTTCTGGTGTCGCCGTGTACATAGTCACATTGTCATTTTTTCCGCATTTCCACTGGTGAAATCCATATTCCACAGGTGCAGTTTTCCTTGCGTAAAAGTCTCTGCCGATCAGCGTGGACACTAACGGATGGGACCTAATATAAGTCCACCAAACACGAGCGGGGAACGGAGGACAGACACGTTCCATCTCCAAGCGAAGCATGAATGCAGTCGACCAAATAGAATAGAACCAACCATGTGTGACAAGTCTTCCAATGGCACTGCTTCTCACCATGTTCCAGTCACTTGATCGTAGCCCTAAGGAGCCGAACCGTCTTCAGGCCACCCACACGAATACGCAATGAGAAGCAACACGTTAATGAAGCCTAAAGTCTTTTCCGAAAGGCTAGGTAGTGCCCAAAGCGCATGGCGGTTATAAAAGGTCACTATCATCGGTGCGGGGGTCGAGCATCCATCGACTAAACGGCCCTACCCCCGCATATCTCCCACCATGGACCTGCTCGAACGATGTGTATACAACCCCCCGGCGCCGCCAAAACGGACACGCGAGAAACCAATGAAGGTTCTCGCACTGGGCATGTCCCGGTCGGGGACAGAGTCTCTCGCGCGTGCCCTCCGCATCCTCGGATACGATCATGTCTTCCACGGCTTCGAAATGTGGGAAAGCACGCCAATGCTCTGGCGGTCGTGGACGATGCTAGGGCGACGGAAATGGGGCAATGCCGGCACTGCTGATGGAAGGTCTGACATTACGAGGGAGGACTTCGACAACTTGTTCGGCCATTGCGAGGCTATCACCGACCAGCCCGGTACACTCTTCGCCCCGGAATTGATTTCCGCCTATCCCGAAGCCAAAGTGATTCTCAACCGTCGCGACGTCGACACCTGGTATCCCAGCCTCTGTACTGTTCTTCGCCCGATAACGACTGGGGTGTTTTATAACGTGTTGCCCTGGTTCAATGCCGACCTGTATTGGGAGGCGCAGTATGTTCGGGGGTGTCTGAAGCCATTCTTCCACGGGTCGTGGGAACGGCACGGGAAATGGGTCTATGAGCAGCACAGTGCCACCATCAGAGGATCGGTACCGTCAGATCGATTTCTAGAGTGGAGTGTAGAGGATGGCTGGGAGCCTCTATGCCGGTGAGTTTGCGATATGTCGTGTTTTTCGCAAATGCGACCGTAGCTGAAGGTGTGGGTTAGGTTCCTAGAGAAAGACGTCCCGGCAGAAGAGTTTCCCAACGGCAATACCGTGGACAATACTCTGGGTGCTTTTAACAACAATGTAGACAAATGTGTCGCCTCGGCGGTCCGTAATCTGACTATTTCGGTGGTCTGTGTTGGGGTTGTGGTCGCATATGGCTTGGGAGGGCATCGTGTCAATTGGCAGCAATGGGTGAACTATCTCAACATCCACGAGAGTATAAACAACCTCATTTATGGTACATAGCTGGGAACATGACCACCTAGATGTAGTGAAAGAGGAAAATGGAAGATGTTCAGACATTTTCCATTTTCCTCCAGTGATCGATGACGCCAACAAGTTCCATAATGACACCACCACTTTACATACATCAGAGCACAACCCTACATAACCCTAGATTTCCGTAATATCCCCGAGGTTGATCTGCGTTATGAAGGGACTCTATGTACAGTTATTCACAGTCATCAGCCGATGTACGAGAGAATATCTAGAGCCCACCGACACAAAGGGGAATAAGATAATATCGGCAATTCCGCCAAATATTCTACCGAATTTCGTTCTAGAAACACACGTGCTGCATAAAATATGAGCATCCAATGGAATCCCACGGATTATCAACGAGGCGCAACCTAAAACATCCTGAGAGCAATCTATAATTGAGCTAGAAGCAAAAACAGCTAGGAATGCCGTCGTCCACTCCCGAAGATATACGGCCGAAGACTAGCTCAGCCGTCCAACAAGGTTTCCTCTAAACGCCACACCGAGCCTGACACCTATCTTGTGAGAACCTACCTGTATACCAATCATGAGTAGAATATGGGGTAAAAGATGGTAGAGCAGCAAGTCAACGGAATACCGGTCAGCCCAACTCGGAAATTCCGCACGGTATGAGGAATTTCTCCGCATTCTCGGGGCGATGATCACCCGAACTCCAGCTCAATAGCTCTGGGGACTCCTCAACTCTGAGGTCAACAGTCGAATAAGATCCTCAGTTGAGCACATTATATGTGGAGACCCCGGAAACCCCCTCGGGGTAAAAGGCCACGGGTAGATAATCTCCACACTTGCCGGCTGGAGGCGTACGGAGTCCAACCTTGTCGGCAGAGTATTAGATCCACGGAGCCCCGTGGGTGATGGGCCGAAGTTTTGCTAGTCAAAACTATATGTTATTGTTATAGATTTCTTACGGTACCTACAGAAGCTGGGCTTCAAGGACAACATGCGGCTCTGGAAACATGACTTTAGAGGCAGGACGCTGATCATGGCCATCACCATGGCGTCCTGCCAGGCGTTCTTGCTGTTGGGGTTTGATCAAGG
Source organism: Aspergillus sojae (assembly GCA_008274985.1). Lineage (NCBI taxonomy): Eukaryota > Fungi > Ascomycota > Eurotiomycetes > Eurotiales > Aspergillaceae > Aspergillus > Aspergillus sojae. Next base: position 4,173,533 of record CP035525.1, on the reverse strand, counting down.
TGCGATTGGAACAGCTATCCAAGTCGTCCAATATATGACTAATGGTTGCAGGCGTCATGTCAGGACTCGTCGGTGCAGACAATCGATTCGGGAGGGACTTCAACAATCCCGATTCCAACATGCAGGGCAACATCACGGCTTTGTACGATATTGGCTGTGTGATCGGATCCATAGTATCCTACTTCATCGGAGAGAGAATGGGCCGTCGGACTATGCTTATGCTCGGTGGCTTTATCATGGTGATCGGCACAATCATCCTCGCCACTTCAAACACTGTCGCACAGTTGATCGTCGGCCGTATCGTGACGGGAGTAGGGAATGGCATGAACTCTTCAACTGCCCCGGTTTATCAGAGTGAATGCTCACCCGCGGCATATCGTGGTACTCTGTTGACCCTGCAGGGCACAGTGACCATTCTGGGAGTGGTTATTGCCTACTGGTACGCCATCCCGTCTTCCGCCCTATATTCGTTTCAAGAAATAAAACCGAGATACTGACCATGAACCCTCAATAGGATGGACTACGGTACAAGCTTCTATGAATCATCCTTCCAATGGCGTTTCCCGCTCTCCTTCCAAGCCGTCTTCGCCATCCTCCTCATCCTGCAAGTCATCGGATTACCCGAGACCCCCCGTTGGCTGGTCCAACACGACCGTCACGAAGAAGCCCGCGCCGTCATCGCTGCGATCGAAGACCGTCCCCTCGACGACGCACTCGTATCCAAAACCATCCTCGACATCCAAGTCGGTCTCGAAGAAGAACAAAGAGGCGGGCCCTTCCGCTTCAAGGAACTATTCACCTGGGGCGAGGTACAGAATCTCCGCCGGATGCTGATCACCATCTCAATCGAGCTGGGTCAACAATTCACCGGATCCAACATGATCAACTACTACGGACCTGTCATGTTCCAAGAAACAATGGGTATGGACCGAAACATGGCGATGATCCTGGGCGGCTGTATCCAGTGCACCTATCTGGTCGGCTCGGCAATTCCGATCTTCCTCATGGATCGCTTCGGTCGTCGCACGCTTTTGATTATCTGTTCCACCGGTCTTTGTCTATGCTTTGTCATGGTGTCTATACTGCTTTCGTTGAACCGGATGGATTGTGCCTACGGTGCGACGGCATTTATCTTTATTTTCCAGATTTTCTACGGCGTGGGCTGGCTCCCGGTGCCGTGGTTCTATCCGTCTGAGATTAACACGACGCGTGTGAGAACGAGGATGTCGGCCATTGCGTCGGGATGGAATTGGATGGCGGTGTTTGCGGTCGTTAAGATCACTCCGATTGCCTTCGGTAGGTTACAGTCCTTTTTCTTTTTAACTAAGATTCAAGCTAACGAGAGTAGACAACATCAAATGGAAGACCTTTGTGATCTTCGCCGTGTTGAACGCGGCGTTCATCCCCATGGTATACTTCTTCTATCCTGAGACGAAGGGACTGGAGCTGGAAGATATTCCATTGCTATTCACCAAGGGTGGTATTACCGGAGGTGTCTACAGTTCCAAAGGTGGACGCACAGTCATGCCTGGCCAGCATGCTCAGGAGACACGAGTCAACGAGAAGGTTGAAGGGGTAGTGCAGCAGGTGGAAGATGTGAGCTAGACGGCAGATGCTATATACCTTGGGATGTTCTGTGTATACTACTGGGATAGAAGGTAGTGCGTATTCCATTGACTTTACGTTTGCACATATCAAATAGATGTTATGAAATTATAGAAATGGTTCAGTCAACGATGCTCTACAAACCAAAGTGCATATCAAATAAACACCTTCCTGTGATTGATTAAACCAAGCCATATATTATTTTTTATACTAACCGAACTAAATATCATAGCGATCGTCAAATTACAAACACATATAATCCATCTCATGACAATCTCCCTCAAGAAATCCCGTACAATCATAACCAACACCATCAATACCCATCCTCTGTGACTCTGAGAGACAGATCACATCTCATCAATCTTCGGATCCAACTTATCCGGCTGCAACATCCTCTCCAACTCCTCCCTCGAAGTCAACTGCTGCATCTTCACCTCCCCCCGATCAGCTTTCACCTATCACCAACGATCAGCTTCTATCCCAACCAATAAAACAAAGAGAGATATACCGCCGCTTCACTCAAAGTAGCATGAAGCTCATCCCACGATGGAGTCGGGACGCCGCGCTTTTCCGACAACGTGGGCGATTCGAAGTCATCTGGGAAGGAGGCGGCGATGAAAACTATTCTTGTTAGTTCCTAGGTTCTCTCTCTGTAATGATTCCTGGGTGAACTAGGTGAGGTGGCTAGGCTGACATTCTTGGTTTTTGGAGCTGTATGCTTCGGGGTGGGCTTGGATTTGGTATGTTCTTGTTAGGGTGGAGGTGCGGAGGAGAGGGCGGGTGCGGATGAGGGTGTTTCTGACGATATTGAAAGACATGGTTATTGCTGTTCTTTGTGATTGATTTTGGGATATGGATATTGAAGGGATTTAGATGGTGAAGAGTCAAACGGCATTTATAAGGGTAGGCGTTGTGATGATGTCAGTGGCTAGAGGGTTACCGAATTGGGTAATGGTAGCTCCAACCCTAGTTTACGGGTGTCAGGATCATAAGGTTGAGGGGTTACATGGCTACCATGGAATATATTCTATTCACAATCGATGACAGGTCCCATAAACAGGCCTGGGCTCGTTCTGTGAGTACGGATCACGCCACACAGAGTCCAGATTTGGATAGTAGCTGTTGGTAGCTTCATTATAATCAGGGATTCTCCATTAAGCTGAAAAAGCTTGAGTAACCAAACTGTACATTTGTCGTGCAACAGACATTTTGTTCTCACTCTTAAGTCTATACATTAATCGTACAATAACAACGTCTCAGACCGTCAATACCAAGAGAGTATATACTTAATTCAATCCCATACAGCTGGCATAGTAGGTGACCGTCGCAGGCCAGTCCGAGAAGATACCACGCACGCCAACCTTCTGCGCCAACGCATCGACAATACGATACATATCGCCATCCTTACTGACGGCCGAGGCGAATGACTGAACAAAGTAGTTATCTTCGGCGGCAGCTTGCGCCAGGGGAGGGAACCGCTCGAGGGACCAGGTGATGATATCGAAACCGGCTTCCTTAGCGGCCACGGCATACTCGGAGGGCACAAGCTCACCATCCTCGGTAGCGTTCAACAGCGCATAGATAGCGGGAGCCATGATCTTGACGCCCTTCTCGGCGAGCTCGGGGAGGCTGGCAACAGCAGCTCTGTACCCCTCTTCGGTGTCGGTGCGTTCGTCGAGATAGATGGCCTGCTTGCCGAACGCGGGTTCATGCTGCAGCCAGTAGAAGATGTCCTTATCAAGGAAGGACTGAGGCCACACGCGGGATGGGTTGATGTGATAGCGCTTGTAATCGTTGATGAGCTGTTGAGCGTACATCTCCTGGGTGTAGTTACCCTGGAACGGCATGGTAACTTCAGGGGTCTTCAGCTCGGGCGAGAACTGCAGGCCCAGGGACTCGATCAGCTCAATGTACTCATGGTGCGCCACGGGGGTGCCACAGGTGTCATAGAGCTCTGTACGCCATGCTGGTCCCCCATACTGGTATTCCTCCGGGGTCGTGGCCGACGAGTTGCTGGAATCCATCTTGGCGCAGAGCGATTTAAATTCAGCCAATGTGATGTCGGATGTGCAGCATTTGGCCTTGGCTGGTGTACCATCCGTCGCCGGCTGGAAGGGAACAGTGCACTTGGCGGCCAGTTCAGGAATGGTCAAGATGTTGGTGGTTGTGTGGAGATCACACTGCGAGTGACGGCACACGAGCTCTCGGTCCTTGGTGAAGGCGACGTCACACTCGATGATGCCAGCGCCCATGCGAGCAGCGGCCATCATACCTTGGCGACTGTGCTCAGGGATTTGCAGCGGGCCACCCCGATGGGCGATGGAGAATTGGGGAGCATGGCGGATGGGCGTCTCTGCGCAGGACTCCAGCTTGCTTTTCAAGGGACCCTCATCCATGTCATCCACGAGGAAATACGGCCGGGGGCCGACCTGGATGTTGGTCACATTGGGCTTATGAGAGGCAGCACCACGACGACTGAACGATGGAGCGGCAGCCACCACGCCGGCGGTCACTATCAAAGAAGTAAGATGCATGATGGCAATCCAGCAAGCGTGACAAAGATAGTATAGACCAACTGTCCGAGCAAGAAGAGCACAAAGAGAGACCGACGATCATTCTTTTCAGGGAACAATGCTCCTATTTATCCTACAACCGGGGGCCTCTGTCGGCCCGGTTCCTCGAGGTTGGAGCATATCACAATTCCGTCCCTTGCTTCCCATATCAGATAAGGGCCCCACTCAGTTCTCCGCGTGCCGCAGGGAAGATCTCTCACACGTTCGGAAGATACCAGGGGATTCCCTTGGCAACTTGGCAACTTCTTGGCTACACGAACGGGAGAAAACGTGGTTGGCCGTTCTGCAGCACATGTCGCGTGCGCGATAGCTGATTTGAAGCTTGCTACTGATTACTCCCGGTACAATTTTACATGTTGTACGGCCTTTCATCTACGATACTGGGGGATGTGCTGACCGTAGCAGCAGGTTCCACGACATAATCTCTTGTCCAATCGCATCTTTGCCCCACCAAAGAATCTTTTCACGAGCTTTTCTTTCATGTAAGATAAACCCAAAAATCACGAGAAGGAAGGAATCCCGCGTCCGTAGGATATTGGGCAATGACGGTGGTTGCATGCGATGTGGATACCCCCGACATTTGCTAACAGAAATTTGTGGGGAGTTTCATAGAAAAACGCCTCCCACGGGGAAGGGGAAAAAAAAAAAAGAAAACGCAAATGAGTGCTACTTCTTCTGATTACTTACGGTCAAAGATAAGAAGCCAGTAAGCTGCTCATAAGCTGTAATAGTCAAGACCAGTAAGGAAACTGGAGGGCAGGGATGATCCCATGACGGCAATTGCCGCACAGAATGCCCCAAGCTTTTCTAGTTTCGATGCTAGTCACAGCTTCATCATCCGGGGGTATGGTCCGGCGGCTTCCTCTACACCCGACGGTCAATCATCGGCACTGCACAAGTATGCAACTAGAGTTGCCGTGTCACTCCGTCGGTCAATGTCCGGGGAAACAAGACCAAAGTAACCGCGTCGGCATTGGATCAGATAGAAGCCTTGAGAGTGTATCTCCATAATCCGCGAGATGCGGAGTTGTTAGCAGCATGGTCCAACTACCTAGTTTGGAAGGTCGGTGGAAATCCAGGTGGACCTTTTAGTGAATACCAAGCTCCCGTGAGTGAATGAAAGTCATTGTACGTTTAACCCGACAGTGGGGCATCTGAGGTTGGCCTACGGAATCTTCTTCATGGGTGTGGTCCAAGATCCTTGGTTCGGTAGGGCTTGCTTCCATTGTTCCTGATCCAAGAGCGTCAGTTAATCAGCCCGCCCTAACCAGTAGCCTCTTGCAAAAGGTGCAGGTCCATTCTACCAACATTCTTCGGGAAGGCAATGGACAGCATCAATGACGGAAGCGTCTGTTGGCGAACAGTGGCTGGCCGAAAAATTGTTCGGCTTTGACTTAGCAGAGTATCGTGCATTGGTGGACCCTCATCGCGGACCGAATCAACCACGATGCTGATCTTTAACTGCTCTTGAACGAGATTTAATCCCGCATTTTCCAACGGTGGGGATTAAGCGCGCTGGTCGATGTAACCTTAATGAAAAAGGAAGCCGAGGTGTTTTGCCTTTATCTAATACGCCCCACAACCATTCTTGCGATTGTGCTTTGTTGCCTAAAGGAAGTTGATGCCGTTGATATTGAAGAGATTCGGTCTTTATGAAGTAATAATATCATATGGAGTAGACTATATGACTATAACACGGACCACGGGCTCTTTGGGAAATTACACTGTTATCATGGTATAGTGGACCAGAACAATATATAATCCGGCGGAGAGGCTGCTGAGAACCCTACCTTGAGATCCATTCATGAATAATCTAAGTTTTCCTCTTCCCAAGTATTCTAGTTCCTGATCTTTCTTTATAAGCTTGAGAATTCCCGTTATAAGTCTTTAGTTTTAGATATCTTGAGATTCTTAACTGTACAAAGTAATGTCACCTGGTCTAATCTATTGGTCACGGTTTTTTTTTCCGCTTGCGTAATATTCTCTGTATTCTTTTTACTAACCCACTTAGGTAAAGTCTCTGCTGACAAAGCAACCCCTGACCTAGGTAGGTTAAGCACAAAACCTTAAATCAGTTTTCCTACATCTCTACAGATTCTTTATATATTGATTTTGAATCGATATTTTACCTATATAGATCTAGGTTATAGATATATGTAGAAGGATAAAAATATAGAAAATCTAGATTCACACAGACTTCTCGAGGGCTATCTATCAGATTGTATTTAAAAATGAACACTCGCGATATTCTTTAAAAGCTATTTGGTCGACTCAATCGGCGGTCCTGGCTTTACCCAATCAAAGTTCCCCATCAATTTCGTCAGCCACACGCCTCCAGGGCCATCGGGAGTACGTGGAGAGCTACCGTCGAAAAGAGTCCCGCTGAGAAAGGTATGGGGGAAACCATGATCAAAGGGATAGGCTGCCTCAATCTGCGCCATCTCCTCGACACTGAGGGACAAGTCTAATGCTGCAATGTTTCCTCGGAGATGCTCAACCTGCCTACCGCCGACAACCGGGAAGACATAAGGAGCTTTGTGACGGATATAGGCGAGGGCTATACTGGTAAGATTCGTCTCCTTTGAGTTTGCAATTGTTTCGAGGACCTTAGAAACACTTTTCTCGGCATCCGAGGGGTGTCTTCCCTTGCGCCCGGGATTGTTCTGCTCCCTTTCCTTGTACCCTGCCTCCGTGTGAAATTGGCCCTGACCCAGGGTTCCCCAAGGCACCAGGCCCATGTTTTCGTCGTGGCACATCGGGAGTATCTCTCGCTCAAAGTCCCGGAAGGAAGCGTTCCAAAGACCTTGGTACACAGAGAACTGGCGTAAACCGTGATCGCGAGCGTATTGATTGGCCTTAGCCACCACCCAGGCCGGGCAATCAGAAATCCCGAGGTAAATGACCTTGCCGCTGACCACCAAATCGTTCAGGCTGTGCATCAATTCTGGAATGGAAACAGTATAGTCCCACCAATGGAGATAGAAAAGATCAATGTAGCTCGTTTGTAGTTTCTGGAGCGAGAGCTCTAAGGACACACGCATAGATTTGGCGCCGTTACCGCCATAGTTGGATTGAAGCTTGTCACTCTCATGGCTTTTGTAGCTGCTCGAGAACTTGGTGGCCAGGACGAGTTGATCACGGTTTTGTCTCTGGGTAATCCATTCCCCAATCCATTTCTCGGATTCTTCGTTCTGGTAGTTGTTGGCAGTGTCGATGAAATTGCCACCTTGACTGACGAAATAATCGAGAATTGCGAATGTAGTTTCCTTTGAGCATTCGCCAAGGCTGTCCTTCCACGCGTCACCGAAGTTCATGGCCCCGAGGCAAAGCGGAGAAACCCGAACAGAAGCGGACGGAGCCAACTGGCGATGGCGGTCCAGGGGCGAGCGAGCAGGAGGGTGAACGGGAAGTGGCATGATGGTAGTTTACTGGCGAAGTGTCAATGTGAATGGAGTGCAATCCAAGTCGCAAGGGAAAGAGGTCTCGATATATATCTTCAAGCGACAGCCAGACCCTTTAAAATCACACCATTGAGCTGTGAATTGGAAATAGCTAACGGCCCCACACCTCATGACGTATGATAAGCAAAGTTATGAAGCTGAAGTAAGGGGATGACTACGGATGTAGATAGACATAAGGCTTAAATCCGTAATGCGTAACTATAAGTTTACCAAAGACCACAGACGAACACATAGGAAACCCCCACTTTCTCATTCATTCCATGGTACTAATTCATGCACGGTTAAGAAGTGTAAGCATTTGCAGATTGGTTTAATCACAGGCCAATATCGAACACCAACGGTTCTTCTCCACGCAATCCGCGCCAGTAATTTGTTGAGTTGGCAAGATCATCACATCCCTTGACGACCCAGTGCCATTTCCGCAAGAAAGTCTCACTAACCTCCCATCCTGTCGGATGCCATGGCGTTCTCCACACAATCAAACCAGTCTCGTCATTTGAAACATCATAGAAATCAACAAGGTCATTACAAAGAGCCGTTTCATCGAAGTCGCCATACCTCTGGAGCAAATCATCCCTCATTTGGGGGATTGGGAAAAGGTCTATCCACGGGTGATGGGGAATCTCCTGTTGTAACAAAGTAGGACGGAGGCTGGTTGGGCAAAGACTGATGGGGGATTCAAATTCACTGGCACACCAGGGGGAAATAGCTTCTTCTTCTTCTTCTTCTAGCCAGTCCATGGTGAACCTTAGCATGGACGTGTTATCCACCAGCGCTCGAAAAACATTGAATTGGATTAGAGTTAGGAGTTGATCGACTCTTGGAGAGCCCAATGCGTAGTCTTTGCGCACCGAAGCCTCGTACTGTGCCATGATCTGTTGGATATTTGCCCGATTTACTTCGTGGATGGATTTTGGTGTTTGGAAACTCAATTCAGGCGAAAGGGTATCCTTTTCGCTGCTCTTCCCCTTACATTGATCTGCCGTAGCTGGTGAGCTCCCTGGCCGCTTCGATATGGCAAGATTTGTGTCTGATTCAGGGGTATTTCCAGCAGGTTTTGCTCGTCTTCTTCGACCTAAGGGCCCCCGTTCAAGGTCAGCCCACTGCCACGCTAACTAATCAGCAAGACCATACGGTAGATCCTCTGGTGCAAACGATTCTGCAATTTTCGCCGCAGCGCAGGATCAGTGAGACCAGTCCAATTTTCCTCGGCCGAACGTACTTCGGACAGCTCCGATATGCGGCCCATGTCTCCGTGGGATGTATTAGCACTGTTAGCAAGACTAGGCAGGATTACGATTCCGAAGGTGCTTCACATACGTTGGAAATAGTCTTGTAGCTTGACTACTAGTTTGACGGAGGGAGGTTGATGACGTATAGTAAGCAGCTTGCATCGGCGACTAAATCGACTAAAACTACTAGTCGCTTCTGGTCAACCAATGATCTTTACCTACTTTTCAAAGAAAGCCAATTAGATCTATTGGCCAGGCCCCACTATACGATCTACCAATTAAAATGAGTTCAAATATCTGGATCATCGAGAGTCCCGCCTCCGAAAGCACTTGTCGCTTGAAGTATATTTTACCCCTTTCTAGATTGAAAGACACTCTAGCCACAGACAGTATAATCTCTGAGTTGAAGTCTACCGCTAACTTTAGGCACCATGAAAACTACTAAGTTTAGGGTCTAGACTCTTAATACTACCACCACTGCTACTATCGTTACCAACTACTATCATATAAATATTGAAGAACTTACGATTGTAAGTGCGTGGCAGCCGTGGCTGAATGTAAAACCCAAGCTTTCGGTAAAAAATCGTCGATTGACCGTGTTATAATCCAAAGTCTAGATTTCCCCCAACCTCTCTTGGCACCAGTACAATCGACTTGCTTACTATACGTCACCGTTCCCCAGGATGCATATATGGAACAACCTCGGACTCTCAATGCCGATATCACCATAACCGTTTGCCTGAGTAGTTTCATTGCAGCCAAGCTTGGCAGCTTGGCGGCTTACGGGGGGTCCTTGGCCGATAGGAATTCGGGATACCGCCCAGCGCGGGTGGCACGGGGAGAGTAACAAAACATGTATCTATATAAACCCTGGATTTCAGCTGCTTTCACCACTTTCACGCAAAGCTATCATTAATTGACTTCCTGAACCAAACCAGCGAAATCCAGGCTCATTCCTTTGAGTTCGTTAATTCAACCATCATGATGCTCTCGACCACTCTGATACTGCTTCTCGCCACTATCCAGCGCATAGAAGCGGCCACCAAGCACCGGGTCGAGTTCGACAGCAGCGGTATCAACTTGGTGGGGAATTTGTTTCTACCTGATGGCGTGGATTTCACTGCCACCAATGCATCCCTGCCTGCTGTTGTTGTCGGCCATCCTTGGTCTGGAGTGAAAGAACAAACCGCTGGTCTCTATGCCGAAAGCCTGGCAGAGCATGGCTTCGCGACGCTAGCCTTTGATGCAGCATACCAGGGCGAGAGCGGCGGATTGCCTCGCTATCTCGAAGACCCTCACCAGAGGACCGAAGATGTGAAGAATGCTGTCTCGTACCTGACTACTCTGTCCGGTCTCGTGGACCCTGAACGAATTGGTGGATTGGGAATTTGCGCCTCGGGAGGCTACGTGTCTTATGCTGCCCAGACCGACAAGCGTATCAAGGCGTTGGCGACTGTGAGTGCCTTTGACGTGGGTCAATACCACCGGGAGCCTTGGGGTGGTGGTGAGGTGAACATAACCGCTCTCAACGAGCTGTTCGCTGCGGCTAGTGCGCAACGAACGCATGAAGCAGCCACCGGGGATGTCGAGTTGATATTTAATGCCCCCATGAGTCCCGAGGAAGTCACTCCAGACCTGCCTTTGATGTTCCGAGAGGCATACGATTACTATCGCACCGCCCGTGGCATGCACCCTCGTGCCCCGAATGTCTACGTGACCCGCAGCCAGGAGTTAATGGCTACCTACGACTCCTTCGACAACATGCGCCTTGTTTCCCCGCGACCTGTCTTGATCATCTACGGATCTCGTGCAGATACCGGGTACTTCTCGCAGCGAGCCTACGCAAATGCCCTGGAGCCCAAGGAAGAATTCGTTGTACCCAACGCCACTCATTTCGATCTGTACGACCATACGGATGCCATAGTACCCAGGCTCGTCGATTTCCTGCGCGAATCTATCTAGTTGTGCTACGGAGTGCTGGGTTTCAATCCCGGGCCTACGCACGCTTTTAAGGCTAGCAAAGGGCCAGCTCATGCCTCACCGTCTCAACATAACTTGTCAATTGCCCACCTGGAACTGAAGCAATATAACTGGCTGTCCCCCTAATATGTATCCCTTATTTTGTACCCTTTTGCTATATATTAGTGTTGGTATTTGTGAGTCAGAGAAGCAAAAATAAGAAGTACTTATATTTTACGGAGAGCACCCCTAGATGTCGCGGTAGGCGCCGAAGCTACTCAGTTTATCACAAAATGGCGCGAAGTAGTCGGATTATCAGTGTGTCGACCTTGCCATGACCTGCGAAGTAGAAAATGGTGTAACCGGGTAGGTTTTCAAGGAAAATACGCTTAGATGGACAGGAGAGATGGATGGCTTGCGTGGATGGGGGTAGGACGGCGGCGACCTGTTCAAATTCTCTGCGCACGGATGTGAGGTCGCCCATTCCTGGTATCTTAGGCATGGGGACAAGTACAGCTGCTGCAGGGTTAGACGTGGTCCGGGATTGTTTGCATAGAGTAATGATCGGATGATGTACTGTAGGATGAGATCACCCTCTCGGCAGATCTTTCGGAATAATATCCGGCTGCCTCGATAGGGAGACTACACAGATTACCTGTCCAAATCTACCAGGTCACCACACAGACGGTCAGCCCATGAAGGACATTATTGAGGGACCCAGTGCAGGGACAACTCAGACAGCAGACTAATGCAGCCAGAATGGGTAAAGACCATGCAGGATAGCTGCAGCTGTTGGAGATGTGGAATATGTCGAGGTATCCTATGACAGTCAACTACTCGGCCATACGGACATGGTCCCCAACCAAACCACCTACTCCGGAGTTTTAGGGGGCATATGGCATCCTATACGTTGCCTAGCTAGTCAGGTCATCATTCACCGTCCCTCTAGTACCTCGGGCTCCGGCCCGCAACCCAATGCGGGTTTTTTTTTTTTTTTTTTTTTTTTTTTTTGCATTTGGGCAGTCAGCTACAGTCAGCTAGATTAAATGCAGATCTGCAGCCTGCAGAACATTGAAACCTGAACCGCGAGCATACATATCCTCAGGGAGTAGATGCATGCCACGTCTATCGGAGGGGTGATACCTTGGAGATGGTGGCTGAGCTGAAGACCTCCAGTGTGGGTACCGGGAGCCGCATCTGCACCAATGAAGGCAACGCGCAATACACCAACAGTGGACGATCAATATTGACATGCTGCAGGTAGCTGCCTCGTAAGGTGAACTATCCTTGGTAAAAGCATGAATGCCACGTCTACAGGCGGGGTAATAACAACGATAATCCAGCTGACATTATTGTCCAGTCCTTTTCTTGAGGCATGAGAAGTGGTTTACAACACCAGGCGCGGCGTCGGATCTCGGCGCCCCAATGAAGGCAATGCGCGATACATCACTCTGCCGGATACCAGAGATCGAAACAGTGTTGTCATTGCAGTAGTTGAATGTATGCTGCAGCCAATTCATCCTAAGACAGAACTGCCCCCTCCGGGCAACGCTGGTGATGCGGACCTTTGGTTGCCTTCTTCCTATACTTCTACATATAATGGGTCACAGATCCATAATGCTTCAGGGATCTGTAGAAGACCTGCCATATACACTCCAACGTCAGATTCAGCTCCACTCCTTCTAAGAACCATACGCGCCGGCCAAAATGCCCTACCTCATCACCGGTATCCCAAAGGATCCTAAGCACCCTCTTCCCATCCGCAAAGATATTGATGACTGGTACCTCGAGCAGACCAGTCCGGGGAGTAACCGCATCCAGCTCACTCTATTTGTGGAAGCCTTGACCGTGGTACAAAACCGCCCCTTGAATGACCAGCTGTCGTACTTCCGTCTGGCTGGGATCCATGGAGCTCCCTGGACAGAGTGGGACGGGGTGCCTGGAGGTCAAGAAGACGCCGACGGAAATCCTATGGGATTCTGCGTGCATAACAATTACACCTTTCCGACATGGCATCGGGTGTATGTGACCTTGTATGAGGTGCGCTTATCTCTCATCAGACCTCATATGATTCTTGATTTATTGGTATTCGTATACTAACAGACACGTAGCAAGTGATTTATGAAGCCATGCTTGACTTCATCAAGGAACATGTGCCACAGAATGGGAAAGCTGACTGGGAGAATGAAGCCAAGCAATGGCGTCTCCCTTACTGGGACTTTGCCCGGTTCGCCCGGCACGGACACGACAATACCCAAGGCGACGAACTTCGATTGCCCATTCTGGTCACGATGCCCATGGTCAAGGTCGTCGTGCCAGGGGAGCCAGGAAAGCAGCAAAGCAAGTCCAATCCCCTTTACAGGTTTCAAATGCAAACCCTCATGGGCACCTTGGAACATCCATACACGATCACGAGTCAACAGACCAAAGAACACGGTTGGTCTTACACTCTTCCGGTGGGTTTCGCTCTTCCTTATTGCTTAGTCCTGATTCTCACGTTAGTTTCAGTTCGACAAATGCCAGTCCACCACCAAGTATGGTCTTCTGGAAAACTACAACGCCGATGTCTGGGCAGACGGTGGCCAGAACTGGCTGCGGGCTAACCTGGCATTGAACGAGCATCCCTGGTACCAGAATCTGGATGGCTGGGACTCGGTTCCGACCCTACAGGAGATGACCTTCCGCCTGCTGACAACTGGAGATCTTAACTGGGGGGAATTCTCCAGCACCCGGTACGATGACAACCCCAAGAAAAACGAACAACCCCCTAAGAACTGGATGAACTTGGAAGCTATTCACAACAACGTCCATGTATGTACACAAAACCCCGGATCGGGAGAGTTACATAGCTAATGTTCTGCAGAACTGGGTGGGGGATTCATGTTCAGCCGTCCAGGACGACACGACTTGAAGCTCTGGGGCGCTGGCCATATGAGCAGTGTCCCAGTGGCTGCGTTCGATCCGATTTTCTGGCTGCACCATTGGTAAGCGCTCCCATGTTTTCTCTACAGTGGAACAACGATAATAATGCGGAGGGGTGCAGCAATATCGACAGGCTCACTGCAACCTGGCAGTCCGTAAACTCTGGCAGCTGGTTCAATGACGATAAGAGCAAAGTATCGAAAGAGGACGACCTGCGTCCCTTCCACAGGCTTTGTGAAAAAACCGGAAAGGTTGTGTTTTTCAGGTCTGACGATGTGAAGGATTGGCGATCCTTGAATTATGATTACGCTATCACTAAAGATGCGAGCAAAATTAGGAAAGAGGTTTTCGACCTGTACGGGCAAAGAACAAAACAGGTGTACAAGGACCTCGGCGAGGAAGACTACATTCTAAGCATCCGGTACAACCGGTAAGTGTGCCTCTAGGACGACTACCCAAGACAATCGAGACTTATCGCTGACTGGGGCTCAGGTATGCATTGGGGGGAAAGCCGTTCCAGATCAACATCTTCTTCGGTGACGTGGACGGCAAGGACTTCTACGACGCCAGGTCGCAGAACTTTGTGGGCAGCGTCTTCAACTTCAGCGGCAGTCTTGCGGATAGTAACTGTGACAAGTGCATTCAGCAAGAGCAAGAGGGTGTTTTGTCTGTGTCCCAGCTCCCAGCCAGATTGGCAGTCCACTACTACAAAAAGCAGAACAAAGGCGAGGTTCCAACACCGCGTTACGTCGTGGTGAATAGTCGGGGCAAGGTAAGCGTTCCTCGGTGAAGTGATACGGAGTCACCCTGCTCATTCTTTGAAATAGGCTGAGGTAGGGGTAAAAGTGGACGTTGCCCTTCATAAGACTGAGGGTACGTTCTATGACGCTCCTGCCCGCGGTGGAAGCGATGACTACCGCAGGGTGGCCGATGGAGAGCGTGCCGCAGTGGACGACGATTATCGCGCCTGAGATTTGGACAAGACAACTTCATTCACGTATCCGTGGCGTGGGGTGATTGGCGGACATTAGATGCAGATGCACGATTCATGTCCATATATCTTCAAAACCACGCCTAGTTAAACATTCCATATGAGAAAGCATTGTTCCACCCCCGTAGAGCACTACACGAACCCGTCCCCTTCTCTCTCTCCATCTACACTGTAAAGTCTCACCATGACCCCTCCACAGTGGCACTGAACTACATGCTACCACCGCCGTGGACCTGGTCTGTCTTGTCCTCAAACTTGAAGGCCCCTCACAAGACTTGTAGTCGGCCCCTTGAGAACTTCCGTAGCCCCCTGACTCAAAGAACGGCTCCCGCCTCCACGGTTTCCTCACTACCCTCTTCACCACCGGTACTCATCATTCTGGTTATCTTCTTGGACGCCAGGCTGACTCCTAAAGAGATACGAGGGCCCCGTGCCCGCATGAAATTTCTAGATTATATATTAGCTAGACTTAGTCCGCTGTACCTATAGCCACTAACACTATACCTTGATACAGCTTTCAGGAGCGGTATAAAGCATATCATATATCTGGGCCACAAGTGGGGCAGCAATGTTCCAGTCCACACTTACGCTTGCGACTGCACTTGCGGCAATCAGTTAATCTTCCAGCGGATTTCATACCATGGTTATAAAACTATTCAAGGGCTTGATTGCTCTCTAGAAGGACAAAGCTAGAGCACAAGGGTCAGGCGCTAGGCCTAGATAGGGAAAGCAGTGTGCGGGGTTTTCCGACACCTACGGAGTATAACCGCCATGTTTTCAACATCTTTCACTACCTTCGTAGATGCTCAAAACTCACCAACCCAATTCATACCCAACGAAATGAATACCAATCTTCCAGTTAAAAATCTCGCTCTCGACCCGCCTCCTCTCTCTGAGTTGAGCCAAGTCATTGGAGAGCGACTGAGCGGTCACTTCGGTCATGTCGCCGCCAATGTTGTTCCCTGTCCCGACCTGCGTCAGCCACCCTTCTATCTAGCTGGTGAGGGCCTCTCTGGTAACGAACGCATTGCCGACGTCGGTGGGCCTCCACACCTACGGCCCTCTCCCCGCCTGGATAAAAAGTATTCGCTGCCCAGTATTATGCAAATGATCGAGATGCAGCAGCAAAGCTTTGTTTTGGGCGCAGCCGCGGGTCCATTTCACGTAATCGGACAGAATTCCGAGCTCATGCCAAATCTCGCCCGCGGGAAGGACGGCGAGTGGCAGAACAAGACGCACTATGCAAAAGTCAATGAAGAGGGACAATGCCATCTGGACAGGGTTCCTAACGGCTCAAAGGACTTCAGCCTGATGGCCAACCTGTTCGCTTCGGACGGCCTGCCGGGAGATGTCATTCATATTCGAGCGAAGCGCCGGATAGGTGACCTAAACTTCACGGAAGCAATCCAAGACGCTCTGAAATCTGAATACGGCGAGAAACCCATCAGCCTCGGCGGCGTCTTTCTCGTTCGTAGTGGAACGACCAAACTCCATGTCATGACGGACTTCAGTCCCGATGCTTGTCCCGGCCCCGATCATGAATGGTTCAAGTATTATGACTCGTCGGCGCCGTTGATCTGTCTCACGGTCTTCCACTCGGCGGACTCGGGGAGTTGGGATTTACGGATGGAACACACGCATTGTTTCTCAAGACATGGTATGGGTGGACATTATCACTACGATACGACGGCAGAGGAGGTAGAATATGAGGCCTGGTTGAATACGGCTAAGGTCATTTATAGGATTGACCAGCCCGGGCTATGACTTCGATTTTAGTATATGTACATATCCTACTCTCTAGCATCAAAATAGGCGATCCACTTGAATAAGTACTATGCTAGCATAGACCGGGAAAATAGATAGCGCGCATCCTGACGAGTTGTAAATGGGCAGCGGATTCCAATTCCGGCCTATGAAATTAACGAAGGCTCTCGGACTTAGGGCTCTATGAATCTTATCGCCGGCCAGGTGGATGGACTTAACGGTGATCTTACCTCCGACGCATGCCCTACACTTGGCTTTTCCATGGCGTCTCCATCATCCCATTTTTTATATACATAAACCTTGTCGCCAAGCTTTGTCGCACTTTAGGAGCTTCACGATCTGTCATATATTCTCCACCATGCCTGAGAACCGAAGCATCAAGGCCGCGCTCGCCCTGATCGACCAGGACCCCACCAAGATTCTTGGCTTGACAGTAGGGCCTCATACAAATGTGAAACCAGGACAATACATCCCTAAAGCCGGTACAATTCACTCCACTACCCAGAAAACCCCTAGTACCAACTAACCATGCTAATACCAGACGCCCAATCCTACCCCACACTCTCCTTCGACGTCGCCTCCCCATCAGCAACGTACATGGTCGTTAGTCTTGACATCGACGCCCCATTCCCCTCCTTCGGCGTGCTCGGACCTATCCTGCACTGGATCCAACCGGGAATAAAAGCCAGTAACGGCCAGCTGGAAGTCACCAAGCCGTTCGTCGCGAACTATATCGGTCCCGCGCCGCCGCCGGGTAGTTCGCCGCATCGGTATATCTTCTTTCTGTATGAGCAGCCGGAGGGGTTTGATGGGAAGAAGTATGCGCCGCCGAATGGCCAGAATTTGAGTAATTGGTATCGCATGCGGTATGATCTTGATGCGTGGGAGAAGGAGATTGGGCTTGGTAAAGTGTTGGCGGTTAATTATTTTACCAGTAACTAGAGGAGATTTTTTGTATTGTTTTCGTGGTCAATGGTTGCTTGGCTTATGTGGCGTAATGCTAATTAATGCTCATTATCCTAATCATAAACGATTTTTAAAAAAGAATAGAAAACTTGTCACTTTCCATGCATGCTTTCAAGTCTCCTGACAGTAGTATTCACCACCATTGGCAACCAGAATGACGACATTTTGGCAAGAATGACGGTAGATTGCGGGTCCTTCCCAGAAGGTCGGATATATCAGATCCTCGCTCAGACCTTATCTCTTCCCAACTAACGGTGGGGAAATAATAGGCGATAAGGTCCATTAGGGTCATAAGATTGCTCATTGGGTCAACATTATTCATAGCAGCTATACCTCCTACCGATGATGCACGAGGTACTATCACTGCAGAATATGCCCAACCCAGATTGGACCTGTAGGTGGCCAGTAGTTTGGATTCAGGCTGCTGCGAGGAGCCATGTTCAAGCGCCATACATCGGTCCATCAACTGAAAGCTAGTTGCGCATTTGCCGTGAGAGTCTAGATCCACCGCCATGAGAACCACACCTTGAGGCTAAGTTGCTCAGAGATATCATAAAACGAATCCCAGGACTTCCATAGCAGCTTGAGTAGACTGACAGGCGACACAAGCTTTATTTCAATCACTAGGAGAGATATAGAGCGTATGTATCACTGGAAAGTGAGCGGACATCCCTATATTCGTGACCAGATGCAACACACCTAAGCATATGGCATGCTAAGAGAGATCATCTAACGGGGAAGAGATAGATCTCTTATGTCTCAGCTCCCCGCCACAATGGACGTAACAGATAATGAAATCGAACAAGGCGCAGGTCCAACTGCTTATGCCATGTCCGTCTGCAGTCCGAAGAATGATTGGTTCCCATCAGGCACGTCATCTAGCCACCCGAGATCAAACAGATCGCGCAGGATTCCAAGCTCATCGATTAGAAAGCTCTTCCCATCAGCGGGTGGTGGGTTCATGGCAGATCCCTCTTGGTTCGAATACGTTCTGTCTTGGTTTGGTCTTTGCGCGAATCCCGTCGAATCATTACCAGTCCAGGCATTATTATCGAGTGGTTGAGGATCATCCGAAGCGCCGGCCAAAGCATCGTATGCCTCACTAGTAGATTTAATCAGCTTCGCTAACTTCTGGCCAGCCTCTTGTGCCACCGTCCACGTCTTTCCCAGGAATGAAAGTAACTGGAGCGCGAGTTCCGCTCGCTTTAGACAAACATCCATTGGTGTCGTGCCGCGGACCACCGGGTATGTCCAGACGCAATACAGCACTGTAATTGAAGCCACGAATATAGAATGCGCTGACAGCCATGAGCATTCCATATTCGAAAATCGATGCAGGTCCGCATAGATGGCGATAATCTCCATGGCGCTGGTGAAGCATTCCTGGACGGCATGTAAACTAGGACGAGTCATCTGCGGACTCGGACGGTAGAGGAGCATAATGCATTGATGATATTTGAGTTCCAGTCGTTGAACGGCAACCCCGGAGAGCGGACTGGAGCCACTCTGCACACGACCCGGTTGCTGGTCTTGCACCTCTTGCAGAAGAGCAACACAAGCTCTTTGTGCTTCCTGTTGCCATGCACCTACGTCTGCCGGCCAAGGAAACCGACTAGGTGATCGGGATACTCGGTACAGCATTAGCTTGATCTCTGCAACGATCCGGTCAAAGCGAAGAGAGTAGATGCAGGCAGCGTACGAGGTTGGGGCCCTTCCCGAAATCGGTGCTGGTTCTTGAGAGTTAGGATTTCGGTCCCAGTATGTGGCCGCTTCTTCGACTTCATCGTTGCTGTCGAATCCAGGGAACTCCCTATCAATCGCTTCATCCCGCAATGTGAGTGGGCGACCGAGTATCGTAGTCAGAGTTCGATCCATGGAGTATGCCGACCAGAAGATCGCACTTCGCAGATGCCGTATATTTCGCTGGTATGGAGACTCGTTATCCTTACTACCTACGGCCGCGTTAGTGATTGTTTGTCGAACCCTCTTATGCGGCGTAGCTCAGCCCCAGTGTAAAGTTCGAGGATATGAAGAGTAACTCACTATTATCTCGGCGCTGTAGTCCAAGGTCAAGACAGCTTGCGAGTATAGTATGCAATAGATACCAGGCATTAAGGCCCTCTGGGCTATAAAAGCTATGTTGCACCAGCAGCAGCAGAATCTGCACTCCCTCAATGCTATCATGAAGCTTGATCTGCGTGCCGTAAGACATCCCAGTCGCAAACAGCTCCCGAGAACCAAAGGTTCCAGATAGTTTAATTTCAAGAAACCTTGCACCGAGAGAAAGGACCATGAATATCTGTGCCAGCGCCAGCTTCACTGGCAGTCGACTCTCCCAGCTCGATGTCTTGCTGAGGTGAAACACCTGCCCCAAGAGGGTATAGAAAACATCCTGAGATATGAAAGGGTAGAAGGTCGACGCAGCGAAATACATCTCGGCATACTGCTGACACTCTGCCATGGAAGGCAGGTCGACCTGCAAAGCTTCGCAAAGTACAGGACCCTGACCCGGGTCGTTTAGCCTTTGATCTTGGTCATTCTGTCGCGAGTAGGCCAATGGCAGTCCTTGAGACTGGGGTACGCTTTCATAAATCAGACGGGCAAAAGTGACTCCGGATGACGGACCCAAATACTTGGGATCGCTGGCGTTGGTCAAAGAGAGTAAGCCCACTTCGTGGGCTAGTGGTTGATCCCGAGTGATTCGGCTAGAGGACGAGACCGCCGGGGAGGCCCCAGGCGTATCATCCGTTTGTGCCGTCCGACTCAGAGGTGACTGAGCATCAACCGGACGAATAGTCCTTGTAGGGCCTAGGGAGTGGAGGCCCTGTTGTGGGAGTTGTGTGGGAGAGACGTGGTGGTGCTGTTCTTGGCGCCATGGTGTCGATTGCGCTCGGATATTTGCCGACGGCTCGGTCTCTTCGCGGGCCTCCAGTTCTCGCACGCGATTCTCCAGATATTGCAGTCGACTATGGAAAATAAGCACACCTGAGACGTTATGCCAAGATTGAGTCCAGTAGTGATCTTACCTCTTAGAGACCGCTGATCCGGGAGTTCCTTCGAAACATTCCACTCCGGCTCGGGCGCAGTTCGAACACGCGGGTGTCCCTCCGTCGCACCGGACTTTCCGCCGTCGGCATCGCACACATGCCAGTGGACGGCGTCGGAGAGGCGAATGGAATGAAGCAGACATGTGGAGTCAATTAGCATGCAACATGAGGATTATAGATTGTCGAACAACAGATTCGATGGGAACAGGATGAGATTCAACTGCAGTTATCGGCTACCGCTCCGATGTTATCGGACCGCGTCTCCGGCGGCAAGGAGTTCGGCTAAATCCCGTGCGCCTATTTTCAACATACCCTACATCAAATACTGCCATTTTCCAAAGTTCTCCTTTTCAGATGAAGGCTATTATTATACGAAGTCGGATACTAGAACAATAGTGATTTATAGTCGTCTCTCAAACGTTGCTCCTTTAAAAGGGATTTAGTGCAAAGTATATATATTGAATGTTGCATGATCATTAGACCCTCTTGGCCGTGAAGTATATATTTTTCCAACATGCATAGTAACAGACCATGTCTAGTACATCCTAGAGCTAATAGCGCCCCGACGATCCCAGAATATCCATCATCCTCTCGATCGATTTGGCATAGATCTCGACTGCCTGAACCTTGAGGACCGTTAGCTCAAGCGAGCCAGCTTTTTCAGCCACAAAGTCCGTGTAGTCATCGCGCACAGTGCGGTTAAGATTAATCTTTCGCACACCACATGTAATCGTCCGTTGGAAAAGCTCGTCGGATACCGGATGTGTCCCATGAAGGGCTAGTGGTGTAGTCCCTGAAATCAACTTCCCAATGGCCGCAAGACTGGAATCACATCAGACGAAGGTTAGTCTGACTGCATATATATGTAGGAATGTTCTAAAGCATGGGTTGCAAAAGGTCTTCCGAGATGTACATACCGCTCAAGATCCCACGCCTTCTCTGCCCCGCCAGCCGGATAACCACCATGAATATTCCCAAAAGAAGGAGCAAGGAAATGGACGCCGGTCCGACGCACAAACGTCTCAGCGTCTTCAGGATGAGTCATAACAGCTTCCATGTCCACAGTTGGCAAACCATCCTCGCCGCCCTCGATACGGCCCATTTCCGCTTCGATGGTGATGTTGAGAGCTCTTGAACGATCTACAATCTCCTTGCAATACCGAATGTTCGCCTCTTCGTCGAGCGTAGAGGCGTCCACCATAATGGAATCCAAAGGTAGGGAAAGGGCCAGTTCCACATCCTCTGGCTTGATGCAGTGATCTAGGTGAACTGCGATTGGCACGGCGGCCGCATGTGCAGCTCTTACAACGTAGCGAATGAACTCTGGTCCTTGGAAATGCATGGTCCAGGGAAATAGTTGGATGATGGCAGGTGAACGCTTGCGCTCAGCAGCGCGAATCACGGCCATGATTCCGTCATTGTTGTAGCTGGATGCGTGTTAGACGTTGCATTGTAGCTATACGCAAGTGATATCACTTACCAATTATATGCACCCACGGCGTAATCGTTCTCATTGGCATGGTTGAGAATCTGCCAAGTTAAGTTGCTGGCAGGGTATGTGCTGTTATCGCTACCCATGTTGGAAAATCCTATATATGATTGCACTATGAGTACCGGGAAGCAATTACAGGGTGGTCGTCGTGCGAAATCATGAACTAATAATAAAAAGAATATTCCTATATCGCACATCAGCATACAGCGAACTGTATATCTCGTCTGCGGCATATGTTCGCTAGGTGATTATCGCTTCATGCCCGTCGGCTTCGGTCCGGTTCCTGGTCCCGGTATTCAACCGGGCTTGACCCACCGTGAGAAATATGAGTTGGACCAATTGAAGTCATAACAATATTTTAATCTAGATGGGTAATGAATGACACATTGTACCTTTTTTTCTAGGCCTGGACGGTCCGACAACAGGGAGTGCTTATTTTGCAAGAAAAATATCTTTCAATGCCATGCACCTGCAAGTGGCCGAGTTTTAATATAACTTTTTGTGCTACCTAAATAAAGGTCTGGCTCGGTCTTGTATCTTGAAGTCTATTTGTAGTAAAAGTAAAAGACACGATAGAGAGTCATTTTCCAAAAATTTAGTACAGACCGGGTATATTCGTAGATTCTTTTATTATATACACAATAGTGACTCAGGACAGGGAAAGAGGGCTTTCAGATAGAGGAAGCTCGGAAACACCGTACTGTTTAGCAGTCTCAAGGAACATCTGCTTTTCGGCATCCGCATAAGGAATTCCTTCTTTACGACGCTGCATACCGAGACGGTGCTCTGGCTCTCCGGGGAACAGCACTTCGTTGAAACCCGGGGCGGGAGTAACACCATGGACACGTTGTACCAAAGTGTCCATACGAGCCTTGAATTGATCCGTAGTCATAAAGATATCAGGCTTGATAGCGATGAAGCAATGTCCGACATTTTGCGGCCTGGTATCCTTGTATTGGTCTCCGACCTCCCCACCAAAGGCTGCGCCTGTCAAGACACCCGACATGACATCCATCAGGATAGCAATACCGGAGCCCTTGGGACCACCAATTGGCGCCATGCTTCCGTTCAAGGCGACATTGGCATCGGTGGTTGGGTTGCCGTCCGCGTCCAAGGCCCAGCCCAGTGGGATGGATTCACCACGACGGGCGGCGCGACGAATCTTTCCCTTGGCCACGACTGAAGGCGCCATATCGAGGATGTAAGGCACCTCATTGTTAGAAGGAGCACCTGCCGCAAAGGGTGAGATGCCCAGAAGAGTCTCCTTACCACCAAAAGGCGGCATCTGCTTGGCGGAGTTGGTGAAGACAAGTGAGATCATGTTCTTCTCCAGGGCCTGGATCACATACGTGGCGGCCATGCCAAAATGGTTCGAGTGATTAACAGTGATCATTCCGATACCGTAGATTTCTGCACGCTTGACAGCTTCCTCCATTGCCCTCGTGGCGACCACGAAGCCAAAGCCATTGTCACCGTCTAGTTGAGCCACAACGGGTGTCTTCTCGATCAGCTTGAACTCTGGATTTGCCTTGACGCGGCCATTGCTGACACGGTCCAAGTATTGAGGTAACCGAGCTAAGCCATGAGTATCCTATGGTATAGTTAGCAGTGCCACGAGTCACGCTGCGAAAAGGATCGAAGAGCCACAGTAGTGGGACCTACCACGCCCCGAACATCCGCCATGACTAAACAATCGGCCATTGACTTGGCATCTTCTGGAGAAAGGCCAGCTTTCACAAGGAGCTCTGAGGCAAACTTTGCAGCGGCTGTGGGATCGGCATAGTAGCGAGCCTTCGGAGTCCAAAGACGTTAGTATATCGGATCATCTGGAATTTAGGACAGCTTACAGAGGCCATTGTGCAGTAGTTGTATAGGTAGAGATTCCTGCTTGGAGTTGATATACACTGACTTTGTTCAGGTTATAGAGCTTAAGTAGCATTCGATGAGTAGGAATTAGTATATACTGAGGGGAGAGTAAAATATAGCGATCTCGGATATGAAGGGGAAGGCTGGAGACGGTAGCGGACCGAAACCGAATCGACTCCACATTTATATTTGCCGTCGGACCTTAGCCGATGACCCGCCGATTCATTAATTTCCTGGATGGTGTCATTGCAAACATTCAGAACCTTTTCCCACCCTTTCTTAATTTTGGACTTGTCATTGAGATTGATTATCGGTTTGTCAACTTCTAATCAAACATGGCTGCCAAGTGTGCCACACCTCTGCGGTCTTTGCATCCGCAGCGCTTCGGACGGATCCTCGGCCGGCGACTGTACAGCAGCCAGCGCCCGACAGTGGCTGTCTTATTCCAAGATATTGATCCTCCAGTCATCAACGGGGTTCGTAAACCTCGTAAACCAGGTGGTGAGTGCGACAATTGTTTGTTACAGTGAAGTCTTGTTCCCTTCCGTTTCTCAGTCCTTTTATTTTATTTCATTTTGCTTCGCTAGCTCTTACCCTTGCAATTCAAAATTATCTTGATTGGCACGGTCAACGCAGATCTTCATAAGCTAATGCAACTCCTGCAGGTTATCAAGATTCGGGAGCAGATATTGCCTATACACTGCAGTCAAAGGGTATCAACATCACCACTCCGGACCCTTCACCACAAGTGTTCAAACACGAAGGCTGGTGCTTCTCAGATACAGAGGAAGGCATCGTTTCCGCCGTGAATAACGGTGCGACCCATCTCTGGGCTAATACAATCCTATTTGATTCACACCCGCTCCAACAATCTCAGAAATTAACGCCCTATGCCTCGGATCTATATGTCGTCGGCCAGCCGCCTAGCCTGGTAGAAAACTGCGACGACAAGGCATTTCTAAACGACAAGCTTCGCTCACTAGGCGGCTACACCCTGCCACAGTCATGGTTAGTAACAGATTCTCACAACCTTGACGAGTTTGTCGGCTCAATCAAGAGCTTTCCTGTAGTCGGCAAACCGGTTCGTGGACGCGGAAGCCATGGCGTAAAGCTGTGTCATAGCCCCATCCAGCTTAAGCAACATATCGAATCCCTTCTTGGGGAGTCGCCTTTGATTATGGTAGAAGAGTACCTAACCGGCGAAGAAGCGACCATCACAGTTATGCCGCCATCACTAGAACGGCCTGAGCACTGGAGTATGCTGCCCGTGACGAGGTTCAACCATGCGGACGGCATTGCTCCGTACAATGGGTCGGTCGCGGTGACGGCAAACTCCCGAGTTGTGACGAGCGAGGAGATAAAAGATCCAGCGTATGGAAAGGTTATGGAAGAATGTCAAGGTGTTGCCAAGCTCATTGGAGCAACGGCGCCGATCCGGATTGACGTGCGACGGTTCCGGGCAGGCTCGGAGTTTGCGCTTTTTGATATTAACATGAAGCCGGTAAGGTATCCTGGAGTAATAGAGCTTTCGCGTATAGCATTGTGCATAGCGGCTGACTGTGATCTTTAATATACAGAACATGACTGGCCCTGGCCGTCCTGGTCGCGAGGACCAGGCCAGCTTGACTGCCATGGCAGCTGCTGCCATCGGTTGGGACTATGGAACTCTCCTGCAGAAGATTCTGGCCAGCGCACAGCGTCTAAGTGTTTTCCGTGACTATCGTAGTCCATTTTAAGTCAATTAGAGATTATCTCACGCTGTATTATTTCGAAGAATCAATAGACTTCTACTTTCTATGTGCCATCTGTCTCCAAAGTTGAGAGCCCAAGTGATTTTATCATCAATTTACAATAAAATGGCCTAATAGCATGCAAAAAGGCATTCGTCTATCTAGAATAGGCCTTGCTAATGGGTCTCAATACACTAAATCTAAGTATTAACATGAATATCTAATACATCTCACTGCGTCTCATGACCGTTGGCGCCGTTAGCCCCATTCATTCCCTTCACAGGCAAGAAATGCCACATATATTCATCTTCAGGAGCAACTTCAAAATCAAAGCGCACCAGGTCCTCCTTATAGGGGAACATGTATGTACTGGTGACCCTGTGGCCATAAACTAGAGTAAGCAACTTATCTCAACTGACATTGCATCGTTTTAAAAGGGTGTCACGTACCAATGATGCTCTTTGCTAGCTTGATATTTCTCCAGCTCTCCGAGGTTCTCGTGGAAGCTGAGTAGGGCAATTTCGAAGCCTTTGCTTCTTTCGATCGGGTCTGTCACAGACGGCCCTCCAACTACTAGACGGTGTCCTTTCACACAATCGAGTTCCTTCAACCTTTTGAGCTCTCGGACAAATGTGTCCTTATGCTCCTGCGTCACCTCAGGACGGAACTTGAACATCACTGATAATGCAGTGTTAGAGGAGAACCAAGTGTCTCTGGCGAAGAAGCAACATGGTAGTATGGCTTACCCATGTGAACAATTGTCATGTTGGGCGTTTTTAATATAAATAAGGTATAGACGCGCAACGCAGACAGGATGCAGTGTTCGGAAATTGACTCAAGTACAATGTTTGACGCAGAAGGACCTAGTTTCTGGCAAGGTAAGGCAAGAAGAAAGGTGATGGCGAATCACTGTCTAGATTTGATCGTGCAT
Organism: Aspergillus sojae; assembly: GCA_008274985.1. Classification (NCBI taxonomy): domain Eukaryota; kingdom Fungi; phylum Ascomycota; class Eurotiomycetes; order Eurotiales; family Aspergillaceae; genus Aspergillus; species Aspergillus sojae. The sequence continues at coordinate 4,146,994 of CP035525.1, read as the reverse complement.
GGGCTCTATCAAGTATAAGAATCTGTCTTCGGCGCAGTGTAGCATAGCCAATAACTGTGTCCCAGCGTGTCTCGGGCTGTAGCCGTCGTGGGGGATATGGCGGTTAAGTCCGGCAATGCTTCGGTTCGTCCCCGTTCCGCGAGGGGAAGTCCCCTCCCATATGACCACATGTAGGCATTGTATAAAGTTTCAATTAAGCTAAGCGGATACAAACTAGTGATTAGGCTGTCTGTTAGCCCCGAGGCATCTGTAAAACTGTGCCGGCTTGTATACGCGTAGCCCCTTTCGCAAGCTTCCAATTAATCATTGCCGTGTAGCTATCGAGCCTTACATAAAGCCTTTCGAAAGCCAGATATTTCTGGATGCAAGTGTATAAATGGTGGCATGGCCTTAAAATAACACAACCGCTAGACGGTTTACTCAAATATGTTTGGCGAAATCGAGCGTACCGCAAGGAGTCAATCAAAATATGTGCTGGTTTAGCATTTAAACACATTTTTGTAGTGAGGCATAGTATTACTTTATAGACGGAAAGGGTAGAGACTAAACTCATGGTGTAGTCCAAATATCCTTCTGCCTGTATTAGTGGATAAAATCTCAAAGGATTGCAACATACAAGCCTTCCCCGTTATACGCCGATATCATAATTTGAGAGCGGCCGTCAACCAAGACGACGACCACGGACTCACATCCCTTTTCAGACTGGCTAGGTTTTTGAAGCTAGGCAATGTCCGTCTCCGTACTTCGACTTCCCCGCATTCTGCTAAGCATGGGGTACATATGGCCAAGTGGAAGGTTCAGTCGTACCGTGCCTATATAAATCTCGTAGTCCTCTGGTTCTTTCGATCACGGCCCCTACGTGTTCTTCCTAAGACATTACTTATATAGAGCCCAAACGTTCTCTTATTCTTTTGTTTCCCTCGAGTCTATCCGTACTCATCATGTCAGACGAAGTGAAACACTCGCTTCAACATGATGAGGAAGCCGTTCCTACAGAGAAGGGGATGAACAACAGAGTGGCTGCCGCGCAGCAAATGAGCGCAGAAGAATTTGCTGCCGCCGAAAAGAGCTTGAAGCGCAAGCTCGACGCCCACCTCTTGCTCTCTGTGTGGATTATGTTTGTGATGAACTACCTTGACCGGGTGAGTGCTCCTGAATAACTAAACAATATACTCAATGATACACCATGCTTACTGTTAAACACACAACTCGTTCCCCCTTTCGAAGTTTCACTTTGTCTCCAACTAACGATTGCAATCCCCGTTTACAGAACAATATCGCTGCGGCCAAAGTAGCTGGTATTGCCAAGTCATTGGACATGACAAGCGAGCAATATGCTACGGCAGTGGCTATTCTATTCGCCGGCTACGTGCTAATGCAACTCCCATCGAACATCTTTCTAGCTCAGATGCGTCCATCATGGTACCTTCCAGGTGTTATGACCATCTGGGGTATGCTTTCGGCCCTAGTCGGTGCGACCCACAACGCCGGGGGATTATATGCCCTCCGTTTTCTTCTTGGCTTTGTGGAAGCTGCGTTCTACCGTAGGTGCTCCACTTCGAACATTCCCCTATCTTAGCATTATTTGTTAACTAGTAACACACATTAGCCGGCGCGTTGTTCTTAATCTCATCATGGTACCGACGTGACGAGATGGGTGTACGCAGTGCATTTCTGTTCTCCGGGTCTCAGCTAGGTAGTGCCTTTTCTGGTCTCATCGCAGCCGGCATTGAGAGCGGCATGAACGGAGTACGTGGCCTCGAGTCATGGCGTTGGATCTTCATCATAGAAGGCTCAGCTACTATCTTTATTGCCATTTGTGCCGTGTTTATTCTCCCTGACTGGCCTAGTAATACTCGATGGCTTAGTCCGACCGAACGCGCAGTTGCTGAGTGGCGTCTTATTTCTGATGCCGGTCAGGTCGATGAAGATGATGGACGGTGGAGCTACGGGTTCAAACGCGCCTTTGCTGATTGGCGGTTATACATATTTGCATTGACCTTCCTCTGTATACAAGTGTCAAGCGCCACGTCCAACTTCTTCCCGTCCGTCGTTCAGACGTTAGGTTTTAACCGCGTCGATACGCTCCTACTGACCGTCCCTCCCTATATCGTGGCGCTGCTGATTTCAATAGGGAACAACTGGTCGGCCGACCGACATCAAAACTCTTCTTTTCATATCATCTGGCCACTTGTCCTAGCCATCGTAGGATTCGTCATAGCTGCTGCTACACTCAACACCGGTGCAAGATACTTTGCAATGATCGCCATGGTGGCAGGAGGCCACGGGTCAAACGCCGTACTTCTTGCATGGGTGCAAAAGACAATGCTTCGGCCACGTATAAAACGTGCATCGGCTGTCGCTTTTGTTAATGCAGTCGGCAATCTTTCTCAAGTAGGTCAACTATTCGTGCCAACTTTCATTGATTCCCATATAAGAAAATTCCCAACTAACATTCCTCTACGATCACAGATCTTCTCCTCTTACCTATACCCGGACAGTTCGGCGCCGCGATATGTCCTTGCTATGTCGGTAAACGCCGCATTTAGCTTCGCAGTTATTATCCTTACGTTGTTTATGCGAATGGTTCTGCTTCGTGCAAACAAACGTCTCGCTCGTGGAGAAACGACAGTGGAACAGGAAATGAAGGGTGGAAGTCAAGCTCAGGTTTTGGGAATTACAGAGGAGGAGCGTGCTACGCGTAGGGAAGACTTCCGCTTCATTGCATAGGGGTTAATGCCCGATCTTGCGGGAGCTATGTACTGCTGTAGCTTCCCCTTCTATATATGCAGCGAAGTAGGGGTTGATCTGGAAGGTGTTGGAGTCTGGTAAGCCTTCTGATTATCAAAGTACATTCAATATGCTTCGGAATCGAGCTATGCTTAGATATGTTGAAACACAAAGTTTGAGGGCTATACAATACCACATAGCATAAGCGATCGTAGCACTTACTATATACTAGCCTTTATTTTATGCTCATTGACTATTTATTATTGGAGATAGAAGACTGAGAAACATTTATCATTAATGTAGTTAAACAAGAAAAAGCGGCCATACATTATCTAGTCATAACTACATTAACGACCACGGAAGTCCCTAAAAGCCTCCTCCACAGATCTTCCCACCTTAATAGCCTCCGCACACTTTGCATCGGCCTCAGCAATAGCCGGAATAGCATCAAGAACCTGTTCAGCAAGCTCCTGAGGAAGCCGCACAACGCCATTAAGATCGGCGATAATATAGTCACCGGGGTTGATCCATGCATCTTGATTCTCTGAATTGAGCCGAACGGGAACATTGACTTCCGAGGGGCGACATACTTCACCTCCTGCAGTTGTACCCACTGACTTCGCAAAGAGAGGGAAGTTGAGAGAACGGTGTTCGTTCAGGTCACGGACACGCCCGTCGATTACGACACCAGCTGCATTGAGGGCTTGAGCACGCAGAGTCATGAGACCGCCGTAGACAGCATTGACGTGAGGGAGGGGCTGAGAGATGAAGACTACAGCGCCTTTGGGGATTTTGTCGATCTAAGAAGTGGTTAGCGTTTGTTCACAGACTTTACTCGAAGATGGTGGTTCTGTACATAATTGCCCTGCACTTTCGGAGACGAAAGGTCTGACTTGGGGACGAACTTGACGGTCATTGCTTGGCCGACGATCTTTGTCTCCCCGGCTTGGAATTGTGGGGAGTACATGGTTAAGCCTTCAAGGAAGCCGCCATTGGGATACTTCAGCTTGGATAGGCCATCGGCAACCTGGTAGAGCTATTAGCTAGGTCTGATTGATTTGAGACAGCGAATTTGAAGCATCTAGGTGAAGCGTATTCATCATTGTGATCTAGAAAGTGTATACTCACATCGCAGGCACCCCACTGCTGCAGACGCGCGATGATATCTTTCGGATCGGATGACATTGTAACGTGCTGGATTGTTGTGCAATTCAACCAATTGATTTGCTCATATCCAACTAAATCTAGTTCTCGCAAAGCGGGTGTGAGCCACAATTATTAGTCTTTAATCACGGTTACCTTCGACGACGGTGTGATATCAATGCGATAACGGCACGGCTGCGACGCGAAAGGACGGAGTCCGACTCCGACTCTCGGCTCGGTCATTTGCCGACGCCTTCGGATATCCCCGCTGTTGTGTATAGCAGTTGACTAGTGTACAACAGCAAAAGAAATTAAGAAAACATGGGTATCGTAACTGAAAAGCATTAAGCAGCTAGTGCTGTGCATCTAAAACGTTGAATTTGATAAAATCACTCTTCAGTAAGTTCCTATATCAAACTATAGATTCTGTGCCCCGCCAAGGCCTCACTAGCTTTGATCGAAAGCAGTATAAGAGAAGCGGCACATACATTCAAACGACAAATATAGCTAATTTATATTTATCCAGGTTTAGCTCAGTAACTCCAAGGTTACGCGTGTACCATTAAGAGTCCGAGTACCGCCATTATGGGCAGCATAACCACCGAAAACAACAGCAGCTTCCCAAAGAAGCCCATCCCATCAGGCGCGTGGGACACCCATCACCATATCTTCGAGCCGGACCGTTTCCCCTTCGCAGAAGGTCGACACTTCACACCAGCCCGCGCCTCACTCGAGGATTTACTGAAGTTCGAAAAGTCAATCGGAGTCGACCATGTCTGCATAGCCCACGGTCTCTCCTACGGACCTGACTGCAGGTCCCTTCTTTACTACCTGAAACAATTTCAGGGCCAGGCACGGGGCATTTGCGCGTTAGACCTGGAAGCTGTTTCGGATGAGCTTCTAGACGTATACCACGCGGCGGGGGTACGCTCAGTTCGGCTCGACCTTTTCCGCCACAAGGCCATGGACAACGTGCAGATTCAAGCGGAGTTGATTGAAGCTACGTCCCAACGGCTGGCAAAATGGGGCAGACCAGGATGGAGCATTCAGATTCAGCAACCACATCTTGAATTCTGGCCTCGTTTGCGAGATGTGGTGGATCGGAGTCCAGTACCGGTTGTGGTGGATCATTTTGCCTTGATTGCTGGTAGTAGCTACCGAGTCAATGACTATGTCACCAATATTCAGGACGGTTCTTATCTGGCAGAAGGAGAACGCATCGGTCTTGCAGCGCTTCGCGAGACACTCCGAAACGGTAATCTATGGATGAAGATCTCCGCTCCTTACCGTTGTTCAAATCTGGCGCCAGGCTACGATGACCTCCGGTGGTTAGTGAGGTGTTTTGTTGATGCTAACCCGAGGCGCGTGGTCTGGGGAAGCGATTGGCCCCACACACAGCGACATAAGGATCGGGTTGGTAAGAGCTCCACCAGTGAAGAGGCATTTCTCCAAATTGACGATAATGCCTGGATTGAGTCCTTGAGTCAGTGGATGTCGGAGGATGAATGGCAGCTTTTGTGGGTGGAGAACCCGGCTACGCTGTATGATTATCATGAGTAATTCTCTACACTTAATTAAATCATATGAATTAGTGTTCAGTAACTATATACTTGATCTGCGACAATCAAACAGTAGCAGCATGAGAGCCGACGTCGATTATCAGTAGACCGCTATATAGACATCTATGTAGCTCTGCTGGGGCGCCATACAAAGTGAAACGTGTCTTTGAATAAACTTGCGATTTATCCACTTGATCCAGTTTAACTATGAATGTCCAAGGATTGATCTGACTTCCATTGAAATAGCATCCGTCACCTGCTGTGTCGTAGAGCATCCCCCTAGATCCGGAGTCAAGATCTTTCCCGCTTCAACCACTCGAGTGACCGCCTCCTGTATAGCCTCAGCTTGCCTTGCATACCCAGCATGGGCTAGCAGTTCCGCTCCTGATAGAATCAGTGCAATAGGATTAGCCACCCCTGTTCCCGCAATATCCGGTGCAGCACCATGTGCAGCTTCAAAGGTCGAAGCACTATCACCTATATTGGCACCAGGAGCCAGACCAAGTGAACCCGCCAGCCCAGCAGCCAGATCCGAGAAAATATCACCATATTGATTTACAGTGACCACGATATCAAACTGACAAGGATTGCGAACGACAGAATAACAAGCGGCATCGATCATCATATCATCAGCTACAATATCGGGGTATAGCCGAGCAACTTCTTGAAACGTCCGTAGGAAAAGTCCATCCGTTTCATGGAGGACATTTGCCTTGTGCAAGCATGAGACCTTCTTCCGACCGTGGTTCCGTGCATAGTCAAAGGCATATTGAGATACCTTCCACGACGCACTGCGGGTCACCCGTTTGATCGCCTCGGCTGCTGCGCCATCCTCGAGTGTTTTTTCCCACCCGATATAGGTATCTTCGGTAATCTCACGCATGATGACCATATCCATCTTCTCGTGACGCCCAGAGATACCGGTATATCCTCTAATCGGTCGCGGATTGACGAATAAGTTCAACTCCCGTCGGATGGCATTATTGATCGAGGGATATGTCACCACGGAGCCATCCATCTGCGGACAACTGACACGGCCATGAAGCTTTTCTGCTAGCAATGGAGCTTTTATACAAAACCTCACGTCCTTTATGCGCTGGATGACTTGAGGTGGCAAAGGATGTCCATACCGCCTAACCGCCTCATCTGCAATAGGGATAAAGTCCCATTCTGGCCGGATGCCGGTTGCTTCAATGACGCGGATAGTGGCCACTGAGATCTCCGGCCCGATTCCGTTGCCCTTGAGAACTCCGATTCGCATGATGGCCTGAATAGCAATTCCAAACTGAAACTCGTTAATAGAAATGAGTAAATTTACCAGGTACGCACGATCAGAAATCATTAGGATATGGTGTAGTTTCAGATACTATGGGGTGAAAACCCATGCGAACAATTCGGCTTACCCGAGGTCTACAAACACGATCGGATAGATCCGAAATCATGATGGCTGTCCACCTATACAATCATTGGTGCTGTAGAAGCTCATTCATTTGATATCTTAAACGTTTTAAATTAGAAAACGATAGCAGTATCTACTCCACTAGGACTATGAGATCTAAGGCTTGAGTGATTCTAGGCTTCAATCATTCAATTAAAAGAAGACATGAGAATGAGTGCTGAGAAAACAACTACTCCGAACCCTGGAAGAGAATATGCCATTGAAATGCTTTCCAAAGGTTGATGTCAGCTACATACACCAAAAAATTAGTTAGCTCTCATCTCCAGCACTACTTTGATTCATTCTTGATCAAGAACATGTTCCTTGCCTTTGTGTACCTCACAAGCACATGTAGCACCATACTATTGAGGTTGACAAAAACGGCCTCTTAGGCACGATCACATCCGGGATACTCCAAATGCTGAAGGGTGTCAAGCCCGTTTGGCCAGCACTGTGCCATATAAGCATTGCCCCATTCCTGGCACAATTCAAACGCATTCCCACGACCTGTTGGATGTCTCATAACGCCTGCAAGCAGCCAATTATTACCCACCTGAGCGAGACTGGGGGATTCGGGTCAGCATATCAGGGTTACTAGGCCAAAATGGAGACTGTCACTTACATTACACGCATCGCTCCCGGAGCCTGGCCGGAGTAAATCTGTCCACGTAGAATAGGAAATTCCTGCAAACGTCGGTTCCTAAACTCCTCGGGTATCTGCAACGCCTCGCGATTGTTGAACTGATGTGGGTAACGATTTCCTGTATATAAAAATGCGGAGTTAGTCGAAAGTCGATGCAGCCGAGGAATTCTATCACTCACGCCCTACTTGGGTATTCGCCTCGAGATGCCTCTTGGCCTCTTCAAACGCCCCCCAGACATCCCACTCCGGTGGCGTGTTGTCATCATCATTTTGCCGCTTGCCAATAACACCCGCCTTTCCGATAAATCGGGGGCAGGAACCTCCTTCACTGCTTGGCTCGTCAATACTCAAAGGTTTCTGGTCTTGATCAAGCCATTTGTCCAGTTCCAGCTGCCCTTTCCATACGATCTGCCCAGTACCTGGTGTCCACTGTAGCTTTGGGGTCAACCATTCATTCAAGCCATTGAATTGTTTGTTCTGCAAGTCGCGCCCTAGACCGACATGATGCGCTGTGACTGTGATATCTGTGTGTGATGACCCGGGTCAGTATCGTCAGACATAAGTTAGATTGGAGGTAGAATTCACCCTGGATTTTAAACCCTCCCTGCAGGACAGCTGACCACTGTGTGTCTATTGAAGGGTTATGAGGCGGGAGTACAGCAATACTGACACTGCTCAGGTCGTTCACCGAGACGCGGTCTTTCTGAAAGGCTTTCTTCAAGTCAAGCTTGACCTCTGCCCGATCACCTCGGGAAGGCCCGTCGAACACCTTGAGTATATTGTTATACTGTTGCACGCCTTTATCAGCAAACTCCCATATCGTAGATATCTGACTCCAAACGCCTCCAAATGTGCTTTCCGCATCGCCAAAGGCAAAGAAAATACGGTAGTCCGTGCCGGCATAGTAGGAGTCAGCCACGTGCATCTGCACTGTCACACTATCGATATCATCAGAGTACGCCTGACGCTTTTCGTACGCGACCTGCTGTCGTGTTTCGATCAACGGAGACACGCTGCTCATAGCACAAGAGCCATCATCCTTGCATGCATTTTGCGGCACGACCAACGATGGGCTAGGTGTGGTATCGGGATGAGGAAGCCCAGCCGCGAGGCCGAAGAGGGCTGCAAGAAGAAACAACAACATTTGCCGTAACATGGGAACACTGTTCGGTTCTATGTTGAAATAGATCTGTTTATGTTGATGACAAGGGATATAGGTCACTTTAGCAGGGGCATGACCGCTTATTTATATTCTGTGCCCACCGGGTTTTTATTCTCCTGGGCAGCTTAGCATCCAACACATATGGTGAGTTGGGTTGCCGATATGACGAGGGATAGTACAAGCTGAACTGTCGGTCAATAGATCATAGGATGGTCAAGCTTGGCATTTCGTGGTATGATCAGGTATTTGCGCTACAAGTACCCGGCCTGGCTTAGAACCAGGCTGTGTAGATCTAGACCTTGGAATGGTTGAGAGAGCAGTAAGTCACAATGTAGACTGAGGAAAATGGATGAAGTATGAAGCAAACTGGACCCACAAATGCCTTTGATAAAGATGCGCCACGCCATCTGACTTTGGTCCTGAAGTGAAGCAAATGAAACATACTATTTACTTCCATTTAATGGGTCACTCCAGGTCCCTCCCCAGAGGCAGCACGGCGATATGTATAATGCTTCAAAATACCTCGAGTACAGGACCAAGGCCACACAGCTGTCAAGGATATACGTGGCACCTAGGGCGAGACTTGGGAGCAACTTCAGCAAAAGACCTCTGCCAAACCTACCTGAGTTGTCCACCCTTTTGATCCTGGGTCTTCTAGGCCCACTCGCTCATGCAGTACGTTAATGCGGATCGGTGGTCATAGTGTTTGTCCAATTCGAGCCAAATAAACGTCCCGTCTTGGCTTCAAACTGGCGACCGCTAGCACTGCATGGAGAACGTCGCATTGTATTTCTCCACTCTGTACGGTTTTACTTTAATGTATGATAGTCCCTTCGGCTGGGATCACCTGTCACCAGATGAACCATGAGGCAACATCGGAGTCCCTCGGGATAATCACTGCAACTGAAATTACGGTCATGTCCATCACTCGCGCAAGTATATCGTTTGCTCCGGATAAGCATATAGACCTACATCACGGTAGCTATTTCAACGCATAAAGTATAACAAGCTCTCGCGGAGATGTGTGAAGACCGAGCAGAAAGAATTTATCTTATCATCCGCCATTCAACCACACTGTTGACAGTACTGCCTGATTCTTGGGTTACATGTGGGTCTCTCTTGGCTTCTATAATAAGGCTTGTCTTCTTGTCCTCGTGGAAATAGCACATAAACGATGATCCACAGACTAGTGTCAACCTTATGTGGCATGTTATCAGATTATGATGAAACAAATGATTCCGATGTCTGTTGTTTAGCCTGGTCTGGCCCAGAGGCCAAGACCTACGCTATCCCAACGCTTCTTGGCACTCACCCTGGAGACGGGCAAGCGAAAATCACGTCACCGAAGAGCTCGTCAAGCATATTTTCTAGGTTGTATACTCAATCTCTTTCCTTGGGCCTTTTCATGTCTGCTAGCCACCCCACGAAAAGCACCATGTCTTTATGCCTCCGTGTGACAAACATCCATGACCAAATGGACCCGATGGAACAGGACATAGTCCGAGTTGTTAGAAGAGTCCTTGTAGATTCAGGTGCGGACTCTGCACGAGTTGCTGCAGATGCCATCGACCGACTCATTCGCATGAAGTGTATTGGAAAAAGGGGGAACGGCAATGCAGGAGACCTTGAAACCTTCCTCTGGCAGCTGTGGGATATTGTCATCCAAGGCGCCCGCGAAATACCTCATGACCACCCCTTGCAAGGCAAGCTCGTGGAGCTAGTCAGTGCTCTGACAGAGATACCCCCAGTAACCGTGGAGCTTTGGCAGGTGGGCTTGATCAAGATACATTCGATTTGACGACGTGCACTTGAGCTGATATTTACATACTGCAGTCGAAAACGTGCCTCTGGACCGATCTACCGCTCCTAGGGCCCAGCATGAGAGAGGCATGGATCTGTGAGTCGACCTTTATGGAGCATCAACCGCTTATTCTGTCATCTGAGTATCTAACCGCGTTCCATTTGCGTAGCACCAACACACAACAATAGCAGACCCGCAAGTGAGGAGGTAGTGGAGTGGATCAACCTCAACGCCTTTGCTGCCAGGCTCCTAAATCTTGATGCGATCTCATGGACTGAATTTGCAGTTTGGGAACTTCGAGCAGCGCTAGAAGAACCGTGTGAGGGGCAGGCTCTCGAGTGCAACGTAGTTGTGGCAACGGTGTGGATCAAGCATGCCGGTCATATTCTCTATGCTCTTGCAGTCAAGACGGGCGAAGACACCGACTTACTCGAAGCTGCCAACGGTCTGTTTTATGAGGGTAGGAGTATATTGTGTCTAGAACGTTGGGAGTTCTGGAAGCGGCGGTTTGGTGAACTAAGCGAGCATCTTGAGGGCAATGCATACCAAGTAGCTTTCGAAGCAAGGAAAGGGATGGAAGCAATCGAACGGTCGCACAAAGGATAGATGTAGCGAAGCTTTATATCCAGTACCTGATTCGAGATAATATTCCTACCATGCTTTAACATGTCTAGGTCCAACTCTCGCTCCAACGGCCTTATTATTGGGATACTTGCTTAAGCTAAATAGATGTCCATTATAGACTAAAATATAACTAACTAGTTATATATTAGTCTTAGTAATCAAAAATCTAACTTCTACCTTAAGGTATAGGTAGATCAAACCTAGTCTGCTGTACCTTTTGGGATGTCACCGCTGTCCCTTCCTGCAGAATACGAGCTCAGATTGTTATCTGATGGGAAAGACCATATTAACCCCTTTTCCCGCGCAAACATGAGCTAGTGGATGCTTATTTCGTATTAATTAATAAGAGTTTCCATAGAGTCCAAACGGACAGAGGTAGTGGAGCCTCTAGCGGCATCGTCAACCTATCCAAGAAACAGGGACTGTGGAGCCTTAGGCCCTCCCGACAGTAGCCTAGCTTCCGCTGACTGATATTTAACTTACTGATTGCTACGAATACGAACCTCACTCGCACACAAACCCTATCGCAACTGCTTCAGTTCCTGCCATAGGGCTATTATAGAAAATGGGCGGCTTCCACGTATACTGCGCCATATGTGGTTCAACCTTCTCCAGCAGGTCGTTTATTTCAATTGATTCGGACGATGAAATGGGTGATCACACTTACTCTGGAGAGGTTATTGGAGATAGTGATCTGGAATGGCTTGATGATCTCCGCGCACTGGGCTTCAACCCTGACGCTGTTGGAGAGAGAAAGTGGGTTGGATGTTATTTTATGATCTGTCCTACTGTTCTAACAAATATAGATCTTTTGTTACTGGAGATGGATACTATGATGATGCAGTAAGTTACATTTAGTTTAACCCAACAGGAAGACGTTCTAACATAGAAGACAGGGTGCTATCAATGCCGACGCAGGTGAAGGTGGTTTTTGATATACCTATCAACTTGATCCTACGTTCTAACATAAAGAAGATCCAAACGTTCCCGTTGGTCCGAACAGTCAACCGCAGGATCGCTTCTACGCCTATATGTATGTGATTTTCCCCTAAATCTTTAGAGTGTTATCCATTTATCTCTTACTGCCTTGCTAAAATTCTCTAGGCTCTGGCATGATGGGGATCAGGAACATATACCTGTTTTCCCTTTTCATAAGTTGTGCTACGAGGAGATTCTCCTTCGGTGCTTTAAGGATGAAACAATAAATGGAGACGTTCTTTATTCGCTCTGTAAGGAACTAGTCAATGATTTCTCTCACAACAGTCTTCTTTTAGATTATGGAGATCCCTCGCCCAATTGTGAGCAATACTGGGAATGCAGGAAGGGCGAAGAGGTAATTCAACCTTATCAGAAGTGAACATCGATTGACACGATAGTACTACAGCTGCTAGTGACGAACCCAGTGGAAATCTCTCCATTGATGAAGTATCTTGATGAGATTCGAGACATAGCCAATAGCGAAAGGGATATATCTGAGCCCCAAAAAGTCCCACAGAGCTTCGACATATTCAATACACTTCCCTATGAACTGCGGCAACAAATATTCAGCCTGCTTCCTTTGTCGTCTGTGTTGGCTCTTAGAGCAGCGTCTTGGTCGATGCACACGACCCAACTTCCAGAGAAAAGCTGGAAAGCAAGGCTGGAATACGATCTCCCTTGGCTCTGGGAAGTTCATGATACTGATCTGACTGGCTCGCAGAAGCAGGAGGCTAGGCTATCCAAGACAATTGCTGAGCTGGAAGGAAAGAGTCAGTATAGGAATGACAAAATCGATTATATTCCCGGACTTGCAAATAGAAGGAGGATTTGGATGGTTTGTGAGGACGTTAAAGACCTGTATCATGAAATGTTAGCGGAAAGGGCAAAAAGTGAGACATCACAAGTTTGAATCCGGGGATTAGGGATGGAAGGAGAACATCAGTCAACTATCTTGCCCGAAAGTGTCCGGCTATACTTATATACCACATACAAAGTCTAGTCATTATCTACGAAGATGAGCGATTGCACGGGTTATCATTTTTCTTGCAGAAGAAAGGAATAGACCAACAGCTCCAGCTTGCGGGAATAAATACCTGTCATCCTGGTACGCTTCCCGCTACTTACGTTAATTGATCTAAATAACATCTTCAATCGTGCAAATACAGAATAAGGATCTGCTAATGATACTATAAGTGGCCAAGGGAACAGACCTCAAAGGCCGACATTGTTCAATAGCCGTCGGCAATAGGATTGTCCTTGTTCTCATTAATAATGTCATGACAAATAATATCTAGAAACACAGTATAATGGAGGGAAAAAAAGATTATGATGTCAGACTCTGCAAGGTCACTGCGGCCAACGCACCAGGTGCGCCAACATACGATCCTGATGGGCTGGAATATGGGCCCAGAACTGCCTCAAGTCAAGAGAGGCCAAGCTTTGCGGGGTTTCGATGTCGATCTCCATGTCGGTATAAAATCCACCGATATCCTTCGACTGGATTATTATCCACCCGCATGCATTCCGGACAAGTGAGCCCCTCATAAATGCCTTCCGAGATCCTGTAGAGGTTTGAAGAAAAATAGCAGAAGCACCAAACAAGTATGAAGCTATCCGGATCAAGTGCCCTGCTCCTTCTAGGTTTCGGCCTCCTAGGCCATGCATCGCCATCGGTACAGGTAGAGGGCAAGAATTGCACCGTAAAGCCTCTAGGCCAGGGCCAAGACGACGTCCCCAACATTCTCGACGCAGTGGGAAGATGCGGCCAAACACCAGGAGGAATAGTTTCCCTTCCGGCCCCCTACACGTATCGCATTAATCAACGAATGACAACACATCTCAAGAACTCGACCCTTGAGGTAGGTGGGACGTTGCTCTTCAGCGACGACATAACATACTGGGTAAACAATTCCTACCGGATCGACTTCCAAAATCAGTCAACAGCCTGGCGGATAACCGGCCATGACTATGTAGTAGTTGACGGAGGTCCGGAGAGAGGTGGAATTGACGGAAATGGTCAACTGTGGGTTACTTGGGCGAAGGGAGGGAGCAATGTGTTTGGTCGACCCATGCCATTGCATGTATTGAATTCGACTCGGGCGGTCCTTCGCAATATCGCGATCCGTCAGCCGCAGTTTTGGGCTGTGTTGGTTGAATCTTCGTCGCATGTTGAGTTGGATAACTTCTATGTCAATGCGACTAATTCCGATCCTAATGCCACTAAGGATACAGTTTGGATTCAGAATACGGATGGGATTGATACGTACAGATCTGATCATGTTACGATCACGAACTGGGTGTATGAGGGTGGTGATGATGCGGTGGCATTCAAGCCGAATTCGACTAATATTCATGTTGAGAATGTCACGGTGTATGGAGGGCCGGGGATTGCATTCGGCTCATTGGGACAGTATCCTGACAGGTATGATATTGTCGAAAATATAACTGTGAAGAATGTCAACGTAGGTCCGAGATTCAATATCCAAAATGAAAGCACTAACACAGGCAGTTCCGACCGTCCTTCCAACGAGCGACGAACTCTGGAATATATTTCAAGAGCTGGTAAATCATCACTTTCACTGTATATTGCATTGGCCAACTAATATTATCCAGGATCGGTGTCAACTTCGGTGTCCCTCCGAACGGGGGTGGAAACGGCCATGGCTATGTACGCAATGTGACTGTCGAGGATATCACATTCAAAGATGTACAGCTACCGATATACATCGATACATGGTAAGCGATACCCGACCGATTGCGACATACAGGCTAACAGAATCTAGCCTAAGCTACCTATTCGATCAAAATATTACCCAGTACTGCGATACGTCCACGTTTCGGTTCGACGATCTACACTTTAAGAACATTAGTGGAAATGGACTCGCTACTCCCACTGACTATACGGGCAAGAATATTACATTCGCAGTATCTATGATCTGTTCTAAGGAGGCGCCATGTACCGACATTACATTCGAAGATGTGGATATCAACCTGCCTGAGTCGTATAGCGGGAAGAGTGTTCTGTGCGAGAACGCCGATGTGCAAGACCTGAAGTGCAACTCATAATCATCCGGCCTCATGAAGACTAGGGAGTGTAGGGGACCGAAACTCTGATGAGATACGATTGAGACTTACGTGGAATAGTGCCCATGCTGGTCTTCTGAGAAATCCATGTTACATAGCACAATAAGCAGCAATAGGTTTCGCCCTTGCATTGTTGTTGAAAGAAGATACACTGTGCAACTTTAATGGAATGGAAGATCCACAAGTACAAACCTGATTTCAATGAAGTCATACTCTTAATTCTCAAAACTAGTTGCTAATTTTAACCCTAGTATTCCTACCTTGGCATGACATAGCACTAACCTATATCATTGGCTCTGAGCACCTGCCCACTTGGAGCTACTATCAATTCTATAGGTGCAGAGTAAAGAGCCAACGGTTGTTCCTCGTCCTTATGGAAACCCGACAGGGTTGTCAACGGGCTCGTATTTAGGTGGCAACGGCCAAGCACCGAACCAAGGATTCACCCACCTTGCTCCGACGACCTAATCAGATTGACACACGATCTTCGGTGTAAGGCATGGGTACCCAAGATCTCAATCAGCGGTCCGATAAGTCTTGCAACCAAGGTTGAAGATTTCGGAGAGCCAGCAGCAGCACTAGTTTCTTGTGAGAGGATCCAATATTGAATCCTGTGGTAGAACTGTCACAATGATGCGGTGTTCTTCGTATTCGCTAGTCATCTGCAATCCCTTGACCAATCATTGTCACGCAGACTGAAACATCAGGAGTGGAGGAATATCTGGCTAAAGATATAAGAGGATCTGGCAATCGTCAGGACGTTTCTCGATTTCACTCATAAAACAAACTACCAGAATCGAAAGAACACATTCAGTACAATGTATATCTCCAAAAAGCTCTCTCTCCTTTCAATCACTTTCACTCTTGGAGGCTTCGCAGCAGCTGGTGGTTGTGGCGATGCTGATGCCTGCGTTGGAACTGAATATTGCACAACTGCCACATTCACCACTCCCACAGCGACAACTATAACAACTTGTGTTCCCACACCGACCTGCTTAGGTGTCTATGGTAAGTAGCATCATCTATTGAACACAGACTTACTAGATTAACCATGTCAAGCGGACTGTGTCTCTGGTGGTGGAGGCCCGATATGCTGCTCCACCTATTGTGCAGCTACGAAGTGCCGTCCGACGGACCCGAAATGGCCCGGCTGCTCGGAGGATCTGGGTGTTTGTTTAGCTGATGAGAACTGCTGTTATAAGAATAAGTGTATTGATGGCCTTTGCCGCAGAGTTAAAACGGAGAAAAGGGCAGTACTGTTTTGAAGCAAGGGTAGTCAGGGTTGAGGGAGAATGATGACTTATCATGTGTGGCCTCGTTATGTTCTCTGTTGTCTTGGAATCTACAGACTTGTACTTATGGAAAGTCATGGTAGTTTGCTTAGTTGTTAATGACAAGTGATCAGATGAACAGCTCCATTGTATCTCATTTAATAAACTTTAATGCCATCAGCACCAATCGTGTATTCACTGCAGCTTTCCAATACACCTTGCAGGAAGTACTCCTTCCACATTGCCGACCACAAGTACGTGCGTCTAACAGTTGAGATTGACGGCTATTATTAGGAGTCAGCAACGGATTTACAAAGCCGGTTTAAAAGGGTACGTACCGTTGGCAAACAAGGCATAGGTGTCGGCATTCAGCAGAGCCTGACTGGCACTCAAGGCGGTGGCAGCCGAGTATCCATAGCCAAGGTCATCGGTGCCAGGGCTGTACACACCGGGGGCATGGGTGAACTCATGAAGGGTGGTGGTGGCCTGGTCCTGAGCGTGGCAGGTGCTAGTCAAAGCAGGAAGGTAGGAATAGTAGAGGTCGCAGTTGGCGATGATGTTATATGCCGGAAGGGTGTATGCAAGCACGTTGGAGCTGCAGTATCCATACACGTCGCTGCAGTAGTATGTGGTACTTCCCGAAGAGGTCGACGCAGCCTCGTTAGCAACGGCGTTCAGGCGAGCAGCAACCGTGCTACGGGTGGAGCTGGATGTCGTCTTGAAGTACTCTTGGAAACGGGAGGAAGACCCTGACTGCGCTGCAGTGGCAGCCGCACGTGCCAGAGAGATCGTGTTTCTCAGAGCAGTCTGAAGGGCCGACAATCTGCTGCCAGAGCAGGAAGTGACCTTGGTGCGGCGTTCCAGGATCTTGACTGCCTGGGTCACAGTGGCGGCCTCAGCTGCATCTACATCGATGGAGAGCTCGTTCGAGGTGAACGGAACGTATCCAGTGACCTTGTTATCGGTGGTGATAGGTACTAAACCGTTGCTGTTGATCGTGATAGTGCCACCCTCGGACAGGTCACTAGTGCTTGCGATATCGAACTCGTCCTCGATAGTGGCACCAGGGGCAAGAGTTGTCAAGGCATCATCGGACAAGCCTTCAGTTATAAGACGCTGCTTGATACCCTGGAACTGAACCTCGGTTGCTAGGTGATGTCAGTAAGTGCTTGCAAGATTAAGATCGGGAGCATACCATTGCGGAACAGAGACACTTTCTGCACCGGAGCGGCATCTTTGAAGAAGTTGAGGTGCACAAAGGTAATGTCCTCGCTGCCAGTGTTCTTAACCACGGCCTTGATCCGAGTATTGCCCACCTGGCTAAGAGTCACGTCAAGTCCTGGGGCGCTACCGGCAACCTCTACAGGAATGGCATTGAGAGTAGGTACCAGGGCCAAAAGAAGAGAGGAGGCAGAAATGAAACGCATCTTGAAGCTTGAAGGACTTGAAGTACTAGAAAGGACTCTTAGACTCGAATGACCTGTTTGTGATGGAGTAAAAGCTGGCCATCACAAGCCCTTTTATAGATGAGTGTTACGCTCCGTACGACGTTGAATTGCCTTTCAGTCACCCCTCACTTTTCCGTCCTGATGCTGCAGTGTCATGGACTACGGAGATAGTTACTCAGTCCCTGGCACTGTTAGCATCTTCCAGGAGCATAGCTTCATCGTGTTCAAGCACGGGAAATTGAAGCAACTCTCGATTAATGCTTTCCATTGGCTCTGCTCGAAGACGCTGTAATATGATGAGTGATTCAGCAGTGGTCTATAACAGAAAGATTGCTTGGCCCGGCGGAGAACCGCTGCAAGCTATATAGATTTAGGAAGGTCCGTTTGGAAGCTTCCCACGCCTCGTGCAATCGGGGAGCGAAGCCAAGGTGTGGCTTGATGGTGTTTCATCAAGCACTTGATAAGAAGGACTTAATCCCGTCGCATCTCCCGGCTTCCGTTCTTGGCGGGAGTCTAAGACTTTCTTGGCGCATTAGGGAGTCATTGTATTCATCGGACTTCTTATCAGATAGAGGTGGTGGTGGTTGGTACATAAGGTGACTTTCCAGGGGGCACTGTAGTAGTCGAGATTAGACTTTAAGGTTCATGGTTTTGATTATACATCGAGAGGTGTGTGTGTATACTCAACACTGATAAACGTGCAAATCATTTATGCCTGCATTGAGAACCCTTTTTATTCATCTTGGAAGTGTCAGCAGGTAGCAGGATGGTGTCATATCAACTAGTGCTCGGGCCCGGCACTATAATGCTTAGTCGCCGTCCAAAAAATGCCGAGTGGCTTTAGGGCAATCTAAAACCCTTGAAGAATGTAACCCAAGACATGCAAGACCTCGGCTTTTTCATATTAATGGTGATTCCCGTCAATCAAAGCGCTCGTTCCTTAAATAAGTGGGCTGTGGGGAATTTCATTCCCTGTTGGCCAGCGTCACACGATACAGGGTTATCATTGTCATTGGCCTGCTACGATGTTGAATGCCGAATATTAGAAAGCCGTAGTTCATCGGCGCATTCCGGATTGCCCCTTATCAGGCAGCTGTGAATCTAGAACAGACTAGGTGGTTGCATATCCCTCCATCCCACAACTTCCGCAACATAGTCTCTCTTCGAAAGCACCTTCAATAGTCGCCATTGCACTCTTTTGCACAGTAATTGAACAGCAAAGATGAGCGCGTCCCTTTCTCTGCAAGTTATCATCACTTCACCCATTGTTCCAGCCTTCTCCGAGCCACCGACGGTGCCTATACAAGTGTCTGTGCATAATCCCTCGGACACGCCGATCACAGTACTCAACTGGGGTACCCCGCTGGACCCTAGCGCTAATGTCCTGAGTATCTTTGAGCTCCGTGATACAACCGAAAATCAGCCGGTGACCCTGCCAACCATCAAAATATCCCGTCGGATGCCACCCTCGGTTGATGATCTGGTAGAAATTCCCGCGGGCAGTTCGGTCGAGAAGGAGGTTACACTGCCCCACGTTCCACTCACCATGGGACACGAGTATTCCGTCCAAGCAAAGGGAAACTGGCATTCAGTGTGGGAGGGTCCTCGCGAAGATGTTACTGCGGAAAAGCTGGAGCACCTCGGGGATGCCCAACGGGGCGTGTTCTTATCCGAAGTTGTCCCTCTACGGATTGAATGAGAGTTATAATCTCGCTTGTTGAGTTTCTCCCAAGTTAAAGTCTGTTCCTATATTGCTCCCGTTCTCTGTTCGGACATGTGTGTACTTAGATACGATCCATATGAACCTTTGACATTGCGAGATACTTTGCTCTTCTAGGGACCACAGATAATCAACTAGGCGTTCGGTCTGGTGGTACGTTTTGTCCTGTTGATCGAGACAAGAAATGTAGAGCAAATCTGGTCTCTGAGACTAATAACAACTATATATCTTTCGTTACTACTTTACTACATGAACTAGACGTGTGTTTTCGACATTCTTAACGTAGTATTTTTATTTTATGTATCCAGTGAATACAAATCGAATTTATTTCTTCTCGATAGGCAGTAAAATGCATTTGCATACAGTTCTAATAAGGGGATACTATAGAAGGCTAGTGTTATAACACAGGATATTATGAAACCTGAAGGGTTCCATAGGCCCGGTTGGAATATACGCCTCAAGGACGTCAGTTCCATAACAGTATATGCGGCATCTCCAATCGAAGAAAATGAAGTGAAGTTCTCAAGTGAAGTTTTGGAAAGGCCTCATGATTAGGGTGAATGTGAGGCCCTCTTCCCATCCCAATCTCCATCTTGTCATCCTTGTGAGACTGTTACTGTCTCGTCGCATCAATCAAGCCATTATAGTATGCCACGGACATGCGCCTCCTAGCCTTCGAGGCAATGTTCATTGCGTTAGACCCGTCAAACGTGTTGTAAAATTATATCTAGAGTCCCTAGAGGGCTATTGAAGATGAGGCACGCAACTCGATCATGAAGGACAGAGTGTCTCAGGCAGAATTGCACGGACTGTTGAGACCAGCGATTCTAGACTATATCGTAGATAACGTTATTAGATACCCACCTAATGATATAGGATAGCAAAGAGTTTAGCACTTCTTTATAGAGCAACAGAAAGATATGTGGCAGAGAATCAGGAGCATACCAGTTTGTCTATGATTCGGTAAATTTTCGTTATCAACCAGTGTAGGAAGCGTTATGTAAGTAGCTACGAGCCGTAGAACAAGGCCTTAATATTAGACCACACATATATCTCTGATTGCCTTAACAATTTGGTAGTGTACTAGGCATCTTTGGTGCCAGCAGCCAAGAAAATGGAAGGGCCGGTGGAAGCTCCGGTGGAAATTCCGGTGGAGGCGCCGTACGCCGTCCATCGCGTCCCCGATAAAACCCTAACTATTTGCTTGGGCAGCTGAATAATCTCGAATGCATTCTAAGACTATATCATACTATATTGACCCTCTCTTCTGGACTGATTTATAATCGTTGCCCTACTCAGAGCCACCTGATTTCTTTCTACTTAAGCGGGCCACGATGCCCTGCCTGCCCATCAGAATGCAATCTCAACTTAGATGCTAGAAACTTCTAAGGCGCCTACGCAGACCGACGTACCAATTGCCTCTACCACCAGAGCCGTACTCATCCGACGCCATCTGAAAAGCAACCTTTCTGCTGTCGAATTTTCCCGTCCAGCAACATGACACCTGACGCCAAGATCCTCCTCACTGGTGCTACAGGCTTCATTGGGGGCAGTGTCCTCACTGCGCTGCTCCAGTCGTCTGCGTCGTCGGTCCAATCCGGCCCTATAACGTGCCTGATGCGAGGTGCCGACCGCGCAGCTCTCCTTACCTCCACCTACGGCGAGCGTGTCAAGCCCGCCGTCTACGGTGGCCTCGATGACCTGGAGACTACCACCGCCGTGGCCGCACAGCACGACGTCGTTATCAACACCACCCTGGGCTATCACTCCGCATCCACGAAAGCGCTCCTCCGCGGCCTGGCGCAGCGGAAGGCCCAAACCGGCCGTGACGTCTGGCTGATTCACACGTCTGGTACATCCAATATCGGCGATAAGCCAATTACCAAGCCAGTTGGAATAAGGGAGTTCGACGATCTGGTCGACGATGTATACGCCCACGAAAAGGCGCTCGAGGCGGCAGAGCCCTACGCGCAGCGGACCACGGAGCTGGGCGTTATTGACACGGGCCTCGAGCTGGGCGTCAAGACACTTGTCATTATGAGTCCCATTATCTATGGAAACGGCACTGGCTTGTTCAACAGGATCAGCATCCACACCAAGTACATGGAAGCGATGCTGCAGATTGGACATGCGGTAGTGGTGGGTGACGGGACTGGCGTATGGGACCACGTTCATATAGAGGATCTGGCTGATTTGTACCGGCTTGTCGTACTGGATATCCTGGAGCGGCAAGGGAAGAGTCTACCCACGGGGAAAAAGGGGATCATTTTCAGCGCCAATGGGCGGCATTCGTGGCTGGAGTATTCGCAACTGGTGGCGGATGCTTGCTACGAACGGGGTCTTATATTTGAGAAGAAGGTCACCCATCTCAGTTTAGAGGAAGCAGCAGCGACCCTAATGCCTTGCCTCGGTTTTACCAAGGTGTTTGCGGAGGGAGATTTAGAATTTACTGCGGAGGGGTTCACCAGTAACGAGAGAACGGTCGCTACTATTGCCCGGAATCTTGGGTGGAATCCGGTAAAGGGAGACGAAGTCTGGGCCCAGGCATTTCGGGATGATGTGGACAGCATCATCAAGTCTAAGGGATAAACAGTGTTCTGCCTAGGGCTAGCAAGTAGGGAGTAGTAAAATATTAAGTCGATTCGGGAAATCATAAATGACGTCAAGCAGCAGCCAAGGGACAAGCCGCATTATTAAGCAAACGCAATTTAACTGAGTTGCAGCTGAAACTGCCCAGGTCGAAACAAGGAGCTTAGATCTATCAAGCGCATCAGCCCCGGTCTTACATGCTGAGCATCAATCACACGCGGGGATGACCCCAGGAGAATTTGTTTGTCGATTCCCCGGTTGCAGGGCAGGATACTCACGTAAAGAAAACCTCATTCGCCACGGAGCCCAACACAACCAACGCAAGTCTTTTCCGTGTCCAACCTGCAGTCGAGAGTTTGGTCGAACGTAAGAAAGCAGTCCTTCTCAGGGGTAGCCGGAGCCTCTAACGCTAAAGTAGTGACACTCTTCGGCGACATATGCGCCAGATCCATGGAGTAAACGGACCAACTTATATCAAACATGCTTGTGCCCATTGTCGGAAGACGAAAACCCGTTGTCAGGGAGGCTCGCCATGCAGCGAGTGCATACGTCGAGGGATTCACTGTTCTCTGAACAGACAGGTTGAAGCTCCCAGTCCCCCGACAAGCGGACCGGATATTCCACCTTCGAGTGCAGGCCGCTCTGAGCCGAGACGTCGCTTTCTCAATCTGTACTTCGAAAGGTTCAACCCGTACTGGCTTCTCATCCATCGAGGCTCGTTCGACGAGGATATTGAGGCGCCCTTCCTTGTCCAAGCCATGATTGTCATTGGCCTGTGGACGAGCGACGAACCTAATGCACGGTCAGCAGCGATTGACCTCCACAACACCCTGGCCTTGGCCATCGGTCAGCAGAGAGTGAGTAGAATTCCGCGTTGTTGGAGACCTACTGTACTGACAAGATGCTACTAGGAAGCATGGGATGTCTCTGCCATAGAGGATGTAGATGGTGCCTCCTGGCCGATCCCGACGTACCAGGGCATCTTACTGCATATAATCTTCGCTCTCGTGCACGCAGGTGCGGGGAACCTCGGCATCGACTTGAGGCCTTCTCTCTCCCGTACCAACACCGACCTTCTTAACTCGCTTGTTGGGAGTTGCAAAAGACTGGGCATGCTATACTATCCAAATATACTTGGCCGATATTCCCAACGCGATTCCCGTCCATATATTTGGCTGGGCATCGAAGAAACCAAGCGGTTCAACTTGGTCCTATACAGAGTCTACCGGGCAGCCAGCGTGGTTGGAAAGCGAGCCAACGACGCAGACACGCATGCAAAACTAACTGCAAGGGACTTGCGGTTTCCATTCCCGACCCATACATGCTTATGGAAAACAGTGAGCATGGCGGAATGGGGCTCTGCTGCAGGGAGAGGGGTGTTCGATCATCTGTTGGATGATACCATGGAGGAGATGTGGATCTCGAGAGCGCACGAGGCGCTTAGTGTCGATTGGGAACTAGATTATACTCCTCAGGATTAGCTTTGCCATTTATTTCATGTTGTTTTCTACCCCCTCCATAATTACATTAAGAGATGGTTTTAACGCAGGAATGAATGATATCCAACCTGGAAGAGGGTTCCATAGGATCAACTCGGATATACATCTCAGGTACGTTAGTCATATGACAAGATATGCGGCAGCTCCAACCGAAGAATATGAAGTGAAGCTTTGAAAGGGTTCCATGACTAAAGTGAATGTAAGGCCCTCGACCAACACAATTAGTCATCGTCTGCCTGTTGTTATGTTTCTGTGGATTTCGTGTCTATCTTGAAAGAGTCGGCAAGCTTTTTAGCTTACTTCCGCTCTACGCCATTGAGATTGTGGCCTGATTAAATAACGAAGCTTTTCGCGCATTTAAGTCCATGAGGAATACCAAGTTGTCGAAAACCCATGGGTGAAGGACAACCAAATAAAGCAAGGAAAGTGATTCCCTTGTCCTTCGAGCCTTATGCCCTGGACATATGCCTTACTTCGTGTACAAGAAAGACTCACCTGATGCCGGAGATCTCCCAGACTGCTGCATATGTGGTATAGGCTTCTATTCAGACGAGACGTTTTGGTTCAATCGAATACTCGACACAGAGGCCGGAATATACACTATACACCAGTTACTAGAGATGCCTATCGTTGCGAAATTGGACTGGTGTTGCTTCTACCGCGTGAATGAGTCATAATGCATGTTCACTAAGCTCATTAACTTCACTCCAACTAACTGTAATGATAGTCCTCCATGATACGCGCAATGACAGATTTCAGGTCTCTGGGGTGGCAGTTAACATCGCGGTCAATCTTCAACGGGTGCCGGAAGCAGTGCCATGGGATGAGACGATCGGAGCTATTGGATACCCAGAAAAGGACAGGGATCGTCTGATACTGGCTACAGGCCTTTGGGAGTTAGATGACACAACTTCTCACAGTCTTGTCGGCTACCATGTCCACAACAGTTGTTGGAAGTTGCTAACACATCACACACTTTGGGAAACTGCTAGGCGCAACTTGGCCTTAGTTGTGAGGATTCGACACCTACCGTTTACATACGCCCAGCAATATACCGATGGAATTAGCACTACAAGTGGTATGTATTCCCCTGGGTTTGCAGTTTGACTAGTCCCGGCAGCGCTCACACGAAGCTCGTTACCCGACCAGATCCCGCCAATATCGAACGCGTCCAGTATCTAATAAGGCTGGCTCGAATTAGAACTCGCGCGCGGTTTTACATAACGCGCCGTGTCATTCGTCAACAAAACCACTTAGGCTACCTTCCCGTGGAGATACTGTATCAAGTCATGGACTACCTTTTCCCCAACGACGTAAAGAACGTGCAACACGCCATCAAGTACTACCTTGGTGATGCGTATTGGCGCACACGAGTTCCAATAAAACTATTTCACGAAGTGAGAAGTGTTTGGGATGAAACACTGGACTGGCAATTCCTCTGCTTGGAACTCGAAAGGCTTTCGGAGACACGGGACCTAGCCTTTCGACGATATATTGTGGAACGGTTGGATGTGCTGCAGGCATCTCTTGGTCAAGTAGCAAACGAGTAAAGTGTGGAGGGGAGCATGATCATGGTCTAGTGGTAAGGAAGCGATAAGAGGGAAATATTTTCGAGATGTGTATTTAGCACAGCAACAGTCTTGTCCTTGGCTTATTACAGCTACTCTTGGCGTAAATAACGTTACTTTCTTTTGCATTTTCGAACACGATAAGAGACATCACTTAAGCATTACTCGTGACGCACTTCTGATTCGCGAGTTCTATTGAGAAGAGGAGTTGCCACCATTCTAGCCAGTGTAGGCGGTAGTATCATAGTCAAAGATCCAATCGCCTTAGGTCGGTGTTCGCGTCAAACGCCGAAGCCTCGTAAGCACGCGATGATCGCAGTTACGAGCTTCGCGACGGGGTTCTATTCGCGCGCGGAGGAAAAAGAAGGAGCATGATTGTTGACATTATACATGGAGCTTCCTTTGAAAAGTAATGAAACAACGAATGGCGTGTTTATAGGACAACCCAATGGTCGGATAACAAAATGAAAAACCAAAAGAAAAACAAAAAAGAACCGTCAGCGACAGGACTCGAACCTGTGCGGGCGAACCCAATAGATTTCTAGTCTATCGCCTTAACCACTCGGCCACACTGACTAGTTGATGTTTATTTGTCATCTTATTTCACTGACAGCTGCAAAATGCATTTGCCTCTCAATGCTTTGCGGCTTTGCGGTTTTGCAAATCTTTCGAAAAAGAATCATGTCCAAGATCATTTTCTCTTCTCATTTATCTTGCCTCGCATACTGTTTCAGAAGCTTTCAGTCCATGTATTATATCTCCTCGAAGGGGCGGGCTTCACAAGGTATTACTTTTAGTTCGACTGCATGCCCATTAAAAATATATATATACAGTGGCACTATACCAGTCAATATCATGAAACAAGTACTTGTCAAACTCATTAGAATCAGCACTGGACAAATACACGAAAGTCTCTTTGCAAGGTAAGAAACATCCAGACTTGCTATTCTGTAGATCATTATAAACACGCGTGACCTCTAGCAGGATTAAATGCACAATGTAATCATTAGGGGTGATCTGGGCTCCACATGCAAGGGAACTACCTTTAACTGTACCAATGGATCGATCGAATATGACGGGGACAATCTCTTCTCCGCAAAGGGGCATGACGTCGTGGTATTCCACGTAGCATGCAGTCGATGCAACGCCAGAGACGCGGCCGTGATACGCTCAAGTATTATCCGAGATCAGATATCCAGTTAGAATCAATGTTTTCGAGCTCGGCAGGGTCTCACCGTGGTGACATCAGAAGCAGATGAAGACCATGGTCATCGCCACTGAGAGTAAGATAAAAGCACTGGAGTAAACCAAGCCTACTGCATCCGAAGGAAATATCAAACAAAATCTTCAGATTTCATAGCTTGTGTCCACCTCCGATCAAAGTAAACCCAAAATGAGCGACCGCAGGAACGATTCTCATCCCTCCTTCTCTTCAGATGACCTGCTCGAAGGTACCGATAGTCCCATCTGCGCGGCCAATGATACAACGTACGACACCTACGATGCCGACGCAACCACCAACTATGGCGTCCGAGGAGCTAAACGCCTCAATACCAAAAAGCAGACGGCGACCAACGTGAGTATCCACGAATATGAAGCCCCTAGTGGCACCCGAACCAAGAAAACCAACTTCGAGAACGGCCGTGGACGCACGATCTACAACCCCAGCACGGGAGCATACGATGAGATTTTAGACTATAGCACGGACGATGCGGAGCATCACCATCGCGAGAAGCTTAGTGACGATGGTGTTTATCAACTGCGGGATGTTGATTTACACAGAGATGGAACGAGGCATGTTCATCGCGAATACAACAATCCGATTGCTGGGATCACCACTTCCGTAGAGGGAACTATGAGCGACCGTGCTTTTGAAGCAGACTTTTAGCGTTTGCTGTTTCTTATCTTTTCTGTTTGTAATGGTAGATGCAATTATTAGAGATAGAGCAATTCAAATCTCGTACTCACCGAAGCAGTTAGCTCACGCTGTAGTGAAAAGAAGCCCTGAGACAGGCAGCTAAGCAACGTAATTTCAGCATTGTCGCTAGCTTGCTCTAACACTTGGACGCTCATTTTATGAAACAGTCCTACATCTGTTGCCATATAATTACGCCCTTGCTATGGACATATCGAAAGTGGGATGTGCTCTTGAAAGGTGAAGACAAGCCTGAGAGCCAAGTATTCTAGAGTTGATGACGACCGAGCCACGCGATAAGCAACATGTAGTTTCGGGACTCGTGAACCAAACTCGTAAAGAGAAAAAATGGGGATCGGAACTAGAACCGGGCTCTGCTTTACGGAAAGGGAAAGACACATTCCTGGACTCGCTGCCGGAATGCAGAAAAAGTATGTGTTTATGTTCTCTTTTGGATAGATCTCCTGGTTCTATCGTAGCCTTGTTAGCTTTGTCAGCCTGTCCCTAACTTCAAATAGTTCATATTAAACACTGTACATTACATGTGTATTCCTGGAGATATCGTTACGCTGCGAGTGGATTGTTTATTCCCCAGGTCTACCGTTTACATGTAGCATGTAGGAGGTCTCCATATCATATCTCCCAAGCTGTAAATAAACCACCAATATTGCCATTATTAGTGGCGCAGTAACGACCTTAAAAGGGCACATCTCAAGGAAGAAGTTGAATGTAGTGAGGAAATGATCTATGTGTACAATCAAGATGAGGAGTGTCTATGGTCGGAAGAGATGGAACCAGCCACCATAAGATTGTGGGAGATGAACGCCGATCATGACTGCTAAGAAGCAAAATCCTTGTATTCGTTGTCTGTTGTACACTCAATAACACCTCGGATACTGTGTTTCTTTCCAAGCTCGTTCCGTCCCAATTCCCCGTGACGTGCTTAGGACATTGGGAATGGGCCGCGATGTTCGCACCAAACACTGTCGATGACGGGAATAGGGATCTCGGATTCGTGTTCGCCCGGGGTAAGAAGGACCTGTCGATGGGTACAACCGCGACCCCTGGATTTTATCAGGATATGTTGTTTACAACTCATAACGGTCAGGTACTTACATGAAAACTCGGCAATATTCCGAAACGTAGACGGATGTAACGTCTCTATAGCATTGTTACCTTCCGCGTCCTTGGCTATCATACTCAGTCATACTTACTCTGCGTGGACATCAAAGCAATTCTTTAGTGGGATATTATCGACATGAAAACTCGAATCAGCCGTCTGAAAGCCGACCTGCACAACAGAGGATTTAGTAAAGGTCGTTTTTCACGGTGATCGGTCGCATACAGTGGCTGTCCCTGCTGCTGCACTGCCTGTAGCTATGGCCAAGGCCATACCAAGGAAAGCGATATGCTTGAGTCCGTACATTGTGGGTGGATGAGAATTGGCAAAATTCAAAATTCGTCAGAATTGAGTGCAAGTGTCAAGTGCCTCTCGATGACTGACAGGAGGTTTTAACTCGTCGCGTCTTTAAGGTGGTATCCCTTGCTAAGAATGGCCAGTTGTTATTATGGATGTTAGGGTATCCCTTGCGTTCATGAAGGGCACACCAACCACATTCCAGTGCGCCACCTGCGCGACGTATAACCGTCCCTTTCCTACAATTCATTGGAAAGATGCTTCGTGTTCTTCTGAAAGGGCCGAAGTACAAGCGTTTAATGATGTTGTGTTTCGGCGTGGGTTTCTGCTGTTGTAATCATAGCTGGTTTTCTAGTTTTTACGAGTACCTCGTTGTTATTAGAGAGTTTATGTAGGGATATTGTCCCCCTTGAAGCTTACTAACAGGTACCTGATTGAAGACGGACACGGTAAAAGGGCGATGTTTTGATGACAAATAAAAACACTTTGGTCACTACTATGTATTCATCCCTCTTGAAATAGTTCCGTCTCCATATCGAGGGGGAAGACGAGGCCCAACTGTTGCTCAATACCAGTAACTATATTCTGCATGTGCCTGTACCGCTCCGAAATTTCAATCTTCTCCAAGGTCATTTGGTGGTTTCTATCTAGATGAGAGCCGTTGAGTCGTGTAATTGTGTCCTCGGCTTGCGAAGCGTCTAAGTATCGTATAATGGCAGACCTTTGTAGACGTAAGCCTAGTATGCTCTATCTCATTTTATACACAACATACCCGATGGTTCTCTGCTGTGAATCCATTGGCATGTATACCTTTCGGGTGTCTATCGGACCAGGACTGTCCAATTTCCTGAGGAGAAATCTGATTAGGGCGGGCCGGTGGGCTTGGTCCACTACCGGCAAACCGTTCAGTACAATCAGAGTACCTAGTTCTGGTTGAGGATGGCCTTCGTGGTCTGCCATTAGGGTCTGTGCTGAGGAACTAGTTGGCATTAAGTTGTGGAGAAGCGCATCTCATATTCTCAAGGCAGCATGCGAACGTAAGCTGACGCTATTGGTTATTGGAAGTGGGGTAATGACCGAGCTACTGATTCGATACACATACAGGAGTCAGCCTTATTTACTAGGCGACAGATGGATGCAAGGCAGATAGCAAAAGCGTACTGTGGGTGGTGATATCCATATCAAGAAAGTAAAGTTGAAGATCTATAATTGCAGACTATCGACCGTAAGATACTTTATTGTCTATCCTTTGCTATCCTAGACGAAATGGTAGTTGCGCCTTTTGAAAATGCACATCTCCATCTAGTAGAAATAGGCGACCGTGGGATTACCTTCCTTCGAACCCCCGTTACAGTAGTCAGAGTCGTCAATAGTACGCAAGAGCTAGACGGCTTTTCCGGGCCTGTTAGTCAAGATCTGTTGTAATTGCGTTTCCCCGTGCTGATAGGAAATAAGACTCATCATCTAAGCGAAGAACTGCCAGACGATCTTATGGGTCATTTGCCAACGCCAAGGACATAGTCTAGACCAGCAGCGTTTGTCGGCAATTGGAAAGAATGGGAGGTACCGGCCGTGTAATTAGTAAGTCTTGTCCCTTGGAGCCTATTGGGTTTCTGCATTTTGGCCCCCTTTATTTTCACTTATTTGCCATCCTTTGCTCTCTCTGTACGTCTTTCTACTAGCCGTTGAAGTCGACATGATAGCCCCCCGTACTGTGCCCTGAGAATACTGAGGATATTATGCTTTCAACACGAGAAATAGGCTTTCATCAGCCTCGTGACGTTTTTACTTTCTGGGCAGCGAAATAAGCAACACTAAGCAATGAACAGGAGAGTTTGCGTAAAATATTGCCGTCTATCAGAGGCGCGGCATTGTCGCTCGGCAGTTTTAGCGCCAAAACAAATCGGCCTCGGTGCAAGCCAGCTCACATCGGTATATTTTCACGCCGAACTGAGTGAGTTGGAAAATCCGCATCTTAATAATCCAGACGGAGATCCCCGCATCATAGGAGTTGGGTTCTAGCCGGCAATGGCCTTTTTTCCCAACTACCGTGGGGCCGTTATCTCCACCCCATGGGCGACATCGAATGGCTCGTTAAGAAGGCACTATCCTTAAGTGATAATAAGTATGTCCACTCGGGAAATGATCACGGGGACCCCGCGTTTTCCCCGTGTGGATCGAATAGAAAGAGTAGGATGGGTCCGCGTCATTGCGTTAGGGCCCACACCTTGAAAACCCCTATAGCTTGGTCAATGCCCCTTGACATCCTCCTTTCCTGTACTCCAGTTGCTGTCTCTGGAGAATACATTCTATAGAGCTATCATGTCGTCAATGGAGAAGACAACATCTCAGGGACACACGCCTGGGAAGGCATCGTCAGAGTTCTTCGAGAAGTCGGAGGCAAACATTCAAAGTGTCGATGCGACCAGTCTACTGTCCGATCAGCATCGTGATTATTTGCTTCAACGACATGGCACCTTAGATCTGGATCCTATCCCTAGTATGGATCCGGCAGATCCATACAACTGGCCGTTATGGAAGGTGTGTTATTGTTGTCTCCTGCCGTTCTCTTATCACTATTCCCAGTGCTAACCTACGTGACTGAATAGAAAGTTACGAATCTAGGCTTGGTGGCCTTCCATGCCTGCATGGGAACTTTTACAGCCGCCGCGATCATTCCCGCCTATGAAGCAATTTCCGAGGACCTCGGCGTCTCTCTACAGAGAGTCAGTTATCTGACATCGCTTCAGATTGCCATTCTGGGAGGTGCCCCGTTATTCTGGAAACCGCTTTCGCATCGCTTCGGACGGCGCCCGATTTTCCTCTTGTCCCTCATCTTTAGCTGTGTTTGTAACATCGGCTGCGCAAAGAGCCCAGATTATGCCTCGATGGCAGCCTGCCGAGCCCTGGTGTCATTTTTCCTCTGCCCAGCGATGGCCATCGGAAGCGCTGTTGTCACAGAGACCTTCTTCCGACGGGAGCGAGCGCGATACATGGGAATCTGGACCGTGATGGTGACATTGGGCGTACCTATCGGCCCATTTATCTTCGGATTTGTTGCCCAACGCGTGGGATATCGATGGATTTACTGGGTTCTGGCAATCGTGAGTCATAGATCACTCACTATAACGCTTCGCATCACTAATACTTATCATTAAATCAGACAAACGCCTGCCAGTTCTTCCTATACATTTTCTTCGGCCCAGAAACCCGGTACATCGGCGCCGAAGTACAATCTGGTGGCTCACCTTTCAAACGAGAGTATCTCTCCTTCGGACGAATCGATCCCACGCCATTCCGGCTTTCTGAATTCGTTCACCCCCTCAGCCTATTCACCAACATCCCTGTACTCCTCGCATCAGTAGCCTACGCCATGGTCTTCCTCTTCGCCTCCGTCCTGAACTCCGTGGAAGTGCCACAACTCTTACAGAGCAAATTCGGACTCAACGCAGAACAACTCGGCCTCCAATTCCTCGGCCTGATCATCGGCTCCCTACTCGGTGAACAACTCGGCGGCTTCATGTCAGACATGTGGATGAACGCCCGCGCCCGTCGCATCGGCCACAAGCCCGCACCCGAATATCGTCTCTGGCTGAGCTACATCGGCTACCTGCTCACGATCGCCGGAAGTGTCGTGTTCCTAGTCTGTACCGAACAGGCTACGGAAGGTAAATGGACCGTGGTCCCAGTTGTGGGCACAGGAATCGCGGCGTTTGGCAACCAGGTTATTACCACTGTGCTCACGACTTACGCCGTGGATACGTATCCTCAGGATGCGGGGAGCATCGGGGTATTCATTAACTTTGTGCGATCGACTTGGGGATTCATTGGACCTTTCTGGTATGTGAATGTCCCTTGGCTGCGTGTTCTAATTGACTAACAATGTTAGGTTTCCGAATATGTTTGAGACTGTCGGTATTGCTAAGAGCTCCGGGGTGGTTGCGGCTTTGGTTATGGGCGTGAGCTTTCTTCCGACTGTGTTTTTGCAGTGGCAGGGTAAGAGGTGGCACGCTGTAGTTGAGAATTGAGGTCTCCTTTACAGCACGATGAACCGATGTATATAATTAGTTTGTGAGCCTCTTGAACCTAAGTTCAATCTATACAAGTTTTGAAATTCCACTGAAGTCCCTATACCTGGCGGAGAAAGTAACTCCCCTATCATATACTAGCGCAGTATGAACTGTAACTCCTTAGCTCTATACCTATACAAGTGAGATAGGCTGAAAGGTCTGACCGCCAGAAATCGCTTCTCCATCCATAATCCCATGAACATACGTTTCACCGACCAAACTTCGTCTCTCTGTCCCCGAAGAATCACCGCTCGAGGGCTTTCTCAAAACAAACGGCGTTCGTGCCCCAACAATCACCCATATCTCATCCCCAGGCTGCACAGACCACGGACCAAGCCCGAGGTACCCCCGTTTAGTTCGATAGAGCAATCGTCCTCGATAGAAATGGACAAATGTCTGGTCAAAATCACGGTCATCAATCCTGACCCTTCCATGAGGTTTTCCCACTTCATCCTTTTCTCCGTATCGTTGAACCTCCTCCCAAGTCGGTAATGTGTTGTTATCATCGGTTTCGCGGATGAGATTGAGATTAGTGATGGTGTCTTTATCCAATTTATGCGTGAGACTCCACAGGGCCTTTTGTATAAAAAAGCGAAAGGAGGATCGGGCATCTTGGACTGGGTTTTCTGAGGTTGATGATAGCTTGTTGGTCATCAGTACACGCCAAAGTGCCTCAACACGGTTCTCCCCTGTGGGGAGATAAGCTTTGTCCAGGGTTGAGATAAGCTCTAGCCAGTTTGGCGGACGGAAGGATGTAGCTGTTGATGTACCGATTTGCGGTTCCACACTAACTATCTCATCGTGGAAGATACCATTCAGCAGCAGGGTATGAGCGTCGTCGTCGGGAAGAATCACAGGTGGCGTATCTGGGCTAACACCTGCTCGGAAGCGTGGTGACCACAGACGTGTGGTTATAAGAGGAGCAGTGAAGTTGGGGATCCACGATGGCAATTCCTGACCATTGAAAATACGAGAGACGTCTGGACTCTCCTGTACGAAGGACAGGCCTTCAAGGCATTCGAAAACCTCACACTCCCCCGTGTGCCATGTCTGTAGTGGCTCATCGGGAGCTCCCTGCATGAATATTCTGGCAAACTGGATGAATACTTCAGATGTAGACTTGGAGTAATCCGCAACTATCCTCTTTTTAGGGTCATCCGACAACCGGGATATACCTATTAGTGCAAAGACTTTGTCCCTCGGGTCAGTCGCTCGAAACGACCAAACCTTACTCGCCAACAGCGAAAGGCTCAGTTTGTGGTCCCATGTAGAGACAAGCGTGATACCATTCTTATTCACATACTCATCCATCACCTTTCTTTCAAACACGTGTTTTGATGTCCGGAGTCGAATATCAGTCAAGGTACTCAATTCACTCCCTCCAATTCCCCTCCACCGGGCCAACTCTAGGGCTTGGGCCATGGACCGGCTGGTAACACGAGAAGTGAAGTTAGGATTGTGAAACAGAGTAAACAGTTTGTGGTATTCGAACTCGACGCGACCGCAGAAAATCCGAATCTGCTTGGCCAACGCGATCTCCTGGATGATCCACACACGCTGAAACCAGGTTCGTCGGAACAAATTCACAACCGCTTGGTATTGTAAGGCAGCCTCATTTGATTTCTGTTTTGCGACGCGCGTCTCTGGGTCCTCCATGATATGATTGTTCAGTACATCGTTGTACCACATGTCCATTCCTTGTTGAGATGGAAGATGTGTGGCTTCGACAGCACGCATAGTGCTCTCATCATCCACACCCAGCCAGACGAATACCCCCGATGATTTCGTGTAGATCATGGACATGATGGCTACTTGCGCGTTGCGCTCCGCAATATCGTCTTGATTGATGCATATCGCATCAATCCAAAACTGCTGACTATCCATCGGAGAGAGTGGCCGTGGCTTACTCCCAACGATGTGGTGGATATCAGGTCGCTCCAAGTATTCAATAACCTCTACGTAATTTCGACGCTTACGCATCTTCGCACAGTCAAGAGGTGTCCGTCTTGAAGAGTCCCGTCGATGTACATCCGAACCAGCCTCTACAAGTATCTTGACGACTTCGAAATACCCATTCTCAGCGGCGTAATGTAGAGCCGTTTCTCCAAACATGTCTTGCGCCGCCAGGTCCGCGCCTCGTGCCATCCAAAAGTAGACATCATTCTCGCTGCCAGCTTCGGCTGCCTCGATCAGACGCGTTTTGTTATATGGCTCGGTACGCCGATCCACGTTTAGTTCCTCGGTCTTCAGACGCTGCAGAAATTCGAATAGATTCCTGGTCAAGAAGGATATTTGTCCGTTGATTGCGACCGGGAATTTGTTATTTGGGCCATATCCCTTGGACCTCTCTAGGTCTGGTGGAAATGGTGACCCCCAGGTATATGATAAAGCCTGGAAGCGCGGGTTGTCGTTGAGGTCGACGACTTGTATAGATAATGGGATAAGGGGCACTCCAAACACGGTAATGTCGGACTCACCGTGGAGTAGCGTGACTACCCGAATTGATGTAGGTGTCGGAAGAGGTTCATATTCAAATGTTCGAACCTTCATACTGTGTATATTGGGTTCTTGGGCATTTGAAGTTGAGATGTGTGAACCAGAATCACCTGTTATTTTGGATTGATTGCCTTATCCAGCCGCTAAGCTTTATTTAGTATGGGCTAATGCACAGCCTACTTTACAGCCACATCCTAGTCCATTAGATGGGACAATCAGACGTTTTACCTTTATCGTGTGGCCATTCATGATTTAGGAAGAATTATCACATCCAATTAGATTCTTAAAATGAGGCACTAGCTCCACCAGTCACCAGAGAGGCCCGCAATGAGGGGCCAAATCTTCACATCTGTACTATCATGACTTATATCTACCTCGTATATATTCAGCTGAAGTCTTATTATAAATGAAATCCCACTCAAGAAGCTAGAGCGCGATGATCTCGCCCCAGTAATCAACCTTATCCACAGCCACAAGTGATCAGCCAGCATCACTTTGGTGAACGTTCAGTATGTTGATATGGGCCAGAACCCCAACCACGTAGGAAGGGAGGAGGTGCGTTATTTCGTCGCGAAGTACTAAGATTATAATCTCGCCGTTAGAGTACTATGTATCGATAATGTTGAGTGGCTAGAGCAGAATACCTTAAACCTTCAAGATCTGGCTGATCAAGGGTTGACATAAGATGGTCGGCATATCTATTAGCATTATTGAACACCCTTGTCGTTCATATTTCATCTCATCGAGGCTGACACGTATGCCATTACTCGATTCGATAATGTACAAAGGAAAGACACTACTCGCCTGTGCCTGTCACCGACGTAAGATGAATATGCATTTTTCATTATCAACATAATCGTCTTGACCTGAAAGGTCCTTTCAAGGCTCACAGAAGTCTCCTTCTCAAAGCCAGAACTATATATACGAAGATTTCCGCTACGAACATTCGCTAATATAAACAAAGTACCACCGATGAGCATCGATGCTAGTTCCGTCAGTTCCATCGTTACCGCCCGTAGCATCAATTCCCGTAACCTCCGTCACATCAGTGGTAGTCACCGTTGCCTCGTCGGCGCTGCTGATATAGTACTCCGGGCTGAAGTGGTGATACCCGAGCAGCGTGGGTGGTAGTTTAGGCACAATATCATTAGTGTGCGTAACGCGATAGTTGCCACCCTTGTTTTGGTCCGTGATATATGTTGCCAATGCCTCGTTTCCAAGGCGAGGTTGTCCGTAGTTGTACTATTTGGTCAGCTTTTGCGCACCGTCACTTTCACAAGATGAGGGTAACATACTAGCTCAACACTATGGCCGGAGTTCCGCAAAGCAGTCGCTGCGAGAGCTGCTAGCGCAGCGCCGTAACTATGTCCGGTCAAAACCAATGAATAATCGGAATGATCCGACAAGGCCGATTCCACCTTGGAGGTAATGGTATCGGCAATTTCGCTCCATGCCTTCCAAAATCCGCTGTGTACTTCACATCCAGAGCAGAGATCGCTGGCATCTTCGAGGCCAAAGTTGAGGTTGGCTACCCAATTGGCCAAGTCAGAGCTACCCCGGAATGACAGGACTAGCAGTTTGTTAGTCTCATCGGCCGCGAGGTACCCGGCGGGGTTGCCGTAGGATGACGATCTGAGTTGTCAGCAGTTGTCTATGAACTAGAATTGTATATTTGCGGTGACTTACTCATTGAATTCATCCAACGATTGGGTAGATGCCGCTTCTACCAAAGGACAGTTGCCGACAGAGCATGTCAATTTAGTCCCTGTAGAGTTCAGGTTCTCATCACAGTATGCGGCGGCACTGTACTGTGCAAAGAGATCCAGGTTATTGAGAAGGGAAGAGCTGACATCTAGATCCGTTAGCCTGGCTTAGGGGAGTGTTATTTTAAAAGTTGTGGAAGAAATAAACATACCTCTGCGCAGTGGAGCCGGGGCTGCTTGAGCAAGTAAAAATAGACCTGCAACGGTCCCCAATCGCGCGAGACTAAACATTTTGAATGCCGTGCAGGACAAGATGCATTTCGCGAATATCCCTTACGAAGTCAGCCCACTTTATACTCCTGTTGTGGCCCCTCTTTTCGCCATTCTTCTGACTATCCCTACCAAAGGGATGATAATTCAGTTCAATAACCCCGCCCCTCGGCCCTTGTCATGACAGGCAGTATATCCGACCACGCGATGGTATACAAGGGTTGTATGGCTGGCTGATTGTGCCCTCACAAGACATACTATTTCCTTTTCAGTATAGCGCTTCGTCAGCAATAACCATGTGCATACTTAGTGCGTCGGATGGTTCCCACCATACCCTATCACTGATAAGGGACCCCAACGTGTTTGTGGCTCAGCTGCGTGATAGGTGTGCCTGACGGTCGTTTGCTGAGGCATATGCAGAGTGTATTCAAATGCACTTTAATGAAAACATCGCTCTAGTCATAGCAGTTCTGCTCATCTCGCATATTATCATTAGAGTTGAGTATAGAAAGTTGTAGGTCATGGGATATGCCGATTAGGGCTCTTCAGGAAGAAACTCCGTCGGACCGCCGATCACGGGAAATCCTCTCGTAAGAATCTTTCCAGAGACATTTCCCCTTTAGGGCCTGTCCCGGACGATCTTCCGTACTAATTACTGAACTATTGGATTGCGAGTCAGATTCAGGTGATACGTACCTGCTGTTAGCCCACTACGGATAGGAAAATCTCGTTATAGGCGAGGGACTTGAGGAAACTCTATTGAGGCTTTCATGCAATTGTATAGAAGAAAATGATTTGATGCCCCCCTGTTGACTTGTTGCGTACATCACATATATTTCCGTGATCTGTTGAGGGGTTCCACAGTAACACCTATTCCCTACAAATGACATATAGTATATCCATTGTGTGATTCTGAATATGATGAGTGGTATGAGGGGTGTCGAATGGAACTAACGGAGAATCAATGCTATGATCTTTGGCTTGACAATTTCTTACCCCGCCCAGTAGGGCTTCTCCCCTCACGAGACGGAGCTTGGCGATGTGCCTTAGGTTAGCTAGCATTGGCGACTTGATCAATAACTGGAGGAGAATGTCACCCATCGTGTTTCTAAGGACTAGCCCGCCAATGGATGTCCGAGTTTCTTGCCTTAATGTGATGCTTATGGTTTAAACTCCGAGTCTCTATTGGGAGGTTGGGAAGTGTCTCTTGCAGTAGAATGGTTTCATAATAGATCCTTAATAGTAACCCCGCTTGGAAAATATCAAACACATATTCATATTCGCTGCCCAAGCTCCAATTTTTCAGGCTCCAACTCATCTGTCTTTACTCTGGTCTTTCTAGGTCAAGCTCACTCCATAGGGCCGTCCACGTAGTTCTAAATATCCGAAGCCAAGCATCCGCTGAATTCGTTGTTTTTCTCTTTCTTAAAAATCGTAAAAGCTCTTTGATTGCACTATCGCAAGGCTCTAGAAGCTTAGGCGGAATCGACTAAGCTAGAGAGCTTATAGATGCTCCCTTTTACTTATTCTGAATTACTGATTTTAAATATCTTGGGTTGTCTTTGTATTAATCCTAAATATTCCTGGCACCTCGTACTGGGGTATGTAAGCTGACTCAGATTAGGTAATGTAGTTCATCGCTCTTGCAAGCCACATATCATGCGCAACCTCGCTGAAACCCTCTGGCAACAGGCATTTTTAGGGCTCTAACACGGACGTGACAATCAGGTCCAGGTTCAGGCCGACAAGAATACTACCATCGGTTTGCAGGTCAGGCTACGACATGCATAGTCCTGTGTGGCCAGGTACATACTTATCGGACTGTGGCGCAATGCAACATCACTAGAGTCAATTGTATCAGCTCCATAGCGCAGATTCCTCGGTAAGTCCAACTAGGGCCGCTCGGAGATATCTTAATTTCACCTTCCCATGGGTAGCCTGTCAACCCGCGAAGGTACTGTGACATTATACTGCAAACAGCCATCAGATTATCTAATTACTATATACTGTATCGATTAGTAGCTAATGGGTAGTTTATACCTGCATCCGCCGACCTGAACTAGGAATATTCGCTCTCTATCCTGGACACTCTCCAGAAAAAGTGGCTATTTCCACACTCCAAAGGTGCAATGAGCAGTGACCGTAGAAGGCTAAATAGCCTGACTGGATGAATAGAGTGAGATAAGAGGAAGGGCTTTTTCATCCAATGATTCTCACGTTTCTAGAAGTACTATGACAAGCAGGCTGGGAAACTGAATTGGGATGTCAGAAACCGGGGCTGACCCTCCTATCGGCCGAAACGGGCAGCGTGTAGATTATAGACTCTTTTTGAATTGGTGCCCGAGTTCAACTGAAAACATACTGTGGCTGGTCACGATTAGAAGGTTATCATGGTTGTTGTTTCCAATAGTACTGTGGATTCGTGTTTGGGAGGCTACTGTAGTGTAACAGCCTTGGTGAGTGTAACGTGAGTAGGCAGCACCGGATGGGTATTATTGGACTTGCTTTGGGCAAGATATCATTTTTCGTCAATCAGTGAGAAAAGGAGAGCAAAATAAACCGAGGTATTTCCTGATACTGTGCCCAAAAGAAACCAGGAATAATGGTAGTAGTCCTCAATTGCCGAGGCATCCTTATGATTTGGATACACATGATGAATAATGAGGATGAAGATTCTCACGGGCATTAAGGGGAAGATCGATCCCAGTCAGAAGTGTAGAAGTGTATCTTATCGAGGCTATCGCCGGACTATTCACTCCGTCTCCAGTGAGGCCAGTTAGGGCACGCTCCCAAAACAGAAAGGGATGTCAACCTCAGAGCCAATTAACAATATCTCAATCATGCTGATATTATTTGCCAACCAAGGTACAAATGTCCGTTAGACAATTCCATTGCTTGTGAGAGTTTACCTCGACCCATGGATTGCATCGCAAGTGACAGGCTTACGCCCACACCGCACTGATCCAGACCCGAGAAATGACGTCATGTAGGCTATTATTGCCTGAGGCACCAGTATCTATGTGCTTTGGTTGGCGACATGAAGGGTAATGACACTCATATTCGTCATGGATTCCACTGAGTTTATTCCCATATATGTATGGACTTCCTCGGAGGCTCAAAGTCACCTTATTGCAATGCACATACCTACGGGCCTGCAACGCTTCCTATCAGTCAGCTCATTGAACCTGATACTACGATTGTAATAGCCTGCATGCAGAGAGACATGATGTTCGCCAGACGACACAGTGGCCAGACAGCTCTCAGAGCAGGGCGTTCACTGCTTCCTCAATACCATCCCATGACCCAGCCGGTTTTACCAGCTTCCCTGCGGACGATGCAAACGGTGATCAACCTTCAATCGAAAGAGAACAAGGAACAGGCTATCGACTTCGAACGTCAAATACTTAACCCCGAACGAACAGAAACCTGTAAATCAGGCTCCGACGATGAAGTTGGTCACCATAAATGCTCCTATGATCCGTCCACAACCACACCTGAAAGCGAGTATCTGGCCGACGAGGCAGAGTCCTTACTCGATGGTAAAGGCCATCATCCGCTGTTCATTAGCCCGGCGAATGTAGAAGTCAGTCATTATATCGATCCCATGTCTGAAGGGGTGGTGCAGGGTGCGGCCAGGCTGGGCCCTAGTGGGAAGGGCTGGACTCGGAAACATAGGGAGGTGCATATCAAAGATGTTCCTGGGAGTCAGTATGAGCGTTATGAGAAGCTTTTGCGGGAACTGAGGAAGCCAAAACAAAGGTTTGTTTCCACCTAGTGTTTTCTTATCACTTGATGAATACCTTGTGAGACCTGAGTGACTGTGCCTTAGTGAAACCCGCTAATCGACGTCGTCACTTTGTTTTTGTCCGGCGGCACGTTTGGCCACGACGGTTTGACGAACGATAGCTTGAGTTGTACCTTGCATGTCAGGAAGAGTCTATATATGCTTACTAGGCGGCGAGGTCGGGGATTGTCCTAATGCTTCCTGAATGTGGAGGAATAACGGACGGGAATGTTAGTAGACTTTGCTCTTCCTACCTCAACATGACAGTGTTAATGTTGTATGGCCTGAGGATATTGGCCACATACTTCAGGAACGCTTTGCCTTTCTTTCACCACTGCCTGATCGCTGAGTAAATATGGTCCAGACGTGATGGCTACAAAAAGAAAATATCCTCTAGTATATTGCACAAAAGATCAAATATGATATGGATAATATTGACAGTTAGAGTGTTTCACCTGTGTATTGCCAGAATCAATAGCACAGCGACGACTCCCAGTAACCTCCCGCTTCACATCATATAACCCTCCAACTCCATCCACTCAACAATAAAAGCAATAAGCAAAACACTCCAGTCCTCCATAACATCAAGATCCAAATTTTCCCCCGTATCCTCCAAAGTATGCCATACTTTCGGAAAGTTCCCAGTATCAGGATTCGCATCAATCAAATGCAGCACATCCACACCCCGTTCCTCGAATGGCACCTGGTCATCATAGATAGGAAACCTGTTCGCCCCGATTGTATCTCTATCACCATCAATTAGCCAAGGCCCGATGTCACCCATCTTAAACTGATTGAGCCCTCTTAACCGCTTCTCAAGTACGGCAGCCCGCCGATACACATGGTGCGTCGTATTAAAATACGATGCAATCTTCGACTCCCTCGACCCAAGGAGATCCAACAAGACAAATAACGAGATAGCCTTTATCCGCCTGGAATACTTAGATGATGGCGGATACCACGTATTTTCCCACTCCGCAGCTAATGATCGTGCCCCGAATAACACCTCCGGCCAGTCTGGATAGATTGCCTCCTCTCCATCTGTGAAGATAACTTGTATACCCTCCGTAGACTGTACCTTAGGTGAAGTACCCCATTTCCGACTCAATACAGCATCAATACTGCGCACGGCATGCATGATTATAGCGCAGGGAGCTGCACTGTCTATTGCGCCGATGAACCCTTCTGGGGAGTTTTTGCTGTCGTAATGAGCTACCAGGGTTAACCTGCTGATGTTACCTGCCGGGATACCTGGTGGATCTCGAGTGGCGATGATGTTTATGATAGGTATTTCATTGGTGTTGGATTTGGCTGTGGAGTTTTGGAATTCGATTTGCCAGTGTGGGAGTGTTCCGGCGAAGAAGTTGGTGAAGTGGGATCTGGTTGCTTCGGAGCCTGGACTTCCTGGGACGCGGGTTCGGAGGATAGGGGAGAGGAGTGTTCCGTTGTGGATGTTGAAGTCTGTGTTGGATCGGGGGAGGTGAATCAGGGTGTTGTTGGATATGGGCTGGTATGCGAGTGTCTGAGTGACGGTCAGTATGAGAGTGAGGGCTTTCTGTAGTAGGATGCTAAATTGAGGCAGTTTGGAATGCATCGTGAATGGTAGTTTGTTGCTTTAAGGTGTAGAGAGTGGCTTCTGAGACTGAATTAGTATCTTAGTTATGCTCTCGTCGGAAGGAGATGAGAAGTATGGAAGAAGTCAGGAATGCATAACATTCGAGCATCTAAGTGAATTTTGATAGTAAGGTGTGTCTCAAGCCGTGAATCTAAGACAAGGATGATCATTCATAGTATATGTCACGATCGCAGGGTTCGTCGTCCAGCAGCGTCTCTATCTAGCCTAGTGAAGTACTGATGGGATCTGACACTTGGCCAAGGGACACGTCTCTGCATTGAATAATTGGCAAATTCATGGCTTTTCGAATTGACGCGCAT
The DNA here is from genome assembly GCA_008274985.1 of Aspergillus sojae. NCBI lineage: Eukaryota > Fungi > Ascomycota > Eurotiomycetes > Eurotiales > Aspergillaceae > Aspergillus > Aspergillus sojae. The sequence continues at coordinate 4,104,147 of CP035525.1, read as the reverse complement.
TACTATATCTTCCCTTCCCTGCTAAACACCATCCGTCCCTGCCATTGCCTTAATCGCTTACCATAAACCTGCAAGAAAACCATGAAAAACACCGACGCAAAGGTGATAGCCGCCTGGATCCCCAGTGCCTTGGCAGGTCCAATCCGTGTTACCCAGTCAATTTGGATATAAGTAGCCATGAAGCCCGCCCAGTTGCGGCTGGCCGTCACCCACGCACCCACGATGCCCGAACCCTCCGGATATGAGTCAAGAAGATAGGCATTGATAGCTGTCGTGACAATCATGACACCTATGCATTGAGTAGCGGCGAATACTGCAATTACCATGTAGTGCCAGTGATACTCGAATGCCAAACCCAAGATGATCAAACTAATGCAACAAATGATCGTGGCAGGGTACGTGATAATTAACCGAGCTTCAGGGTCCAGTCGTCCGTTGTGTCGTTTGATGTAGTACTGGCCAACTGCGTCGTGAAGGAAGTGCCCGGCAAACCAACCAACCAGGACGCCCACAATGCCGAAGAAGTAGAAATATCCTGGACGGAGTTAGTTTGATATATAACAGTGGGCAACATTTGGGACGTTAGCTACCTATGCCTCTAGTCGAGAAGCCATATATATTAGTCAACCAAAGGCCGATTGTCGTGTTCACACCGATGACCCATGCAAAGTTGAGGAAGTAGTATACGAGGATGGTGAGCACCGGTATCTTAGTTATGGCTATGACAGGCAGTGCCAAGCACTGGACGAGGCTTTTATGTTTCCAGTCCTTCGCTTGGTGCACACCAGTGAGACGACTGATATAAGACCCTCGGGACGACGGTGGGTGCTTGCGATCAAACAATGATTCATCAAGGAAGAAAATCAGAATAAGACCCACTCCAGACATTATCGTACAGAGCCAGAATGCCCAGCGCCAGCTGACCCCAGACACGATGAATGAGGTAATCAAAGGGCCAAGGTACGGGCTCATGATGATCGAGAACTCCACATAATTGATTACCTTGGGGTGCTCGTGGAAGAAAAAGAGATCTTTGATCCACATTAAGGCACCTCCCTGGCCAACACTACAAAAGAAGCCGTTGATAATGCGCGCGGCCAAATAAGAGGGAAAGCTGGTGGCTGCGGCTGACCATGCACAGGTGCCAACCATAACGCATTGGAAGAAAAGCGTAACCGGTAGCCGCCCGAAGTAATGCGCCAAAGGCACTACGAAGAGGCCACACGCACCTATGGTAAACAGATTACCGACCACTGCTCTCTGTACTGTAGCTTGAGATAGCTCCCACTGCCTGGAGTATCGCGTCAGCTGGACATTCTCCATACGTAATGAGTCAGTGTCTTACATCGATTGTGGAATAACAGTAATGATAGCGGTGCCTCCAGTGTAATCGGCTAGCAGCGCTATATAAGCCACTATTGCTACAAGAAACCACTTTTTCCGGGATGGCCAATTTAGCGGATCATTGGATGTATCGAGAGGTTGCGGAATCAGAACAAAGCGACCGTCTGGGCTGGTTTTCAGACACGCTGCATTGTCAGGATATTGGCTAGGATCAACGACATATCCTTCAAGAGCTTCTACCTCCTCATCAATCTCAGCATCTTGGACATGAAGTGGCGGCTTCTCCGAATCCTGCTGTGGCATGGTGTTACTATGAACGATATTAAACCATTCAGGATAGGGCGAAAATCAGGGAACAAGGAAACAAGAAGAATGAGGAGGCAAAATCAGTTCACAAGAAAGTGGTCTTAACAGAAAACGCTAGGAAATGCAAAGAATTCAAGTTTGCAAGGGCAGATTCGATTCGTCTAGCGATACGCTGCGCAGGATGATCCCTGGGCCGAAGTAAACCAATTCAAGGCAGCCCAGTCTAGCATTTGCAACATTGGGAAACACACGCCATTCTGTGAGTAACATGAGCCAGTGTCGGTGAGTTTCAATTTAAATAGTTGAGTCGTACTGCGGCGATCCCTAGACAGGGATGGAAACTGACGGTGCCAGACGTGGCCCGTACGCTTGGCACAACGGCCATGCAACTTTGACCTTTCGCCGGCGGGGGAGGTAACAAGGGTGCAGGAAGCGCAGTGCGGAGTTGCTACTCCCCTCCATCCTTGTCTCTTTCTTTTTCCATTTTCGTCTTCACATGTAGTGTTAATAAATATCGGATATTAAACTGACAGGGATGGCGCAGGTGCTAAGCATGGGTCCGCGCCAAACCCTAGCCGAACAAAGAAACCAGCGGCTGGCCCTAGTAAATAGGCCAAAGTCGGGTGGAGAAAACGCCATTGTATTCATTTATTTGGGAGTGTACGTAGTACTTATTAGAGCTTTACTATTGATGTCTCCGGCCGAGACCGATGTGGAACCAACTATGCCCTATAATCCTTGTTCGGGGAAACACAGAGCGAATGACACACTATGATCTAATGAAAGAATTAGAGCAGTACTGAGTCTCTTAGGTAAACTAACTTACGTGCCCTAGGAACCAGGAACTCTGTTTAAATGTGCGCATGGCACATCGATACATGTAGTTTTTCCTGTCGTGGGGTCAAGGACTTGCTGCATCTTTCAATGACAGAGCCACCAGGTCCACAGCATGGAGGAAAAGGGTCACTGGTGCTCGGAGTCACCTGGGCTGAGGCGGGTCTGGCATTGATCTTACTCGCATTGCGAGCGAAGACGGCCTCGCTCTGTCCACCTGGTCAAACAGGATTCGGTATTTTTGGTTTGCGATGGGATTTCATTTGGGTTGTCATTGCACTGGTATGGTCCCATGTATGTTGGAGCCGAAAGAGTGCTGATCGAGTTAAGGCATTTGCTTTGTGTGCGCAAAGCTTCATGACTGTGAGTGTAAGGTATGGCCTTGGGGATCATCAAAGTTTGTTATCGGCGCACAATATCGTTCAAACAAATCTGTGGAGTTGGATGGCACAAATCGTGGCCATCCTCTGCCTCGTTATATCGCGGATCGTTGTCATCGCATTCCTCTTATCCCTTCAGGGACGCACAAGCAGCATCGGACGGATAGTGCTCTATACAGTTGGCGCGGTACAAGGCATCATTAACGTGATCGAGGTCGCCCTGATTTTAAAGCAATGCGATCCGACGGAAAAGCTATGGAATCTAGCTATCGCGGGAACGTGTAGTCGAGTCCTCATATGTTCTCAGGTCGGGTTTCTACAAGGCAGTATGTAAACGAGAAAGAAATTGTTCACGCAACTCAAATTGATTAATCGTTGTTTAGGCATCGGAGCGGCAGCTGACCTCTTTCTTGCTTTTTATCCGGTGCACATCATCGGCCGACTGCAACAAATGAAGCTTTCTACTAAGATTGGACTATGTCTGATTATGAGTGGAGGGCTCATGTATGATATAATCTCAACATTCTCTCTCTGTCTTGTTCATACTAACAAGTATCCAGAGCTGGTATCGCCGGTATCAACAAAACAATCGCAATCGCCTCCATTACTCACGATGACCTGACGTACGGGATCTACAAGCTTAACACATGGGTGCTCACAGAAATGTGGTTCATTATCATATTTGGATCGATCCCAGTCCTCCGCCCGTTCTTCGTGCGCTTCTCACAGGATATCAAAAGTGCCGCCGGATATGGTCATTCTCGAAGCCGTACCAATCCTTCTGATTACCTGAGTAGTGGCCGCAACAACCGTGAGTCTTGGATGCAGCTCGATGATAGGTCGCATAGCACTTATGTGACACACGTTTCTACCTATGCGAAAACGGATTCATATCTACAACGTGGAGAAGATCACGATTATACTTTTGGGCAGCAACAGTCAGGAAGACAAATTTTGGTGACGAGGCATACCAGCGTTGAGTCGGAGAGATGTTAGTATTGATCTTCAGAATTAGAGGTGTTTAAAATATCTATAAGTGATGCGCAAACCAATTCATAGGAATAAAAAGGCTGAATGCAGCAAGTTTTGAATCGCGCGATCTATCAAGTCTAGACAACGTTCGGTGATTATACATTGCATGACATCTATACCTCTTGAATTAATTACTCCCTTGCAGCTATTCAACTCACTTCGTACTCGATAAATACAGAATAATCCCTTGCTATTATCGGGATTCAGGGACGCCGCATAAGAAAATCACGGCGTCGACTACGTGGTAGGATACTTCTGTAAGGCTCCAAATGCACTTTTTTTCCGGCTGTGCAGGGATATGCAGGAAGGAAAGAAAATAAACAATGAAATACTGTGCAATTTGAGTCACACAACGAAGATCTCAGCACGTCTCAGTAGATCCTGTCGCTACTATATGAATGGTAGCATTGGAACAAGGGTCTGATAACCCAGCCCCACCCGAGATATATGAATTACTCGTGCCGGTTACCCACCACTGTGCAGTAGTCTCATTTCCCAATGGAACCTCGCCCATCCCGCGTCTACTTAATATAACTTAATGGTACGATAGTCACGAACTACGGAATTTCCTTTCGTTTTATTTTAGTCCGGAAGTCTGGCTAGCTAAGCTGTCACCCGAACTCGGACCCAATTTGAGGCGAAGCAAAAGATGGATTGGCCGGATTACCTCGCTTAATATCGTCATAGCGCCATGGTACTCGGTGTGAACGGAGTGAAGTTGGGACGTATAGAAGGCCAACGGGTGATATAAGCTGGACCTATAATCCGCAGCGCAATTAACTTCGGTTCTCGTATCCGCCCCGCACTCTCTTCTCCTTCCCAATTCTTTTGTTGTAGACCCCAATTAACACAATAAAATTCCATAATGGCAGTATCCAGGGAACTCGCTGAAGTCCAGAGACTTGTAGCAGCTGAGGCAGCAGGCGACAAGAATGCACATGGCGAACTTTTGAAAGCAATCCGTCAGTTACAGCTAGCGGTAGAAACCCCAGTAGAAACAACCTCTCGGTTCAATTTCCAGGTATGTGCTGCGCAAGCCAAATTGCCACATTTCCGCTGACCTTGTGCAGATCATGCAGAACATATCCATACGCGTCGCCATCGAGAAACAATTTCTTCATCTTATCGCAGCCCGAAATGGCGCGCCTATCACAGCCTCGGAGATTGCAGGCAAGACTGGAGAGAATCTTTTACTTATAGGTAAGGGCAGAAACTGGGTCTATTTCATAGTAATGGAACTGATCAGACGTATACTTGTTCAGTGCGTGTCATGCGCGTCCTGACAGCCATTGGTCTCTGTGATGAGGTGGGTAATGAGACCTACGCCGCCAATGAGAAAACACACTTCAAGATTCTGCCCGGATCTATAGCTGCTGAGAAGCATCAGTATGTGAACCTTGATCTCCAGATATCCACCGTTGACTTATGAGACTAACCGTTGCAGTTTTGACTTGGACTTTGGAATGGTATGTATATGGCTGAACCACTGTTTGACATGAACGGGTTTACTGAATCGCTGTAGGGTGGTAGACTTGTCGAGTACATGCGAGGTCCCGGCATCCAGCAATTCGTCGATGAACCCGGAGCAACTACCCTGTTCAAACATGCGCATGGCACCGATGTCATCTTCGGGCTATTGGAGAAGAACCCTGAGCAGAAGCAGGCATTTGATGACTACATGGCATCACGCCGAGTGGCCAATTTGCCCCAGTGGTTCGAGATATATCCCGCTGCGGAGAAGTTTGCCGATGCCCATCAAGACCCCAACGCTACTTTGATGGTTGATGTTGGCGGAGGGCCAGGCCAGGAGCTGATCCGCTTTAAAGAGAGACACCCGGATATTCCCGGTCGTCTTGTGCTTCAGGACCTGCCGTTAACTCTTCAACGCATTGAGAAATTGCCCGATGGCATTGAGTCGATGGAATACGACTTCTTTACACCGCAACCAGTGAAAGGTATGTAAGAATGTCCACTGATACGACGATTCCGTAGCTGAAGCCAGGTTCATAGGAGCTCGTGCATACTTCCTCCGCGATGTGCTGCATAACTGGTCTGATGCCAAGAGCACCCAAATCCTATCGCGGATTGTTGAAGCTATGGACCCTGAGTATTCGACCTTATTGATTGATGATTATGTCCTGCCGGACACTGGGGCGGAACTTAGGGCTGCAGAAATGGACATTCTCATGTGGCTCCACACTGCCGGGTTGGAACGTACAGTTTCTCAGTGGGAAAGCCTTTTCCGTACTGTTGGCCTAGAACTCGTGAAAATATGGCATTCAGTAAGGGGAAATGAATCGGTCCTGGAGACTCGGGTCCAGCGGAAGTAGTTGGTTTACTGTTTCGCTATGAAAGCTTGACCATATAGTTAGACAATTTAACCTCCTCAAAAGGCTCTTACACCTCTTCCCATGGTACTGCTATTCGACTATATAAGACACTAACAAACCAAAATACACGCGGTTCCTATCCAAATTGTCAAAGCGAGGACTATAATTGCACGCCATGCGTTTGGCGATAATCTACCTGCTCATCTGGATAGCTACCAAGCTGGCAGGGTTACATAGACATCAGTCGAGGCACTTGTAATGGGTACGACGAGGACCAAAGCCACCCAAAAATGTGTGAATCTATGTACGGCACCTACCCATCTGATCCGTTGATCGCCGTGTGTTAGCAATGCTTATCATCTCGAATACGATTGGCCGTACAGGCGACACATAACCTTGATTAATGCACTGCCATGTCATGAATTTCTTTGTCTACATATCCCCGCTTTCTGGATATACCCACAGCGTAGCGCAGTGCCTTTCGTACGTGCATGTTCAAGCTGGATTATTTACATCATGCCTCGTTTTTCCGTAAGCCTTGGACCCACGCTTCCGGGAGTAACGACGAACCAACTTTTTGAGTTCTCCGTAGGTAGGCTGGACCATAGCGTGTAGCTGTTTATTGTTGCAATTCTTCTTGAATGCACACAGCATATCGCGTATCCAATCTGGGTTTGAGCAGGAGCTTAGGATAAGAGCCACAGTGCCCGGGTCTTGAGTGCGAACCTCAAGCAGCGTGTGTGCGGCGGCAAAATGCGGTGGAAGAGGGGTACGCCCCAGTGCGGCAAGGAGCAAGGCAACATACGCAGCTTGGTCTGAGTCATTCTGTTCGAGCTGATATCGGACGAAGGGAAGGATCTTCAACCGCACGCAGAGTGCGTCGAATGTGTAGTCGGTCCCTAGAGTGCAAGGCCATCTCTCTGCACGATGCGGAACGCGCCTATTAAGCGTACACCGATCTCCGGGTGTTGTGGCTGTCAAAATTGCCCGCGAGGACCTGTATAGCTCCTTCAACAAGAGGACCTGGTGATGTTGTTCACCTGTTCTTTGTAACATTGCTCGCACAGAGTGCTCTAGGCATCCGATCGCTGGTATCCAGAACTCTTCTGCTGCTAATCTGCTCGTATTCAGGGTCTTGAGGTGGCGGAGATAAGCCGAGGCCAGGGTATAATTGGCGTCAAAGCGGGCGTTGCTGCCGGCAGTGATGCGAATCCATACTTTGGGGAGTGCAGGAAATCCTTTGCAGTACGGTGGAGGTATTGGATTGTGCCCTTCGGTGACGACGGAGCCTCAAGAAGGCCCTTAGACCGGCTGCTGAGACGGCGTCGCGCCTCCTCGTGGAAATCGATTACCTGGTAGGGGTCCAAGGGTCGAATAGGATCTGTGAGTGCATTCTCCACGGCCTCGTCGGTATAGTAGGTTCAATGGTTGGTATGCGTGTCGGACTAGTTGCATCAGGTGGCACAAAGATTCAAAATAGAACGCATCTACGGTATTCAGTAACCTCTCAAAAGGTTGCTCCAGAGCTGAGGGCAAGGCAGCCGGCCTCTTGTGAAGATCTGCTATGCCGTCACCGTTCTGGATACCCGCGAGAAGCGACCCCACAACCAAGCACACCCAGAGAAAAACGCCCGAGGCCTTATCGACCACGGCGGCCTCAAGGTCACGCGCTCTATCCGGCTCACGCTGTAGGAGGTTTACGAAGCGTTGGTTCTGCCGGCAGCGCTCGGAAACATAGAGCCGAATATCGCCGTGCGTTAGTTGTTCCAGTCGAAGACTCGGAGATTGCTCAAACGCATCCTGGAAGAGATTCCATGGACGGCAAGCAACACACCCGGGGCTTTGTTGTTAAGTCCGAGACCAGTTAGCAGACTATATATCAAGAAACACTAACCTGAAGTTGTTCTTTGACTTCCGTCGTCAATGGGTTACAGTCTTGGCAGGACAGGAGCTGTTACTGGACTGCTGTCAACAGAAGACTGCCGTTATCACAGGGATACAGTCGACACAAGACTACTGTCGATACTAGACTGCCGTTAATACTAGACTCAAGTCCAAAGGGCCAGGCCTATTAAGTATATATATTTAATAGTTAGAAGAGTAGAAATAAGTTAAGACTAGTCTTACTACTAAAGATAACTCTATAATAAATTTTCTGTAAGTAAGTGGTAAAGGGGTACAGCAAGGAATCTATAATAGAGGAGATCATAGACTAAGCCCCTTGTGAACTCGGTCAGAAATCTGGTCTTGGTAATTGAGACAGAACGCCCTTCTGAAAGCAGAATGTGGGTGGACGAACCAGAGGTCTCTTTGATCTTAAGTGCGCAAAGAACATGTTCTCGTCGGCTATTGTTTCCTCCGTCTCTTCCATCGGCCCCATCAGAGACGCAGAAAAGACAGACATAGGGAGCCTCCACGCAGGTTCAAATCTAGGTCCTGGCAACCCTCAATAATGTCTCCCGTCGGGTTGGTCGCCATCAGGTTACTTTTCGCCCGGGATTCATTGCCCTAGCGGATGGGCAACGGCTTCACTTTTTTCCACATCCGCCGAGACAATAGTGACATGCTGTCCTATCTACCTGTATATAATTGTCTTGAGCTGCCAACACTTCGAACTATGTAGTACCGCTGTACCATTTTCCTACCCCCTTCGGTGTCTGTCTTTGGTTGGTTCATTTACGCACCCATGAAGGTCACACTGTGCTAATATTATATAGTCAGAAGTAGGCAGAGAGATCAAGGAATCACAGCCTCATTGATTGACTTATTGACCGTTGTATTACTAGGGTATATGGGATTCCTCTATGTCAATAAATTATACTTGATAATACACCGGCTGCTATTTCCAAAACCTAAGCACAGAACATTCACTCTCGAAGGGGTCGATAGGTGTATGCGAGTAGAAGGTAAAGAAACAACGGCTCACTTAGTTGTGCCTTTTACTGTTTGACGAGCCTTCCTGCTCATCAAGCAATGAATAGCTGATTGAGCTTCGAGTACGTGTAATAAGACAGAAAGTTCACTTGAGTGTCGCACTTACAGTAGACGAGAATAAGACGGCAACTGGGAAAATGGGAGGAGGATTGGAGTGAAAACATGGCGGGAAGGGAACAAAAAAGTGGGCGTCATTGTGGCCTGCACGCTGATGGTATCATTGTCGGTGTTAGTATATCCCTAGGAGTAGTCCTTATTGCATCGATAGCGATGCTACTGTGGAAAGAAGAAGACGCGGCTCAAGCCACATCCAAGTTCTTCTGATGGTGGGTTTGGACGAAATAAGGACATGGCATCTCGGGCGGAAATAAACACAACAGTTCAAGTGCTATTTTATAACGTATTTCACTAGTGAGCCACCTCAACGCGTTTTGACCGAGGTTGAAAAACTTGCTCGATTCAACCATCTACCATGCCTCCAAAACCGTGTCAAAAAATAAAGAGTCTTGCCGAATAAGAGGTTAGGGTTCTATTAGCGATTTATTGCTACAGAAAGTAAACAAATCACCTAAATTGCTAAACCTGCCTGCGTCTATAATGTACCACGTTCAACTCTACGCGACCGACTTTATGGCAGTATAATAGCGGGTTTTCGGGCTTGTACAGGGCGGGTTGATTTAAAATTTAGGCGGCTGCGGGATCTAGATTTTGGACCCGAACCCGCCCCGAAACACACTCTAGTCCCACAACACTTAATAGGAAAATTAGCTTTAGCTAGATAATCATCAATTCAAGCATCAGTATGAATTTGACCACCTTCAGCGTATGGCATTGTTTATTATAGGTTGTCGAAGCCTGCCTCGATCAGCCGAAATATATCGGAATCACAGTTTGGGAAGTTGCCGACCCGGTATGCTCATTTATATTTGAATAAAAGACTGTATGTTGATAGTGAATCTCTTAGGATTCGTGGCGCTCCAACGAGAGCCCATTGCTTTTCTTTTTTCAATTATAACCCTAAGAATGCATATACCGCTATCGCAAATGCTCTCTAATGGCGGTGGTTTTGGTTTACCTGGAACATCCCAGTGTGCTACTGAGCAAGCTATAGTTGAGACAAAAATCAAATGATACAAAGTTATTTGAAATACAAGGGCGGGCTTAAGGGGATACTATACTCTCATCCAACTGTGGGAAGTGCCATAAAGCTCGAGACCTGGGAAGAAGGTGCCTTGGTATAATGCATATGAAAACATAAGTGATAGAATCTATCATTTTCTTACCCTTGCTTTTATCTGATTATTGACTCCAATTGTAATGGTTGGCCATGTAGAATGCCAAAGTGCTGCAGTCGGATATGTATTTTGAGAGCCCACCTCAAGCTAGTAGTCATCATGGACACAAATCGCATCTGGAAGACCGTCCCTCCTCGATGATCCTCCAAGAGTCTTTAACTTTGAACGAATCAGTCATAGACTCAACAGCGATTAATAGAGAAAATGAAAAGAGATGGTCAAATTGCAAACCGTGTTTGTTGTCGGACATGGACTAGCGTAATCGGATGATAAAAAGTAACTTGGAATGTTGAAGGCGGAATACCATCGAAATACGATACTGTGTAATTATCAAATACGACAATCTCAGACGGTGATGGACTTCCCCGCAGTGACAGCTGTGATGGGCCCACAATGGCGAGTTTCTCTTGCATCATTGTAGGTGCCTAACGTTATACAGTCAGATTATTGGCCTGAAGGAGCCGAGACATCCTTCCAGTCTGTCCCTGTAAGAGCTGATTCCGAATGGAGCCGAATGGGATCGACAAGACGCAGGTGGGGAAGAAAGAGGAGGGCAAGGATGTACGTGGTCGGATCATCTTGCTGTCTTGAACCATAGCTGGACCGAAGAGGTAGCTAGACGGATTACCTGGGCGGTTTTGAATTCACTTGAAACCGGAATTGCTGGCCGTATAACGAAGTGCTCCTCTACAGACAGGGTTGAACTGGCTTTGCCATAGTATAATCCATCTTTTTGAATAATCCGAAACTCGCTTCTAACGAGGCAAGGAACATTGAAACCTAAGGGATTTTGATGAGAGACTCTTTGGGGCTTATAATCGAATTCGACAGCAGTCGTGATGCCTCCATTATCTGACAATGATAGACTCTTTGAATCAGTCCTTCCTTATCTATTCGATAAAGGGAAGGATACATTCAAGTTCATCGAAGCTGATGTCAAGGAGAGCGATTCACTGCACAGTGCTATAGATTCATTGGCACATGACCGTCAGATCCCAGAGACGGATAAGGAAAAGCTCTCTATATTCTCTTCGCTCCTGGAACTTCTCGGTAGTCGTGGAATAATAGCAGTCTTCGATGCCAAAAGGAAAGAGAGAGATATCGCCTTTATTGAAGCACCGGAAGACTTGATTGAGCTGATCGCTGGATTACCGGATGATGCAGTCCCCAGCAGCGTCGCTGCCATCTGGCCACAGGTACGGAGGCAACTATTGGAAGAAAACCCCACAGCTACATTGATCGGACTTTTACGATCTAATGTTATTTTGGAACCGGCATCATTGAATGGGAAAGTGAGCACATTGTTACGAATCGCGTCTCGTGAGCTACGGCTCGACATTTCAAAAGATTCAATTCGGCGGTGTTTTAATGACAAAGAAAAGAGAGACAAGATTGAAGAGCTGGCTGGCATAGGAGAGGCCGACTTTGGGGCTTGCTTGTCTTTCCTGACCCATATACAGGAGCTCCTCGCTCTAGTCTACCAACCAGAAGACATTGGTGCGCTTGTCAAACTGGGATTTGTGTCCCCCGAAACAATTGCTCGTGTCAAGACACAGGCCGTTGACAAGATGACAAAAGAGGGAATACCATCAGCCCGCGCAGAGCGGATTTTAGGCCACGCATTGGCAATTGACCTCCGGCGAGAACGACTGTGGGTGGACGCCCTGGTGGCCCGCGGAACCAGTGGAATTGCAGATGTGGCCCTCGCAGCGACTGAGGTCGATTCTCCTCCAGCAGAGGGCAGTGACGCTGATGAGCCCACGGACGGGGAGATCAATTTGAGCACGATATTCGATCTGGAGAGTATCGGCTGCGTCGAGTGCGGCTCTGTCCTCAGCCCAGCGGCATATTATGTGTACTTGCTGGAGGAACTGGACAAGATTAAGTGCGGAGAAAAGGCATCTCTACTGGACAAGCTGATGGAGCGAAGAGCGGATCTGGGCACACTGGAGCTCTCGTGCTCGAACACCAAGATCCCCATTCCGTACATTGATCTTGTCAACGAGGTGTTGGAGTCTGCCCTCGCGCGGGCTGCCAACCTGCCCGATACTCCCTTCAATATGGGTTCAAACGATGAGGAGAATACATATCTGGCCCAGCCAAAGACCACCAACTATACTGTATACAAAGGTGCTGTGCTGAGCATGGTGTTCCCCATGGACGTGTTCCCATACAATCAGGCGATACACAGTACTCGGGCCCTCCTCACGGCCAGCGGAGTATCACGATCTAGATTATTGACTACCTTAGGCTCTGTGGACCGAATCATGAAGACTGGAAAGGTCGAAGAGGGTGATGCGAGGTCTATCCTAGATCGTGCGATTTCAGCAGAAATATTGGGATTGCAGCATGAGGATTACGTTTCCATTGTCAAAGAAGGTTTCTACACATACTCGCAACTGAAGAAGCGCTCTCCCAGCCTTACTGAAGAAGGCTACCAGAAGCAGATCGGACTGAAAAACACTTGCGAGTATTGGGGATATGAAGGAGATGCGGAAATGACTGGTCCATCGGGCCTGTCCAATATTAAAACCCATATATTACCGCGCAGTGGCCTCAGCTTTCTGGATTTCATGACTCTGCTAAAAACCCGGTTTATTGGGAGACGGCTGGTCATTCTCTCCAAAGCACAAACTCTTGAATTCGATGGAAGCACTGAAAATATGCGACTATGGCAAATCCCATTGCAGGACAAAGATGCAAAGGAGAACATAATTGACCCAAGTATGTGTGACCAGGTGCAAGGGTTTTTGCGACTACAACGTAAACTCGGATGGTCCATCGAGGATCTTGACGCATATTATTGCACTCTGGCCGGATCGAGGTCTATACCGCTTGATGCCCAGTTCCTCAATGATCTGGCTGCAGCCAAACAGTTGGTGACTCTCACCAACCTTGAGCCTGCTGAGCTGCAGCCTCTATGGGGAGACATGAACGCTCACGGCGAGAGGTCATTGTATACCAAGCTGTTCTGCCAAACTAATGCAGCGGACAAAGATGTGTTTCGCGGTCCTGCGATTGCTGAAGGAAGCCTGAAGATCTCCCACCATCTCGACAGGGTAATGGCAGGATTGAGTATCTCGGCAGCAGAATACGAGTCGATCATGGAGGTTGCGCGGATCCCAGATCAGCTCTGCCTGGAAAATCTTTCACGGTTATACAGGATCTCACTCCTATGCAAAGTGTTGGAAATATCGCCGTTGGAGTACCAAGGATTGCTGTCTCTCTACGATTACGGATTCGACTTTTTCAAGGATCCAGCTACGACATTGTCTGTCGTGAAGCAATTTTCCCCAGATCAGACTCCTGCTCCAAGGTGGACGCTTGCAGAGTTGCTCTTCGTTATCAGGAGAGTGCCCAGCTCGGTGGACGACAGTACGAACCCGACCATCGAGAAGAAAATTGAAGCTGCTACTTCGGTGCTATCAGCATTGATGCCCTATGGGACAAATGGCGGTAAAGTGGACGAGGCGAACTTGGGAGTACAGGTTACTCGACTGTGCACGCGTTTATTTGGCCCAGACAAGGGCCAGAGGCTAGTCGACTTCCTCGAGGATCCAGCCAGGACAAGGAAGAACGTGCCAAGGATGGATGATTTATTTGTGGAGTACCTCAATCGATTCCTCGGCGAGAAAGGCGCTCGGAGTCTCTTGGAAGATCTCACTCTCAAGGATAAATCGGCGACAGACAAAGTGAATACTCGTCGCAGAGCTTTCATTGACACACTATCTCCAGTGATAGACAGAGCTACGAAGAAAGAGGTTATCATGGTGTCTTTGAGTTCATTCTTACCAAATATAAGCTCTACCATGTTGCAGTTTGCTATATCCGAAATGATCACTGTACGAGAGAAGGATTCGTCAGGAAAGATGTCGGTCAAAAGTGGCATGGAGAGTCTATTGGAACAGGGAGAGACTTCCCCAGCCAGTATCAAGGGATATGACGGTTATTTCCTTCCTCCAAAAACAGATGTTTACACTTTCACTACGGCCACAGGACAGGAGAAGCCACCCACGTTGCAGATAGACGGGGAAACCCTCCCATTCAGCACGTCCGAGTCGAACTTGTTGACGGCCACCAGCAGGAGGCTGATGAGCGGGACATGGTACAGGCTTCAGTATACAGGCGACGTAAGCCAATTCAAATGGGCTGCTCAGAGTGTTGTTGGTGTCGCCCCGGTAGGCTTCACAGATGAGAATTTAGTCGATGCACAGGTGGTGTTGAGAATTGGCTCTATTCTCGAAAGTGTGATGCAAATATCCCTCATTATCGACCGCATGGCACTTCAGGAGACCGAGATCGAGTTTTGGCAGACGGCAAGGATATTCAACTTCACTGCATTGAGTCTGTATGATATCGAGCGGCTGGAGCAATACAGGCAGTTGAAGGGTCAGTTTTCGCAGGCATCAGCCGAGAAGACGCTGCTGGAGCTGTACAGATGGCTCTATGGGACGCACGATAGCCAGCAAGGAACGTTAGCAGAGAACATCGAGAGTGTCACGGGATGGCCAGAGCGGACCTGCTCGAGGCTTTTAGAAGCGAAATATCCAGCTCTTGATGAGAATGCCCGCCGGGAACTATTCAAAGACATCACTGTGCTGTTCCAAATGTCGGAGACGTTGAAGTTTGTTGATAGACTCAACCTCCCCAGCATGTCTCTGGAATCCTTGTTGAATCTGGCCGAACCACCCATTCCATTATCAACTGGTGCCACTGCGGAAAAGGACTTTCAGAATGCAGCTGCACTGCGATCTGCATTGCAGGGCAAGATGTCTCCGGCTTCCATCAGAAGTGGCCCGACGGCCTTTTCAGCAGCCAATGACCAGATCAGACAGGGACAGCGAGGTGCTCTCGTCCAGTGCCTACTGACAGACAAGTACAGAGTGCATCAATATGTCACTACTCCAGAGAAGCTTTTTGGCTACTTTCTTTGCGACGTGGAAATGGGCTCCCAGTTTCAAACCTCCCGCATCAAGCAGGCCATTTCCACAGTACAGCTCTTCATCCAGCGGTGCTTGCTCGGAGCTGAGGACATATACGACATCAAGGATACGACGCGTGAGCTTCTGATGGATCTTGACTTGGAATCGATGATGCGGTATCGTCTGTGGGAGGCAAAACGCAAATCGTTTCTGTATCCCGAAAACTGGCTGGACCCGTCTCTGCGCGACGACAAGACCGAGCAATTTAAGCTTGTGGAGTCAGCAGTCATGGAGAAGAAGCTAGACATGGATACAATCGGCACGCTGATTCAGGGATACTTGTATGGTGTCAACGAAGTCGCCGACATCCAGGTCGAAGCGTATCTCTGGGAGAGAAAAGACAAGACCAGCAAGAGGAGTCGTGGAAGCAAGAAAGGCTTCCAGAAGGAAGAGATCGACTACACATCCGCCTTCCACTTGTTTGGCCGCACGCGTACAAGTCCAGCTACCCATTACTACCGCAAGCTCGAGTTACAGGGCTCCACCTTCAACCAAATAACGTACTGGGATCCGTGGACAAAGATGGATGTGGACATCCCAGTCAACGAGCTGGATGATGCAGGCAACAAGCTTCCCAGGACAGGGTCATACCTGGTGCCAGCCGTGTTCCACGGACGACTGTTCGTCTTCCTCCCAGACATTCTTGCGAGAAAAGAGGAATCAAAAGAAAAACCAGCGACACCTTTAGCGCAACCCGCTTCCGCAGTAGATGAGAAGCCAGGAGACATCGTCAAGTTTCTGGAAAAGAACGTTCGAAAGTCCACCCCCAAGTATCGATGGGAAATTCGTATGGGATTCATCGAGTATCAGAACGGGAAATGGTCTAACAGAAAGGTTTCGCAATCGGTCCTCTATATCCCACAGGAGGATTACCAGCTCCCAAATATCTCTGGGTTCCAATTTCACATCGACACGAGGACAGACAATGTGGAATCAGACGCCGTTCTGCGTGTCCGTGTCTGCCGTACCGGGCAGTGTCTCGGAGTGTTTGAGATGCGAGGCCAGCAGCTCCTCCTGGTCGACAGCGACCAGTATCCCGTGGATTCTGTCACAGCTACATCTGTGCTAAGGACAGTCAACCCGAATATTGAATTCTCCAAGCTCATCAACCGGGATGGGAAGAGTTGGAATGTAGGAGAATCACCCGACTTTGCCAGCTTGGATCCTCCTCCAATTCTGCCTGAGAAGAGAGAGCGGGACAATACAGTCATGGCTCACAGGCTCGTTGTGTCGTTTGACGATATCAATTACAAGGCAACCACGGGCTTCGTTCTCGAGGTCTGTGATAAGGAGGACTTCCGGACGCTCTTCCTCTTCCCCCCCTTCCGCAGGGAATATGACCCACAGAGAAAGGGACTATTGAAGGGTGACAACCTGGATGAAGAGAACATGAACGACTATATCAATCCAATGCTTTTGAAAAAATTGGGAGATGAAAAGGGACTGAAGCCACTGTATGACACTATCCGGGGGTTTAAGTATTCAGAAACAACCACCGGGGCCCCTGCCGACGATTACAGCCACGATATCTTCGGTCGTCGCAATACGGTGCTGCCTCATGAAAGGTCAACCCCTTTTGCCATTTACAATTGGGAGTTAGGAGTACATATCCCATCCCTCCTAATCGAAAGGCTGTTAGCAACACATCAATACGAGTTGGCATTGACAGTCGCCCGGCTCGTCTTCGATCCAACCATCGTCGGTGGAAAGGTCGAAGAAGCCTGGTCCTTTCCCCCATTTCGAAACCGCCAAGTCCGGACGGGCAAAGGGGCTGCATTTGACCTGGAATGGCAGAAGAGCATATCCAAGCATGAATGGCTTGAGAGGAAAGGCAACGTCCACGCTGCGGCCAGAGGGATGCCCAGGGCGTATATGCTGCGGATTGCCATGAAATACATCGAGATCCTGATTGCGGCCGGCGATGAGCAGTTTCGCCTGAATACACTGGAGAGTATTCCATTGGCTTTGCAACGCTACATCGAAGCATCGCAGGTTTTTGGACCTCAGCCAGCGACAATTCCACGCTTGGGCAAGGCAGCCTCCATGTCCTACAATCAAGTCAAAGGTCATATCGATGCAGACAGAAACTGGAATGTTCGACTTGGCCTGGAGTTTCCATTCTTTGGCTTACCAGGACGGAATGACCAGCCAGTGCACGTGCCGAATGATCGTAACTTGGGCTTCATGAAGACAGGTTACTTCTGTGTCCCAGCGAATCCAGCTCTCATGCAACTGCGAAATCTCATTGACGACAGACTATACAACATTCGCAATGGCATGGACATCAATGGACGGAAGAGAATACTGCCGTTATTCGATGCCCCGATTGATCCAGGGGCGTTGATGCAGTCAAATGGCGGATCAAGGGGTACAGCGCTCGGTAGTCTCCTAGGTGGCTTAGAGAGTCCGATGCCAAAGTGCCGGTTCAGCTATCTCATCCAGCAAGCATACTCATTGATCAATGAGCTGGAGGGAACAGCACAGCAGCTTCTGTCGATTCGAGAAAAGAAAGACGCGGAAGGTCTTTCGGCCATCCGATACAAGCATCAGCGCTCTGTCCTCGCTTGGACAACAAAGGTCAAGGAGCAACAGAAGAAAGAAATCCAAAAGGCGCGCGAGGTACTGGAAGCATCGAGGAGGCAGCAGCAGATGCACTTAGAATATTTCTTGCGTCTGACAGGCGAGAACAAGGCAGTTCCACAGCCAGGCGAGCAATGGGAAGATATCCAAATCTCTATTGAGGCCCCTACCAAGGACGACTTGCGAATGTCGCCATACGAGAACATGGAAAGCCTCTCTTCGGAGCTTGCCTCGGCTTTAAATGCGAATGTGTCTAATCTCGAGGCGAGCGCTTCCGAACTGCTGAACATACCGACGATTACGATGAATGTCCAGCCGTGGGGAGTTGGTCTGAGCACCGGACTTGGTGGAGAGACACTCGGTCGCATTGTTCAAACCAAAGCCAGCCGTCTGCGCACAAATGCGCTGGCTGCTTCGGATAATGCATCTCGGGCTGCTCGTAAATCGGCCCTGTCCCGCCAGCTACAGGAGCGGCTTTTCCAGGCCAACACAGCCGGAAGGGAGCTCATGAGAATTGACAAAGACCTAGAACAGTTGCAAACGCGGATCGAAAGCGTTGACTTGGAGGTCAAGACGCAGCAGCAGGAGGCGGAGAACGTGGCTGTAGAGGAGGAGTGGATGAGAAGTAAATACACGAACCAGCAGCTATATACTGTTCTGGATAACTCCGTTAGCCAGATACTGCAACAGACATATACCCTCGCCCTGGACATGGCCAAAGTCGCTCGACGGGC
Organism: Aspergillus sojae; assembly: GCA_008274985.1. Taxonomy (NCBI): domain Eukaryota; kingdom Fungi; phylum Ascomycota; class Eurotiomycetes; order Eurotiales; family Aspergillaceae; genus Aspergillus; species Aspergillus sojae. Next base: position 4,085,396 of record CP035525.1, on the reverse strand, counting down.
TCTCGATTTTGAACATGCGATGCGTTTCCCAGACAGCTCTATCACCTCTCAACCACCGACAACCATCGGTGGATACTGGGAAAACTCGATCGATGGCTTGACAAGCGCTAAATCGTTGATTCTCGATCTCAAAAGGATGGAAATCTGTCATATGGAGAATAGTACGCATGACTTTGAAATTACCAAGGCGATATCACTTCGCCAGTTGGATCCACTGTCTCTCATTCAGCTCCAAGAAACAGGATCTGCGAAGATGACCTTGGATGAAGCCCTTTTTGATATGGACTATCCAGGCCATTACTGCCGTCGCATCTCATCGGTCGCATTGACTATCCCCTGCATTCTCGGTGCTTATACATCCGTGAACTGCACCCTTACATTGTTACAGCACCGATATCGTGTTAGCCCGTTGGTGAAAGATGCAAAGACGCTCTACTCGAAGGAAGATGGAAAGTACCGGACAGACCAAATCCCGATTACTTCCATTGCAGTCAGCAATGGTGTGCAAGACACCGGTAGCTTTAGCCTGGACTTCCGCAGTTCCAACACATACGGGCCTTTCGAGGGCGCAGGAGTCCTGTCTGACTGGCAGATCACTCTCCCAACGAAGCACAAACAGTTTGATTACCGCACTATCTCAGATGTGGTCATGCATCTGCGCTACACGTCGGTTGATAGTAGTGGCAGGCTCAAGGTGGCAGCAGAAACGGCAGTCGACTCAGTCGAAGCACCGCCGCTGGCCATCAATCTGAAGAATGATTACCCATCCGAGTGGTACCAAGCATTATCGGCGACAGCAGGCTCGAAATCGATCATGAAACTCGGGGGTCTACGGGAGCGAATGCCCTTTTGGACAAGGAATAAGAAGACTGTCAAAGCCTCGAGTGTGACGCTTCTTGTCTACCCTGCGGTACCAAAGGCTACATTGAAATCGACAAACACATCTAGCCCTCAATTGGCCCTTAACGTGAATAAACAAGCGAGTGTGGGCAATTACACTGCGTTGAAGGCGGATAGTGGCACTTTTCCTGCTCTGGATCAGATGTGGGAGCTCAGCACGGAAAGGACAGCATTACAACGGGGGTGGCTGCTCATAGAGTACTCGGCCAAGTAGTTAGTTTTGTGGTTCTGTCTTTCCTTCTCGTCGGAGCCATTTGGCTTGCAGTTTTCCAAATATTTTCATTCCATGATTGTTTCTCTCTCTATATAAATACTAGTTGAGATAAATAATCGGGCTAGAGTAGTACACAGGCACCCAGTTGACCATGCCTCGAGTGGTCATCTACAACATATTGTCAGTTTTATAAAACACATTATAGCAGGCATATATATTCTCCCAAAGTAAACCACAGTGAACTACTTTCGTAATTGCATTTCGAGAACGACAGAGTCTCGTGTGTAATCTTGAAATTTGCAAAACTCACCAGTTGAACCCAGATCAACGATCATTTCCTTTTCTGCCACATCATGCAGAAGGAACAGTGGAGGTATGAGTATCATGTTGTTTCTCAGCCAGCCACCCTCTATTTTCCCCTCTCCCCCTCAGCTCATATGCAATGTAACCAAGGAAAGAGTAGATGATGCCATGACAACACATCTATTCACACCGATATCGGTTAAAACCCCGCACAATGCGTAGTTGTCTGGGTAAGGGGGTTGCCCCCAGGATGTCCCTCAACGCGAATGTGGATTTTTTGTCGTTTTTCTGAAAAGAAGGCAGCAAGTAGCCGCGCTAACTAGTCCGTTGCGAAAGTCACAAAGAGTGAGCTATACTAATTTTTTCAATGGACAACAAGCCTGTTCCCCAACGGCCTTTGGGCGTGAGTTTAGATACAAGAGATGGCTTCTATCATTGGGGAACAGCTGTACCACAAGGAAGCATAAACAAATTCCTCGATAAAGTATACCACGACACACCTTCTCTCCATTGGGTTAAGATCGAAAATGGTGAAGACTCGATACGGGGCCACCTGGCAGCTCCTCGGGTTATCATTCCTGGAGATTCGCAGTTGAATCTCTCACGCATAAATTACCAATTAAGGTTCGTTTCTGGTAGCATACACATTCCCTACGTGAATGTATTCATCTGATATGTTATGGGTAGCTTCATGTCCGGAGAGCTTGTCTCTGGGGGAAAGCCGGACCATGTCAATTTAAGTGGATGGAACATTGTCCTGCAATGCGATGTTGCCACAAGCTCCATCAACGGTGACCCAAAAAAAGATGGAAACGCCTACCCGGAATGGCATTTCATGAACAGGCAGGTTCCAGTGACAGAAGATAAGAACATTGAACGCTTGTATATCAAGCTCGGCGGTCAGTCATTGCCACCCTTGCTGAATCGATCAAGGCACCGTGGATAACATCTTTCTAGAGGGCGCTACCGGCAGATTCAGCGACCTTACTACGATCATTAACCCACTGACTGGAAAGAAATCTACATTTACTGAATGGGAGCAGCAGGTCCGGCATGCTAACAGGAGCGCTGATGTCCCCGACGAGAGCCCGAATACTTTTAAGGATTTTATTCAAACTTGGGCGAACTCAATGGAGGCCAGAGGTCACACCACAATTGCATTTAATGTGTTGCCATCAAACCAAGGTACGTCATCTGTTCGTTTAGTACTATATATTCCTATTCTTTGGATTGCTAAACATTAGTTTTCAACAGACCAGCGGGCAAAATACAGTGAGTAGGACTCATGGAGAAGTACGACTGGTCCTCAGCTGACATATGATATGTCATAGGTCCAAGGAAGGCTCTTGTGCAGACTTACCCATACCGCGATGAGAATGGAAGAACAGCAACTGGTTTGACTGGAAACGGAAACGAGAACAGTTTAGTTCACCTCGGAATGGCCCAGGATCTGCCATTCCCACGGTCCAAACTGCTTTCGAGCAGTGTTAACTTCCGTGCCCTGGGACCTCCTGGTACGCCACATGGTACATTGGTTCTAAGCCATCAGTTATTTCTGGAAATATTTCTCCTGCCCAAACTCCAAAAATTGAACCAAGCAACGTCCCTACGCTTGAATACATTACCCCACGGAGAAATGACCTACGAAATTGGCTCCACTGCGGAGTCTCATGATGACCATCGATCTTTCCAACGAGCGCAGGATGGCAAAAGCTATTATTCAGAGAACCAGGTCGTTACTTCAGCTGAGCCAGTTCAAGACGACACATTTCCTGACAGGGAGTGGTGGTATCAGCCTGAGCACTGGAGTATGTCATCGTTTAACGACGTTGATATATCATGCTGATGGGTTAATAGGTAAATCCTCTTCCTTATTTACTTGGGATGCCGGCCAGACGACAGGTCGAGTTCAAGGAACGGTGGAGTACTGTCGTGGCATTCATACATCGGCCACAAGAGACATGGCGAATAGCACTACTTATTACCGGTAAGTTATTAAGCAACCATTACATTACAATGCTAATATAATGGTTGATACTATATTAGTGAACTCTATAACTGCTCCTGGAAAGTTTATGTTTCTATATCCGTGAGAAATGGAAATTTGTGCTGTGACCTTGGTAGGGAGCTACTCCCTCATGTTCTAAAACATATATTTTACTAACCATACATGTAGAAGCGTCAACAACTGGATATAATCCTCCATTTATTCTCCATGGCATTCGCAAGGACATCAGTACTGCATTAGAGAAAGGTATCAGTGCTCTTTTACGCAACACAGGGAGCCTTTTGCAGATCGATGTATCCAAGTCCTGCCTTCCCTTTTACTTAGGCACGGATACTTTTAAACCGTCTGATCCTATCTTTACAAAAGATGGCGGTGTTGTGATAAACTTGGAGTAGGCAAAGACTGGGATGAGAGGTTGGCATTATAGTCAGTACACTATAGGAACGTCTGGATTGACATGATTCTCTACTCTTTTCTAGTAATGCCGTAGATCTCAGATCCAATTCCGTTCACAAAGTAAGCCTTTTGCGTAGGACGTCTCCTAGGAAGGTATTCCGCCACATACAGAGGCTGTACGAATTTACACTATGGCATTCTCTTACTCCAATTCTACTTGGTTTAGATCCATCTATAATAGGTCGCGCTGAGGCTGCAGGTAGAAGGTGTATTCCAAACAGTAGCTAATAGATTCCGATAATCCATGAGGGTCAAATGAGAACATCTTAACACGTGTCCACTGAGTCATAGAGACTCATTCTGTAGCCATATTCATCCTTTCGTAGTCAATTAGGGACTCTGATCAGACTGCCGTCCACGGGTCTGATACAACAAAATGCACTTGTCAGCGGTCGATGTCTTTCGATGCCAAAAGCTGGATTGACTTACGGTTTCCACTCAGCATTACAGAACAGCGACCCGTTGGTTGCGAATTTTGGCTGTGAGAAGTTCAATTGTCCAGATCCAGGGTAGATAAACTTGCCCGCGGCGTGGAACTTGCTATTTAGCTCCTTATTCAGATTGGTGATTTTAGCCTCGAGGAGTGGTCTGAACGTCTTATCTAGGCCGTTATTTTTCAAATCAACTGCCCTATTCAGAAAGTCTTTGCTACCGTCAAAGACTACCTCGGACTTTCCGGAGACGCCTTGTTCTGGAAATCTTAGTTCCAATGTGCCATCAGATTCAGTGGCCGTAATTCTGAAGCTCCAAGGCCATTTGTAATGCTCCCTACCAGTGTACCCAGTCAGCATTCATAATATAGTCAACAAAGTAATAGAAAAGCGATTAGTATTCTTACAGTGTCCATGCATATGAGTTGGTGCTGTCTGGTTGTGAGTTCGTACTGCTGCAATAATACTCACGAACATAATAGATCATTCCATCAATTGCAATTTCGTTAGTGCCCACTACCCAGGAAATAGCTACTTTTGATGAGGCTTAGTCATGGTCAGCAGTGATTGATAGACGAAAAGAATGTACAGATCGAATTAGACGTACTACTGTGAGCCATTCGGTGATAGCCAGGGCCCTTCCAGATAGGAGGTGTGGGCTTATCTGCAGCTTGCGCGTACTCATAAGTCTTCTCATCAGCCTTCAGTTTGAACATGAATTTGGGATCACTCGCGTCAGTATCATCCTTAACACCGCCACTCCAAGTACTAGGAAACCTATAACCCCCAGATAATATAGCGGGCTCAATGACGATCGTTGTGACCTTGTTGATTTCTTGCAGTTGTGGCAAAAGGAACTGTTCCAAAAAAAGTTGTCGACGCAGAGCGAATGTACCGGTGACTTCTGTGAGTCCATCATGCGCAGGGTAAGCGAGGTTGGCAGACCATTCGAGCATCTTCTTTGGTCCCTCGTGGTCCCCAACTGTTTCCATGTAAAGGAGGCAATTTTGATCCCTACCCTTGGTCACATCATTGTCTGACCCCTCTGTCCCATCCCGGTATGGGTACATTTCATGTATTAATGATCTTGGGACTGAATCAACAGAATGTGTTAGAATAGTTCTGTGGTCTATCTATCGTGTTTGGCCACATACCAAAGGTTGGAGTCTTATCTGCGGGATTTATTCAGAGACCATTTCGATTGAACTGGGGGTTATAGGGTTAAATACCGGATGGTGGCTTGGATATTTTGATGCCCACTGTGGTGAGGCCATTATACTCCACCGCTTCTGCCCAGTCCTCTAAGACATCCCCGAAGCGCTGCACGCTTCTGTCTTTGATCCTTGATGTTTGATTATACTTTCTCACCTCGTCCTTCCATTCTTGGTACGTGCATTTCTGCTTTGTTCTCGGGTTGACAACCATTGAATTGTGGGCGTCTATCTGCTGACCCAGTGACACTGGCAATGTTAGCTGGGGTCCCAAGCACTGGCATCTAAATCATACGGGAAAATAATTTCACATATAATCGTTCAATCCGGTAGTCCCCAGGAACCTGCAGTTGTTTGTCAATATATTCTCGTTCGGCTTTATCCTGATCGCTTTGATCATTCTTTTCCGACCGTGAGACAGCGCTTCTCTCCAAGTCTGCTTTGATGATGAGGATCCACCCAGCCATGTCAACCGAAAAGTTTCCACTCATGGTTTTCATGGTCCCGGATTTGAAGCTGGTTTATCATGTTGTTAGCAGCATTACTCCTTCAGGTCTGTCCAATGAAACCAACCTTAAGTGAAAATAAATCTTAGACTGATCGAGCTCCTCTACATCAGGAATGGTGATGCGCGGGGGGTTCATTTCTGCGTCTATCTCACTGTCATCACCCTTGATTTTGATGACCCGCAGGGCAACATTTTTCTCGTGCAAATTGCCAAGGCTGGCGTTAATCACACCCTGGGACATGCTCAGTATCTGGTCATAGTAATCACCACCGGTTGTTTCCAGCCGGATTCCCAGTCGAGGATCTTCTGCCATTGCGGTTGGAGTTCGGTATGACCACTGCGAAATTAGGAAATTATCAATGCACAAGATGATAACGAGGTAAAAACTAACATTACAGCATTTGTAGTCCCCCTAGTCTAATCATTCCCCAATCGAACTGTCAGTCAACTTGAACGCCGGGATCGGAGAAATCCTACCATCCACGTCATGTTGCATTTGATACGGAAGGAATGAATTCTCCGGGGGGAATTTGAAAATTACTAGGTTGGAAAAAATATGTTTTGTTTAATGTACTATTGTCATCGTCAATGGATACATTCAAGTCTCATTATTCCTGGGTTTGAAGGATGACGGCCGGTCACCGATCGACAATCATAAGGTTTACTATATCTCTCACCTTCAGTTCAACTTCGACCCTGCTTATCTGTATCTTATTTCAAGACATTTTAAAGGAGAACGCAGGTTTTATGCAAGTGAATTTTACGAACCATCTGGCAGCAAAGTGCCATCATTACATAGTATTCTATATGAAATATTCAATTTTCAGAGCGGAATGCTACCAACTGGCATTTATATTAATTTGTTGCATGAGGTGGCTGGCTTGGCTGATTGAGGGGGGGTATGAAGATCCTCACTATGTACAACCCAGCTGCATAAGTGTATTCAATCAAGGAATGTCATGGATAACCCCACCTGAAGAACAAATTACAAACCAATATCAGTTTTTATTCAGACCAGATTAATTATTGAATATGGTTATTATCAAAGTACTTGATCCTTACGGGGTATGTTGGGCATCCATACAGGATGTTTACTATGGGATGATCGTATTTTACTATAATGTTGATGATCACCGACCTTGCCCACCCATTACCTCAGTCCAGTTGACATTGGCATACCGCGACAAAAGAGTTACCTACTACACTCTTAGCTTTTCGGCTTGGAAAGGACCAATTCACGGGCGTGTACCAAGCCATCAAAGCTCTAAGCATCACTCAGCCCACCCTATAGATTTTCTAATATTGGATCTAGAAAACTAAGGAATATTCAATTTTAGTCAGGAAAGTCAACTTTTCAGGAAAAGTCATGAAAAAGAGTCCATGACTTCTTAATGCATGAGGCTTCTACATATCTATCATCCTCAAGGATCAATTTCAAATTTACATTCAGCTCTCCACTGTATCTTTTGTCGTCTTCGAAATGAACAGCCTTGGGCAAACAGGTCTCGTGAATGAGGTAGATGCATCCATCCGAACGAAACAAAACCATTCTTAATTAACAAACCAATACTGAATCTTGCAGCGACTAGGGCAGAGTAGTCAAAAAGGCCCAACAGATTCTTCAACATCCTTCAGCAGCCATGCGTCCAGGGACAGCAGCCAAAATGCGCCTAGTCGATTGATGTCTGACAAAGGTGATGGTCGTTCTTTACGCGAGAAGTTCAACGTGGACACGCATACTGGCGGAGTATCCTTTCGCATCCCAATTCACACCTCACCGGGACGCAACGGATTTGCACCCTCCTTGGAACTCGTCCATGATTCTGGATCAGCCAGCAGCAATGGAGTCTTTGGCCCAGGATGGCGCCTGACCGGTGTGGATACCATCAGCCGGAAATCATCTGTCAGAATCCCCCTTTATGATGACGATGAAGACATTTTTGTCCATTCTGGGCTGGGAGACCTCGTCCCTGTCATTCCCCATGGTAGCAGCGACCAACCTATCGAGTGGGATGACAGCTTTGATGGCATTGATTATCGCGTACGATTGTATCGGCCACATGTGGAATCCACACCCATTCGTGTGGAACGCTGGACAAGTCATGATGATCTCAAGAACATGCACTGGAAGACCATTGCATCCGGCAACGTGACGACCTTATTTGGATTAGATTCCAGCTCACGAATTTCCCATCCCACCAACCAAACGGGCCAGCTGGGACTGGTATTCTCATGGCTGGAAAGGGAAGTGTACGATCACTTCGGGAACCACATGGTCTTTTCCTATAAAGCGGAATGCCCGGATGCTTTGGCGGCCAGCGTTGCGAACAACGTGTATGAGGCCCTTCGGACGCCCACCAGCCGTGCAACGCAGCGCTATCTGAAATCAATTAAATATGGAAACAAGTACCCAAACCGTGACATACAAAACTGGGAGCCTCTACAACAAGGTACTGCAGGAGAGCCTTCGTTGGACTGGATGTTCGAAGTAGTGTTGGACTATGGTGACCATCGTGGAGAGAGTCCAACGACTCGAGAAGACCCTGCCGGGTGGGCATTGCGTCCAGATCCATTCTCGGTTCATACAAGCGGCGACGAGATACGTACCTATCGCCAGTGCCAGCGTGTCCTCATGTTCCATCACTTCGAGGAACTGGGATGCCCAGATTATCTCGTGGCCGCTACCGAGTTCATTTATGAGAGCGACCCCAAGTCGGGGGCTTCCGTGCTTCGCTCCAGCGTTCACTGTGGCTATCAACTTGATCCATCCACAGAGAAACAGTCCTGTATACGAATGCCACCCACCGAATTTGTTTACTCGGCATCTCCGGACGTAAAAGGCACACATATCGAGGAATTCGAAGTTGACCTCGCTGGCCTTTCAACAGCTGATGTGGAATGGGTTGATTTGAATGGCGATGGCACCCCTGGTATCCTGGCCAAGGTGGCCGGTGGGGGCTGGTATTATCACCCAAACAACAGCAGTGAAAGTAAACCGGCGATTGGAGGCCCATCCCTTATGTCGTACATTCCGAGCCTGGCTGATTCCGACGATTGGAGCTTTGAAGACCTCACTGGAAACGGCCAACTGGATGTTGTCTTCAATTCCACTCGCCAACATGTTCATGGATTTTATGAACGTATGGATAATAGGGGATGGCTCAGCTTTGTACCTATGGAATCTTTCCCAACTGACTGGTCTGTTGTAGACCCTGCCATGCGAAAGGTTGATTTGACCGGCAATGGCCATGCAGACATCCTTCGACTGACACCTGGGTGCCAGAATGAGCTTGTTTGGTACCCATCCCTCGGCCGCCAGGGCTATGGGGGTAGGCGTTCTGTGGCGGGTGAGCTAGTTATTCCATTCGGAGAGGATAAACTCGTGGTTCTGTGTGATATGAGTGGAGATGGTTTGAGTGATATAGCAATTATAGAGAATAGCTGCATTAGCTACTGGCCGAACCTAGGTCATGGAAGGTTCGGCACAAAAGTCGTTATGGGCAACTCCCCACTTCTGGCTAAGAATATGGACTTCTCCCCTCGTCGTATTCGAACTGCCGACATTACCGGCTCGGGGACTGCTGATCTTATCTATCTTGCCCCTAATGGCGATGCCTATGTTTATTACAACCAGTCTGGAAACACCTGGAGCGATGGGCATGTCATTTCTGGATTGCCGCCGTTGGATGGGTTGTGTGCCGTGGATGTCTTTGACATCAGTGGGCGAGGAACGCAATGCCTAGTTTGGACTTCGGACCACTTCAACCGGGACCACAGTCCCGGTTCCACAACGGTCAAGTTCATCGATCTGATGGGAGGGTGCAAGCCTGGTCTATTGACCAAGTGCTCTAACGGCATCGGGGCTGAAGTTGAGGTGACATATCGTTCCTCCACTCATTACCATTTTGATGATAAGCGTGCTGGAAACCCCTGGACAGCTCCGCTCCCATTCCCAATCAACTGTGTGGAAAGAGTCATTAACAAGGACCGTGTTTCCCAGACTAGTAGCACTATGCGTTATGCATACCACAATGGCTCCTACGACTCCGTCGAACGTCATTTTCGCGGTTTTCAGATGGTTGAAACGTGGGATGCTGAAGACTTCTCCGTTTCATCTGCCAACAGATTCCACCGGCCACCAGTGCACACCAAGACCTGGTTTTATGTCGGCTGCCAGCAGATTGACGATATGGCTGTGCTTCCGGGATCTTTCCGTACAGACCAACGTCAGCAGAGTCCACTGTCCGCAGTGAAACTCTCTTGCCAGCTACCCTTGAAGGAAATGACACCAGAAGAGGTCCAAGATTCGTATAGAGCTCTCGCCGGCATACAACGCCGACAAGAGGTCTTCGGAGATGATGAATCGTCGAAGAGCGCTATTCCATATGCTGTTACACAGCAAACATTCGAGGTCATCATGGGCCAAAAGATCTATCCAGGCCAGCGATACGGAAGATTCAGAGTAAATAGCCGTGAACAGCTTAAGTCACATTACGAAAGAGAGCCGAGTGAAGCCTTGGCCCAACACACCGTTACCCTTCAGATAGACGAGTACGGCAATATCTGTAAACAAGCGGTGGTCAGTTATGGAAAAGCCAGTGGCACATTACAGTCGGTGGAGGACCAGCAACGGCAACAGGAGACGGTCATTCACTACACTGAGACGGACTACACCAATGCCATAGAGTCGCTGGTTACATCTGCCTCTACACAGGACGGATATTTCCAGGCCCCTTTACCATCCGAGGTTCGCCAGTATCGCGTCTTTCCAGGAAGTGATTGGGCCTGGAATTCAACAACTCGGTACAGTTTCGAAACTCTGGCTGCCTCAATATGTATGACTAGCGACATTGCAGTTGATGAACAGCTTCCAAATTCCCCAGTGAGCTCACAGAATGGACAGAAGCAGTTGATATCAAAATCGCGGACCATTTACAGCACTGCGAATCTCACCAGCCATTTGGGATTACACAAACTCGAACCACTTTCAGTTGAGTACCAGAGCTATCAACTCGCATTTACAAGAAAGCGCCTTGAAGGAACACTGAAGGACGACAAGCATCTATTTCTGGATGCACATGAGCTCAACGAGGAACTCGCCCGGGGAGGTTATGTGCAACTGGACCAGAATGATGAATGGTGGGCGCCGTCTCCACGTATGCTGTTCAAAGACAACATCGACGATGATGGCCCAGATAGTAGCCTCTTTGCTGCGCGATCACAATTTTATATTCCGAACGCTCAAATTGATTATAACGGCAATGTTTTCCACCAGAAGATGGACCAATATTCGCTGCTTCCAGTGAAATCCAGAGACGCAGTCAAAAACGAGACCACTTTTGAGAATAATTATGTCCATTTACGGCAGGGCCTCACGATCGATGCCAACGGAAATCGAACACAAACCGCATATGACCCATGTGGACGCGCGGTTGGTGTCGCGGTTATGGCGAAGGACACAGAGGCTTTGGGTGATAGCCTGGATGGCTTCTCAGTCGAAATGAGTCCTGCATCATTGCAAGAATTCCTAGACCATCCATCCGGACCGATTGCTGCGCGGCTTCTTGGTCATGCAGGAAGAAGAACGATATACCAAGATTATTTCAATCCAGAGTTCATGATGACATCTGGAAATATCATACCTTCCTTCCAGGTGGAGTTGGTGCGCGATACCCACTACCGGGATACAACGACACCTTTGCAGATTGCCGTCAGTTTTACTTACCGTGATGGGTATGGTGAGGCGATACAGAAAGCTTCACTGTCTGGAAAGGCTGGAGAAACGGAACAATGGCAGTTCAGTGGCTGGGTGATCCACGACAATAAGCACCAACCAGTCAAGGAGTTCCTGGCATTCACCGCATCAACGCATGACTTTCAACCTCAGACAGACAACCCGTTCGCCCCCGCCACCACAATACTGCGAGATCCATTGGATAGGGTCGTGGCGGTGCTGAACGCAGATAAAACTTGGAGCAAGACTCGGTTTAGTCCATGGGCCCACGTCGACTTTGACGCGGGTGATACTGTTGATATTGAAGACCCAGCAACTGATTCAGACGTGGGAACGTACTTTGCTGTGTTAGATCGAAGCTCATACTTCCCCACATGGTGTCATGACGATAATTCACCAGTTCAGGCAGTCACCCAGTCCAGGGCCTACCATGACACGCCGACCATCACCTACAAAGATTCCTTGGGACACGATATTGTGGTTGAAAATGACAACGGACCACTTCAAACTGGTAGAGATAAACGTGTGACACGCAGAAGATATGATTTCAATGGTAACGTGGCAGAGATACAAGATGCGCGGGGCCGCGTCGTATCAGCGACGCAGTATGATCTACTTGGACGACCGCTACATCGCATCAACATGGACAGTGGAAGTCACTGGCAATTGTTAAATTGCCTTGGTTACCCCATTCTGACATGGTCAAGTCGAGGCGATCGAAAGCGTATCGTGCATGACAAACTGCATAGGGTCCAAGAGGTCTGGGTACAGCTGCCATCTGAACCCTCATCCGAGCTCATGGTCAGCAAGAATGTATATGGGGAAGGTCAGCCAGACGCTCGAAAGAAAAATTTGAATGGGCAGTTGTATCAGTGCTATGACCAATCTGGACTACGAACCAACAAATTGTTCGATTTCCATGGCAATCGTATCGAGTCATCCATCCGATATGCCGTGGAATATAAGCGAATTCTAGATTGGCGCACGGAAAGCTCCCAACTCGAAGCTAAGGAGTATGTAACAAGGACTTCATTCAATTCCGTCGGCCAGGAGCTGCATCTGGAGGATTTCAGCGGAGAAAGTGTCTGGAAGACGTACGATGCCGTGGGACGTTTAAAAACACTCAAGTCGCTGTCCGTTGATGGAATTACGATTACATCGGTGGAAGCAATCGCGTATTCTGAAGATGATAAGATAATTTCAGTCGATTATGGCAACGGCTCACTCACCACACACAAATATGATAAGAAATCTCGCCGATTAAACCGGACATGCACAAAACGCAAGAATGATGGCACTCGACTTGAAGATATTGTGTACACGTACGACTGCCTGGGAAGAGTCATAGACAAGACCAATCAGGCTGAGCAAACTGTTTACTTTAAAAATAATGTCGTATCATCATCACAAACATTCCAGTACGACGCTCTGGGACAATTACTTGAGAGTACAGGTCGTGAACAGGTAGATACCTCAAAGAGCGGTCGAAAAAGGTTATGCCCCTACAGCGCTGCTTCTGGGAAATCGAATTCAATCCCAGGACCCGGGTGCCAAATGATCGAATACGTCGAGACATATCGATACGACCTGGCTGGGAATATCAGTCAAATGCAACACAGACCTCGAAAAGCAACGGACTACTCAGGTTGGACTCGAAAATACAGTTACACGCACCCTAGCGCCATCAATCCTCGGGTAGCTTGTAACAGACTGAGTGGCACTGCCGTCGGTAAAGTAACAGAAACATACCAATATAATGGCGACGCAGGTCGAAACGGTTGCATTACATTTATTCCAGGCTACTCAGTGCTGACCTGGGACCACAACGACCGGCTACGTTCATTCTCATCACAGAGGGTCTCAGAAGGTGTCACTCCCGAGACAACATGGTACGTCTATGACTCGGAGGGCAACCGAGTGCGAAAGATTACCGAACGCAGTGTACCAAAGGGTAGCACTTCAACACCAACAAGGAGTAAGGAGACTCGTTATTTTCCACTCCGAGATATTTTCACGACTTATGGTGGAGACGGATGCTCACTGTCTCGTGAGATCACAACCGCAAGTGCCAGTGATCCCCGCATCGCAAAGAAAGCCATGTCCCTGGTGGAATACGACTCAAACACTCGGCAACAAGTAATTCGATACCAGATGAGCGACAATCTCGAACTGGATAACCACTCTCACGTCATATCCTATGAGGAATATTCTCCATATGGCTCCAGTACGTATCAAGCTCGGACCAAGGGCGTACCGCGCAAGTATCGCTTCATGGGCTACAAGCGTGACAGCGAAAGCGGGCTCTACATTTGTGGAAAAAGACTCTATGTTCCATGGATAGGAAGGTGGATGTCGCCTGATCCTATTGGCACTGCGGATGGCTTGAACAGATATGCCTACGTTGGGAACGATCCTGTGAACTTTGAAGACCCTCAAGGAACTAGCCGACGCCTGCGCGCGGCTGCACCTTCAGAGCCAAAAACGATAGTTCCAGAACCAACTATGCCAACAGATCCCGAACTCCAACAGCAGCTGGCGAACCGACTAGCAACTCATTTGAGCAGGAGCATCTGGAACAACGACCATGCGGAAGAAACATTTGGCTTCACTAAGAGTCTTCGGCAAGTGACTCTCCCCGCCAAGCAAAAAAAGAATGCGCCCAAGCCAGCAACGCAGGCGTCGGTGCTGGGGAACGTCAGAGATGAGAGAGGCATGGATACGATTGCAGTGGGGATCTCACGGGACAGGCAGGACATAGTCATTGCAGGAAATTTGAAAAAGCGCGACATAGAGGTGTTGAAGCGGGGAATGAAGAAGGCAAAGGTTCCCAATCCTAGTTCCATGTTTGGGTTTTACGATGGACGACATGAGCAGACGATTCAAAATGTCCTGGGGTGGTATCCTCAGACAAATCAAACCGCCGTCACTATCATCGCGCCCACAGAAGAGCCACAGGATGCTCAGACGAACGCAGAGTGGCACGCAGAGGTCCAGATCATGAGCTATGCGGCCATCAATAATAAAGATATCTCAATTCTTGGGATCTCAAAACCTGCCTGTTCGAAATGTGCAGATGTGTTGAAAGAGAGGGGGGTTTCATATGGAAATGAAATTTCGGGCATTCTGCATGGAGGAAAAGCTAAAGATGCCAATGCAACTCCTAAAAACTGGATAGCAACCAGTACCGACCCTGACAAAATCAGGAAGATCAGACAGTTGACCTAACATTTGGAGTGTAAAAGGGCTTGGTATTACAGTGCTTGTTAGCTTACCTGCCATACTGATGGGGCGGGATCGTGGTCTAGGGAGGGTCTTTCAGATATATATAGATTCAAAACTCATAAGTTGACACAGTTCATGACCAGGGACAAATAGCAGCACCTGTGAAAGCCAGATGTTAAGATAGATAGAAAAGTTCAACACAGCTCGGTTCACAAAAGACTCAAAACAATGAGATGATATGAATATAGTGATCGAATAATATTGTAGCAGTAAAACGGCGGAGGATTGTTCAATTACACGGGACTCGAAAAATAAAAAAAAAAAAAAAAAAAAAAAAAAAATGTCAAGAACGGACACTGATCTTTGCTAAAGCAGTAGATGCTAGCTCGGTTGTCAGTCGACGTATTTTGATACTCTGGGCTCGTAATCGCGGAGTGCTGTGCGATAGTCAACGGTCTCAGATCGATTACCTATTCGAATTTTGATAATGGCCCATTACATACCTTTAGTGCTAAACCCCTGATCCCAAACTTTTCGCCGGTGTGCATGCTCTTTCTTATCTCTCTCCATAAAGAGAGGCAGGCGCGGTTTTAGCATCGTGTACCATGGGCCTTTCCTCACAGGAGACTGGCTATCATGGTAATTTTCAGCCTTCCGGGTAGATCCCTCAGCTTTAATTTTAAAGCTGGACCCTGCGTGGTTACTAGCAAATAGCAGTTCAACAGTGGGTCACATATTCCTTCCTCCATGCTAAATAGGGAAATGCGCTGGGACTCCTGACCTTCCACATCACGTACAGGGATCGCAGTGGCATGGATCCCTAGCTCCTTCGGTCCCGCCTCTGATCTTGGTGTCCTTGCTTAGCTGCTAATGTGGCCCTAGCCTATTGTCCTGACCAGTAGATTACCTCTCTATAGCTACTATAACGTAATGGCAAGACCGGTTCAGGAACTAGTTCTTTAGCCCTTCCATAGCCCTGCAATTGGTTACATGAAAATGGAGTTGGCTGTGGCCGAGCAATTTCAGATCTTCTCGACAGTTCTTGGAACAAGGCACGAACGACTTCAACTGAGGCAAAAACGCCTTACCAATCACGTACACGTAGTCATTATACTCTGAAGCTTTGGTGACTGTGAAGGGCACTTCCCGATTACAATCCCAAGGCAGGATCCTGTTCGTAAATAAGCAACCGGTTTTACCATGTATGGTGGGTATTGCAAATGGAAAGATGATCCAAGGAGCTATGGCCCCGGCTGAGTTTGCCAAAAAGATTGCGGGTGATGTGCTCGGTGGAGCGACTGGTGTGATTTGGAGAGGAACAACGGCCACCATTGGACGCATAATGTACACTATTCTTCCGGCTTGGCTGCTGGTAAGTGGTTGTTCTGTGACTTGGGGTCGATTGTGCTTACCTCTGGATGTTTAGGATCGTTTGACATTCCCTGGTTCTAGCCTGGATAAACTGAATTGAGGGAACGTGTGGATGTCATATTTATGGAATGTGCGGCCTCGCATGTTTCTGCTCCCAGTAGCGAAGGTTAGGCTTGTAGAGCTGTACAACTGTATATAGACTAAGTTCGAGCCACCTGCATATAGCTAAATGATAGTGGCGGATCAGATCTAGCACGCGTTACGTATGCATTTATCTGTATGCAGTTTAATGACCTACGGTGCACTTGATAAATATCCGGGATAGTCAGGGGGGATTCCAGAACGAGATTCATGATAGTTTGACTGGGTTACCTGAGAAACTACTCACACAGCACGCACGTATGACTCGTGGATGGACGGGCTAGACAGAGAGGCGCATTAGCTATCTTCAAGCATTAGTGGCCTAGAATTGACCGTGGCTCACGCAGTGTACACTGGGTCCGTTGTTCCAGTGCGGTTCGGGCCGGGCTTGGTTGGGTTGAAGCACGATATATATCAATGTACAATTCTAATGAAATCGAGGATGGGGCTAGATCAGATGGCTGAAGAAATTGTCGAGGGTGCCGAGTAGACATGTCAGCTATATTTTCTTTACTCCAACTCTGGCTGGCTCTATAAAGGATATATCGTTAGTCTTGAATATATGAGGCTTAAGGAGGTGTAATACATACCGACTTTGGTCTTTAATAGTATTAGATGATTGATGTATGGGTTAATTTTATGATTTACATGATGGGCTGTGTGTTTTACCTGTGCTCTAAAAACAACTTTGGATCCTTAGCCTTGAAGTGTAATCCGCTTGATATCGGCTAAAGGCAATAATTATGCGATTTAGCTCCGTACACATGGTAGCAAAGAGCAGAAGTCATAAAGAAAATGCAAAAGAGAACTATGCTACGGTACCACAGGGTAACGAGAAGTCAATATAGATAAGTAGTTATTCGTACATAGTGTATGGCCTAAGGCAATGCAAATAGACACGTACTGTTCCTACAACGGCTATTCCATGAGTATAAAACCAACTCTTCTTGATATTGCTAGCATTTTTAGAAGAGCAGAAAAAGAGAGAGCGAGGAAAAGTACTTATAGATCTACTCAAGGATGGATATAACGATGCCACTGCCGACTGTCTTCCCACCCTCATGGATCGCGAAGCGCAGGCCTTCTTCGATCGCGATCGGCTTGATCAGCTTGACCGTGATCGACAGGTTATCACCGGGCATCACCATTTCCCTGCCCTTTGGCAATGTGATCGAACCCGTGACCTCCTTCATGTGGATGAAAAATTGCGCCTGGTGGTGGTTGGAGAACGGCGTGTGGCGGCCACTCTCTTCCTTGCGCAGCATGTACACTTGCGCTGTGAAATACGTGTGCATATAGATCGCGCCCGGCATAGCCAGCACATAGCCGCGCTCTATCTCATTACGCTTGACGGCACGCAGCAGAATACCCACAGTCTCCCCTGCCCGGCCTTGGTCCCGCTGCCTGCGGGACGTCTCCACGCCAATGCATGTGGTGTACATCTTCGTGCCGAAGCCCACGACATCAATATTTTGACCAACCTGGATCACACCGCGCTCTATTCTGCCCGTGACTATTGCGCCGCCGCGACCCGAGAACACGTCCTCCACCGGCATGAAGAACGGGCGATCCACTGCAGGCAGGGGCACCGGGATGTACGTGTCCAAGGCCTCCACCAGGCTTACGATGGCGCGCTCACCCAGCTCACTCTTGTCCAAGCCCCCTTCCAGCGCTCGTTGCGCCGAGCCCTTGATGATCGGTATGTCGTCGCCCGGGAAGCCGTAACTGTTCAGCAGGTCGCGCACTTCTGATTCCACTAGCTTGAGCTGATCCTCGTCGTCCACCATATCACACTTGTTTAGGAATGCAACGATGTGCGGCATGCCCGCTTGCCGCGCTACCAGAATCTGCTCGCGCGTCTGTGGCATCAGGCCGTCCGTGGCCGACACCACAAGGATCACGCCGCCCATCTGCGCTGCGCCGCCGAGCATGTTTTTGGCGTATTCAGCGTGACCAGGCCAATCAATGTGTCTATACCGGCGAGCCTTGGTCTCGTACTCGACATGGGCTATATCCTTGAGCGTGTTGTCGGTATGGTCGTCGGCCACGGAGGTCGTGCCGAATTTGGCGGTAATAGCAGCCGTCAGGGTTGTCTTGCCATGATTAGTATGACCAATCGTACCAACGTTGATATGAGGCTTGCCAAGGGAGGACATCTCAGAAGTATATGATTTAATATGTAGAGCGGTCATATGTTTACATTCATCTAAGGATAAAAGGAAGGGAGAGGGCGCCACAGCAGAGGTTGGCAAATGTCGATCCCCCGCAGAACAACTAGCCTACAAGCAGTTTAGCGTTGCGAGATTGTTTATATGATTGTCTCAAAATACTACGCCTACTTTCTTTCTTTTTTCCTTTTCCTTTTCTTTTTTTTTTTTTTTTTTTTTTTTTTTTTTTTTTTCTGTTGCATGTTTCGTCTCCTACAAGGCAGACGGTTGTTACACTAGAAGATTGCCATTGTCCGGGCTCTCGATTTAGTTCGCCGTATTCAACCCAGCTCAACCTGATCCAGGAGACCGGCACTGTACTTGTTCCTTGTATCAACCTCGATCAGGAATGTTCTCGTTTCCAGAAGCTACACTACATATTCTTGATGAACCCTCGCAGCATATGCGTGCAGTATACCAAGACCAACTGTAGGTGATGTACCAATGCTGCCGCCAGCGAGGATACTGATACTAGCTCTATAAGGCTGTTTTACCATTTTCTCAGCATACGGTTGTTGAGTATTCTTCGCCTTCAAGCGGCACTGCTTAACATACTTGTCTACGGAGGTAGCTCGACGTTACTTTCATAGTGTTTGTATTACACTTGAGGGGTTACTCGATGAGATAGATCTCAGTCAAGGTCGGTTGCCATATAGCCTAGAGACATATATAAGTATACATGGGCGGAGAATTTGGATTAAGCCCTTTTTCACACTCATCTGAAGCGTACTTGATACAGAAGAGCACCAGTGGTCAACGGAAATAAATGGGCCTGGAGAGCGATGTTTTCGTGATAATTGGTCTCCAAAACCACCTAGTTGGCTTAGAGAAGGATATCCAAGCTAATCAGCAAATGAATGCGGTTGTTGTCAATGCAACACAGATTACAACAGAATTATATGCCCAGGAAAAGATACGGCCCTTCCAATTGCCACGAACAATGCCTCTAATTTGCATAACCAACTGATGGAGCGTATGTTGGAGAGACGTGCATAAGTCCAGCAGAGGGTTATTGGGAAGCTTGATATGCGTCCGAGTCTAGATTTGCAGACATACAACTGCTGTTTGCAGAGACACATTTGAGGTGGCGCACGCCGGCGAAGAGATCTAAGTTAACACCCACGGAGTTACACACGATCTAAGTTGAAAGGGTCTACATAGATTACGGTTATAATTGAATTTTTTTTGTTGGTGGAAACAGTCTATAGAAATTGGTGTTGAACCTCATTTTCGCAAGAATACATCATTTAGGATATTATTTAATATCTCGTATCCATTACCCCATTATAGAACAAATGAAATCCGTCCGTTCGTCCAACCTCGGCAATGATAACGATAACACAAGGCGCGATAAGATCCGATAACAATTATGCTTATCACTGATAAAGTGTGGCATCGGCATGGCCCGTGGACCGGGATTGTCCGCCTCCGAGAGTGTCGGCGAGTATAAGTGGTGGTCCGTGTTGACATCCCAGCTTTAATCTGATGAATTTGGACTGCTTTAGAGCTTAGACAGAATTATCATGCCAGCAACTGTTCAACCACTCACTCCCCCAGCGGGATCCGACATTAACTTCGGTGCTGTCATTGACAACGTCGATCTCGAGAATCTAACTGGTATATATCCCTTCTACCCCTTCCATCCTTCCATCCATTTCATATTCTTTAACGACAAAAAACTCACAACCTCCAGACGAAACATTCTCCACAATCCAGTCTGCCCTCTACAACCACCAAGTAGTAATCTTCAAAAATCAATACCACCTCACCCCCAAAGCCCAATACCTCCTCACCCAACGCTTCGACCCCTCATCTACTCAATATGGCCACGGCAAAACAATCGACGCAAAGCGAAGCATTCTACACCCAGATCTAAAGACCGTGCCGCATCAACCCCAAGTCCAAATCATCGGTCATGGGTCCATCGACTCCTATGAAGGTCTATCCAACTTCCAATTGAAACATCCCCATCACAAGACCTTCCACCGGGATGCGATCCCTCCAGAGGAGGATTATGATTTCACCCGGTTTTATAGATGGCATATTGATGCTGCGCTTTACGAGTATTATCCACCGAAGGTAACGACGTTACTGGCGGTGAAGGTACCAAAGGGTCGACGACAGACACTTCGGTATGATGATGGTTCGGACGAGACGTTGGATGTGCCTCTTGGAACGACGGCTTTTGTTAATGGGGAGAGGATGTTTGAGATGTTGTCGGATGAGGATAAGGAGTTTGTGCTGGGAAGTAGAGTTGAATATGCGCCTCATCCGTATGTATTTTCTCAATCTGTACATTGGTGGTGGTCAAATATAAGCTAACAAGATATAGATACATCTGGATGAGTCCCGCGCGCTCCCTCCCAACGGGACTAGGCCTCTACTCCGAAGGTCTGGAATTACCCGAATCGGACCTTCCGCCTATCGACCAAGCAAAGATCATGATCCTGCCCATGGTCTGGAAGAACCCCGTTACAGGAAAACCAGCGCTACAGATCCACCCCTCCGCTGTACGGAAGATCCATCAGAAAGATGGATCCGTGATCGATGATCTAGCCCGTGTCCGGGAGGTTGTCTACCGATTGCAGCGGCCAGCTATCAGCCCAAAGCATGTCTATGCACATGATTGGGAAGAGGGTGATCTAGTCTTGTTCCATAACCGGGGTGTGTTGCACTCAGTGGTGGGGGCGTTCGGGGATGATGAAGTGAGATTGTTTAGACAGTGTAATTTGGCGGCTGGGGAGGCTCCGGTTGGGATGAGTGATTGATTATAGACTATTTAAGCGAACGCAACAAGCGAGGTATGTTCATGGTATAGAATTTGAACTTTTAGATTTCTCACATATTGATATTGATGACGGGTACTGCCCAATATTATCCCCATTATTTTCATTAATCCCTCATCCACTGGAAATCCCAGGAACGCTTAAAGTAAGGGTATATGATGCTAAATACAAGCTGGTATCAAGAATGTCTTTGTCTATGTGCTTTTTATCCCAATGCAATTAAATCCCGAAATTAGCTCATGAGACATTGGTCGGTCATGAGACGTTATTTTTAACACACATTAATGCATAAATCAATGCGCAAGTTCCTGTTGATTGTCAGTAATCTAGGAAAAGAAATAAGGAATACGAAAGGGGAAATGAACACTTACGCTGGCAAGCTTGCTCTTCGCTCTAATCTTGGCCCCATAGAATGACAGGACCCATGGTACAAGTGTCAGGGCGGCTCCCTGGAAACATTAGTTCAGCATTACAAATATTTAGAGGTCATAATAAACTTACAATTCCACCCAACAAGCTGGAAGCAGCAGGATATCCCAGGTTTGTGAACAAAGCATGGGTCACGAGGGGGAAAACACCACCCAAGAGATTCCGACCTGGACAATGTGTTAGAGAGTATCTTATGACTAATACTACATGGTACTTACAGCAAGACTGCGCGGCAATCGCCGAACTGGCAAAACGATGATACGTATCGGCCAGATAGTTAAAGACTGCCAAATAAATCGACAAAATGCCCATGGTAGCACAGCCGACAGCCAATGCCGGAGCAATCCAATGCACGGACGGATACGAGGACCATCCGAACCAGAACAGGCCGGCGGGCATGAGCACTGCCTGGACACAGGCGAAGTAGAGACGTTTCTCTGGGGTGTTGGGAAGCTTCACGAATCGGCTCACGACTCTTTCCTGGTAGATACTGATGAGGGTAGCGATGATCACGGCGACGCACATTGCTGTTCCGGTTAGCTTTATGTGGATGCACTATGGCAGGGTAACCTACATGTGAAAACAGCGCCTGATTGCTCGACGTTGAAACCATGGTTCGTCTGGAAGATTAACGGGACGGAGCCGAACTGGAGATACAGCACGGCCCAGCTGAAAGCTGCCCAAAGGGAGAAGAAGAAAACCACCGGTTCGGTGAAAAGCATGTCTGGCAACAGTTAGCTCTCGGTATTTGTGGATAGCTCCTTGGGCAGAACATACGAAAAGGCCGATAGAGGGAGATGGAGATCATTTGTCCAAGAGACGCTCGTTGCTCATCGCTCTTGACCTTCCAACGGATTCGTTTCGTAAGCTGCTTCTCTCCAGACTCGTCTGCCATGATTACACCGAAATGGCCAGCATCTTCAAGCGCCTCGTAGTATTTGTTCAGTGCTTGCGCTTTGCGACTAAGAATGACGCTGCCACGGGTTTCCTTGAAGAAAAAGAAGATGATGAGGACGAAGACAGCCGACACAATCGCATGCGAGTAGTATATCCAGCGCCATGTGGTGTGATAGACGATAACGCTGCATAAGAGTGGCGCTAGACCAGTGCCGAACAGTGCAGCGCCCGAGAAGAGAGCCATGGGAGTGTTGCGATCCTCCGCATGGTAGATGTCACTGATGACACCACCAACCATGGTTGAGAATGTCGCTGCATTTATTAGCAAACTAACGAAAATTAACGGTGTATAAGAAGCGACATACACGCGCCAACACCTTGGAAGAATCTCGCTACAAGCAATCCAGCAAATAGATGCGTTCCACCACAAGCGATAATGCATGCTACATATGTAAATCAGAATCAGTCTGGAATAGTTCATTTGAGACCACATACCTGTGAAAACAACACCACTAACGACGAAAATCGGCCGTCTTCCATTGAGCTCCGAAAACGGAGCCAAAACCATGGGTGCCAAGGCAAACCCTATACAAAAGATGGTGATACTCAAGTTGTATACCACACTACTAATGCCCCATTTCGCTGTTAGTTCCGTCGAGGCTGGGCTGACTTCACCTGCCGAATAACCAGCTAAGGCAGTCACACCACAAGAAATCCACGTCATCATTGTTTTCCTCCATTTAGGCCAAAGAAACGGGGAAATGTATTGCTTCATATCGGGGCATTCTGGCGCGGGGGACTGGTTAGGGCCGGGCGGCAATGTGATCCGCGGCGTTGGCAGCGGCGTTTCGAGCTCGAGATAAAGATATTCGATTTCCTGTGTTGGGAGGGCATCTTTGCGTTCGAAGTCGACATCTGTAGAACAGATGGTTTCGCCGGAGCTCGAATGAGGACTGGGGCGTGACAGTCCCATGGCTACAGGTGTAGGAAATCGTGTTTCTACCAGGGCTGAATATGTCATACTCTGGCTTGGGGGCTGTCGAATTTATAATGATCTACATTTCTGTTCTAGATTTTGCGCCTTCCGAGAAAAGGACCCAATTTTGTGCAAAATTGGAGAAGCTTGGACGCACGCTTGGTTCGGAGTATGCCCTATCGTCCGGAGTATATCGTCGGGATTTGAATCTGTGTGCGTCTACATTGTTTTCGCCATGTTCATCGTGATTTATATAATTCTCACATCTGCTATATAGCTCAATAACATTGTCTCCTGCTCATAACCTAGTATATTGCTATTGTAAGTGGTATAGAATACTCTTCTCTGCTACAGCGGCTGAAGATACCGACAGGGATACGAAAAACTCATTCGGGGAGAAACTTCCCCACATCTCCAAATCGGAGACGGATGGTTAATAATCCACCGCAAAATCGTTGACTCACAAAGCCGAATAAAAAAGGAAAAAACAAAGAGATTTCTCAAATGTCTCCGAAACCACGTCATCGTCTGCTTACCTACCCACGGTCTTTCGCAATTTGGGCTCCAGAGGGAAAATCTGTTCCTCCACCTTGACGTTCCCATATACGTTTTCCCAGCGTTCTCGCAGAGGCTCCGGTGTCGCCCACGCGTTCTCGGGATCGCGCAGCCAAAGTCGCAGAAGATGGCGTCTGCGTTTCTGTCAGCATGATAGAATAGAAACTACCAGGAAACTTATGGATGCACTTACTCTTTGTCAGGCTTGTCCCGGAATCCCTTCCGCGCGTGGAAAATACTCAGGTTGTTAATGTACTGGACGTCGCCCTTTTGGAAATCCAGTGCGGCGCTGTGTTCCTCGGCTAGGAAGTGAAGCGCGTCAAGCGCCTCGGCCTGGGCCTCAGAAATCGGGGGAATGTTGGTAGACCGTGGTTGAGCGAGGAATCCGGTGAAATAACGACGAGCGTATTGGATCAAAACGCGTTCGGGGGTGGTATCGGTTGCCTTCTGGTGGTAGAGAAGGGGGCGAGTGGTATAGGGCTTTTCAGGGTCATTGAATCTGATAATTCCCGGATTAGCGACCGACATTTTCCTACGAATCTACGACGACTTACCCATCGACCGGCCATGGCTCCGACAACGTACGGATCAGATCCGGCCTCTCCTTGGCCAGGATGTTATACACCAACCAACTGCTCGAAATCTGGCTTTCGCCTCCTTCGGCTGCGGGATGGAGACAAAGGAGGGAAATGATGTCGCCGGAATCCGTGTGGAACACTTGTTTGTCCGCTGTGTTGGACGGTGCGCCGATCGCATTCGCTGCACTCGTGCGCGTCAAATCCTTGATATGCGACAGGACCACCGAGCCACCGCCTGGCGTATACCGTCTGTCTTCCTGGCGGCCGCGGATACTCCCGATGTGCGATGATACACCTGCATAGATGATGATATTCTCTTCCCGAGTGTAGCGATCGATATCGAGTCCGCGGAGGACGAAGAATCCCCGGCCGTTATGAATTTCATTCGAGAGCGATCGCAGGGTTGGACGAAGGGTGGGCAAAGGGAATGTGTCCTGGTTAATGTTTCCCAGGCTCAAATTCTGGGCTATGAGGAATCAGCACGGATGCCCATTCACACGCTCTCTATGTATGATCTGTGACCAGGCGCATTGCTGGATAAGAGGGGAAAGGTAAGGTATACCCTGAAAGCTCTTCAGCGCAGCATCAATTTCCTCCCTCTGCGCATCATTCAACCTGTAGATCCAGTCATCCCGTTTCTCGACGTCCTTTCCCTCCCAAACCAGGGGCGACTCTAATTTCTGCGGAAACCCTTCAGGTAGGGTTTTGGAAAGCTGCTCGGTAGCCTGTCTGCGCGCCCTCCGCGCCGTGTACTTTTCGTAGTCAGGGTGATATTGGATATCAGGCTGAACGAGAGTCTGCACGGCGACCGACATGGCTAGATGTAGGAGATCTTATTCACAGTAGATTTGCTATAGTAAACACTCAAGCAGAGGTAGATTCCACTGTGTTTTATCTACGAATCTAAGACGTTGCATACCCCGCAGTATACAATCACATCATCAAATGACGGCGCAGCAAATCATTGCGCCATATGGCCCGAAGATTGCTATGGCGGCACCCAAACAATCACAGTCTTCGTAGGACACTTCTGAAACCAGTAAAATGGTGTAATCGCTTGCCTTTACCCCATCGAGAAGAAGACTGGGTCGGGCAAGTTTTCCATCAAGTGCTCTAGCTAATATGAATGGTTAGGTTTCCCTGTCACTAACCCTCGTTACGTTGCCTGGATTTCTAAGCAACAATAGCATCACATACTATAAGCGCAGTTCCCTAAGAATGTCTCGGATATTCGGAGAAAAAAACACTCGTAACTTCATTTCGAAAGTCATAATGCATAAACTTGACTATTCCTCAAGTCTCCGCCCGTCAATATCAATGTCAATCTTATAATACTTGAACTTCCGACTAGGGACCTTCCTTTCGAAAAGAATATCCAGCTCCTCGAACGTCCTGCCCTTGGTTTCCGGCATACACCAGTAAACATATATAACACACAGGACACTAAGTCCAGAGAAGAGGAACCCGATCTTCCCCTTCCAGTCGGCTTCGTCTTCATTCATGGCATACGGGATAGCGACCGCGAAGACTACCGACCACACGAAGCAGGCCACCGTCGCCAAGGCGATCGTGAACCCTCGCAAAGCAGCGGAGGATACTTCAGCTAAAAGCACGTAGCAGAACGGCCCGAGACTGAGATCATATACAAATGTGCAGACTAACATCAGACCGCATTGCGCCCATACCGTGTTTGTTTCACGCGGGGCGAGGTCCACGGCACCGATTATAAACAACAGAAGTGCTAGCGAAGAACAGCCGAACAGGTACATGGTTCGCCGACCGACATACGATAGCAAGAACCAAGAGATGCAGGTTCCCAGGAGCCCGATGGCAGTCAGACCGAGGTTCATAGAAAACGCATCAGATGAATCGAGACCAGCTAGTTCCATGAAGTGTACGGCATAGTTGATGAAAAACACATTGCCGGTGAACGCCTGCATACTGTATGCCATTACGCAAATCATCAGTCGGCGGAAGTTGGGCCCGCGGAAGCATTCCACATAGTTGGGCCGGTCGCCCTGAAACTCCTCTTCTAGACGAAGTGTCTCCCGAATATGTGCTAGCTTTCGCGATACGTCTATGCTGGGTGTGGCTAGGCGACGTAGGGATGCGCGTGCTGCGTCGTATCGGCCCTTGCGACATAGCCAATATGGTGGGTCCGGGCAGAACAAGATCAGGAGCAGCATGATGCACGGTAATGCCCACTGAGTGGCGATGGGGATTTTGTAGGACAACTCGCTGTCCATAGACTGAGTCCCCTTCAAGATACCCGAGGCGATCAGGGAGCCGATGGAGAACGCCAGGTTCGTCATGGTAGCGGCAAACCCGCGCAGGACGAGTGGGGTAACTTCGCCGACGTACGCCGAGGCGCAAATTGGATAGAATGCGATCACCGCGCCGTTGACGAGTTGACCGACAAAAAGCTGGGCGGGTGTGTGGCTAAAGAACTGGATGAAAATGAAGGCGATGGACAAGCACGAACACATCGCGATCATGATACGAGGCCCAAAGCGATTGTAGGCGGCTCCAGAGCAGAGGGCGCCCACGATAGCACCCAAGAGATTGGCATAGTTAAAGGCCGAAAGCCACCGCGCGGCGATCATGTACGTTCCGTTGTGATTGTAGCCATATGTCTCTTTGAATGCATCCAGGCCGACGAGACCTTTCACCACACCCCCGTCGATGCCCTTAAGGATTGTTGCCTATAGTCCTGAGCAAATTGTTTTGGAGGTAGTGTTGTTAGAACGTTCTCACCAGATTCATGAATAAACCCCACCCCACCGCGGGCCAGTGCAGCCGCATGGCGGTCCAAAAGTCCTGGTTATGCTCATCCTTCGAAAACAGAAACGAAAGCTCTGCATCCTCGATTGCCGACGCCGGGACAGTCTGGACCAGAGTGTTCTGCTTGTCTGCAGCTTTACTGGTCATAATTTTGAGTCGACGAGGGTTAGAATGTTAGGGCTTCATTTTGCCATCCTGAGAAAATATATACCGACCATGGGCTTGGCATCGCTCGGGAATCCAATCGTTGGGCCGCGATTAATCACCCTATCCGCTCATAGCAATCGAATCCATAACATAATTTTTTGTCCCCGCGGGTCCTCATGCCAAGGTTTCTCTGCGTTTACGGAGTAGACATGGTGATTTATCGCTAGCGGACTTACACGGGTCTTTTCCTTGTGTTGTGATAAAATGTATACGGCTGTATGCCTTGGTTCGAGTCAGATATATATAAATCGTCGTAATGCCTTGCTGTACCTTAATATATATAGTTGAACAGCAAGTGGGCCAGAACAATTAAACAAGCGTTGCACTACGATTAAGGGTGGTTCGTTCTCACTTCTAAACGCTTAGCTTCTTCACTTTCATTATATAAATTGTTATAAAGTTGAATACTAAAAATCTTAATTTAATATTATATTATACTCCTATACAGTTGTTAACGGGTCGGGTTGTCGCACCCGCCCCGAACCCGTGCAGATTGAGGTCGACCCGACCCGCGGGTTTCCCATGCCCTAGTCCTAATAGGTATAGCACTGCTTAGTCAGCTGTACCTTACCCACCTAGAATATTGACTAGCCTATTTAGATATAGTACAAAACCTTACCTAGACTAATTTTTAAAGCTTCATATTTCTACCAATTCTACTCCCTCTAAAATCGCGGGTTTGGGGCGGGCTCGGGCCGGCGATAGCGGTTAAACCGTAAGGTGTACCACTCTACTTCTACCCCTGATTCACCAGCTTGTAGGGTATAGGTGGGTATAATCTTGATAAAATTGTCCGCTTCAGCAATACTAGCCTCCGATTGGCTGCTTTGCATTAACTTTGGGCCTCTGCTGAGAACCGGCACTGCCGTGCCATTCAGGCAACGCGTAAGACCGCTATGAATCAATCGATCAGCTCAGCCGCAGAATGACCCACATGCACGAATAAGTATTCTAAACCATTGCTAGCGGGACCTCCCTGGATTCGGGGCTGCCGATTTGAAATTTTTCTAGTTTTTAGAATTATTGTTTTCATCTATATTATCCACAGTCCGGAATCGATTCTGCATATCGATTGTTGAGTGATCGATGGATTTGATTCGCGTCAGGTTTTGTTGGGGTCTGCCAAGCCGATCTGGATAGGTAGTCAGTCTGCTGGTGGTAAACAATGTCAAATTGGTCTTGACATCTTTCTACCGTCGCTGACACTTCGGAGCCAACCTTAAGGAGAGAGTTTTATTTGACTTGACCTTGGGATATGGCAGAAAGTTTAAGTGGACTACGGCCTCCTACGTTTTGCAACTCCCCACTGTCTCCTCGCATCGAAAAGAGAGAGAGAAGAAAAAAAAAAAAAAAAAAAAAAAAAGAAAGAAACAAAGTTCAGTAGTGAGGTTCATTTCCGGAAAGGGTATGTATGGTATTTAAAGAATTATGGCAAGGACGACATGACCCACTTCACTGGATATGTCGCTGAGCTGAAAGAGGATTTTCCTAGAATTACTGAAGCTCGCAGCACATAGCCGGGTGGGTAAGATCGTCATTAAACTAGGCGTCCTAAATTCAGTATCACAGCCATTCTTCCAATTTGGTTTAAGTGAAAGTTGTCCTGGTTAACTCTCTCCAGTATGTATTTGCATACATTCCTTGGTTGACCACCATGAATGCAGCTTCATGGACTTATTGAATTCCATTACGTTGAACACATCAAGATGGAGGCACACAAAGTCCCAGTTGGAAAAGAACCACATTAGACTAAATACTTGAATTGATAGTAAACGAGGTACATTAGGGGTCGAGGGGTACCAAATCCGGAGTAGAGAGCAAGAGCCGAGACCTACAATAGTATATCCGCTCGGGCAGCTCACAACTGAAGTTTACCATCAAACTCCAATGCCATCCACACATCCACGTGGGGACCAGGACCAGCAATCCAAGTGTGACCAGGGTAGGACACGGTCTTGTTCTTCCGGTAGACTGTTTGTCCATAGTGATCAACATGCCAGATACGACCGTGTTCCTCCAGAGGTTGCAGTGGACAGTGCTCCAGGTAGTCCTCCAAACAATCTCCTTGACAACCTTGATCACAACCCGATTTGCACTGAGCTCGGAGTCTTTTGATCTCCTCGAGAGATTTATGATAATCTTCCTTTTTCGGGGCCCACATGCCACCTAGACAAGTATCCTGGTGCTCAGAGCTTCCTTGAGACAAGCATGTGTGCAGCTCTTTGAAGGAGTTGTCACTATGGTCATGCAGACGGCAATCCACATTTGGGCCTGGTTGTATTAGTCAATGATTGCATGCGGTTGTGCTGAAGCCTGGCTGCGCGTACCTGCTATCCAAAATTGCATATGTGCAATATTTTGCTTATTTTCCAGAAACTGGAAATGAAACCCAGTCATGTTGAAAAAGTGTGCATCTCCAAAGTGTGCTCCCCACCAGGTGTCCTTGACCTGGATGAATTTGAGATCCAACGTACCCAGCCCCACATCATTCATGTCAAATAAGTTCTTGACGGGTACCTTGTCCTGGGGACACCACTGTCTTTTGGGTTCACCGTTATGCTTAAGGCGAAGGATGACGGCTCCGGTAGTCTTACTCACGGATAGATACTCATCCCTCGTAGTCAAACCGTACTTCTTTGGGAATTTGCCTTTTCCTAGGGGTTTTAATTCCCTATCAACATCGCTAATGCTGCCGTAGAGTACCTTAAAACCTTCCTTCGCGTCGGCGGGATAGACTTTGCTCCCGGGGGGATAGACCTCCACCCGGATGTTGTAGTTGGCAACCATGATCAAATCTCGACCGACAGGACCGTCACTTTTCTTCATTCTTCTCGGATCCGGCAGGTACACCATCCCTTCGTTCCCCCACAATGTCCCAACGATGCGGGCCCTCGGCGGAGGTGGCTGGCTGACTTCATTCTTGTACAATGCCACCTGTGGGTTTGCCTCGCGGTAATAATCTTCCACATTGTAGCTGATGGAGACAAGATCATTGCGACCATTGCCGCAAAAATCCCTGCCAAGTAAAGATCGTCAGTCCCCTTAAATAAGCGACGCAAGGTGGTCAATGATCTATCTTACCCAACCGCCGACCTTCCCGACGATTCCTCGGCAATATGCCACTTGGCAAACACGCCATGCTCGAGGTCGATGGGCTTGTAGCAATAGATACCCTAAAATTCCAGTTTATTATTCTGTTGCTCACTACTAGCGATCTGAGTAGGGACTTACCTTGTTGGGGTTTCGACCCGATTGTTGCGATAGCTGCAGATTGGTTAATATGAGTCGAAGAACAAGTAATTACAAGGAACGGAGAAAATGACACAAGACAAAGAAAGGTAAACGAAAGGATAAGCACCAATGGAGGGGATTACTGACATCAGTAGGTTTACCGTCATCGTCGCGATTTAGCGGTCCGAACAGAGAAACCAAGATCTCGTCGTTACCATCCCCTGACTGCGATTAGCTCTACCACCTTCGCTGTCCAACTACTTTATACATACCGTCAACATCGGCACAGGTTATGTAATGGCCCGGGCCATCCCCCCAGTGCCGCAACTGAGTAGGTGTTCCATACCTGTCGAGGACATGGCGCCTCCACGTCCGTCCGTATATCGGGTGGTTATCCTTGATATAAACCGTTATGGCCGTCGAATGGAAGGGCTCCATAGCTGCGACATAGGCAAACGTGTCACCACCAATCTTGCCAATATCTGCGCTACCGGTTCCCCAGTGATCTCCTGATCCGGGGCTGATGGAGTCATCCAGCTGGTCTGGAAGCCTCTGCTCTCCTGTTCCAATCTGTTCTCGTTTCCATCGGCCATCATCGTAGTAAAGCCAAGAAACACCCTCTCTCGAAGAGACCAGCAGAGAGTCGAGCCCAGCCGGTCCTTTGGCCCTATTGTTCCGTTGTGATCAGTCAAATGTACACGGGAATACTATACACGATGAGAATAGGATAATCACGAACCTCCGAGCAGAAATCTCATGGATGATGGTAAAATGCTGGTCGTCCACGATATCACGTCGCCATTCCTTGCTATACCAGAGAATTATCGGTTTGTGAGAGTCAAAGCAACTGTTCTTTCCAAACTTACGCGTCAAGGGGCTTCTCCGGGGCCTGGAATCGGATGATGGGAACGGGAGTAGTCTGTGAGAGACATTGAGTTTGGTAAGCTATACAAAATCAATGTTTTCACGACCAGCACAAGTGATTACCGACCTTGTCTTCCCGGCCGTGCACGACTGGAGCTCCGATAAGCTCGGGGAATGTCCTCGAGGATAGTTAGAAGGAACTTCTGGCTAAGCTTCGACAACACAAAAGACAACTAGTCCATTACCTCTGTGTGAAATAACCTGCCTGCAGACGATGCATTGCAGGCCATCGGCCGATATAATGCTGAGTCCACTTGACGTCCGGCTTTAGGTTATCGCGGCCGGGGTTTTCAAACCAGCTGATATGCCCGCCCTGCATATTGGCTTGGATCATGGTGTTTCCGAAGTCATGGCAGACCACGATATCCATCAGTCCATTCCGTGTGATATCCATGGGCACCACAGCCACAGGGGTATCCAGCTTAGCCACCTGATACACCGTCCATGCTGCGAATAGTCAGCATATTCCATTCACAGTCATTAGGATACTCGTATGGCTTACATTCATCACAAACTTTGACAATGACAAGGTTAACGTATTCACCTTTTTTGAACATTCTGAGAGTGCCATACCATTTGGATCTGCGCTTTTGTTCCTAGGGTTGTCCAGGAACTCGATCTTTCCAGAGTTCAAGCCCGACCTGTATAGATTCTGTTTCAGCAAAAACGCTCAATAGTAGCATTGCGGCGAGGAATCTTACGCAACCACCCCCGGGACCTTATCGGTCTCAGCGAACTTGAAGGAACTCACCCAGTAGCCGTCTTCGCGACCGTCCTGGATGGCTATCTTCTTCGAGAACCGGGGGGTTTTACTAGCGGGCATCGTGGATTGACAATGATGTGAAATAAAGTCTGAAGACTAGTCAAGGCAAAAACGAGGGTTGTTTTACAATGAGTCTACACTCGGTGATTGGCCTCAATGCAGGTCTCTTATATACATCCGGGTTGACTAGCCAGAGAGAATCAGTGCTCGACACTCCATCATATTCAATTATGAAAGCCATACAGCCTAAAGAAATTATTGGCTGTACAGCCCTTCTACGAAACTGGTTAATGTTACATTTACTTCAAAATAGAAGGTCCTGTAACTGTTTGCACCACGGTTGCGCTCAACGTAGTAGTAACTGAAATGAAGGTACGAATGGATGTAGTCACCACCAAGCTCAGTGTTGAGACCTTTGTTATTCGTTTCGTGTAGAAGTTTTCATGCAACCGTGACACCATCATGGTTGGGGTGCTGTGACGCAAGGGACATTCGATCTACATATTCCCTGCGGTGGAGAGCTGAATGAAACACGAGGACGGAAAAAAAAAAAAAAAAAAAAAAAAAAGGGAAGGGAGCGCAAATACTAGGAATGAACACGTTGGCTTCAGTGAACCCACCTGCTACAGCCAAGGCTCCGGTGACTGATCCAATGGTGAGCTATCATGTCCATGACATCAGGACGTCAAGGGTTTACTTCCGAGTGCAGAGATTCAAATACCACCACAAACTCATTTTTGGTTGGCCAATTCACCGACTCTCACATCTGGCTCTATGATGTAGGGTAACATTGGCCTTCTCTGATTTTTACAAGTAGCATTTGTGGTAACTGGGTCACTGACGTTAGCATTTGATGGACTGCTACAGTTTAGCTTTTGCGGCTTTTGGATGATTGATACTTTGATATCAGATTTGCCCCTTCCACGTTTCTGTACGACCTTGAGAATACCTGCGTGACGGAAACTATGCTGGATTCCTGAACTAAGAAGTACATTGGGAGAATAAGGGACAGGACCATGTGTTGCGTTATAAACAACACTCGTAATGTTATTTGGCCGTAAGTTCTCACAAGGAGACAATTCTTGTGGTATATGACCAGGACTAGAATACGAAGATTAAAACGACAGATGAAAGATGTCTTTCAACTAGCTGGGTGTCATTCTCGAGTGTGGATTGGGACACATCGCAGATGTGACGGTTATGGCTGCAGCTCCACCCTGCCCATAGCGAAATGTCAACTCGGACATGCTTAACTGCACGCGTCAAATAACCCGGTCTCTCCGTCGAGGATCGGGACCGGGAATGGATATGGATCGTGAGTTACTCTGTTCTACGCTATCGTTGTACGCCCTTGTTACGTGGAACCTTTTGTCGATCAGCTGGTCGACTTGCAAAAGTCTTGACATCAACGAAGACCCTCACCACCGCATTCGTCCGGTGGACAATCCTATAATAAGCTATATAAATCCGCCCAAGACCCTTTCGAATGAGCAAATCAAGCACTCTCGTCTTTTCCCTTACAGTGGTACTCTCAGCCTACTATCATCGACACAATGGTCCGTACGGAGTACGATGCTCTGAGTAAGGTGCCCATCATGTACTCGCGTGTCAATCCTCGATTAACAGACCTTAGTCGTGGGGTCCGGCCCCATCGGCGCCACCTATGCCAAATATCTAGTTGATGATGGCAAGAAGGTCCTCATGGTTGAGACTGGCACCCAGTAAGTCGTCGTCTCACGGTAGCGAAGTCTATTAAGCC
Source organism: Aspergillus sojae (assembly GCA_008274985.1). NCBI lineage: Eukaryota > Fungi > Ascomycota > Eurotiomycetes > Eurotiales > Aspergillaceae > Aspergillus > Aspergillus sojae. The sequence continues at coordinate 4,050,804 of CP035525.1, read as the reverse complement.
AAACAATTGATGAATAAAAATGCTAACTCTGCTGAAGGGAAAGTAAGATTCCTGGAGATCATAAGAAGAATGCTATCAACTTCCAGAAAGATATCGATGCCTTCGTGCAGTAAGTGTACTTCTGTGGAACAGAATTCAGTGTATGCTAATTGTTTCCGGTAACCAGTGTCATTCAGGTAATAAGCCCAGGAATTAGCACTTCGACTTTATTTGTCTAACTTTCGATCTTCTCGTCTTTCAGGGAAGTCTGCACCACACGTCTGTACCGACCAACAAATCCGCCGTTCCTACACTGGCTCCGGTCTGCTGGAAAGCGTTGGTCTTCGCCAAGTCTACAACCATTCCCCTACCACTAACACTCAACAAGGAACGGCCAAATTTTCAACGGACAGAATCCCCGCCAGGATCCAGCCGTCAACCTGGATGCCAATGGTGTGGCACGTAATGTGGGCGGCATGTCGACCCAGTAAGCATGGCCCCGAGCCTATTCTTATCATTTTCAGTTCTCCTGACCTGGACAAGCTGGACTTGTGCGACTCCCCGACAGAACAAGAACGAAGAACGCAGTGATATATTCACTGAAGAAGAATGGGATCGCCTGTACGATGAGGCAGAAAAGCTGATCGGAACCCGCACGGATGTGCTGAAAGACTCGATCCGGCAAGAATTGGTCATGAGGATTCTGACTGACGAGTACGGGAAGCGATCAGCCGAACCGCTACCTTTGGCCGCAAAGAAGAAGAATGACAAGACGACCTTCATCACTTGGTCATCCTCGTCAACTATCTTTGACGCGATGCAGCACAAGGAAAAATTTACACTATGGCCCGAACACCACTGTGAGAAGTTTGTAGTCAAGAAAACAGATAACGGGCCACAGGTCACCAAGGCTGAAATCCGCAATCTCGCCACAAATGAACTGATTGAAGTTGAGGCGAAAGTATTCATCGCTTGCGGGGGGCCTATACTTACACCCCAGCTACTTTTCAATTCGGGCTTCGTGCCGACAAAGCCCCACAGGGATCCCAAAACCCAAATACCATTAGAAGACGACAAGGAAGGCATCGCACCTCCGCCGGAGACTGCGGAGTATCTAAAGCTTCCTGCTCTAGTAAGATATATGCCGCGACTGTTTGTGGTGTATCAATTGACAGTCTGTTAGGGACGCTATCTGACAGAGCAAAGCATGTGCTTCTGCCAAATTGTTCTGAAAAAAAAATGGGTCAGGGCAGTGGCTGAAAAAGATTACAACCCTTATCCAAAAGATGGGGCTAAAGGCAAAAAGTGGGCGAAGGCCAAGGAACGGTGGAACGAAAAGGTCCAGAAACATAAGGAAGAGTTTAAGGAGGATCCGATTCCCTTTCCGTTCGATGATATGGACCCTCAGGTTACTCTACCATTGGACTCTACCCATCCGTGGCATACCCAAATCCATCGCGATGCCTTCTCCTATGGCGCAGCCCCCCCAGCCATTGATAAGCGGACCATTGTTGACCTCCGATTCTTCGGAAAGGTCGAGCCGGACTGGAGCAACTATGTGACCTTTGAATCCGATATCAAGGATGCATATGGCATGCCTCAGCCCACCTTCCGCTACAAGCTGGACGAAGACGATCGGGACCAGTCGCACCAGATGATGAAAGATATGGAAGAAGCCGCTGGTGCTCTGGGTGGCTACCTCCCAGGGTCAGAGCCTCAATTCCTAGCTCCTGGCCTTGCGCTGCACGTCTGTGGTACCACTAGAGCTCAGAAGAAGAAGAACAAGTGTGACCCTGATCCCAAAGACAAATCGTGCTGTGATGAGAACTCCAAGATCTGGGGCATCCGCAACCTCTACGTGGGCGGGTTGAATGTGATCCCTGGTGCCAATGGGTCCAACCCTACCCTGACAGCAATGTGCTTCGCCATCAAGAGCGCGAAGAGTATCTTGGATAACTGATGGCTTTTCGCAAGGATTCCTCAGCCTCCGACTGCGGTGCGTTAAGAATGCTTATCTCGTGTTTTGTTGCCGTTTTGAGTTCCATCGATGTAGTCCATTACGCTCATTATAATGTACAATTTAAATGATATTGAGATTAATCCAATCACAAAAGTTCCTCTTCTCATTTGCATGGGGTTTGTGTCCATCAATATCCTTAATATGTGATTCCTGGGCCCATTGAGTTTGATCTATGTGTACAACTAGTAGCATCTTCACTTCAAGAACTGAATTATTAAAAACTCTTGTATGTCTTTTCCCCCTATAATACAATGGCCCCGCACTCCACAGACATTTACGGGCGGGAGACAGCACCCTGTAGATATACAGTTGTCAGTTGCGCAGTCAGTGCAGTCTACATAGTTATGATATTATAGCTTACCTAATCACTATTTTTCTAACTATTCTGTCAGTATTTGTTACTGGAACTTTAATTTTCTATCGCAGAGATATATAATATTAATCAGACTGGGTTTGGTTTGGGTTCGGGTCGGGGATAGGCTATAGCGCTTAAGCCGTACCACCCTAGATTGGTTTTTCAGCTATAATATCTAGTTAGGTTATTAGTATAAATACGGGATCGCTTTCCACTGAGCTAAGAGGGTATAAAATGAGTTTAAATCTACTTTCTATAGTGGATTTGGGTACTTTGGGAGTTGTTGAACTACGATGCATTCGGTGGCCTGTTGAACAAATGTATCCTCTAGCCTCTTGGCCGACTTGTACTTGTGTTGGCAAGCATCTTGTAGTGAGACATGGAGGGGGGCTTATCCTTATGTAGAGCCTCAAGAGTCAAACGTTATCTTGGAAAGCCACCCGCTTACCATAAATACTTTGCCAGGTAATCTCTCTAAAATGGACCCCAAATTCAACTAGGCCTAGATTACGCTTTGCAGATGCCTGAAACCTAGCGGTGAGCAATACGAATGAACTAAAGGTTGAAGAACTCCACATGGCACAGAAAGCCATAATCCGGAGTAGATACCAACTCTAGTTAAAGCCCAACTTTAGTTAAAGCGGCAGAGACCCCACATTGCAACCGTTTTCATCCTCAACAGAAAAATGCCAAGAAACATGGCCAGCAGCTCCAGGTAGAGTCATGGTGGCGTGGTGTTCATGTACGCTGAAGGAGTTATCTCGGGAGAATCCCATTGTGCAGTGTGCGTGGGGAGTGCCTGCATTAGAGTTGCACCGCTGACCTTTTAACCTATCACGAATGCCACCCATGCTGCAAGGATGCAACCGAGGATTATTGCAGTCTATGTAACCTGCCAAAGGGCCACTATTGAACCGTCTCGTGGGGGGCCCCACCTCTCGACTACTAAACCGTCGACGCACGGCCTGCTTGGCCTTCGTGTCATCCTCATTTGAGCAATCACGGCAGTTGTCAGACGGGAGACCCAAGGATAGTCGAACTATCGGTAACACGTTGGGGGGCCTTAAGACTCCATATAAAATGTGCGGAGTCGCCCGTTGTCTCCAGTTACCCCTCCACCCCTCTGTTGGCAAAATAATTGTACGAGGCTTAGTCAGAAATTAATTCATCATGTCGTTGGATATCACTGTAACGTTTGCCACTGAACTACTGTGATGCTTCTCTCTAACTCAGCTACAGACCTTCTATAACGTTATTAATAACGAACTGACCACCACTGCCGAAACGCGCCATGGAATCAACCCCGCTAATCAGCAACCGAACCCCGAGGTCCCAGTTTCGACCGCTGCGGATCTGGACAAGGCCGTGAACGCTGCTCGCCAGGCATTCAAGTCATGGTCCCGGACATCAGTGGAGGAGCGGCGTGAGGCGCTGAGCGCTTTCGCCGACGCTATCGAGGCGAACAAGGATGCCCTGGCCAAGCTACTGACCCAGGAGCAAGGAAAGCCATTAGACCAAGCATCTGGTGAAATTGATAACGCCGTCATTTGGACACGAGCCATCCCTAAGATTGAGGTCCCGGAGACGGTGATTGAGGAGAATGAAGAGCGCAAGGTGATCCAGAGGCACATTCCCATCGGTGTTGGAGGTGCCATTGTGCCCTGGAACTTCCCCATCATGTTGTCGGTCGGAAAGATTATCCCTGCAGTGTACACTGGTAACACCATTATTGTTAAGCCGTCGCCCTTCACCCCTTACTGCAACCTGAAGCTCGGAGAGCTTGCTGCGCGTTGCTTCCCACCAGGTGTGGTGCAGGTGTTGAGCGGCGGTGATGACCTCGGCCCAATGATCACCGAGCACCCAGGTATCGACAAGATCAGCTTCACTGGTTCTAGTTTGACCGGTCGCCGAGTCATGGCCAGTTGCGCCAAGACGCTGAAGCGAGTTACTTTGGAACTCGGTGGCAACGACCCTTCCATTATCTGTGAGGATGTTGACATCGATGCTATCATTCCGAAGGTAAGAGAGAGAGTCTTTTCGCCATCTTACCGACTGTGGCTAATGTTACCAGGTCGGTGTTCTCAGCTTCCTGTGCTCAAGTCAAATCTGCATGATGATCAAGCGTCTTTATGTGCATGAGAAGATCTACGATGAATTCCGTGATAAGCTTGTCGCATTTGTGAAGAACCTGAAGCAAGGCGAAGGCACCGAGCCTGGTGTCTTCTTCGGCCCCCTTCAGAACAGCATGCAATTCGGCAAAGCCCGCAATCTCATCGAGCACATTGCATCCGAAGGCCTGAACTCCGTTTTGGGAGGTTCTATCCCGGATTCGAAGGGCTTTTTCGTCCCGCCCACTATCGTCGACAACCCACCCGAGAACTCGCGCGTTGTCCAGGAAGAGCCCTTCGCGCCTATCCTGCCCATCCTCAAGTGGTCCGAGGAGGCGGACGTGATCGCACGCGCGAATGACAGCGAGTATGGACTCGGAGCATCGGTCTGGACTAACGATTTCGAGCGCGGTCAGCGAATTGCGCGCCAGCTTGAAGCCGGTAACGTGTGGGTGAATACACACTTTATGGTGCAGCCTAATGTACCATTTGGTGGACACAAGTCGAGTGGAATTGGTTCTGAGTGGGGTGTGACTGGATTGACTGGGTGGTGCAACACTCAGGCTTTGTATTTCAATAAGAACGCCTGAGTGGATATGATTGGCATATATGTCGAAGTGGATTTCAAGCGATAACAATACGATTCAATTCAATTTCATTTGCTGGGTACATACAAAATTATTCAGGTAGTTCCACTCCACATGGTAAATTGCTCATTCTACCGGCCACCGAGCCTTGACACGATCTTTCAAGCCAGCTCTGGCGACCACCTCCTCACTTCTTCTCTGCGCCTCGCGCACGATCTCCTCTTCATCCATGGTTAACAGCTCTCCATTCCGCACCAGCATCTTCCCATCTACAACCACGATATCAACATCCCTACCGGTAGCGGTGTAAACCACGGCACTGACAGGGTTAAACCAAGGCTGCAAGTGAATCCGACGAGTGTCAATAGCCACAAAGTCAGCCTTCTTGCCAACCTCTAGACTACCAATCCTCTCCTCCAGTCCCAAGGCACGGGCACCGTTGATGGTCGCCATCTCGAGAACAGATTCGGCCGGTACGGCGGTGGGGTCATAGGATAAGCTCTTATGTATGATACCCGCTAGCTTCATCTCCTGCAGAAGATCGCAGGTATTATTGCAGGGAGCGCCGTCGGTGCCGAGGCCGATATTAACGCCGGCTCGCTGCAAGTCCGGCACGCGACAGATTCCAGAGGCGAGCTTGGCGTTGGAGGTCGGACAATGCGCGACGTGCGTTCCTGATCCTGCAAGGCGCTTGATGTCGTCGTCGTCTAGATGGACCATGTGTACTAATACTGTCGAGGGGGAGAGTAGACCGACCGAGTCGCAGTACGACATGGGGGTGTGGTTGACAGATGAGAAGAAGTCTCGGTCGGCGCGCACCTCGGCACAGTGCATGGTAATGGGGATGCCTTTTTCGCGGGATAAACCGGTCATTTCGCGGTATAGGGTATCTGATACTCTATTATCCGGTTAATGGAAGTTCCAATGTTAGTTTTTTGGGAAATACTAACCCTCCAGGAGTGCGAGCCCCGAACCACACGCGAATGCGGTCATTAGCCTTTCCATTCCACTTCTCCCACATCTTCACCGTGCCCAACAATGATGTCTCACGATCTTCGACCAGTCCAGGATGCATAGCCCAGGCATCATCCTTGGCATACTTTGCAATATCCATGACAATCTTACCCAAGCAACCCCGAATACCACTTTCCTCAACCGCTCGCGCCAGGCCATCAAATCCATACCGGTCCGCGAACTGCCTCGATTAGATCAATTCCAAGACGGTGGCACTTATCAAATTTACACACCATACTCTCCAAGAAGCAGGTCGTACCCGACTTCAACATTTCCCCAATACTCAACCGCGCCGCGGCATATCCGTCCTCGGCCGTGAAATTTCCCTGTAGCACCCAGATCCGCTCGCAGAGCCAAGAAACCAACTCGAGGTCATCGGCAGCACCACGGAGCAGTGTCTGGGCCGTGTGCATGTGTGTAGATATGAGACCTGGGATGATTATCCGGCCGGTGAGGTCGTACTCCTCATCGTCGGGGTATTTGGTTTTGAGGGCTGCGGTCTTGCCGATATCCGCGATTAAGTCATTTTCCACGCGAATGGCACCGTCTTCGATGATGCGTCGGTTTGAGTCGACGGTGATAATTGTAGCGTGAGTGTAGAGCATGATTTTAACCTTTTCGATTTCTTGTGGGTATCTGTAAAGATTTAGTTGGTTTTGTAGAGGTTGATATACAAACTCCGGCTATCGATAGACCGATTTCCCCACACGGAGACCTCCGATGCGCGGGGCGTCGTAAGTTTCCACGATTGATAAGATTTTAATTTCCAGATAGAGTTACTATTTTATCACCAAATTAGATGATAATTTATCTTCTGCTGTTGGCTTGATGTGGGGTGCATAAGAGTATGGTTAATTTTTAGCGAACGAAATCCGCATAATGTTGCTTGCATATCGGAGTTCGCTTCGATGTGAAGGCCCATGTTGACTTCTTTTACAAACACCTCACCAATTAACTATGACAAGTATAGCCACGGAGCGATAATACCCACTTACGTGGCCTGTCATAAACAGACAGCTTTTTGCTTTCGGGTGCTCTTTTAGTAAATATCACTCCCATCACCTTACTCAATACAACCCGCGCAAAGATATTCCACCTACGAATGAATAATATGTCTCAGGACGATTTAATCCAAAACCAACTCCAGGCTAAATCACAGAAACCGCGTCCCATTAACTTGATTACATTTATACATCAATTCACATAATTTTGATGCCACGTGTAATTAGGGGTTTCCAACAACAACCCCCGAATCGCATCACGGGGCTTCGTCGGCTCCCTACCCAAAATGTCCCTCATCAATGAATGCGTCGTAGCCAACTCACCCTTCTCAATCCCCTCATACCACGTCAAAGTCTGCTGAAAGAAAGCCTTGGGTTTCCCGCCCTGATCATTTTCACCGTAGATCTGAATATACTTCTCGGGAGATACACGCTCAAACTTAACTTCCCGACCTGTCGTCTGGTTGATGATATCCACGATCTCCGAGGGCCGAACAGTGTCCTCGGCTGTCAATAGGACGATCTTATTCTCGTGGCCGCCGGCGATCATTAAACGCGCTGTCGCTTCGCCAAGCTCTGAGCGCAGGGTTAATGCCATTGGGCCGTCGGATGGAAGAGGCACAGTGGTTGAATCGGGGTACCAGTTTAGGAGGACTGGGAAGGCTTCTGTGTAGATGCCCTCTCGGATGGACGTGTAAGTTACTCCGGATCTGGGTTTTTTTGTTAGTTTTGGTCGGGTTGTAGTGATTGATCGTAGGTGACTGTTGACTTACTTCCGAAGCATCTCTTCAGTTTCTAAATGCGCCGTCTGCACCGCGGCCTTGGAATCGGACTTGAATCCTCCAAACGCAAGAGATGTATACCACACCTACAAACCAATTAGCCATGACCAAAACGAGTAATAGAATAGATAAATAAAAACAAAGGAAGACCATACATGCTTCACACCATTCCTTCTCGCCGCATCAACAAAGTTCTGATGCTGCTTCCGGCGCTTCTCATTATCGAAAGTATTAGTACTAACAAAAAGTACATTCTCGACATCCCGGAACGCCCTATCCAGCGTAGCAGGATCATCATAATCAACCTGTCGGAACGCAATGCCACGATTTTCGAATTCTTTTCGGTTTGACTCTCTCGACGATGCGGCGGCGAATTCATGCAATGGTTTATTGGCCACGAAGTAGTCTAGGACGTATCGTCCTAGGCCGCCTGTTACGCCCGTGATGAGGTATTTGAGGGTCATGTTTGTTTTGGGATATTTGTGATGCTCGTATTATGTCTCGAATTACGGGAAGGGGTTGTTTGAATAGTAAAATAGGTGTGAATCGCAACGCAATTGAACAGATATTTATATTATAAAACATATACCATGTCCATGATTGCTAATCGCACGATTGATAATCCATTCCATATCCCCCGCCGCTCTAGCAAGTTCTGTTACATCTGCTATACGTCTCTTGTGTGGAGAAAAGGTTACTTCGTAAGCATTTAGCCAAGAGTTGTTGGCGCAATGGATGTGTGTGATTGGTTAGGCTGGTCCAAGTTATATGAGCGTTTGGGGCTAAAAATGCAGGATTAATAATGTCAGATTATGACGTAGGGGTATTAATTGGGTGCTCGGCCTTAGAATTGTCCCTTTGCCGATTGTGTGGCCTTATCCTCGTATTTATGATGCTGGGATTGGGTTGACCAGTTGCAGGGGTTTTAAGGGTGGAGGTCTAGAAATTTCGCGTGGTTTTGCTGGATAAGTAATAAGGGGAGTAAATCTTGTCTTTCTGATCCTTTGGTGTCAATGAAAATGGGTGGTCATATTTCCTGCACTTCAAATGGCAATATCAACATTGGGTTGGTACCAAGTCATGGCCAATCTAACGTTGAGAGCTGGAATGACTAGACTCTATTCCAAAGCTCCAATGAGTGTTACTTCCTCCCCATACTCAAGCAACATTAGCAAGGACCTCTCCGTTCGACTTCATAATATGCACAGCGCTTCCACCATCCTTCCGAAACAAACAACTGCTTCGCCTCATGCCACCCAGAATCACTTTCCCAACTGTTTCAGTGGGACTCAACCGCAGACTCACAAAAGAGGGCTTGGAAGTCAACGACCTGGGCTTACGAACGTAGGTTTCATGGAAAAAAAGCAAGGAGTATACTATTGGTTGCTATCCGAAACCACGAGTCGCTTCAACCCGTGCTCGCACAAGTTCTAGAAGCTTCTGATGCATAAAAATCCATCAATTCGATCAAGTCTTACTCTCCGCGGCAACTAGGTGCCCGACTCGTGGCAAAAGATACCCAATGCCCATCTACTGTAATAACATCGCTAAACAATGTCGGATAGAATTTCGGGTCCTACCAAGTCCACCAATCGGGTACCTGAGCACTGCCGCGATGGAAGGGGCAGAATATCGCAACTGCTGAAAGCCTTACTCCTGCAAGAAGCCGAGAGATTAAATGTCGTTTATCATAACCTAGAAGGTCAATTCTACTACTGGAACAGCTTCTGAGAACGTCATTTCTTCACCTAGCGAGGAAAAGCCTCCCCCTGATTTAGGCGACAGTGAATATGAAAAGCACCGAAAAATGTTCTAGAGTCTTATAAACAAAGTCAATCGAGGCTAGATCGCCTACAAGCATACACGGACAAGAAATCGGTCAATATGAAAATCCTGATACGGAAGGCTCAACGCTATTCCTCCCAAATCCAGAGTGTGATGAATGAAACATGACTCCGAGCTACACCGAGCGAGACATTTGCTTCGGCAAAGAATCTGAAGATATGTCATGGACACGCGTCCAAAACTAATTTACCTTATGTGGACAGGGCCCTCTTGGGCTGAAACCGTTGAGTCATGCTGACAGTTATATGCAGGGGCCCGAATTCAAAACTCAAAGCAGGCTTCATGGTCTGTCATAGGTTCACCAGCATAGGCTTCAGCCACGCCGGCTGTGTTGCAAAGATCAATGCCGGGAAGATGCGTGTCGCCATATTTGACATAGTGGTTGTGAGTTCCGACGAGAACTAGAAGCTGATATACGGCAAGTTCCTCATTCTGAGACCTGTAGGACCTCAATTGCGTCGTGTCTTACTGCAATGGGGAACGCTGCCTGTGATACGAGCAAGCGGACATGAGATAAAATACAAGGATGTGCCGCACTGGGGAGCCATTGTTAACCACAACGTCTTCTTCATCAATTTATCTACACTTTTGACAGTTTCCGAGCCAGATTTGAAGCCGTTGGGTAGAAAGACCTTCTATCTTACCTCCCAGAAACATCGCCAACGTCATCCCAATGGAGACCAGGACCCCACCCAAGACCGAACCAAATTGAGAGGTCGTCTCAAGGACACCCTCAAGGCAACATTCGCCCTGAAGTCCATCCATGATTTGTACCGAAAGTCGCCGTTCCTCCTTGACCCCGACCACGCGATGAAAGCCGCTCTCGTGACCGCTTGGGGCAAGCCGCCACAGTACATCTCGATCCCAGATCTTCCGCCGCCGACACCCACACAGGTCCAGCTGAAGGTACTCGCTACAAGCGTGACACGAGTTGTCCGAAGCCGAGCTGCCGGCGCGCACTCTACCGCTTTCAAGGCGCCTTTGCCCTACGATCCAAGCGTCGACGGAGTCGCAAGAGACGAGATCACAGGCGATATGTACTTCATCACCCAACTTGCGGCACCGCTCTTTGCCGAGCGCACGAATGTCGACCTAAGACATGTTCTAAGGCTTGACGAGGGAACCGACCCTGTGAAGGTAGCGGCACTGGCGAATCCGGTGTCGTGCAGCTGGATGACCCTGCGATGCCGTGTCATTGGTGGCTGCCAGGGACGTACGGTGCTTATCATCGGGGCTACAACTGCTAGTGGGAGGTGTGCGGCAACCGTGGCGCGCTCTCTGGGTACCACTCGCATCATCGGCATGTCTCGCAATGAAGAAACTCTCGCTGCCGTGGAGGGGCTCGATGATCGTGTCGTGCTTCGGGAGGCCTTTGCCCTTCCCCCGAGTGTGGGACCGGTGCATATCGTACTGGACTACATTGGTAGTGGTCCTGCAGCTTCGGGCATTTTGCAGACTGCTCAGAGTGTGTATGGGGAAAACCTGCAGTACGTCCAGGTGGGAAATATTGCGAACAGACCACATATGTTTGAAGTGATGCCTACTTATCTCATAAACCACAGGCCTCTTTGCATTCTGGGTACTGGAGTTGGGTGTTTCACGGTGGAGGATTGGAGGAGGGAACTGCCGGAAATTATGAAGATGATTTCCCATATGCATATCCCATTTCCGATTTTCACTGTTCCTCTGAGTGTTGTTGCGTCTGCATGGGAATCTGAAGACACTTTGACCAAGAGATTGGTCTTGATGCCTGGGGCTTGAGTAGTGAGTCGATGTCTGTTCAGTGGTTTTATGTTTGTCTAAACACTCGTCTGTCCTGTAGTTAATCATAGATAGAATGTTTATTTTACCTGAATCATCTTTCTTGCTGTGAATTACTACCGAATAAAGATCAGATTAACGAAATATAGCAAGAGCAATGTACAGCAATAGAAGTCGGCCGCAGTTCATTCTCCATGAAGATCATGATCATGTTAGGTGTTCTATTCTGTTCAGTTCTATACACATTGTCCAGCAAAACATAATGTTTCTATATGACAAAATGAATATTACCAATATAATTACCCAATCTCGTATTCACCAATTGCATCAAATCATTAACTTAGTTGCACTGCCGACTTCGATCGACCACGCCCCAGACAGCCCAGCAGGACTAATGCGGCCAGATTCTGCCCGTGTAGGTATTCAGGCCACCTGGTTAGCTCCAGCCAGGGGGGTAGGCTTCGGTGGGATGAGGCATCCAGGACTGGTCTCTGGTCATTGACAACCAGGGACAATTCACATCAAAACACGCCCGGTATTAACCTCCATGGCACAATCTTACAGTACATACTCCAGCGATCGCCATACTTTGACGAGCAACGGGCATCATCTCTCAACGACCGATGAACAAGTAGACTAGCCATGAAGAAGAAGTATGTCCAAGGGACTATATGCGAAAACCCACATCCAGCACAAGTGCAAAACGAGAAGATCAGGTCTCCAATATAGTTTGGATGGCGGACCAACCCCCACCAACCTGTCAAAGTATTCATCAGCATAACCATGGTTAAACGAGGACTGGGTTCAGTAAAGACGTACCGGAATGCAGAAGCATAGACGAATGCGACGAGCCATCGGCGGTTTGGTAAGTTGCTCGAATGAGTGAAGGCTTTTTGCCCCAGATCGAGTTGGTTCCGTTTGACTGGCGCGTGCGATACTTTTGATGATTTGCAGAACGGAATATCACATAACCTGTGATTCCGGCTACTAGAAGTAGTGTGCATTGTAACCCGGAAAGTTGTACTGGGTGATAAGCCAGATAGTGTGCTTGAGTGGTGTAAACAACTGGGAGCCAGACAGCGGAGCCCCATGCCAGGTTGAAACCGAAGTGATCCAGGGCAATATCTATCGTGCTTAGATACCTAAGAAAAGGTTAAATCGTTCAATCATCCCAGTACACGATATATTAGTTGGACACTTACCAGTCCTCATTGACGAAAAAGTCTACCACATACAAGGTATGTAGCAAATTAACTACTACCATAGTGTTTGTGAGGTAGCCAAATTTCTGGTATTGCATAGCAGCAAAGGATAAATCACTGACAGAATTTAAATTAGGGCCTGCGGATGAAGTCGAAATGTGAAAATATAGCTTACACAAGGACCCAGCTGTTCATACCAACACGTCCAATCTGGAAAAGTTTCAAGTCCCAGTACTTGCCCAGGCGAGGGTTGAGCTCCACTCCGGATAGGAAATCATGAATGATGGATCCTATCAATCATAATCAATCCTCTTGTTCGTCGTGGAAGACAATGCGTCTCATTACATACCGCTAAATCGAATATCCCTCGTGTTCTGCGTCAATAAATGGGACTTTGCCACCGACGCAGCCGTGATCAAAAATCCGTAGATATTTGCAATAATAATAAGTTCACCCTGATGCACTGCGACAAATGTCGGGTCCAGTCTGCCTGCGTTGACAAGGCCAATAAATACAGCTAGGGTTGCAAACCAGGACCATAGTCCATTGACTTTATATGGCAAAGAGAATCCCCCGGGAGTGGGTGGACCGGACACGATTCTCCCTGGGAGGACTTGGTATAACAATGCTTGAAAAACCAGCCAGGAGATGTACGCTATTATGCCCTGTGAGGTCAAAGATGGGCAATATCGCGTGAGAAATGCGAGGGCGCCATAAGAATACAAGTCACCAAACACTCTTGTGATTGAGCCATCATAGTGGGTGAGAGCAACAGAAATCAATAGCACGAGAAGTGGCGCCCCGACCATCAACAACATACTAGGAAGGCTGGAAAAGCCCGAAACATTGGCTCGCCTGCCCCAGAGAGCCTTTTGACCGGTAATCACTGTTTTCTGAATATGGCCTTTTCCGGATGCAAAGCCGGACAGCCCGTCAATGAGCTGTGCAGCGGCCATTTTGAGCAGTAAGGTGAAAGATTGTGAAGAGAAAGAGCAGAATAAAGGTCAAATGGGATCAAGGGAGAGATTGGGCTTCAAACTCTTTATCTAAATAAGGCCTGATCGGCGGAGGTTGGCATGAGATGTATCATGGTATTGTTGTATCCACAAGGATTGCTAGTCCGTACATCCCCCCACTCAGTTCAGACTTTCATATCCGTAGGTAATATTTTCCATGGTTGACTTAGGGTACATACCACAAGAATACAGAGGTACACTCGGTGTAACACGGTAACGTATCGGGACACCCTGTATTCCATAAACACATGTTGTAAACTTCAAATTTGTAACAATTGATAGACAAAGAAATGGTAAAAGCATAGTAAGATATACACTTCATATAAGGAGCTTCAAGGCTGTTGTAAATATCAACTGGTTATATCTGTCGCTTGCTGTTAGATCTTTGTAAAATACTTCAATTACGAGCGTAATTTATATTACACCTAAATAGGATCTTACGTCGCATATCGAGTACAGAATGTGAAAGATCTTTTATCGTTGAAGGTGTTAAGGTTAAACTGTGATACTATATATGGAACAAAGGTGCCCTAGGTATGACCGTATGAGCTGCGAATTACATTACATGATAGCCCAAGAAGGTAATCAAATAATGATGAATCATATGTCTATTTCGATGTCTGACGATTATTTCTGTTTTTAGTAATTGCTCCTGGAGCGCGAGCTATCTGGATGCAGTAGAGTTTAGAGAGAGAGGATAGTAATCACAACTTCACACAAGAGAGGAATGTTGTCTAGACGTTTTGGAAAATCGAATCCACAAAGCTGGTCCTATTTGATCAATAGAGGAACCCAATCGGGTAATACTAGCGACTTCATGTCTGTATTCGATATAGGCTTGTCGTCCAGGCGGGACTTGATTCCCCTTGTGTAAATGTTATTGTATTTATTTAGGTGCACCTAGATTACATCGTAGTGAAAAACGCACGGGTGATCAACCATGGCGCGAAAAGAGGCACAATGATTCTGATAGTTACACTGACGAACTTTACGCGAGCCGCTCCACCAGAGATCGGCACGGTCCTTTCGCGCCCTATCTCAGTCTAGATTTTGCAGCTGACCTGAGAGTTGGGTCAAACTTCTTCACAACCCGCCCCCGAACCCAGCCGGTTGGGTAGCCATTGTGTACCTTGCCTATCTAGGTTTAGCTGATGACCTTAGTGAGGAACCCCACCGGTAACCTATCGATTATGTAGCTGAGCTGAGAAGTTGGGTCAAAACCTCCGCCCTGTCAACACCTCTATGAACGAGGAACCCACCACTGCATGCATCCCAATACTATGCTGCCAGTGATACAAATAGTATGACTATGGCAGCCTGACACTTCTGCAACTCCAAGGATCCTGCAGACATGGTCAAAGGTCAGTTTTTGTAGCTTCGAAATCGATATTGTAGGACCGTGCGGAGCCGGAGGATCACGTACACATTAGTAGTAGACTGCGTAGGCGATCCCGATAGCACGGGCTATCCGTCGATCAAGTATCGTCAAGTCTCTTGCGATTGTGGAGTTTATTTTTACTAGTGGTCAAGTAATGAACTATTATTTCGGGCTTCGGGTGATTCGAAACAGGAGCAAACCCCTCTAATCAGAGTTTTCATTATGCCGCCAAATAAGCCGAGGAGAAAAAGATGAAGTTCAGCTGGCATGGCTCAGCTCGGCTTGTCTTTTGGAACTCACCACGCAAATAGTGGAGATGAAGCTCCCATCCCTTTGATACACGGCAAACTCTTAGCCCGAAGATATCGTTTAAGTTTAACCCTAAGTCAGCCCCTTCGCATTTACTCACCGACTAAAAACAAAAGAGTTTCACGAATTTATGGACGTGGTATTTTTCATACGTAATTGGCCATCATCACTCAGGTACAGTATACTATCATGGTAAATTTTACGGTCACAGAAAATGGAAATGCTTCTCCGAACCGCTGGGCAGTTGAAGATAGATATCAAGCCTGCATAGAAAAGGACTGTTGATCCTCCATCAATTCTCCCCCTGAATTTGCTCTATAATATCGATGACAAGTTGTGCAATGTACACAATCGTTACCCAATTATCAGGCCATATGTCCCCTTCCCAGGGGTCACAGTCGTCCTCCATTCCACTCCTTGATATTCCGGTCTTGCGACTGCAGTCACCATGAACTTTTCAGCGGCCGGAGGAAGCGACGCAGCGACTGCCTTCGCATTTGTTTTAGGTTCAATCCAAGAGCCCTGGCTGGGACGAATATCGTATCGCACAATAAGCAACGCAACGAGAGCCAAGATCTCTCCGGTTGCAAAATGACGCCCAGCGCAGATATGTGGAGATAGACCGAAGGATAAAAACCCAGATGCCTTCGACTTTTTGTCCGTCGGGTGAGCGATCGTGGTGAAGCGCTGGGAGTCGAAGTCCCCGGAGTCCGATCCCCACGTTGAGTTATGCTTATTGATGGATGGCGCAGGAATCAGAAGGGTTGAACCGGCCTTCAAGAGCCAGTGATCATTTAATAGTGTATCTTGGTATATCACACGGACCTGGCCGGAGTTAGATCGCGTTCTAAGGGTCTCCTGGAATGACGAGAGGAGGGTCGGGCACTTTCCCCGGATATCTGCTAAATCTAGGGCGTGGGTTCCTGTCGAGTCGATGGAGAGCGCATTCTGATTAATCTCATCCTGTATCGTACGTAATAACTCAGGGCGAGAAAGTATATCAAAGAGCAGCCAAAAACAGCTTGGGACCGTATTGGAAAGGATTCCAATCCCGGTTAGTATCTCTAATCTTGCGATGTCCTCCAGACTTGCGCCAGCCTCTTGCTGAGCCTTCCATCGAGAATAGGCTAAGGAAGACGCAGAAAGATGGCCATCTGCTTCATAAAACTGAATAAAAGCCTGTACCAGCTGTTCTCTACCTTTCCAGGCTTTTCGGCAAATAAGCCAAGGAAGGGTGTCCACGAGCAGCAAGCTTAGGTTTGATTCAAAATCCCTATACATCGTTATTTTTGGACGATGAGGCAAGTCAAAGTGAAGACCCAAGGAGGCATAATTACCAGAAGGCTTTTCTGATAGCTTCGGATTTGTAAGGATTCAAAGGGCCATAAATCGCATCCGTACTGGCAACAGTGAGTGCATCGCTGCACCATTCATATAAATCATATGACAGGGTAGGACTCGAAGCCACTTGATCAATGATGTGTTTGAGGACATAGATCATCTGCTCATTTAAATGATCTAGCTTATTTCCGAGGAGCGCAGGACGCATCACTTCCACGGTTTTCTTGGCAAGACCCTGGCCCCCTAGTTCTTCCTCCCGGAGAAGCTGCAGACCAGGCTTTTGAATCCCTCCTGCTCGCTCTGCCATGGCTGTGAAGAGCGGGTTGAATGACATGGTGCTACGGTTCTGTCGCACGGAAGGCAGTAAGTCTGGAGATGCAATGATATAAACTCTTTGCTTGAGAATACTCATAGTGAAAATTGGCAGAGAGTGTTTACCACTAAAATCATGATTAGCACCCTACGTTCCTTTTTTGATAGGAATCCACTCAATACCTTTCTGCAGCGAAGTATCCAATTCCATGAATGAGGAAGGAGATCAGATGGCCAACTAGTGGGATTGTGCTTGAAACCAGAGGTGGCTCGCGGGGATCCAGTTTCGGGCGTTGACTGAACAGGAGGAACGCGAGAATAGCGACCACGCTCAATCCCACAGTCGTGGTGAAATCGGACATGGGCATTGGATTCTAATTGAGAGCCACGTTAATATTGTAAGGAGCGGGAGCAACAGCGTTCCTGTCTACCATTGATTTCAGATAAATAGTCCCCCAAAGGGGGAATATTACCAAATCTCATTTGCCGAGTAATTTTCCGTTATTACGTACGACGTATCATTGAATTTTCCGTCAATTAAACTTCAACTCGGTAATTTACTTCGTGGCACTAGTATTTTACGTACTGTACAAAGTTACTATATCAGTGTTCAGAACCCACTCCACGATTAGTTTCTCTCTGTCGCTAGGTATCATCCAATTGGCACGTTAATAGAGCAGAGTAAAAATGAGCGGGTGGTATGCCGGCGAACCAGATATTGAAGGTCACATATATCTTCGAAAACCCCCCAGCTGAAGGTTGAGGTTTGGGTTAGCCTCCCGTTTCTCAAGTTTGGATACTTCAGACGCCCACCTCAGAGCCCGTTCAACGTGGCAAAGAAAAGCAATGGATGAATTCACAATTTCCGCAGGGAGCCTTTGCTTACTTTCGCTTGTGGTTGGCTTTAGTATCCAGAGTGTTTACCGTCTGTTCTTCCATCCTCTGCGCAAGTTTCCAGGCCCTAAACTAGCGGCTATTTCTCATCTGTACGAGTTCTACTACGATGTGATTGGCAACGGTTCTTATATGTTCAAGATTGAACAACTGCATCAGAAATATGGTAAAAGGCCAAGAAGCACCCGGCAGCGTATAGGGTCTTTGTTTTGCTGACAACCCTATAGGGCCAGTCTTACGGATCAACCCACGCGAACTCCATATCAATGATCCGTATTATTACGAACAAATCTATGCCGGCAGCTCGCGGGTCCGAGAAAAAGATCCCAGATTTATCGGCGTATTTACGACACCTTTACCGATGGTTGCAACAGTTGGTCATGAACACCATCGGGTTCGTCGTGGCCTCTTGAGCAGCTACTTTTCAAGACGAGCATTGAAGAAAGCCGAATTGATTATTGACCAAAAGGTAGACCGCTTGCTTGTACGCTTCCGCTCCGCCTTTGAAGATCATGCAGTGTTGCCCTTACAGCGAGTGTTCGCAGCTCTTGCGGCAGATGTCGTCTCAGAGTACTGCTACGGGGCTAGTCAAGGATACCTGGAACAGAAAGTCTTCCAAAATCAGATGATCGATGCGGTCAACTATGTCATGTCTATGTGCCATATCAACAAGTCTATCCCTATCATTCCCAAGCTTCTTCGCTGCGTGCCGGTTGGGCTTATGGAGAGGTTAGGACTTCAGATGGCCGATGTAATCGGAGTGAGGAACCTGATTCGTCGACAGGCGGCGAAGTCCCTTGACAAGGAGTGGTTGTCGCATGACAGCAACATGCTCTCTAAAAACGTCTTTGATGCTATAGCTGCCGCCGATGTCGCACCACGGGAGAAGACGCTGCGTCGGCTTGAAGAGGAGGGTGCGGCTCTCTTCGGTGCTGGAATTGAGACTACCGCAAGAGCCTTGACGGTCGCCATGTTTCATTTGATCAGTAATGAGACGATGAGACGTAAGCTACGCGACGAGCTCAAGCAAGTCATGCCTTCTCCGACCAGTCGACCAACTTGGGCTGAGCTGGAACAGTTGCCGTATTTGGTATGATTGTGCTATCTACAATGTTATTATTGCTCGGTGCTAATTGAGTACTGCTAGACTGGAGTAGTTAACGAGTCCCTGCGGCTCTCATTTGGGCTAGTGGCTCGGTCCCCTCGCGTTTCACCTATCGAATCATTAGTGTACGGTGAATATGTGATTCCACCTGGGGTAAGTAGGCGGCACAAAGCTGTAACGAGGTCAGTCAAGCGCTAACATCCTTCGTGTGTCAGATCCCGGTGAGCCAGTCAGCCTACTTTGTTCATATGAATCCCCAGATTTTCCCTGAACCGGAATCGTTTAACCCTGAGCGATGGATCAAAGCCGCTGAGAATGGACACTATCTGAACAGATTCCTTGTTGCATTCTCCAAGGGAAGCAGGCAATGTCTAGGGATGAAGTACGTTTGTTTCTTTACTATCCTTTTTTCTTATTTCTAGACTAACGGTAGTCAGTTTGGCTTATGCCGAGCTTTACTTAACGCTAGCGAGAATAGTTCGTCTCGTTGATATGAAACTTGTGGGCACCACCATCGACAATATCCGGGTTGGACGGGACCTTGGCCATCCAGCCCCGAAGGCTGGTAACTTTGAAGTCAAGGCTGAAATCATGGGGGTTACGGGTTATTCTTAAGAAGGCTGAGGGGTATTGTTAGAAATAGCACTTCCAGTGTACGCTCACGAACAAGGTTAAAATGACCGATATTTATATTCCTTTTCAACTTTCTATACCTTCCCCACCCATGCAGCACTTCCTATGGCCCTTCATAACAGGATCTACAAATACGAGTACTTATACCCTCTACTATATGAAATATACAAATAATTACCTACCACATACAAAAAAAGCGTTGCATTCCTTGAGAGATCAAGATGTCTGATGGTATTGAGGTTAAGACCCATGCTCACGACTAGAATGCTTCTAATCTAGGATTAAACATCTTATTAACACCGCAAGTACATGGAAGATATATTTCACTTCTAGCATCCTTTTCTGCCGAAAGCTTTACTATATAATAAGATTAGGCTTTATGTGTTTAAAATTGATCGAAGTGCACCCGTGAGTGTGTAACTATCTATTTCCTAACGTCCTTTGTTGCCAGTGAAGATATTAATAGAATCCGAAGTACTACCTCCCAATTGCTCTTGCAAACTAGTTTTCACCTGGCGTAGCGAGCTATATCAAGTCAAGACTGACGCGAGAATCGCACAATTTCCCCGATGTCTGGGATATCCAGTTGTCCGGGTCTCGATTATCCCTACATGCCTGGTGAAAAACAGCACTTCGAATTGATTCGGCTCCAATACTCGATGGAGCATTCCACATTTCGTCGCTATCCGGCATGCAAAAGTCCAGATCTGCCAGAGTTAGAAGCTCACTTCTCTTGTCACTACTATCTCTGTCGGTCGTGCCGGCCGAGGCACTCCGAGTACAGAGTCGACCGATCTTATATAGCGCCAACCCGAAACGCTTGATTTCCTCCACGTTCACCCATACGAGCGCTATCGGGGCAGAAGAGTGGTACTTAGCAAGCATATTCGGGTAGTGGAATAAACCGAGCCGGCGACAGGTTTCCACGAGTGACGTGAGGAGTTCATATTTGGGGTCCTGTAGTTGAAAGCGCAGATTCAAACCAAGAGTTGTCTCTTGTTTGGCCACAAGTACAGCGAATATAAGCTGTAGGAGGATACTTTGGTACGTCGCCATAGGCCAGGGTGTGTCATTGTTGCGGCGTTGCGTCGAGTCCGGTATATACCATTGACTCTAAAGGACAGAGAACGTCAGTAGAAAGTCGAGCTTTCTGGTCGGTGATTGATTCACACCCTTTGAGCTTCAATCGCAGAAAGCAATTTGCTATGGAAAGTCATCGCCGTATCCCGTGCCGCTTGGTCGCCTTTGATCCACAGCCCAATCATCAACATTGATTGGAGAAGTATACACGGCTCTTTCGAGAGCTCAAATGTCCCCCAATGTAGGAACGGCCAGGTCGGATGAAAGTCGTGAAAGTATATATCAATGAAGTCTTGAGCAATCCACCGGGATTCGCCAGGCACCGAATGCACTATATCCGGGTTCAAGCGCGTTTGTGTCTCTTGGGATTTGCTTTTGCCATGAGTCGCCCCCTGAGGCCGTGGACAGGTAACCCTTCGCTGCTGACATCGATTACATGGGTATCCACCGTAACAACGTTCCTTTCGAGCATGGCAGGCTGCGCAAGCCTGCCGCGCCCGGGACTGTGGAGGCTCTCTTTCTGGATGATAGTTCCGGATATGGCGGCGTAATAGATCGCTGAATGATAGTTAGTTTTCACGTTAGGTCACTGCAGTGATCATCACAGGACATTCCTTCTAGCCAGGGTACTATCGCAGTATGGACAGGAGAAGCGCTCCCCTTGCTCATGATTTGCCAGGTGTCGGTTTAAGTGTTCTTTCCGTTGATAAGCCATGCTACATCCCGGGTATTTGCATTGAAAAGATGGCTGAGTAGAACTACCATCTAAGCGTGACGGCATTCCAACATACGTACGTCGTGGCATCTTTTGCGATATCCGGGAGATGTGAGTATATGGCTGAGAGGGATGCCGAGTGGGAAGTTCCCTCATCTGGTTTACTAAGCCCATGGGTCAGCCGGTATCCCGCTCGGCCAATCCCGCTTCGTCAAACTATATAGCAGGTATGAGTGATTCTTTTATTTGCACTTTCATATATTCGAATCCTAGTGGCATTTGTGGTCATACTGTTTGATTTTATCCTCTGAAAACTGCATTATTCAGTTTCGGTGAAAGAGTCCTACGACTATGGGTTCTTCTCGTGACTCCGAGGCAACAGACATATTCATCAACGAGCCTGAACTGACTCGAAGCTATATAGTAGATGCAGAATGCTACACTACCCAGACCCTCGAACCCACTGTCTCCAAGCTGCCAAGCTTGGAAAACTCTTCGGAATATGAGGTCTACTGGAGACCTGAGGATCCCGAAAACCCTCGTCTCTGGCCGTTATGGTACAAAGGTATCAGCGTTGTAACGATGAGCCTTGGGGCGACGGTGGTCACTCTGTTCAGCACTTCATACACATCAGGGATCCTGGGCCTGGAGGACGAATTCCACATATCAAAAATTGTCGGTCTTTTCGGTGTCTTTACCTACCTTCTCGGCATGGGGGTGGGAACCATTGTATCCGCCCCACTGAGCGAAGTCGTCGGTCGACGACCGGTTTACTTGGTCTCCATGACCGTCTTTCTCTTGCTAATCCTTCCGAGTGCCCTGGCTCGTAATATGGAAGCGATCCTGATCAGCAGGTTCTTCGGGGGTCTCTTCGGCAGCGCGATCGTGGGCAACTCTCCTGCCTCGGTGAATGATATTGTCTCTGATAAACGCCGTGCCCTGGCGTTTGGTATCTGGTCGATTGGACCTACCAATGGTCCCGTCTATGGTCCGATCATTGGTGGTTTCGTTTTCCAGTATCTTGGCTGGAGGTGGACGAACTGGATTGTTCTGATCATTGGTGGTGCAGTTCTCGCTTTGATGTGTTTAATCAAGGAAACATACACTCCAGTGATCCTCCAAAAGCGAGCAGCGAAAATCCGGAAAGAAACAGGAGACCCCAAGTGGTGGACGCGCTACGATGGTGGCGAGGATTTGTCTAAACGACTCAAAACCGGTCTCAGTCGGCCGTTCATTATGCTTGTGACCGAGCCAATCTGGTAAGAATCCTGCCCGAATCCCCTGTGTCTGTACCCACAAGCCTGACCCAACCCTAACCCGTTATAGCATATTCTGGAACAGCTATATCGCGATCGCCTACGGCATTCTTTATCTGTGTTTCGTTGCCTACCCGATCGCCTTCCAGACAGAACGTGGCTGGTCACCTGGAATCGGGGGTCTCTCCTTCATCGGCATCGGATCCGGTGTCATAATCACCATCGCATGCGAACCCCTCTTCCGCAAAGTCATCAATAGTCATCACAAGGACCCTGAAACCGGCGAGGTACCTCCAGAGGCGATTTCCAGCGTTGTTATTCTTGGCGCAGTTCTCCTCGCCGTTGGACAGCTGTGGTTCGCCTGGACGTGTACACCGAACGTTCATTGGATCGTACCCATCCTGGCCGGCGTTCCTTTTGGTTCTGGTAATGCATGCGTGTTCATTTACGCCACTAGCTACATGGCTCGCTCGTACGGTATCTACACTGCCTCCGCGCTGGTGGGGAACATGTTCTTCCGTAGTATTATGGGTGCTTGTCTGCCGCTTGCGGGGCCGTCGATGTATAGTGCCCTGGGGCTGAACTGGGCCAGTACTTTGCTGGGTCTTGTAGAGGCGGCGTGTATCTCCATTCCGGTTGTTTTCTACTTCTATGGGCATAGAATTCGTAAGGCAAGTCCGATGATTCAAGCGATGAAGAGGATGCAGGCGGCGATGTAGAAGACCGTCTTTATAAACTTCTCTGAGAGTTATCTAGACTTTTAGGCGTTTTTTTTTTTTTTTTTTTTTTTTTTCCTGTGCCTGATTAGAGATACTATATCATGTTAGTGCATTAATACACGCTACTTACGATCGAACCTTGCTAATCAATGTGATAAGCTATCCTAGCGATTTTAAACCTATACATGTATATCTTTTTGGGTCATCTGTAGGTACTAGTTGATCGGTTCAAGCTACTTGTCACAGCCTCACTGTTTTCTAAGTCTTGCTTGCCATTCCATGTCCACTTATCCTAAAGCTCCGAGACAAGTTCCGAATATGGCTGAGTAGTTTCTTCTGCTGGCGAAGTCGTAAAGGGGCGATATCTTCGTAGCCTCTGAATGTAGGGCTATCATTATCTGAATCGGCAAGAATGTAAGGTGGTCATGCCGATGCTGGTAATCCCAAATTGACTGGCGCATCCCACCTGAATAACGTAAAACAAATATTAGTCAACAGGTTGTTTAACTAAGCTATTACAAACGTGGAAGCTGAATTTGGTTGCCAAAGGGATATATGTCTTTGCGTGGATCCGAAGCTGAGATCCGAGGAGGGATACCGAAAGGCGGGATGCCGATGGGAGGGATGCCGGTACAATGGTGGTATAGCTGATTCATAGGTCAAAATTTACATCAGCTGGATTTCTAATGTCCTACAAATGAACCCCCTCACTAAATTGCTTTACATGCTCGAGGTATAAATCCCGGGTAGCGGCCATCAATCTCCTCAGCATCCTTCATTCATATCCAGAAGCGGTGTCAACAAGTGACTCTGACAAGTCTCTGTCTACTCATACATACTTCTTTCTCAGTTCCCTAAACACCATGCCACCCACTCTGAACGTCACCCACATTGGCACTGCCACTGCCATCCTCGAGATCAACGGCGTCAACTTCCTGACGGATCCATTCTTTTCCCCAGCCGGTACCTCCTGGGACGTGGGCATTGCAATCCTGAAAGTGACAGAAGACCCTGCCCTCCGTCTGAACCAGCTTCCCATAATAGACGCCGTGCTCCTAAGCCACGAAGACCACCCCGATAACCTAGACGAGCTCGGGCGTCAACTCCTAGACGGACGCCGCGTCTTCACCACCGTCGACGGGGCCAAGAATCTCGCCCCTCGTCCCGCCGTGCACGGCATGAAGCCCTGGGAAGAAATTGACAGCATTATCGCCGGCAAGAAATTCAAGATAATTGCGACCCCGACCAAGCACGTCCCTGGAGATGAATGCACCGGCTTCATTGTAACCGGAGACGACTTTGGACATAACGATGATGGTCTTCCCAACGCAATCTACTTTACGGGCGATACTGTCTACATTGAAGAATTGGACTCTATCGCGGATCGGTATCATATTTGTGCTGCTGTGATGAACCTGGGGAATGCTCATGCTCCTAGCACAGAGGATCCGAACGGTCCGCTCATGCAGATTACCATGGGTGGCAAGGACGGTGCTAGGTTATTCCGTGCCCTCAGGGCTGATGTTCTGGTTCCTATGCACTATGAATCTTGGGGACATTTTACTCAGTTTGGGGCTGAGCTGCGCCAGGCTTTTGAGGATGAGGGTATCAGCGATAAGATCTGTTGGTTGAAGGGAGGGGAGGAGGTTTCGGTTCTCTAGATGGTTTACTTTGTTATCAGCTTAAACTACACAGTGTATTAGACAGGACAGACTTGACAATTTACATTTTTGTTCGTTTTCTTTTCAACAAGTAGATTTCATTGTTCTTAGCTCAGTCACGCTGGTAACTTACTCGTGATGACTGAATATATATCTTTACCATGTAGAAGTGGATATAAGAGTAGGAGAGAGATGATCTTCATTACTCAACAATCAATTCCGTTGGCCAATTAGTCAAAAGTCTGGCAACTATGATTCATCACTAGTGGTTTTATAAGCGTCGGTATTCTTAAGTCCAAGCTAGCCATTGCTTGTCTACCATTATGAGTGGCTAGTCAGCGCATCATTCACCTTAGCAGATACGAACTGTGACCAAAAGAAATTAATTGATAAATATCAAGGAACATAAATCAAGTAGTAATATTTTCTTCCATCGCTTTATTTGTGTTTCTCTCTTGATATATATAAAGCTGTTATCATGAAGGCCCTCTCAGGCATCAGAAGGTACGTACTGGCGACTAGACCGACGCTCTATCACGATATTTACATAAATCAGGGCATGTAATTACCAGATCAGAAGTGGTTCATTCTACCTCATCATCATAAAATCTATATCTATCATGGCACATCTATGTACAAACAATCATCATACTACTAACCCATCACAGGAATCCGCGCAAATGCTCGCCGAGAGCCATAATAGCCATGGCCTGTCCATAGGGCATAGACGTGAGGGGAATATCCTTGTAAAACTGGAGATCATCACCCATTCCCGTGCCGAAACTAGTGTTCTGCAACTCGCCGTCAGCATCGACGTGCCCGATCACAGCCGCGATAGCCTTTTCGGCGACAGGTTTGTATTCCGCGGAGATGTACCGCTTGCGCACTGCCTTTAGGATACCATATGCGAATCCTGCGGTGGCAGATGACTCGACATAGGAGTCTGGGTGGTCGAGGAGAGTGTGCCAGGCGCCAGACTCGCTCTGGAGACGCTGAAGCGCCTCGCATTGTGCTTCCAGTGTGTCGATGAGGTGGACCCGAATGGGGTCTGTCGGCTCGAGCTCGAGCAGTTCAATGAATTCTGGGATGACGATGGTAATCCAGCTGTTACCGCGGGCCCATCGCGCCTGCGCGAAGTTGTGGCCGCCGTCTTCGAAGGTCCATCCGTGGTAGAATAGTCCAGTCTTGGTGTCGAATAGGTATTTGATGTGGAGGAGGAATTGCCGCTTGGCTTCGGCGATATACTCGGGGCGGTTTAGTAGCTTTCCGATCTTTGCGAGGGGCATGACGGTCATCATCAAGGTGTCGTCCCAGAGCTGCTGGTAGTTGTCTGTGAGGTAGGTGGCGTGCTGCAGACCGCCGTAGCGCGTCCGAGGCAGGTCGTGCATGGCCCATTCGGCCCAGGCGTCTAGCCAAGGGAGATAGGTGATGTTGCCGGTCTTTTCATAGACGTAGGCTAGTGTGAGGAACACAGCCATAGTGTTGATATTCTTGGTGGTGCCGCCCTCAGCAAACCGGGCGGCAAACCAGTCCTCAATGATTTTTAATAATTCAGGGTCACCGGTCTGTTCGTAGTATTTCCAGATACCGTACAAACCGATGCCGTGTGTCCATTCCCAGCCATGCCAGGACTTGGTATCAATAATGCGACCGTCGGCCAACGGCATGAGGAATCGGCCGGTGGCATCTTTAATGTTGACGAGGTTATGAATGAGACGGTTGACGGTCTCGCGAACCTGTGGAGGGGACGTATTGGACGACATAATGAAGCACAGAGAAAAAGATAAAATAAAATAAAACCTAGGGAATGCGAATCGGTGTAGAGGAAAGCAGGCCAGAGTGAACGGACCAAGCGCCCTAATAACGCTCACCGATGGGGATCCACAAGTTGATACGCGGAGAAACTCTGAACACTTTGTCCGTGGGATGCTTTTGGCTTCGGGTCAACGCCAACCGAGGAGGCGTACTTGATTGCACTTAATTGCGCCGGTTTTCTTGGCTCGGCTCGCTTATTTGACGAGAGAATGCATGGATCCCAAGCTTTGCAGTGGGCCAACGGCACTTACCCGATCTCTTCGCTTGGAGCTCGGGTTATTCCTCTCCGCAAAACCTTTTCCCCAGACGAAGTGACCCACGGGGTGGCCAAAATGCAGAACTGGGGAAAGATACGCCATGACTCGTTGACCTTGGGGTTAGACCGCTCGTATGTTGATCCGGTAGTGTCACCATTAATTTAAAAATGAATAATAATCAAAGATTACTCCGTACGCCGTGGAGAGTGCTGGCGATAAAAGGTCCCATCGCCCCTCCTGGCATTCTCTGACCCTCCTCCTGACACTGTTCGCTTTCCATCCTGCTAGTAGTTCTCATCAAGTACTGCAGGTGGTGGCTCACGTTTTCATTGTCCCCTTGCATATTCCACCATGACAGACGCAAGACCCCCATCCTCTGGTGACCACCAGGTCCACCAGGCCACTCTTCCCAACAATGAGATGAACGACCTGAAGAAAGACATCTCTCACGTCGAGCGGGTGCTTTCTCCCAATGACAAAGATGCCGTGGACTATTCCCGTGTCGACAATGAGCTCCAGGATTATGCAAACCGCGGGCGGGTAGAAATCGATGAAGCCACCAGTCGACGACTGCGGCGCAAGATTGATCGTCGCGTGCTGGTGATCATGATCATAACATATTTTTTACAAGCCCTGGATAAAGGCACAATGTCCTTCGCATCCATCATGGGTATTCGCGAGGATACTAACCTACGCGGTCAGGAGGTATGTATCTCTGGACCATGAGTGAGAAAGTGGGCAGGAAACAGTGATGCTGACACACCTTCCCTCTGAAGTACTCCTGGTTGACGACCTGTATCTACATTGCTGTCCTGATAGTGGAGTATCCAACGAACTGGATGCTCCAGCGTGTCCCCATCGCCAAATACCTTGGTATCAATATCGTTCTTTGGGGCTCCACTCTAGCACTCCACGCAGCCTGCCACAACTTTGCCGGTCTAGTCACAGTGCGTACCTTCTTGGGTATCTTCGAAGCTGTCTGCCAGCCATCATTTGTGATCCTCTCGGGAATGTGGTATAAGAGAGAGGAACAAGCTGACACCGTCACATACTGGTGGGTAATCCCTAATCATCGACCTCGCTCCTCCAGGGAGGCGGCTAGGTTGACTGGTTCGAATCTAACCTTCGTCTAGGTACATGATGAACGGAGGTCAGCAGATTGTCGGGGGTCTGCTAGCATACTGTTTCGGTTTGATCGGTAAAGACAAAGCCATTCACTCATGGCAAGCGCTTTTCATTTCATACGGATGCATTTCAGTACTCTGGGGCTTGTTCGTCCTCTGGTGGATGCCCGATTCACCTATGCGGGCCAAGTGCTTCACCGAAGAAGAAAAGCATTTGATGGTCGAGCGTGTCCGTGCCAACCAGACGGGTATGCAAAACAAGCAGTTCCGGAGCTACCAGATGTGGGAAGCCTTCCGTGATCCGCAGATGTGGTGTTACTGCGCGATCCAGGTTTTCACTACACTTCCCACTAGTGGTCTGGGTTCCTTTGCCAACATTATTATCACTGGCTTCAACTTCACCGAGCTGCAAACTCAGTTGTTAGCTATGGTCTTGGGTTTCTATATCATTATCGTCCTAATGTCGTCCGCATGGTTGGTGAAGAAGACTCAACAGAACCTGCTTGTCATGCTGGGCTTTATGATCCCGTATGTCCCATTCCCTTGTCCACCTTCCTTTTAGGAAGTATCACTAACACCTGCCAGATCCTATGTCGGAACTATCGTCCTAATGACTGTCGAAAATAAGAACTTGGCCACAAAGGCCGGTCTCCTTATCAGCTACTACATCACTCTGTCGTTCTGGTCCGCCCAGGGTCTCTGTCTCTCCATGGTTTCCCGGAACATTGCAGGAGCAACCAAAAAGTCGACCGTAGTCGCAGCCACCTTTGTCTCGTGGGCTGTCGGCAACGCCATCGGTAAGTACCCAAGACCCCCTATAAAGGCCTCAGTAAAGCTAACACTCGAGTCATCAGGTCCGCAGGTTTTCCTGTCCAACGACGCGCCCCGCTACTTCATTGCCTTCGGTGTCCATCTCGGATGTTACACTGCCATGTGCCTGGCCGTGATTTTCCTTCGCTTCTACCTTATGGCGCAGAATAAGAAGAAGGAGCGCATGTTGCAGGAGGCTGGGGTTAACCCTGCCATGGCTGATAACCTTGACCACGCTTTTGAGGACCGGACAGACCGGGAGAATCTTCACTTCAGATATATCTACTAGGTACTGGTTTCCTTGGTCGTTCTAACACTGGTTGTTATTGTCTGTTCGTATGTCTGATGTATGGAATGAATGAATATACCCTTTTCTCTTGTAGTCTTGTCTCAAGTCCTGTTATAAGTGAGGTGGGGGGGGGGGGGGGGGGGGGGGGTTTGCAGATCTTCTGCAGGTCGTCTGCAAGGGATTGCTTAGTTGCGTAAAATTGATCGGCCGATCCCAGTAAGGTTAATCTGGCATGTTCCCAATCAGGGGCGTGCGGGAGTATAGTTACCTCAAGGTTAAGTTGTTAATAAAACGCGCCAAGGCCTGCCTGGAGTGTGCATAGCACAGTGGTAATAAAAATGTACAAATTGGTACCTGCGATTCCTGGACTAGTTCAACATCCGATTGTACAATATGCGATGTGTATTGCGAACAATTTTCAAAAGAAATGAAGACAGTATATACATAGAAAAAACGCCGTTGTCAAACCCGACATATATGTTGTCATGAAGAGGATATATCACTGGGAAGGCCTCCCCTTTCTTTTGATATTTTTGTTTTACCTCTTGTTTCCAACGCCTTGCCCGTGGATGTCGGACTGATGGGAAAGGCAGTATTCCGCCAATACCTCGTCCAATCTCTACCAAAAGTACCGGCGTTTCTTGTCCTTCTTCTTTGACAGTTCATCCTTTAAATCCTTGACTTGTTTCTCCAGTGCCTTGCGTTGTTCTTCGACAATCGAGCGCTTATGCCGTGAGGAAACAAGTTTGTTCCTGGTTTCCTCCAACGTTTTCTGCGCCTCGTCACGTTCGCTCTCAGCAGTTCGGACCTTTTTCTGAGCATCAGCGGCCCGCCGCTTAGCTTTCTCAAGGGCCTCTTCTAGTTGAGTCTTCTCCTTTTGTACCTTCAGATTCGAGGCTTTTGTGTGCTTCTGAAGTAGGCTATCCTTCTTCGTGAGCATTGCCGCCTGGGACTCCGCTTTTTTGTTCAGGGTCTGGACTTGATTTTGCATCTCACTGAGCTGTTTTTGCAGCGTTTCGTGATGACGTGCGATATCCTTCTCTTGGGCCGAACGGTTTTGCGACTCTTCAAGAGCTATGCGTAATGCATCTCGCTCTGCATGAGAGGCCTTCAATTCTCGTTCCAGATGGTCGATATGGGCCTGCCAATCACTGATTTGCCTGGCATCACTACGATCCTTTTGGAGCAACAGGTTTAGGCGATTCATGTCACGGTTTAGGGAGCTCCCTATGAGTTGGACCCGGTCTTCAAGATCATCCTCGATCCATTCGGTGTCCCCATAGACATGGGGTCTATGAGTACGGTCGCTCCGTTTCTCCCTGCCGAATTCCGCTTCAAAACGGTCCTTGTGGACGGCCATGAGCGACGACGGCAGGAGGGCCGTTGTGAATGACTGGGGGGAGTCGGGAGGGGTATCAGGAGACATCGTATGCGGATAATGACTCTGTTGTCGGACAATCAGGTCTGCCCTATGTCTAATTAGATCTCACATATCGTTAAAAGTTCGTGCATTGAATGTACCTAAGTATGTATTCAGCTCGTGCGATTGGACTTCTAACCCGTGTCGCATCGGCGCTATATCGCAGCGTTAAGAGTGAAAATCAAACTTAATTGTCGGGTACCATGCGGGGAAACAATCACACAAAGGCCTTTTAAAGTGGTACAAAATGAGGAAGTGCATTGCTGATAGTGCGTGATACATCGCCAGCTGGCGATGTAAATGTAAAGTTGTTATTCGTCACTTGGCATCCACTCCCGTCGCGCCACGGAAACTGGTGTGGACGATTCTCCTTAACGGCCACGATGGTTTATGGGGACTTCAGTCAATGTTTCATATTCCAGCCATGCCCAATGACAAACTCACGATTGTCGGTCGCCTCCATTAAACCACACCGCACATTCAACCGAAAGGATCGTCCAGGCTGTCACCACGTCAAGCCGTCCCGAGAGCACCGTATTCACGAAAAACACAAATATGTCATCACACCTTTTCCTTGTTGCCTAGGATAATGCTTGTGTCAGAAGTCCACCGAGGAGTCGTCACAGATGCCTGAAACTGCTGTTTATGGGTGCGCCATGTTGTCGAACACGTTGGCTTGAGTCTACCAGGTGATAAATCTCCGAAAGTTGCACTTTTGATACCTGATGTTTCCAAGTCTTAGGAGCCGCACAAATGATGCTTGCGACGAGTTGGGCGCGACTGCGGTGGTCTATCTAGTAACTTATGGACACATGCCTCTCTGGCACTCTTGCGTCTCAGTCTTGTTTTCCACGTAGTGTCGAGCCCCTACCGCGCTCGTGGACATGTAACCGTGGCCTCCTGTCGCTCGAAAGTCCCGCCAGCAATTGGGTTTGTTCCGTCAGCCCATAAGGTTTAGCCAATGATAGGACGCTTTAGCTCCAGCAAAGACACCTAAGACCTCCTAAGAGGGCAAACCTGACCACAACTCACACGTCGATCACAAACCAAGAACATTATCAGAATAAGGGAAACCGACAAAAGGTGGATTTCACTCTATCATTCCTAGTGCAAAAGGAGATGTGCCATCTAGACACACCATAAAAGTCCAGAGAGGGCCACAAAAAAAGGTTTATACATTATAGTAGTCCTCAAGGGTGCGCCACCCGAAAGGAGGGTCGCCACAGCATTGCTGTCAGGGCGACCCCCTCCACCAATGGCACTTCATTGACTATCTGAAACCCAAGGGATTGGTAGAGATGGGTTCCTTTGGCACTAGCCTCGAGACCAACAGGGGTTCCGTCCCACGTGGCTTGTTTGAGGCCCCATTCAATGAGCCTGCGACCGATCCCCTGTCGCTGGTACGCCGGGTGAACTGCCAGTGTGGACAGGAACCAAAGTTCTGGGAAATCGTTGTACGGAAAACACTCAATCGTTAAAGCATTATACCTAGCCAAGCGAGATGCATCTACGCTTCGGTCGGGGTACAGACGAGTCACGAAATGTTCGCTCACATTCCCAAACAGCTCCTGTACGCCTGCAGTTCTTAGTAAAGGTACATTCTATAGCTTAATCGGTCTAAAGAGGGGTATCGATATATGGCTACTCACGAGTCCACCAGCTATTATTCGAGGTCTCCTTCCACCGTTTGGTGGACTCTTCCGCTGTGTCTCCGATGCGCTCCCAAACACAATAGCCAAGGATAGGCCAAGAGTCGGCATCCACAG
The DNA here is from genome assembly GCA_008274985.1 of Aspergillus sojae. Taxonomy (NCBI): domain Eukaryota; kingdom Fungi; phylum Ascomycota; class Eurotiomycetes; order Eurotiales; family Aspergillaceae; genus Aspergillus; species Aspergillus sojae. The sequence continues at coordinate 4,018,250 of CP035525.1, read as the reverse complement.
AACGTGTTCCAGAACTACCTACCGCAACAATGACAACCCACCCTGGCGATTTCAACTTCGCCCGTAGTCGTCGCAGGAAACTCTGACGATAGTCGGAGTAAAACTCCCTACGCCGAGGGCAGAGAAAAGCAAAGAGCTCATCATCGAGCATGGATTGTGCGGCTACTTCCGCGATGGATGGAAGGTCTTGTGACACTGCCGGTCGCAAATGGATCTCGGTGAGACTCATGACGTGAAAACTTAATTCATACAATGTATGTGGATATGGAAGTTCAGATGTGGAGTGTGGGGATAATTTCCAAGTTGATACCGAGTCTCTTCGCTTGGGATTGTAACTTAACTTGGAGTGTACTAGTATGCCCAAAAGTGAACTAGTCCGAGGCACGGGGGGCCTAGACCTGATACGCGTGGATCCGCTGTACTTTGTATTTTACACGCATGTGAGGGACTACGACCGGTACGGAGTAGGTAAGGGGTCAACGATTGAATGCCAGCTGAGATATAGGGGCCATACTCCTTTTGGTAAAGTCCAGCCTGGTCGCCACCGCATCACATGATTGAGTTTGACGGACGGAAGGACCCCGAATGAACCCCGATGGTTGAGAATGAGTTCAAGCGCCTGGCCGAATATTAAGAAATCAATTCGAGATTCAACCCCAATCCTCTGTATAGATCCTTGAGATAAATATCATAGAGAGCAAATCGTTCAACAACCGTAACGAATACTATTAGTCAGTCGTTGCATAATATATGCACTTTATCGGGCGAGAGAACAACAAAGGGTCAACTGTCAAAGACTCCTCAGTTTTCAGGCTGCGAATCTCCGAGCGCCCGGGGAAATCATGTGGCACTAAACCTTAGCTGCACGCTAGCCCCAGTTTAGCGTTAGTGTCGCGCATATTTCCCCCAATATTTGCCGAAACCCCATCCGTTCACTTCCATTCCATCCATTCAACTCACTCTCTCTCTTTTCCTCTTCCTCTTCCTCTTCAACCACCAGTCTCGTGGGGACTCCCGACAGGATACCTCCTCCACCAAGATCTCCACTGTTTCAGACCACCCCCGTCCGCCCGTCATTTAGTTTCATTTCCTTGTTGTTTCGTCTTCATTCTCCTCCTTCGTTCTTTTAGACTCGCCTAGTGTACATATTCACGAAATCCTATCGCTTCACAACTTCTTCCTCTTAAATACCTTGTGAACTACAAAAAATACTTCCCTGGATATGGTCGTGCCGGATCGCCTATATTAGTTCTACCGCTCGCCTGTGTCTATCGCCAACGTGTACATTTCACCACGAGAACAAAACCCAGATTGATTCACGAAACGTTTACTAATATCATACTCGATACCATCGATACGGATTGCAAAGTTGGGCATGACTGAATATGGCGTCAAGTGTTGTCGCCCACTGCCGTTCGAAAGATAAAGATAATCGGTTCAACGTTGAACTCCTTTAATCGTGAGAAAGGGTTGCGTATCCGGGCGTCATGGGCGACTCGCTGTCGCAGGTGCCCGAGGGCCTCGTTGGTGGCTATCAAGGGGGCCTTGCGGTGAAAATCCTGATGGTCGTCTTTAGCTCAATTGCTCTGTATAACGCCATCGAGCTCATCATTCTAATCTTCCTTGTCTTCAACCAGTATGCAGGGCTGTACTTCTGGGCGATGCTGTTGTCCAATGTACTCGGTGTCATCCCCCATGCTGTCGGCTTCTTGCTGGAATTCTTTGCGAAAGGACCTCTGTGGTTCGCAGTCACCCTCGCCACGATCGGTTTCTATTTTATGGTTCCCGGGCAGTCGGTCGTCCTCTATTCTCGGCTTCACTTGGTCGTGCAGAATCTCAAGGTTCTTCGGCGAGTTCGGTACATGATCATCTTCAACACCATCGTTTTGCTGATTCCAACGACCATCCTCACCTACACGACTATCTATGTGCGCACCGAACCTATAATCCGCGGCTACAATGTGATGGAAAGGATGCAATTGGCTTGGTTTTGTGCGCAGGAAATGTTGATCTCTTTCATATATATCTGGGAGACGACCAACCTTCTGCGGTTGCGGCCGGACAAAGATCCCGGCCGGAGAAAGATCATGTATGAGTTGATTACGATCAACGTAATCATCGTGCTCCTAGATGTGGCGCTTCTGGTGTTGGAATACGTCGGGTTTTACGCTCTTCAGACCACACTTAAAGCTGCAGTCTACAGTGTCAAGCTGAAGCTGGAATTCGCCGTGTTGCGAAAGCTCGTCTTGCTCGTCAATACTCGCCCCTCCGACACAAGTTCCACCGACCACGAAGAATATCCTAATTTCGTGGATCCAGAGCAACTGACGGGTGATATCACGCATGCGGCACCAGTCCGCGCCCGGACTCGTTCTCGGTATCCATGGAGCGCCATCTCAATGGACAGCTTGGACCGGTCGGAGCGCCGAGGATATTCTTCCGAGACCACACGCCCGCCATAACTCGGCTACCAAGCTATTTCCCACATCATATCTATCCACCCACTCTTTGCCTGCCGATCACACTAGACAATATCGAGCGGGCTGAAAGGCGGCTCACCGGAGACTAGTAGACACAGTCTTGCCAATAGCCTTTGTCCTGCGTACGCTTCGGTGAGGCCTTTGCCGAGGCTGCATTAGGGCGAATGACGGCCCTGTCAGATTTCACATTCCCCGGTCATCACGCTGTCGGACCAGGGGCATAACGCGGTTCCACGGCGGAATAGCGTTGTATATATCACTTCCTTTGTCATCCTATGTTGGTAGGTCACGTGCGAGAACAGACTGCACAATCACATCATCTGTTGAGCAGATCAGGCCTTGCCTCATCACTTGAAGAGACTGCACATAGTACGCTTGAGACGAAAGTTCAAGGTATATACCAAAGAATTAACGCCAAGGGTTAGTCCACAGGGCGTCGTGTACATTAGGTATTGGCGGATTGTTTATATCGAAGACGCGAAAATATGTCATCTATTGTCATCTGGGTTCCAGGGCACAGGGGAGATTAGACCACACCGAACGAAGGAGGTGGCGAACCGCCACAGCAGCCACATGGCACTACTGCTGAGGTCTCCACGCAAGCTGTTGTTCGTCGTAACCACCACCCCATACGTGGCGGAGGCTCAGCCGCGGGTGGCTACTAAAGTGTCTGCCTTATGGGGATTCCCACACAATTATAGCGAGGTGAAAATGTAACTACAACAATCACATGAAATATTTGGCATTTATGGATTGGACTAGAACTCTCAATTCAAGCATTGTTTATCGTCCTCACCCAGGAATTGATGGCGACCATTGAATTCTATAGTCAGGAAAAGGTATGGATCACGCCGATAAATCACTAGCTTCGAATATAAATATATATCTATGAGTGTTTCAGGATTTGGTGGAGAGTAACTTCTAGAATAGGGAAACAATGGAAATCTCTTGTTCTTTTCTCCGACGCTTTACAAGATGAATTTGAGATATGTCTTTCAAATCCTCGATTCTTCCCTATGCAATATCAGATAGGAACTACGAGTGCTGTTGTTGATGTGGATGGTGTGCCTATATAAAGATTGGATCCGGGACGACTCTAAGCTTTGACCAAGTCGAAATGTCGGACCGAGACACAAAGGGCTTAAGCGACGGTACTCAATGCCGCCAATCAGCAACCGTTTTCTTCTAGCCGATCCAAGAGCTCTCTAGATCACGTGGACAGCGGAGATGACACATCAGCTGCGGAGCGAATGGAGATTAATATGGCGTACTAAGAGAGGAAAGTGGAGTGTGATGCACAGTTTAGTTTACAATCGACCCGAGCAGTTGGTTTCCATTCTTTTGTGACAGCGGAAATGACGTCACGCACTAGGTCTCCATACAAAATATCAGACATGGCCTGATTTCACTCAACATGTAAAAAGTATGTCTCCAATTCAGTCCCCAGATATCTGGCAGTTCATATCTATTAGTCAGGGGCTTACCATCCTACCACGGTATGAAGACGGATACGGGGGATGGAACTACTACCTAAATCAGTCCAAAAGAAACAAAAAATGTAAAGGTAGAAACTCAATATAAAAAGGGTCCAAAGCTAGTCCGGAGGACGGAGGATTGGTACCACCTATTATTACGACGTATGACTAAATGGAATCATTTTCCCTTGAGACTAGTGAGGAGCGGGTATAGTGGAAGATTTGTCGTGGGGTTCTCGATCTTGAGATTTTCTTTTGGCATTTGCTGTTGGAGGGGTCGACCAAAACACGGAGCTTGATTGGTCATTGCCAACTTCTAGCCCTGGGACGGCGACCGCCTAGCTGAATGTAGGCAATATTGCCGTCGATCCATCGATACCGAGGACTCACTGTAACTCTTCTCTCTTACCTACTCCAATCTTCGCTACCTAACTTTTACCTCGTTCCTTTTTTTTGCTCTCCCCCTCCATCTCATTTTAATTTCTGTGTGAACACGGTTGGTAACCTCCATTTTCTCGTATTCTTGGATTTGACCCCGGAAGAATCTTCATTTATAACTCCCCTCTTCCTCACTGTATGGTGTTTCTAATCCTTCCCTTGGTGGGCGTTGCCACTAACCGAGATATTTTCCTTAGCCCTCCTCTCCGTCCTCCGCATGCGCCGTCGATCTCTTGAATCCTCCGTTGCTTCTTTGTACAATCAATCAATTCTGCATCATTAGTCTCCTCATCACCACTCTGGACACATTGTGTCACCTATTGACCCTAGTGGAAGACGGATCCCGTTAAACGTCACCAATTTGCTGCTACCGCCCAGTTTGGGATATTTGCCCATGCCACGATAACACTGTTAGCGACAGATTGTGATCGAGCTCGGTTTGGTCGAGTCCAATCGTTAAGGCGTTGAAATGGAATCCAATACTGACTCCACACCCGCGGTGAAGCAAGGTTCTGGCGAGGGTGCCTGTGAGATTGCGCAGGTGGTCCAGGAGGTACCGGCTACCGACATTTCAGCAAAACATGTCTTCGAGAACGAGGTTAGTCTCGGTGCCGCCGAACGGGTATATCCAATTCGATCAATGGTCTTTGTCGATCCCTCGTCGACTACTGCGTCATCCGACGATCCAACCTCACCAGTGAGGGGAGCCAGGCAGTATTCGATCATCGATTCACGAACATGGGATCAACTGCAGTTACAACGCAAGTCGGATACAGAAGTCATAGCGGCTCCGATCGAGGCGGCGCAACTACTGTCCACGGAAGCACCGGGTTCCGGTAGCGAAACCCTTGTCCAGAGCCCTGCCACCCCCGCCAACGCGTCGCTCGGGAGCCCAGCGGAGACAAATGGAACGTCGCACTTAGTTACCACTCGATTTAAGCACGTCGAAACTGACGATGGCCACGCTGTTCTCACCGGTAGAACGGTCGATTCCTTCCGGGCTTGCGAAGATGAGCCGATTCACATCCCCGGAGCAATTCAAACTTTTGGTGCGATGATGGCCTTGCGCGAGGAGTCGGAAGGAAAACTAGTAGTTCGCGTGGTCAGTGAGAATTCAGAAAGTATCCTTGGCTACTCACCCCACAGTCTTTTTGCGTTGGAAAACTTTTGTGACATCCTCGATGAGGACCAGACGGAAACCCTCTTGGATCATGTTGACTTTATCCGTGATGAAGCGTACGACCCTAGTGCCGATGGCCCCGAAGTGTTCATTATGTCCGTCTCTAACCCAGCTGGCCAAGCGGTGCGGCTCTGGTGCGCCATCCATGTCAATCCCGCTAATCCCGGCCTGATCATCTGCGAGTTCGAGCTGGAGGATGATCGTATCAATCCAATCAGCGGCTCTAGTGGGCCATCCCCCTCGGTGCCAGTTGATACCCTGGGTGCTGAATTCACCCCGGAACAGTTCGCGGAAAGCACTATCAACATCAGCCAGCCATTACGGTTGCTGCGGAACGCGCGTAGGCGAAAGGGCGAAGCCGCCGCAATGGAGGTTTTTAGCATTGTCAGCCAGGTCCAGGAACAGATGAATCGCGCTGAAACATTGGATCTGCTGCTTAACACCACTGTGGGAATAGTTAAAGAGCTGACAGGATTTCATCGAATCCTGATCTATCAGTTTGATAGCCAATGTAACGGCGTTGTGGTGGCCGAGTTGGTTGATCCGAGGGTCACCGTAGATCTTTACAAGGGCTTACATTTCCCCGCCTCTGATATTCCCAAGCAAGCTCGAGATCTATACCGGATCAACCGTGTCCGCTTGCTTTATGACCGCGAGCAAGTGACAGCACGCTTGGTTTGCCGCACTACGGAAGATTTGGAGCGACCACTAGATATGACACACGCATACTTGCGTGCCATGTCGCCCATTCACTTGAAATATTTGGCTAATATGGAAGTGCGTGCCTCGATGTCGATTAGCATCAACGGTCCTAACGAGCTGTGGGGGTTGATTTCTTGCCATTCATACGACACTGGCATGAGAGTCTCGTTCCCTCTCCGAAAGATGTGTCGACTGATTGGAGAAACATTGTCGCGCAACATCGAGCGTGTCTCATATGCATCGCGTCTGCAAGCCCGCAAACTGATCAACACTGTGCCAACTGACGCCAATCCGTCAGGGTATATCGTTGCTTCATCCGACGATTTGCTTAAGCTGTTTGATGCGGATTTTGGTGCCCTATCGATCCGCGACGAGACCAAGATATTGGGTGGGTCGACCCATCAGGAGATGTTGGCTTTGCTGGAATATCTCCGAATGCGCCGGATTAAATCTGTGCTCGCGTCGCACAACATCAGGAAAGATTTCACCGACCTTAAATACCCCCCGGGGTTCAAATGTATCTCTGGGCTGCTTTATGTTCCTCTCTCCGCTGATGGCACGGATTTCATGGCCTTTTTCCGGAGGGGCCGACTGACTGAAATCAAGTGGGGTGGCAATCCCTATGAACAGAAGGAGAAAATCGGTAGGCTCGAACCGCGACAGAGCTTCCAGATTTGGAAAGAAACCGTCCTGGATCAGTCTCGAGAGTGGACGGACTCAGATGTGGAGACCGCAGCCGTTTTATGTTTGGTGTACGGCAAGTTCATCAAAGTATGGCGCCAGAACGAGGAAGCCATGCAGGGCTCACAGTTGACTAAGCTTCTTCTGGCAAACTCCGCCCATGAGGTGCGGACTCCCTTGAACGCGGTCGTTAATTATCTGGAGATTGCATTAGAAGGTGCTCTGGATAAGGAAACCAGAGAAAATCTGACAAAGTCGTACTCCGCGTCCAAGTCCTTGATCTACGTAATCAACGACCTGCTCGACCTGACAAACACGGAAAAGGGCCAGGATCTCATTAAGGACGAGGCCTTCGACCTTGAGGCCACCTTCAAGGAAGCGACTGGCATGTTTGAGAGCGAAGTGGAACGGAAAGGGATCAACTATACCGTTTTGCCACACCCTGGCATCCCTCAAACAGTTATCGGTGATCAAAGACGTGTGCGACAGGCCATGTCCAATCTTATCTCGAACGCTATTCAGCATACATCTGGTGGTGATATTACTGTCGAACTCTGGCGCCAGCCGGGCCGTTCAGAGGACGGATCCGCAACAATACAAATTGCAGTCCTTGACACGGGATCGGGTATATCTCAAGCTCGGCTTGAGACCTTGTTCCAGGAGCTCGAACAGGTTTCCGCAGAGAGCGATAACCGTGGCCTGGGAGAATATGGACAGGATACTTTACGCAAAGTCGTAGATGAGACAGAAAAGCAGGTTTTGGGATTGGGGTTGGCGACTGTCTCTCGCGTCGTACGTAATATGCAAGGGCAACTCAGTGTCCGGTCGGAAGAAGGCAAAGGGAGCCGGTTCCAGATCACACTGAATTTCCCTCTGCCGGCCGATGCCGCCTCTGCCAAAGACGAGTCCGAAATCCCTGTTTTCAACGTTGTACCAACGGCCCCGTTACAGTCGAAAGAAGAGTTTGTGTTGGTCGATACTCGGTCCGAGGGACGTAGCTATGGCGGAAGTGACACCAACAGCGAAAGTGGGAAGGCTACACAGAAACCTACGTCACAGCCAAGCCTGGATGAAACATCCAAACTTAACCCAGAGACCGACGGCCTACCAACACAGGCACTTGCACCAGTTGACCAGCCCCCAGAGACGAAGACGGAATCCACATCCCCGATCAAAGAGCCTCCCTCAGAATCTCATCCGTCTCCTCTACCTGATACTTTCCGTGTCCTGGTTGCGGAAGACGACCCGATCAATAGCAAAATTATACAGAAACGACTCACTAAAATACGCCACACTGTACGCCTAACCGTTAATGGCGAAGAGTGTGCAAGCGCCTACCGTGCGGACCCTGCTCAATTTGATGCGGTCTTAATGGACATACAGGTAGGTATCGCTTTCACCATGATTCCCTTATAACAGCGCTAACTAGTCCTGCGTAGATGCCAATTGTTGATGGTATAGGGTCCACTAAGATGATCCGTCAATTCGAGCAGGAAACCCCGCCAGAATCACTCTCAAGAATCTCTAGATTGAACGGCCGAATACCCATTTTCGCCGTCTCAGCGTCGCTCTTGGAGAAGGATGCAGAAAAATACATTTCTGCAGGCTTCGACGGTTGGATCATGAAGCCGATCAACTTTGAACGGTTGAACACCCTCCTTGCCGGCCTCCGCGATGATGACGTCCGCAACAGCACTACCTACCAACCCGGTAAATGGGAGAATGGTGGCTGGTTTCAAGGGCGCTAACAGCCCTGAGCTCTGTGATAACCCAACTTCTATGATTTATTGAACTGATGAAAAGCTGTCCCTCTGGTTTCCCTGACACCTGCGATGAGCGTTGCGTTAGTATTTGATCAACGTTTTTGATGGCATGGGTATCCATTGGTTAGGGAGACTGCCCACAGTTCCATGTATTTCACATCTGCATTCATGTCACATATACCCCATCAATCGATTTAGTTATACAGAATGAACTGAATGTTTATATATTCAGAGATATATGTGTTGTTCTTAGCACAGACGATGATAGCATTTAAGATGTATATCCATGATTATATAGATACCCCTAACCTTCCACCTCCAGATATAATTTTTTCGTAGCCACTGAACCAAACGCTTAAACCAATGCACTGACAGATCTAAACATACACAGGCTATTTGCAACTCGAACATACCATCAGACCCACAATAATATATAACTTGAAAACACCAAGCAATCTATAAAAACTTTACCAAAACACCCAAATCAAACAAACCCAGCAATAACCCCCGCAATCCCTACTAAACCAGGCATCAACTCCACCCCCTCGCACTGAATAGACATATCCAAAAACCTCCTCGCAGATAGAACCGCCTCCCCACTCTGCCAAGAGTGACACTTCCCAGGTTCAACCTGTAAGTCAACCTCCACACCATCCTCCCTCGCACAGTCAGCAAACCTCACAATATCATCCGCGAAAATCTCATCCCCACCAGCAGATACCCACGTCTTACACGGGAGTATACGCTCCCAAGACCCCCTTTCCGTAGACCGTGAGGCAAAATCCCCAAATAGAGAGCTTAATCCGGGATCAGAATGTAAAAGCTCCCTACCCATTCGCCTCAGGAACGACCTAGACATGAAATCCTTCTTCTCGAGGATTTCCACCACAGGAGACGAAAGAGATAGATCAATCCAGGGACTTAGGAGGATCAGAGATCCCGGTCGTGGATACCTCTCTCCTATATTCTCCTCTTTCCTATTCCTTTCCAGAGAAAAGAACCCGGCAAGAGTAACCAAAAAAGCCAAAGCAAGATGTCCCCCCGCCGACTCGCCCATCAAACAAACCCTCTCAGCCCCAACCCCAACCTCACCGATAAGATACTCATACCCCGCAAGACACTCCCATATCTGTCTCGGAAAACTTCCATTCATCACCAACGTATAATCCAACGTAAAGATACAGACCCTAATCCCCTTTTTCTCTAATACTTCAGCGAGGAATAATAATCCGGGGAGCGTATCCGCCGGATGACCGAGTGCGTACCCGCTTCCGCGGAGGTGATAGATAACTAAGTCTGCTTGTTTGGGGTCTATTGGTGCTGTAGTTGGGAGAAGGCCGCGACATACCCAGTATCCTGTGAAATTGGGTCTTTGGATCTTGTGGAAGAGGTGGGCTCTGAGGGGGTTGTAGCGGGTTGAGAGGAGGGTTTGGGGGCCTGTTTTGTTGGGGAGGGTGTTGTGGATTGATGGGGGGAGGGTTGAGAAGGATCTGTGTTTTTGGGGGTTTATTTTGTTATTTTGGTTCTCTAGGTGAGTGTGGGTTAGGGAGAGGAGGAAGGTGGTATGCAGTGAAGAGATATACAAGGAAGGGGTATTCTTACTCTCGTATAAGAGACCGAGTGAGGTCTTTTAATAATGGTGGACGGTTCGGTGTGCCTATAAGATGGTGTAGTATCGTTCTGAAGATAGTCCATGGTAGCCGGATGAGGAGAAATACTGTTAGGGCTAGGATATCTTGGATACTGATTTGAGGTGGTGGATTGGGGTCTTGCGTGGTCATTGTCTTGCGTGGCGGATTTGTGATTCTTCATTTGGGACGGCCTTGGATGTATATAGCGGTAGATCTATCAGGATCAAGACACGGGATGTGGATCGTTAACGGCTCGGGATCCACTGTTTCCGATACTCGGGACGTTGTGATACATGCGATCGACTCGGGTTGGTTTCAGGTGGTTTATCCGAGATTGGGGAAGGATCGGTGTCGATCATTCGTACTCGTTTCGTGTCCTGATCTGCGATGTGTGATTTGAGACCTTTACGGTTTTGTCTATATTGAGAGGGAGGAGGATAATAGGGGGATCGGGAATGAACAAGGTGAGTGGTGTAAGAAGCAACTGTATTTAAATTCTGTATAAAAACCTGGGAGACCGGTAATGGCACTTCAAGTATCATCATTCTCACCAGGACGTGTTAGAGAAACCCACGACTCCGCCTTTCTGGCCTCTTTCTCCCTGGGCAGTAACCAATAGGGATGAAAGATGTTGAACACAACAACTGCAAGTACCATAGGGATTCCATCCAGGCCAATGAAGAACCATTCCCGTGTGATCAGATATCCCGACCAGCCCTCTAATAGTTCGATTGTACGGTAGATACTTCGTACGTAGATGCATACCACAGAGAATGTCGTCGCCAACACTAACAGACGCATTCGCGGGGTGAACCGGGCACGGAGTTGAGGTCGACGACATCGAACGAGAAAGTCGATACCGCAGAAGGCAAATGCTGTGATGGCGGCCATCTGGAATACGATACCGGCCACCATTGTGTTTGTCCCCGGGGCAGTGTCTCCGTCCACTTCACTTGCTGCGGAGGAGGCCATTCCACCACCCACTGCCTGAACAACCAACGAGACGATATCACATGTGCAAAATATCCAGAGATACCAGCTGGGGCGAAGGATAGAACTTTCTGGGCCCAGAAGAGCGATGAGCTGGCCGAGAAGAACGTATATGCCGGCGGTGAAAAATGTCGGGCCTAAAGGAGGAAACCATTTGTCAGACAACATTCGTAGGCAATGAATTGAGTATAGGGCATACCGATAATTAGCGTTGATATTTGCATCAAGAAGGCGTCCGTTTGATACGGACACTCTGCTGACCACGTCCGTGCTGCCCATCCCAAAACCTCCGCTGCAATAAATTAGCGTATGACCTCTGTCAATGTTTCTTCCTGAGACATACTCAAGCATCCTATGGCAAATAGTAAGCACCACCACTTCCCAGACCAAAACGACTGTGCTGTGTGAGCCACCATGGATGTTCCAAACAGCACGCAGAACACGATGCCTGCTGCTAGTGAGGGCTGGTACCCGTATGCCGGGTTAACACCCTCCACCAGGGCATGACAGCCTTTGTGAAGATAATCCTCAATCATTGACAGCTAAATGTAGGTCAACACAATGTTGCTGGTTTCAGTGAGTAGACAGGATACGGATTGCGCATCCTCGTGAAGGGAAGAGTGGTAATAAATATGGATTCGACAAAGAAAGTGGGCTGCAGAAAGACTGAAAATTAAATACTTCAAGGTTTGAAGATGAACTAGCTAGCAGAGCCCCTTTCCGTGTCAAATAGGCACCGAAGCGATGAAACTGGGTCGATAGTATGCTGGTATTCGACAGAATTGTATAGTGTGGACCGACCACCGAGCGCCGAAGTGGTCTTGGCGAGATGAGGTCCGAAGACCGATGTTTGAAACGTCGCAGGCAACGTAAACCAAGTTTGTTAAAAAGTCGTATAAGACTACAATTTTTCGAAGATGATGCAAGGCTTCATAACTATTGTAGTATGGTGGGATTTTATAACCATCGTCTTCTAGACATCTTGGTATACCGTGCCCACCGTCTTCAACATGCCGCCGACCTTGCCACCCCACCATCCAGCAAGTGAACAGCAGGTCACAAAAAAGATCCATCTTTAACCGACTACGAAGGCGCTTCAGCAAATACGTAGCAGTTCTCTGTTGATCCCACCATCCGTGTTAACACATACCGAAAGGTCGGGCGCTTGAAAAGGGCATGTCTTCATTGTGGTAGATCCAAGCTGCAACCGGAACCGATGAGCAAAAGCGCTCCAGTGTCTCTCTAAGTATTTCACTCGGGACAGGAACCGGCACCAGCTTGTGTGTTCTGTTAAAAATTAGTACCTCGTGCTTTGATGTCTCGAGAAAATCAATGAATACACGGAAGCCAGAAGAATATTGAATGTGAGTCCATTACTTAGGTCAGAAAGGTAGATTTTGGTCAAACGGAATGGATGTTCCGAAAAGGTCCGTTACATCGAACCCAGTCAGAGACCCATCCCCAGCATCCAAGTCGTCAATAGCAGGAAAGAACAACGGAAGAGTGTCTGGGCTGGCCAAGGGCGGCTGGTGGTCATGCGTCTGAAGCTAAAGTAAGTAACCGCTGGAGTGAATCTCACGTCGGAACACTTACTGCATTTCCTAAGAAAGGCGCGGCCGAGGGAAGGCTATCATCTTGTCTAAGTGGTAGATCAATGTTCACATCACTCGGCACTGCGATGGTACTTCCATCATTTCCCTCTACGCGATAAGTACGAACGAAAGTCCGGGCAATATATGCAAACTCAGCAAGCACAGAGCTTGGTAATGAACCGCCGGTGGCATATTCTAGCCTACTAAAGTGGCCTCCAGCTACTTCCAGCAGAGCAAGGTTGCTAGCCGTTTCTGGGTGTGTCGGGTTGTGTATAACGAGGTCGAAGAGAATGAACAATGCTGATAAGGGTAGATGAGCAAGAATGCTGCACACCGGGTCAATTGAGTTCCTCACCACAGGAGTAGGGATGCATACTAAACTGGCGTGTAAGCCTCCATGTCAATATGTCGCAGTAACTCAATAATCGATCGCGCCGCTAGCATGATAGCTTTTCTAGCGGCTACCTGCCGAAGGCCGTCGGAATGCCGTCCCAAGTGCAAGGTCAAGCGGCAAAGCGCGATACACGCATTATGGTAGTAAAAATGAGTTTGCAGAGCAATGAACGTCTCACAGGAGCCGTGGAATGATTGTGCCCTGAATGGCTCTCCGGGTCGAAAGATTATCGGTATGGATTGCCGCCACCGTTCAAGTAAGCTGTTCATGGTGTCAATCTTCCGGTAGTAAGATTCCTCCGTATTCCACGTTGCACTAATTGAATATAGAGACTCATATGCTCTTGATAAAAAGCGAGCAAGACCAGCGGATGCAGTCAGCCAGTTATAGTCACCAAACACAGACTCCGGAATAGTAGGAACAGGGCAGCCTATGTCGGAGTCCATAATCACCTAAAGTGCAAATGATAAGTAGACGTGTGAATTAATCTTTGTATTGTACTTACCGAGGTATTGCCGTGATGAAAAGAAAGAGTTTTCTCCAAGAAGTAAATAACCCAGAAAGTTCGATATCGGATATGTTGGTCTGCTGCATCCGATGATGCGTTCAATTTCATACGCTGGGCTACACAGGCAGCTTGCTTGATAAAAAGAGAGTCCAGGTGCATGTAAGAAAAGTTGAGCGCAAATATTGCCTAAATTTATCAATTCTGCATCATCCAACATATGAATAGTACATACCATTGCGGTAATTGCCTGTAATATCATTAGCTAACCGCTCATCCAAGACTGTGCAAGCTACACTACCTGTAATCCACCCATGCATTCGGCACCGACAAATATATCGGAGGCAAATCCCAAAGCTACCTGGTAGAATTTCCAGCTTTTCCCTTTTCCAGGTTCGAAGGCACCGCCACCATGGTATTGGCAACCTAATGCCAGGACAGTATGATACAATGCAGACCAGTGAATATCCCCTGCAAGATCAGCAGCTAAATTGATATTCGATATTCTTTGTTCAAATTTTGATCGATCAAGAAATGGATAGACCGGATGAAGCTGGCTAAAGTATGCTACCAGTAGTCAGAAATTATGCCACAGCACCGGAGTCAGGCTTGCCTCATACAGCTAACATAAAGCCTCATCGTGGTCTCCTCCACTTCAGGTAAGCTTTCGGGTTTCTGCCATAGTTTGTCGGTAGCCGGTTGTTCATGGTGACGTTCATAGCGATCACTCACAACGGCGGAAATTCGATTCAGCAGGCATTCAACTCCGGTGTGGCCCAAGCGATTAGTGAGTGCCCGTATGCGGCTTTCAGAAAAGTACCCTATACTTGCGCTCCCGACTTTACAAAGAAACTGTTAGCAGTTTAGATCTTGTGGTACGCAGCATAGAGAGTACAAAGACCGAAGGAAAGCGAAAATAAAAATGAGCATACTGTAGCTATCATGATGCTATGGAGCCCAGGTTAGATTAGCTATAGATTTCCAACCTTTAAGAACCTCATACCGTGACGATTGTCTCTAGATAGCGAGTCCTCCCGGGGACGCGATGGTCTTCAATAAGCTGGTCCACGTAGAGAGGCAATGGATCGGGAGGATCTTGTGCTAGAGTCGTTTGAGTACATGTGGATAATTCACGCCTGTTTGGCTTGACATGATACTCGGGGGATCCAACATCATCCCCTATGTCGCGAGATGGAGTCACGCTCGGGGTGGAAAGATTGGCCGTATCCCGAAACTTTCTTCTGTATGCTTGAAACACGCATTTATCACCTCGTTTCTGAGCCAAACACATCAGTACATTCTATCGTATTACGGCACCGGAGGTTCGTTACCTGGCAGTTGTTGCATTTTGCACCGGGACCGCTGTCTTTTGGCTCTATTGGATCTGTTAGTTAGAAGCGGGGCCTACGTGTGTCGTCAAGTCTTACTTATACAGCGGACTTTGCGTGCCCTGCACTGGTTGCAGGTCGACGACAACCTCTGGCGTAACATCTCAGAGTGAACTCATACTTGTATGTGTGTGTATATGAATTGACTCTGGAAAGCGATGATGGTTGTATTTGCTTAGTCAACACACCTTTATGCTGATTAGTCATTCAGCATATGTAATTCACCATATGTGCATAACTTAGATATGGCACGGCATATACGAAGAGCGTGTGTTTCAGAATCCTGGAAGAAAAGAGGGGGGCAATTAACTAATTGAACATGTCCTAATCCAGTCAGCTATATGAATCTAGTTGATTTGTAATATAAAGCTGATTTATCATGGGGTTGATGATCGGAGTAGAATATGATCTCAATGTATACCCAACATTTATATTTCGAGGCTCTAGGATATGGGCTCATCATTAAAAGACAAATAACCTTTGAAAAGGTACACACGAGACATTAACTACCAAGCAAAGGTTCTAAGCAGCACATCACTGGCCAATTTGTTGAAGTAACCCAGGCTGGGCTTTCTGTTTGAGCGTGTGGTTTATACTAATAAGAATTTGACCAAAATGTCACTTTGGACCAATGTGAGCTTCTCTGAAGTTATATATATACTATTTCAAAACGTAAACAACGAATATAATTAAAAATTTAAGGTTTGGCTTAAATGAAGCAAGCTCAAGTGGGCTTTTCTAAGGTTCGGGGCGAGTTCGGGAGTCCAGCAAGGAACCCATCGTACATCTGCGACATTTGGATGACACCGAGATCGTCCGACGGAAGATCAGCTCACATAGATCGCTAATTCCGACGATCGTTGGGCTATCGAGAATCATGGCTCCACAACAGCCCTCCTATTGCTCCAGCCTCACGGAAATATGCAAGAGGACTTCGGCTATGCAAGCTAAAGCATTCTGTCTTGTCTGGATTGGCCTTTCGGCGGATCTCGGGGGTTGTGGGACCTCATACCCTAAGTGCCAATGATCGGCGCAACAACAGAGAATATGGGGGTGTCGAAGTCGTATTTGTAGAATCCCTCATATATGATATCTTGTATGTAGGGTGATTATTGATCTCAGAATGTGACATCAGTTATGGCTAGTGGGTGAGACTGCAATGCACAGGTGGCAAAGGAGCAGGCTGACAATCATACCAGATTGTCTGAACAATAGATTCTCGAAAATCCAGGGGGCGTTACGGCATGATAAGGACGATTGGCTGGTCGCAGCCAGTCATGTACACCATCAGTAATATTTCTCCCTCCTCACTGAGGCTTTCCGCTATCAATTTAACATGAAGATTGAGAGATATAGGACGGGGGTTTTTTGAATTATATTCGGTATACTATCAAACTGAGGCAAAGGACAGGGAACAAGACCTGGCTCCGCCTCTCAGTCCTTACTGGGAACAAAAGGGCCATTGGAGATGTCCTCGTCACCGTCCACCACGAATTGATCATATCTATAACGTTGGCCCTCATTCTTTTCGTAGCGGAATTACGGAGACAGTTTCCCGAGCGGACCAGATGGTAGGACACTACTGCAGGCGGCCCCCCTGCTTCTTCTTCTCAGTTATCTGCAGATTCTGGCCAATAAGCTTGAGAGTTTGGACCTACTCCGTGAGAGAAGCGGTTAGAATTTCTTCTTAATCATTTGGAGGTTATTCTGAATCCATGTCAGAATGTTCGAGTACCTCTTAAGTACAGAATATATGGCAACTCAGTCACTACTTACCCGACGTAGACCTCCGGAGCTATTCGGATATGGCCATGCCATCTTGACCGAATGTGGTGACCTTGTTGCAACTGCTCTGTCACAAAGTCGTATTTACGCGATAGAATGATGTACACGCTGGCTTATCCTGTACTACAAAACAGGGGTGGAGATTCTCCTAACAAGGAATGAAAGACGGCGTTGCCGTTTGTCCTGTCTTTCTGACTCCACATCTTCCGCCAAAGGAGCTATTACAAAGTAGCCTTTTACCCCTTTCGCGCCCTCTCTTTCAACACCTGGATTGTGATCAGTGGGTACCTGGGTATGCAGGGATAGACTTGAAGCTGATGATCACAATCTTAGATAGTGGCTGTGTAACTAAGATTGCCCTTACATGTCATGTTCTCTTGATCCAAACAATCGAGATGTACTTCTACGATTCAGAGAATGGATGCTTTAAAGCACTTAAATACTCTGCCACAACCAACCCTTCCTACAACAAAAATCAACAATGAGGGCAATTCGATCTCTAGCCTTTCTGGCTTGTTTGAGCACAGTGTCTGCCTTTAGCGGCCGACACGCAGCGCATCATGGTCTTCTCCAGATCCCACCTTCATTTGCGCATGATGACATCCACATGTACCCTGCTCTTCATCCTGAGCATGATCCCAATAACCTGCGCCATCTGATCCCCGAAGATTCCAAAGAGCTGTACTACAGTCAAGAAGGACATCGACGTCAGTATACTCCATGAATTTAGCTCATTCTGTGCGTCGCGATCTAACTGGTTTTCGTAGCTGCCTTACATGGCGCAAAACACGGTCGGTTGCACGCAACCTTCTCGCGACCTACGGTTGTCCTGGACCACTCAAGCCATATCGAGGACGTCAATTGTGGTAACGGAAATATCGAGATCTGCTTTGCTCCCGAGGCTTTTGCAACCGTAGAAACGGAATGGAAGAAATATGAAAACGAATCGTTTAATCTCATCACTTATCATGTTGGTTGTGGTCACCTTACGGGGGAGTATCGCTCATTCTTCATTGCATCGCAGCCCACTTTTGAGGGCAATTGTGTGACTGTCCTCGCCGAGCTCACGGACGAGCAAGAAGAGATCCAGGAAGCCAAGCTGAACTGGGGAACATATCAACGCCCAGATATTGCTAAGCGTCAGCGGGTTTTAGGACACGTCAAAGTTGCCAAAGCAGATCCGCAGATGCAGATGCGGAATTTGATGGCTTCCGACAGGCTTAATGGAACCGGAAATATCACGTCCGGAGGAATGAGTGACCTCACGAAGGACGCAGCGGCCGTCAAAAATTTCTTCGGAACTGATTCAATCAACACAGATATTCCGGATGAATACGAGATAGGCCTTGACTATCTTTCGGATAGTGAATATGACCAGTTCGTTAAGCGAGGCTTGTTTTCCTGGATTGTGGAGGGAATCAATGCCATCATCAAGGTACTCATAACGAGATCTGAATTGTTATTGAATTTGGCTGGACTAACAATGGACCAATGTAGGCAGTCGTCAATCTTATCGAAAAAACCCGCCAAGCTATTGAGACAGCTGTCAAGATCATAGTCGCGATTGCAGAAGTTAGTCTCAAATTGTTGATGGTTCCCTTTGGCGTCCCATTTGAACAAGGGTACCATGCAGATATCAACTTCGATCATAGAACAGGTGGGGGGAAGTTGGCAACAGACCTAGGAAGTGCGCTTGGGGGAACTGAGACTGGCTTTGCTCTTTCCAAGCCAGGCGCAGCGGTACAGATGGAATGCGAAAGCTGTGGAGCCAAGGCCAATTTTAGCTTTGGTGGAGAATTGGCGTTTAGCATTAGCAAGGGTATCTATAGGGCAGAGGTTTCCTTTATCAACCACGAGGACTTTGTGTTTGATGCCATATATGGGATAACCGTTGATGCGAAGGCATTCAAGGCGGGAAGTGCCAAAGGTGGTTTCAAAACGACGATTGAGAAAGAGCTATTCGCCCTTCCTTTCTACGCCATCAAGATTCCAAAGATCATCACGATTGGACCACAAGCGGTTATTAATACCGCCGCCAGTGTTTACGTTGATGCGCATGGAGAATTCCGGGCTGGTGCAAGGTTTTCCATTGAGAGCGGGGAAGTAATCCTGGATGCCATGGAGCCTCAGAGAAATAAAGCCTCGGGCTTTACACCACACATTGAACCGATTTTCGAGCTCAAGAAGGGCAACGTCGTCGCTACTGCGGATCTCGCACTGCCTGTAGGAGTTGAAGTCGCTTTGGATATTCTTGGCGGTACCTGGAAGAAATCCGTTGGTGTGTATACAGCGCCTTCTATTTACTTCACTGCGGGAGTATCCTCCGGTGAAGGGCATGCCTGTAACAACGGGGTTGAACTTCGTGCTGGGGCCAAAAATCGGATCTACAGTTCGGCACTTGGCATATGGGAATATGAGTTCAAGGAATTGGGCATCACGTTCTACGAGACGGGTTTAGGCTGTCTCTCGTAAGTATCCCTTGGCATAATACAGCAAGGAAACGCGTTAACAACCTTTATAGAGCCAAAGGATGGAATGCAACGCAGGTGGAGCCGACCAACACACTGTTCAACAATGTTGCAGCCACGTTTGGTGGTCAAGAGAATCTTGCTTCCAACACAACGTTCAACCTGACCAAGCCTGGGCCCATTATCTATGAGGACGAACACTTCCAGTCAAAAAGCAGCAAAGACGATAAGAACAAGCTGCGAAAACTCCCAAAGACGAATGGTTTCCGCCTGATTCAAGATGCTGGTCAGACCTCGACTCTAGTTTCCGGAAAGGATGGCCGAATCTACATGGCCAACAACTCGGCGGAGTACGATATCAGCGCGCCCTGGGGGGGCCTGGAGGTGGATAAAAACATCTTCAGCTACGACGTTTTTGGACGCCTCATCTGGTTCGATGCTGGGCGTATCGCTACGCGTGTTGAGAAAAGAAGCACCGCAAAACTCCCTCTGAAGTATCTAACTGGGTGGTTTCATATGGTAGAGCTGGGTGTGTCTGCAGCTGAACATATGCCCAGCCGTGCCAAAGCTGCGTAGGTTATACGCTACCGACGCTTCCATGGAGTTTGTGCTAATTTCTAACTATAGAACATTTTCGGTTATGAAATCTAATGGTATCGAAACTTACGGTGTGTCATTCCATCACCCTGAATCTTCTCTCATCGAAAGCGAGAAAGAATTTTGGTTTCCCACCGTATGCAAAGGGAAGGATGGACTTCGACTTTTTGCAACTCCCTATCTAGTGGACAAGGATGGGATTGCACGCGATCGAGAAGATCCGGACCGGAACGTTGAACTTCTACAAATTATATATCTTTCTGATCGAATATATTACAAGGTGGATGGAGCAAGAGATAACAAGCCCAACAAATTTGGAGATACAAAGGCATGCATCACCGTGAGGCTGACTTCAGACCGGAAAAGCACCGTGCCAGTGTCTTGAATGGATTATTTCTTTTACCCTTTTGTTCCGACTTTAATACTCTTCGGTCATGTATTTTTAAACGCTCCTCCATTATTATGGCCCCTATTTAATTGAAGATTGAATATTCACAGGCACAGTGTGCTGAAAACCAATGTATTAGTCTGGTCATTGATCTAGAGCGAAGAGGTGTCTGGTCACCTGATTGGCTACCTAAGCTGTTATAACTTATATAACCCAGGATAGACTTGAAAATCTATATAAAGGGGGGGCTATGAATGTATGTTCTTCGTACGGTAAAGAAAAAAAAAAATCTCTATACTAGATATTCCTCATACCCAATCCCGTAGGATAAGCTATTGATTGGAGAGGGCCAAGTTGATACAGCCCAATAAATACCGTGATGACCTGCCGGTGGATCGGTGTCAATTTGCCGATCCTCTCGGCTAAGTGTCAAGCGGCAAAATGGCTCATCAACTTGCACACTCCACTCTTGTCCAAGATACTCTCGGCAATGGATTCTCCGGCTGCTATCCGACGCAGGAGACGTCGTCGCGTAGCGGAGGAGAACCGCAAGAGGTCTTTCAGAGCGTACGTATCTTAACCGTATTTACTCCATTAGTAAACTCTAGCTCATTTATTTTAGGTGCGACCGTTGTAAGGCAAGAAAGAGCAAGTGTGTAGAATCAAATCCTGGCAGATGCCAGCGGTGCGTCGTTAATAACCTGCCCTGCAACTTCCAACGGTAGGTTTACGAGAAAAGAGAGATGAAGTAAAGACACAATCCACATTCTGACTTTAGATAGACCCAAATCGCCTCCGCGAAGCGGAGATGGCTTGACAGAATTGACCCAAGATGCAACACTAGTCACACAGACGAATACTAGGAAAGTTGCAGCACAGAACACCTCGCATAACCTTAACTCGTTGCCCTCAGCGCCAGTGTTTTCTCCACGACTTGCTAGTAATGTTCTAGCAGGAGAGGCTGCCGGGGGCTCATGGCCCAAAGTGCTCTCACGGCTTCGGGAGGCTTTCTGCTTGGACCCGCAAGGGGGCCCAGAAGAGCAGCGCATGGCTGTAGGACAGGCTGTAAGTCGAGTCGACGTATGTATAAGGTGCCGGCAACTCACGGAGTGCAGCAGACGAGTCATCCTACAGCACTCCACCATGCGGAGCTGGAGCGTTTAGAATCAGCTGTGCATGCCTTCCCTCCGCAACCAATCGCCTCCTTTTTGCTGTCGGTCCTCATCAAGCATGCTACCGACACATTCTTTTACGTTGATCAAGCCGAATTCGCGTCGGAGATCCATCAATTCTATACTGACCCAACCTCGCCGTTAAGGTCAGACTCTAGTTTTGTCTGTCTCGCGATGGCAGCCTTCGCGCTGGCAAGTCAATGGACGACATTGGAGAAACCAAAGGGACACCAGACCACCGTCGGTCTCGAAAGGAGTGATCTAGGTAGGGTATTCTTCGATCACGCTCGAATGCTGATACCCGACATCATCGAGCGACCGTGTCTACGGTCTGTCCAGGCTCCCTTTGTATTGGGGGTATACCTGATGCCTCCGAGTGCAATCGGGTCATCATACGTCTACCTTGGTTTGGCTTTACGGAAAGCATTGGCATTGGATCTCCATCAAGATGTAGACGACCATAAATTGAATGAACGCGAAATTGAGGTCCGCCGTCGTTTATGGTGGTCACTTTACTCGTTAGAGCGGTTAGTACCTTTTGTTGCAGTGATGGATACAGTCCATCTAAAGGCATTACAGATGTACTACGGTCAAGTTAAACCGGCCACGTTCCATCAGCGTTGCTGCTATCACGACGCCCATTCCATCAGGACTTCCAGCGCTGGACCGGAGCCAGAAATTCGATAACCTCAGTTTTCAACTCGCCTATATGCGGTTGGTCAAGATCCTAGACCATATTTCCGATCCTGAGTAGGTCAAAATTCCATTCGATCAAGGAGACCCTGTGCTGATATTTGGACAGGCTGGGAAGCACTGGTGACGAGCTTGCGCTCCTTGCAAAATATGAATCGGACCTCAAAGAATGGAAAAGGTCCCTACCTCTAGAATTCAAACTTCAGGATACTGACCCCCAAGACTCGAGATATCGCGCTGTCTTCCACCTCTACCTTAACTACTACTATGCATGGATCACCATAGGAAAAGCGTCTCTCATATCAGTGGTTCGAGCAAAACTCCGCTCCTGTGCTACTGGGTCTCAGCCTCCCCAGATCAGCAATATGGCCAGAAACCTATCGAGATCCTGCGCAAAGGCAGCTCGGAAACTTCTTGGACTGTTCGAGACCGTGAGCATGTCACATAAAATCACCCGATTTTCCTTCACGGACTTCCAGGGCTGCAGCATAGCAACAATCGTCACCTTACTTGATGGGATCCTCGAACGTGACTCGGGGTACGAGGCACGGGTGGCGTTTGGTCTGGAACAACTTCAACAGATGGCCATTGGGAACGCGACGGCAAAAATGGGTGTCCGGTTTGTGGAAGCAATCCAGTTGATTACCAATGAAGCACGGGAGAAAGTCACTCGGTCCGCATGTACTGTTGAGAGAACGTCCCAGGGTAACAGTGATATATCTTCGACAGCTGAGTACTCTCAATGGGCCTTATGGCTTACGCAACAGGAACAGTCCCAAGGATTCAGTGAAAGGACATCGTCGTTATCTGTGGTGCCTGAAACTATGACACCTCTTTCGCATGTCGGGCAGTGGCCACCAACACACACTGCTGCAGGCCTGAGGCCTCCATGGGCCGCCTATGAGCGGCAGATGTTTTCTCCAACCTATGTTTCAATGCAGAATCTCACGCAAGAGCCACAAGCGTATCCAGAGGAATCGGACGCTAACTATGAGTTTGTTCCTGCGCTACATCATGACGAGCAAACCTTTTTGATGGAGTTAACAGGCCTTGGCGTGCTCGATGTTTCTGGACTGTCGAACCCACTCGAATGATATATAGAAGGCCAATATATTATTATTATTACTACTGCAACCCTTTTTCCCTGATAGCCACCAGGACAGTGTTTATGGCACAGACGATTAAAACATATATGGCATTATAGGCCCTGGTAATTCCTCATAACTCATTGATATATATACAATTCATATCCTTACTCGTCGTCCAAGACTTCCTCCTTTTAATCCAGTTATAGTCTCACCGGAGTTGCACCATCCTCGGGGAGCGCAGTCCATCGGCTCTTATAAACACGTCCCGCTTTCATGACAGCTAGAACATGCTCGTCCGGCTTGTCAAAGATAGTAACATTCTCCAAAGGATTCTTGCTTAAAACCAGCAAATCTGCCTCAAAGCCCTCTTTAACCTGGCCGAGACTGTCGCCGCAGCTCATCATCCTCGCCGGGTTGATAGTCGCACTACGCAGAACCTCAAGCGGCGAGAGTACCTGCGAACGCAATTGAAATTCCTGTGTTTGGGCAGCGCCCAATGGGCCCAAGAGATCCGAGCCATAACACATCGTAACGCCGGCATCCGATGCGATCTTGAGAGCCCCCAAGCCAGACTCAAGCACCTGGGAATTTTTAGTCTGAGATTCCGGAGACAGGTAGCCCTTCCAACGATCACTGGCCATCTGAGCATAAGTAATGAGTGTGGGAGTCAAGTAGACGCCCTTTTCAGCCATCAGTTGAGCAGTCGGTTTATCGACAAAGTTCCCATGCTCAATGCCCCGAACACCATTATCAATACAATGCCGGATCGCCTTGACCGTGTACGCATGGGCTGTTACAAAAGTGCCCGCATTCGCTGCACACTCCACCATCGCCTGGATCTCGGCGTCCGTGAATTGGAGGTGCTCCAGCTTGTCGGTGGGAGATGCAACGCCGCCCGAGCCCATGATCTTGATGAAATCTGCGCCGCAGCGGATCTCTTCGCGAACAGCTGCCATGCACTCGGGCACGCCGTTGCACATGCGCCCGAGCGAGTTTTGGTTGTGGACTCCGCCGCAGCATTGGCCATGCTCATGCGAGTTTCGTAAATCGCCGTGTCCCCCGAATTGCGACAGGGCATGACCGGACAGGAAAATGCGGGGACCGGGGAAGACTCCATCTTCGATGGCCTCTTTCAAGGCGAGTTGGGCTCCACCACAGTCGCGAATGCTAGTAAAGCCACGATGCAGCATCTGAGCGGCCGTATAAGGCTGGCGTAGCAGGTGTACATCGTTGGGATTCCCAAAGGCTTTGCTCAGGTCGGTGAACCCTGGCACGGCGCACAAATGAACATGGGCATCAAATAATCCAGGGCAGATATAGCGACCCTGGCAATCGATTACAGGTAGGTCGGTCGGTTGATGCTCCCCTTGGGAGATTGACTGAATCTTGCCTTGGCTGATCACTAGTGATGAATTTTCCAGGATCGTGCCAGCTTCAACGTCAACAATATTGGCGTTGGTGAAGACGTAGCTTTGTGGTGCTGGCTGCAACCAGGGCTTAATGTCAGCGCCTGGTACTTGGGCTATTTGTGTCATGTTTGCGGTCTTCTTGGAGACAGGAAATGATGCGAAGAGGAGGGATGTAGGAAGAAATCTTGCACGTAGGACTAATATTATAAGAGGACCTCAACAGTCGAAGCTCATATGCAAGCCCCACTAATTTCGTATAAATACCCCTCTTCAGATAAAAGCTAGAGTGTTGTCGGGATCCTGGCCTGACCGGGGCCAGATTGCCGACCTCCGTCCCGACGGACCGATGTGCATCTTCATCGGCTTTATAAAAGCAGCTATTAGGTTGTTGGGGAGATAAACAAAATGATTCGCCTCGCATATGTAAAGCTGCACCTATGACCCCTCAATATCCCATCTTTTTTTACCTAAGGTCATGTTATGTGGGAGCTATTAAGCTCCAAGATCGTAGTGAGAAAGATTGATTGAGTTGTGTTTACCTACATTGCGAAGAGGCAGTGTGGGTCACATTATCTTGAACGACCAATCAGGTGACTGGCATGTTATCTTCAGTTGATGTGTTTTCGGATATCTGTCCTGTGGACTGCGTCGGATCGCTGTCCACCAGCTATCATACTTCTTATCTTACCCCACAAATGATAAGGTATTGTGGATCTGGGGAAATGATTCATGCGTTTTTGCATGCTGCTTGACCACGCATATAATAATGACACGGCCTACTCCACTATCGCTCGGCTGTCAATCTTTCTAAATGCGAAGGCAGCGCCAGCAGTAATCCCGACCTCCCGACTCGGTGCTCATACTTTCACCCATGGATATTCCGAAACCCCCTTGTGCGGACATTAAAGATGAGGAACGACGAGTTGGCGAGCTAGTTAATCTAGCGGCATCCTACAGCGATGAGGAGGAAAAAGCAGTGGTGCGGAAAATCGACATGATCATTCTACCTTTTGTAAGGAGCCTTCCCCGCCCACTCCTTTTGCTCTTGGGATCAATAACCAACGGTTCTGGGCTATAAGCTCTGCTTCGTGTTTTTTCTACAGTACCTAGACAAACAGAGTCTCAGCTATGCTGGTGTTTTCGGCTTGATGGAGGACTTGAACCTGACGAGCTCGCAATATTCCTGGTGCAGCTCTATCTTCTATGTGGGCCAGCTTGTGTCCGAATACCCCTTCATTTACCTTATGAGTCGACTCCCTTTGACCAAGTTTGTTGGTGTCACGGTGTATGTTGTGCCTAGTTTGGCTTACCCTGACTTTGCTGACAATGGTAGAATTATTTGGGGTGGAATGTGTATGTGTCTTGCCGCACCGAAGACCTACAGCGGATTTGCCGCCGTCAGATTTCTTCTCGGCTTCAGTGAAGGCGCAGTCTCGCCAGCCTTTGTCACGATCACATCTATCTGGTACCGTCAAAAAGAGCACACGACCCGCACTGCGCTTTGGATCTCCATGAATGGCCTGGCCCAAGTCATCGGCTGCCTGTTAATGTACGGCATAGGCAAAAACACAGCTCTATCCATCGCACCCTGGCGCGTTCTGTTCTTAATATGCGGGGCTATGACATTGGCTGCAGGAGTGTGCTTCTTGGTGCTCATGCCCAGCGGACCCAAAGATGCATGGTTCCTCAACGCCCGTGAAAAAGAAGTTTTACGGCAACGCATGGCGCAAGACCACGAAGGTGGCGATAAGACGTCTTTCTCGATCCCGCAACTCAAAGAGGCACTCACAGACCCCAAGGCATGGTTGGTCTTCTGGTTCGGAGTGCTGGTCACGATGCAGTCCCCGGTACTGACCTTTGCGTCGCTCGTCATCGAGTCCCTCGGCTACAGCAAGCTGGACACAATGTTGTACACGGCGCCCTCTGGTGCCGTTCAAATGGCCTTACTATGGATCGGAGTCGCGCTGGCCGCTTTCCTCCCTCGTCAGCGAACACTAGTTGCGCTGATGCTCATTATCCCACCACTTGTCGGTACTGTCTTTCTGTTCAAGCTCGACTTGAGCGCCGAATGGGGTATGATTGCCATGTCTTGGTTGGTAAGTTGACTCCTTGACCTTTTATCCAGGGAGTATCATGCTAATGATAGCACGACAGGCCTCATGTATAACAGCCTCCATGTCCATTCTTCTCTCCCTCTCTGCTTCTAATGTAAAGGGCAACACAAAACGTGCCATCGTCAATACCATGTTCTTCATTGGTTATTGCGCTGGATGTATCGGGTCTCCGCAGTTGTGGACGCGTAGACCTCGCTATACTGAAGGTGTCATCACGTCTATTGTTACGTGGTGCCTTCTTTTCGTTGCGGTGATTATCTATCGATTGTTGTGCATGCAGGATAACAAACAACGCGAGGCAAAGGCTGGTTCCGGTGTTGACATGAGCGGAGATATTTTGGAGGAGACCGGGCTCCACGCAGCCGATATGACGGATAAGAACGACCCGTCTTTCCGATATGCCTTGTAGACTAGGATTAATTTAGTATCTTATAGAATTATACCTGAAGGGACAAGGTTTGTCCGACTTCTGAACAAACGAGGTTCATCTGGAAAGATGACAGTAACAGTGACGCCCACCGTAGCTCTCTCCAAGACGCTAATGCAGCCCGTTAATTAGAGCATGCACGATGCTCCATGAAACATTAAAGTGATCATTTTAGATGTGAGAGTACCGGGTTCCTTCGCTACCATATAACAATGAGCAAATAATGGCAGGGATATGGGCGAGTATTAGGCAGATCTTTCTGCCTAGTAAGAAGAGATCTAGACTTCTCTTCGGTTCGGCGAATACTTCAATCCGACGTTGCAGTCGACAAACTTTCCCCTCAGCGATACCGCTTACTTGCTCTTGCTCATATCCAATCCGTTTATTTCACACCTTGCACCCCGCAAGTCCTCCTTCCACAATATCGCACTCTCAGCACTCTAAACTCACCACAATGGCAATCGACCACACCACTCTATTCGTCCCCGAAGCCAAATTCCAAGAATGCCTCAACTTCTACCTCTCAGCCCTCGAGCCCCTCGGCTACCAAATCCGCCATCAATACGGCGAGTTCGTCGTTGGACTAGGATCCACAAACGAAGATTTGGATAGTTACAAACGAGCCGACTTCTGGGTCTTCGGAACCAAGACTGTACCTGAGCGGCCAGCTCATATCGCATTTACCTGCCACGGTATGCATACCCAACTTCTATAAAATGAGATTATAAGTAGGGAATTTGGACTTGGACTTACGATACCTCGAAGATCATGCTTCTGTTGACGCTTTCCATGCCGCGGCGATTAAAGCTGGTGGGAAGGATAATGGCCTGCCGGGTTTAAGATCGTTTTATCATCCTAAATATTATGCTGCTTTTGTGTTGGATCCTGCGGGGAACAATATTGAGGCTGTTGATCATGGGGTTTCTTTGGATGCGTGAATTTCTTGGAATGTGAGGTAGTGGATTGTTGTCCGCATGTTGACATGCAGGATGTGGCCAACCTTTTTATGAGTATACATGTATATGACTGCTTTCTGATGATTCTCTTTTCAGAAGTGACTCTTTGGTCGCATTCAGTTGGTTCTAATGTAGTATTCGTATTTCTATTCGCTCTAGAAGCTATACGGTAGTAGGGTGACCCTGACGTCCCTCTTTCCGTATAAATCATCGTAGACGACCTATATATCACATTGCTGACTTCGCTATCTCAAATACAACAGAATAATTTAGAAAATAGAACCACACTGCTACATATAGTAGATGAAAACACTCTACCCCAACACAACCAACTTCCACTCCCGATCCCGTAACGAAGTCCAGTCCCGAATCGCAATCCACGCAAACCCCTCCCGAGTCGCGATATCACTCTTTGAATCCCAAGAGATAAGCATGGCCCCGATAGCCCCGTTGTCAATGTGGCCAGCATCCCAGTTACCTCTGTTCTGGGCGACGGCTACAAGCTCAACACTGTCGCCTGGCTTTAGCGATGATGCGACGTGGGACCAGGATACCTGAATGAACCTATCGGATCCTTGAGACAGGGTAGCTTCCCAGGTTGGTGAATCGGATGCATCATCGACTGAGTGGCGGCTTGTCACTGTGAGATGCGCGGAAGCGGTCCAGAAACAGAGGAGTGAGGAAAGACTGATTGATGGATTAGTCGGGAGGTCTTTCATAGAGGCTTCGTAGGGTCTAGATGAGCGATCTGGGAGCTTGGACCCTTCAACAAGCAGATCAACTTCGCTGTTGAACTTTGCATTCTGTCTCATTTCCGTCATTGTAGACCCGTCATCGGAAACACGATAGAACCTAAGACCCAGAGCCTCCATGGTTAAATTCTGATTAGCCAGTTTAGTCTGTCCATCACTTGTCCAACCAACCCATGACCAACTGGGAAACTGGCTCTGATCTTTAGACAAGGTCTGCACACCATGTCTCCTTCTTAATGCATGACTGCGATGACCCCAGGCAAGGGCAGATTCAAGAAACGCTGTCGGCATACCCCAGAAGAATCTCTCAGCTGTAGACCTCTCCAAAGCCCCAATAATACCGAGGAAAGCATTCAATCCATCGCTATCGAATGATAATGCCCGACCGGAATAATCCTCGAGGAGGACTCGATAGAAATGGTCGAATGTAACGATATCAGAGTTCCACGAGAGGTTCAGCTCGCCTGCACATAGACTCGTTCGATGCGGATCGGGAGATATGTTTGGGATCTCACGGAAGCTGTCCTCGCACCAGAATGCCTCTTCACATTCCCAGAAGACTTGCTCGGCTGTGAAAACAAGGGACCGGGAAGCCAGGAACCTCTCTTGTAAAGTCCAGGCTCGCGTGTCCCAGATAGTTTCACCCAGATATCCTGCGGCACGCCCTGTGCGAAGATCGACCTTGACGCCGAGGGAGGGATCGAGAGATTGTACTAATGTGACATCCCGAATCTTAAATGGCTGTTGCTCCTGACATCGTGAGCCAGGTTTAACTCCGGCGAGGGGCGTGTTAGCATCAGTGCAGGTGGAGGAGATAATAACGACTGTCGCTAAAGTGTAGATCGAGTCCATTCGTGAGATGAACTTTGCTTTGTCCTGGTCATCATCTTGTACTATGCAAAGGCTGTCGACCCAGAGATACCGCTCCCCAAGTCCCTTGGTAACCTGCAGAGCATCCTCGGTAATATTAGGAAGAACATCCGGTGAAAGAGCCCCTGGCTGTGAGAACGTCTGGATGTTCTCCTTCAGGAGCCGGAGTGTCTTCGCCTTTCCCCAGACATAGCTTAAACAAACCCATTGATCATTCTCCTCAGCGAATGTCAAGCATCTGCGCTCAACGTCGATCACTCGCGGTCGGATTTTCGGCGTCCCTTTGAAGATTTGAGAACACTTTACCCCGTGTAGTTCCTGACACATCTCTTTCCATCGTTTGAAGAGCGCTAGATCTGCTACTAGTGGTCTTTGGCGTCCAGTGTATGGTTGTAATTTCGGAGAAATGGCATCTTCCGACCGGGAATACTGACAATCATCACCAGATGATTCTTCATACCTTTGCAGAAAAAAGGTCAGATGTTGGGATTGTCCAGGCTCGTTGTCATTAAGCCGTGGAATTGAGCAGCTGATCCTGATCCGATCCGAATGTGCTTTTTCGTCGACAAGCTCATCTCTACTTCGAGTCACGGTATGCCAATCGGTTTCCAGGGACACCACTACATGAGTCCTGGAGATATCCAATTCATTTGTCCGATCTCCTGGATTCGCTGCAAACCAGTCCGTGATAATACTGACAAGCTTCCTGCAGAAAACACAGCACTTCGAGCTACTCAGCAGAGTAGGGAATTCCCTTTGGAAGAAGTAGTTGTTACTAGAGTATTCAGCAGAATCGTGGAAGCCAACGTATTCAAAATCGATGTGACGACATATAAAGCATAGGTCGTTGGTGGCAGAACTGTGATCTACTCATTAACTTACATAAGAGAGCTGTCATTTACGCAACCAAGCCAGGAGAGGATCACTCACTATGTATATCAGAGCTCAAACTCAGTCTATCATCCTCAGTTGCCGATAGCACCAGAGATCTCGATGATGTCGAGAGTGCAGCTATCGAAGACATGACCCTATCACGCACTCAAGGAACTCTTATGATGAACAACACAAGCGAGGGTCAAGATCATTAGGGACAGAGGGGTTTTCTGCAACAATTTAGCTACTAATAAGATTAGGGTTAAGCCTTAGTTGACAGTTCTCCATTGGTCGTTAGGATGTGGATAGACGTCAGCACTAAAACGAGGTCCA
This sequence comes from Aspergillus sojae, assembly GCA_008274985.1. Taxonomy (NCBI): domain Eukaryota; kingdom Fungi; phylum Ascomycota; class Eurotiomycetes; order Eurotiales; family Aspergillaceae; genus Aspergillus; species Aspergillus sojae. The sequence continues at coordinate 3,987,106 of CP035525.1, read as the reverse complement.
CAGTGACATTTGATGCCATTGGGGACACGAACGTGTTCTCGCGTGACATTCCGTGTCTTGTGGTCTAGACTGCTATGCTAAGAACACGATGGCTTGGCTTCCTCATTCCAAGGCACTAGCCAATGACAGCTTTAGGTATTACTAAAAGAAAATGTGACAATGTGTGGTAAATCCCGATGCATGTTGTCCGGCTAAGGTTTCAAGGAAAATATTCAGTATAAGAGATAGTATATCGAGCCACACGAGGCCAGCACAGTAATTATACAGCAGTAGTGAGCAAGGAGCTGTAGGGTATCATTCAATGCAATATGCGATTCGAGGAGCGGGCCTGTACAATGTAGGGATAGTTGGTGCTATAGCATAACACGGCATGGAGCGTAAGTATGTACTGGGCACAGCCCGGGAAGGTACTTCAGTTCATTATAGATAATATATGGCCGTTTGAATTGTCCGTGTTGAGCCCGCCGGTAACGACCAGAGAGGACATAAGAGAGGTTATCGGCTTCTTCTCCAAGGGGATCGCCTTCTGCCTCGGCTCGAACTCGCCTCAGTATTATTACGTTCTGGACTGCTGTAAAGAAGACGGTCACTAGAGAGCGCATGAGGCGGGCACGAGATAGGCCTGACAACAGTGGCAAAGTGACCAGAAGATTTGTCGTTGGTAGATTGTAGGCATTGGTCGGTATCGGGAGGGTGTTCCAGGTCATTAATTCGAAAGGGATAATCTTCGTTGAAGTGGTGCAGCGATGAGATATAGTTGAGATGCAGCGGGCTCTGAACTAAATTAACCAATTTATTCAGAACGGCAAATTCCATCTTCAGCTTAACACTTGTCGCCATGGAGCCGTAGCCGTGTTTGATTGCATCATGATCTGTATGATCCAGGACCACAAGGCAGACAGTCGAGGCCAGCACAAAAGCATTCATGATGATTAATTCGCGTTCCACTCGGCGGCCCTCCTGGCCTTTGGCATCTAGAATAGGCTTGAGGTTTCGGAATGCTACCCAGAGATAGATGCCTGATAGGACCAATTCGCGTGCACACGAACAGGCTATAACAAAGTGCTCATATTTGCGGGAGAAGGACTCCAAGGCGGGTCTTGTGGTAAACTCGATAAACGCCCTCACGAGGTATAGAATAGTTAGAGGAAGATGTAGGGTACAGGTGGTAAAGATGATAAAACACAGGACATGTTCTGGTGTCTTGTCCATGGTAACAAGGTGAAGACGGGCGTAGAGAACCGTAGCGCTGCCTGTGACCATGACGAGGAACCCTAAACTGTAGGCGATTCTTATCAAGGCTGAAGGTCCCATGTCCGCTAACGAAAGCACCACAGCTGTGACGAATACGATGATCCCCATCGCAGTCACTAAAAGACTCCAAAAATAGCAGCCATTGTAGCGTCTGAAGAAACTGAATATCCAGTAGAACAGCTCCACGGAGTTGTAGGCAGCAATAGCCAGGAGGGGAATGGCAGCCAGATAAGTTTCACGGTCAAAGACCGGAGGCTCTATCACCGCAGACATTTCACCTCGAAGTGTCAGGCATTGAGATCAGTGAATTATCTCAAGTCTCATTAAGACGGCAAGGAGGAAGTGATCAAATCGAGATGGAGTGCAGATATGCAGGTAAAAGAATAACAAGAAAAGACTGCAGCATAGGGCAAGACAAAGAGGCTCTAATTGTGAAAGACAAAAGTTTTACTTGGCCAATTCAGGGCCGGACCCCGAAAACCCTCAGCTGCATGGCGATCGGAGACCATAGCAATTGTTCGCCTCCACAAAGCAACACGGTCTGAGCCTATTTGCAATGGTCCCCTGTACCCCTCAGGACATCCCGTGCCCCGTTCTCTCACCTAAAAGAGTATCCCGAGCGAAGCGCCGGTAAATGATCCTTTCCTGTGAGAAACTTAGAACTCAGCATAGGGTCCCCAGAGCTATCCAAAAGCTGGACCGAGGCAAAAGTACCATCCCCGAACGCCTTCAAACGTTAACAGTCACACAGTCAACCGTTTATGTACTACATAGTTCTCGTCGGTATACATCATATTCCAAATAGCTCACTGATAGGCCCCTAACAACTGCTTTGAAGGAATGGGTATATGCGCCAATGCATGCAGGACTAAGCCAACAGCTTTGTTACCCAAATGAATCCTGCACGCATGTGCTGGGTTAATTAGAGGCTCCTCGGATAGTCACCCTGGCTGGAACAAGCTCACAGATACACCATGCAGGGTTCATTTCTTACTGCTCCCTCGATAAAATACCCACAAGGCCTAGCCGCCAATAAGCCTAAGCTAGCAACATCGACAACAAAGAAAATGGAGCTAGTGCAGGTTGGGGACTGTCATACAGGTCATTTTTTGGCTTTTAGCCGTTGGGTATGTGGCGTTTCGTAGTCCCCCGACGGCGTGCCAGAAGCTGCATCCGCCATTAACCCTCATCGCTGATCAGACAAAGACAAGTGGAAATTAAGTTTGACAGCTCGACCATCGGACACGATGTAGGGTCGATTAGGTCGCCGAGCTATATTCCAAATTCGAAACCAAGACATATGCAGGTGAGTCGATTGTCATTTTATGACGGACAGCACGGGGGTGTTGAATGTTGATCTTTTCCATTGCCTGCCTCTTTTAGATCCTAGGTGTAATACAACCCAAAACAAGATAAGTCTGCACTGTACCTCTGTATCCCGAGCCCAGGACCCACTGTGGAGCTTGCCTTGCTCGTGCGCTTCAGTTGGTGGGCTGCCCGGTGAGATTCGATCCAGCTGCCTCCACTACCTCATTGTCTAACGAGTTCTATATTTGAGATATTGGCCAGTGCTGCCCAACCTTGGTCCGTTCTCGTTAGCATTGCACTGTGAAAGGAATGGTGCAATCCCAGCAGAATAGCTCAGCTATCCCTGACAGGACCCGCGTGGCAAAGAGGAAAACTTCTGGTTGGCTCACAATTACTCCCTGGGAAGTGGCTCCTGACTTTCGCTACTTATTGTCCCCAATTCAGGGTAATTCTGTATGGAGCGGCCAAGATTCTTCATTCTCATCCAAAACGTGTACGTGATCTTCTCATGGAACGCCGCGTGTTGAGGTTCTGGGCCCCTTTCCCAACACGAGAAATGATGCCGTCCTCCCCGTGTTTGACTCTCTATAGTAGTCACAAACAGGTGGATTCCTGAAATTACTCCGGTAAGAAAACTTGCTACTGATGTCTCAAACTAGTGGCTACTGGACGAATTCTTAACACTGGGCTCATTTGAGGTTCATGTGTGGCAACATAGATGATGTCAGACGAGTGCAATTTGGCTAGCATTTGGTTAATGACAATAGTGACATATCGCAACGCGTTCAGACCTAGCAACAGTTTAAAGTGTGATAGTAGCAGAGTACCATTCAAGCTAAGCAGTAGCTGGTACATACATGGAGGTCCGATGACCAATTTGTATTCTTGAACCAAGCATGTGGTCGGTAGTAGACAGAATTGAATATGGTCAATTGCCTCCCGTGCCCAACGAAAGATCTACTCAGCCGGAGGGAGAGCCCGGCGACCCAGCTGCGATCCGTGTGCTTTGCCCCATGTCCACTCGCTAATGGCACTGACATATGTGCCGTTTTGGAAGTACAGACGCAGCTCAGGCCCTTCCCAGCTAATGATTGCAATTTCCGAGCCCTGAATGACTGGTGTAATGGTTCCCTTGTTATGGTATCCTTGGCCATGATCCCAGCACACTTGCCAAATTGTATTGTCAGAGTTGACAAAATAGATCCGCATGTAAATGCTACTTTTACCGGGATTAAAGTTCGTGGCTGCGATTGCACAGCGAGGAGGAGCCTTGTCAAAGATGGTGGTCAGTTCCTTATACCATCCGGTATGAGGGTCATATGCTCGCTGCACAAGCTTCAAATCGTCGGTTTGGAACCAAATCCTATGTGCAGAAGTATTAATGAATCATTCACTTAGCGTATGGGTATGTGGTGACTGTACCTAATGCTTGGACCATTGTAATCGGTGTAGCGCCAGCAAGTAACTCCAATACCAGTGCCAGGAAGCGCAACTCCAAGGTTTGTGCCTTCCTTCCAGCCATCTCCTGTCGCGGATGTTAGGAAACCATGACCGAGATTGAGAAGTCCGGAATTTCTTACCATTCCACATATACTCTTGGATCGTGTTATCAGTCTTCTGAGCGTAGATACGCAACTGCAAAGCATCCGTTCCTGCCAGAAAGACAGATCCGATTCGAGAGTAAGGAGCAACTGTGAACTTGGCGCCAGCCAGCGCGCCATTGTACCATCCGCTGCCACTATCATAGGCAGCTTCCTGAAGGTTATTGTCTTCGGTAAGACTGTAGACACGAATCTTGAAGTTCGTTAGCTTTCAGGATATCATAAACGTAATTCCTGACCTACATTCTTCAGCTCCTTGGAAGTCGCAGCGATAGGGGTACCAAGCTTCGCCTTGGCGATAACGTTCTTTGCCGTACCATTCGCCCACCCACCCTCATAGAGACTCTCGCGAATACTACCGTGAGAGTCCTGAAAGTAGACACGGAGATGGTTGGTGGAATTCACCGCAGCAATTCCGGTACCTGTCTCTGTTAACATCAAAGAGGTCGTATCTCTTGTCTTATACTTACGGAAAAGAACTTCTTGGGCGCCAGGAGTAGACATTGCCGCAAGTGAAAATTTCCTAGATACTTAGAACTATGTTTCTCAGAAGTATGAGTGTTGTTGGTTTGATTCAGTTCCCTCAGTAGACGGATAAACCGGGCTTTTTATATTCAACCAAGGTCAGACGGATTACCGCAACTATAACACATCAGCTATAAGATTTGCTCATTGTTCTCTGTCTCGATCCGTATCCTAGTCTGCTGGCCTTCCACCACAAACATAGGGTCCATCATCTCAGTCGTGCTGTTGTACTTCCTCAACCCCGCAGCTGGCTCTTAGTTGCATGCGTCAAATACTCAATTGGTTCAATGCATGCGAATGGCTGGCTGAACACGCAACCTCTTGGTCGAGATATTCTCGGTTATAATGGCCAGATACAGAGACCAATTGCTAGGATATACTCTGGTCCAATAATTCACCTTGAAGTAAACAAAACGCCATTCTGCAAGTATGCTCTATGCTTGGTGGCCGTCCCCATTGAATTGCTGCTTGCCTAAATCATGTAACTTAACTACAGTACATACTCACTTCAACCATACGATATGCATATTTTGATTCACGTCTCGTCGTTGAGCTCTTACTAAAAGTTCCATTTAACTTTCGTAGGTTTTACCTGTTGTCGTGCCACGTCGTGCAGCCGATTTTCTGAAGCTCAATTGTCCGACGCAGGGCTGAAGAGTATAAGTCACTTACGTGGCGTGGCTTGCATATGCAGAGTCCATTTGTGGACTTCCTCGGCGAGCAATGTGTCATAGAATTGGAGTTTCGTCTGATCCCCACTACGAATAAGATGTCCCTAACAGTAGGTGCATCAAAATTTACCTAGGTCAATAATTGAAGAATGCAGAGGCCAAGTTGAGCTAAGAGCTGCATGATCTTGTCCATAGGACCCACCGGCCTGTTGGTCGAGTTTTCACATCATTGCTTAATACCCAGCCAGCCAAACTAACAAAATTCATCTAATTCAGTAATGTTCAAGGTTCAACAAGTTTGACTTGGTCTTTGGTGATGGGATGTCAAACAAGCATAAAGCAAAGCGTTCGACATTCCTCTGGTTGTCGTAGTCTAGAGCAGCTTAGCCAAGGCCTAGACACATCTATACCCTTGCTTCACTTTTCTCTGATTCGGTCCCGCTTATATACACGAGCTGCATCAAGTCTCCACCGTAATCTAATCAGCTCCAGTAGTAGTACATCTCCACGCTAAGTTTCCTTTTTTCAAGACGCTAAGACCACCACTCACAGGAGCTGAACTCCTTCTTTCCCAATCGGATCCACCCTCTGTATGATTCCACATATACAATGTCGTGTAGAAAGCCAAAGTCTCGGTACTAAAAGGTGTGCTGGAATCATACGAGAATCGGAAGCCTCGCTATTTGACAGACCTCTCCACGGGACTGCTTACCCAGAACCCATCCATCTTCAGGCTTTATGCATGATGAGTTGTACTCGAATTACGGCCCGTTCCGATTACCATTATCAATTCTGATCTCACCTGCCGCTATGAACCCTTATTCTATTCTGTTAATGACAAGCTATAAACCAGTAATATGTCCTCCGTGTGTTCCGGCAAATACGTCAAAGTGCTACTGCAGCTTGCCCCGCTTTTACCCTGGAGGGGTGGCAGTGGACGTGCGTCGGACGTGTAACTGTTGTTTGCGTTGGTGGTGTTGTAGTGGCTTTCTGATGTTCAAGTGGGGTCCGTGATCTCGTAGAAGAGAAGAGGAGAGAGGAGAAGGGGAGGCATTCACAAGTTGTGAGAGAAGTTGATATAACTTAACGCGATGGATAGTCAAGAACCAGTCAATCATGTGATCTGCTTTGCCCTGCAGTAATATTGAACGATATTGACCGAGTTCTAATTCAAAACGCAAGGAAGCCTCTTGAGGTATCAGCGTGGAGAAGCAATATACGGTGATTCGGGTGATCCTTTCCATTCAGAACTAAGTCTAGAACATCGACGGACACTGCAGAGAGCTTAGCGAGATGTATGGTTAGACACAACTGACTACTGGACACTAGGGTCTATGCACTTATACTAGTCTGGGAAAGCTCTAGTTATTTCTGACATCATTGTCGTTCTAAACCTTGAGCTAGATTATCAAATGATTATCTTTCCAGCCCATGTTCTCACTTTGAGCTCTTCCGTGGTGCCAAACCTACAGCATGTATATTTAGATGACCATGGTCTAGAAGAGTGATTTCTCTTTTTTGATTTCTCTCACTTTCTTTTTTTTCTTTTTTTTTCTTTTCACTCAGGCCTCAATAATCCGGAAAGCGTTCCAGACTAAATGAATGCACCCACAATCTCGCCTAGTTTGGCCGTGGTTGAAACAAGGGTAGAGCCCACGTCTTCGAACATTTACCCAACATGATAAGAAAATACAGTGATACTTTAGCGAGATTATCTACACAGTCTTCTCAGCATTTACAAGCTCTTTCTTGCATAGAATTATAGCTGAGGACATAGACTGGATAACATATGATCTATAGACGTCAACACTAATTGATAAACAACTTGGCTGACGCAATTTTGAAGATTATAATGTCTCCATTTTTGAGGAATATTGGATGACTATAGTCCTTGCTGAGCACCCAGGGCTCTGTGGGTGTCAAGATATGTAGATAAGATATACCATAGAATATGCCTCGAGATAGTCATCATACAAAGGCCGTTGGAGCTCCCCTATACATAGCACTCATGGCTTGTACATATATGACCGAACCGAATTAAGTCAGAGTCATTAAACAAATTGACAATTAATCGAACTGCTCTTCTCCAAAGGTGAAGCCAGAACTTTCCAGATAGCCATCGTGACTATGGGTGGAAGCCTACCAATGTCGGCTTGTCGACGTAGCCTAACGTGCGTACTTTTTTTATTTTCCTTTTTGAGTTGTTGATCGATAGATAGCAGGGTCTCAATATCAAGCGTAGAAACCAATTCGATTATCATATCTGGACGGTAATTAGATATGAAGTTGTGTACTAAATAAAGATGAATGATCGACGGAGCACGTGGTCAGTGCGCGGCAGGTGACGTGACGTTTTCGGGGGAGCTTCAATTCAATTCGAGTAAAGATTCTCTTGTCTTTACCCTTACTTCATCACTTGCATTCCACTTCCCCTCTTCACACATACACTATACCTCCCTCTGAGACAGATATACTTGACTTGACTTGCAAATATCGTCGACAATGTCTTCACACTAATGCTGTCAATCCCAATCGCACCCTGAAACCGATACCCTCCAGTCGCAATGGTATCCCTGTGGCCTTTCAAAGTATGTCCGCCATGTGGCTGCCTGTTCCTCCAGATCGCAAGTAACCACTAACCAAAGAAACCCTCATCAAACAGGGAGAAGATAACTCCCCGGCCTCCTTTGAAAGAGCGCTCGAAACTCTCTCTGGTAAAATCACTCGCGCGAACACCCGTCTCGACACTCACCGCCAAAACGCCCGTCGCTTCAAAGCTCTGTGGACGCTATACACCACCTTTGCCTATCTCCTTTACTCCATCATACTCGCGCTGGTGCTAGGATGGCAGAATTTTGGTGTAGTCGAATACGCCGCCATTGCAGGGGGTCCCATCGTGTACGCCAAACCCCTGAATATTCCTGACACCCCCCTTTTCAACGGTCTAATTTGGGAACAGGATCTACGCCGTTCGCACCGCAGGCAGCAAGTACTTCGAATACCGTATCAATAGCAACCAACGATATCTCGATGATCTCCAAAAACAACGAGACGAAACTATCGAGAAGCTCAAGGTCGCAACAAAATACAATTCCACCCAACAACTCCTAGAGAAATACGGTGGTGTCCCCAAACGAACAAAGTCGAAAAGTGGCGACGACAAGCGCAAGTCGGAATCGAAGCGCAAATCCTCAAACCCCCAGCAGCAACAACCGCCCGTGCAACGGACTGGCCTTCCCCCTCCCCCGACCGCAAATATTCGCCGTCCGACTCCCGTCCAGTCTCCTGGGGCTCCCTCCCCCGATTTCCATGCGCCGCCTTCTCCGTATCCCCCTCAGCCACAGATCCAACAACAGCCGGTACCTCCTCCAGGCCCTGCGTTTGATGAGCCGGGCTTTGCACCCAACGCGTTCCCAAGTGCGCCGCAATATATCGAGCAGTCACACTGGTATGATCGTCTCATGGATGTCCTCCTCGGGGAGGATGAGACTCAACCGAAGAACCGGATCGTCTTGATCTGCAGCTCCTGTCGGCTTGTTAACGGCCAAGCGCCTCCGGGTATCAAATCGTTGGAAGAACTCGGTCGCTGGCGGTGTGGAAGCTGCGGTGCATGGAATGGAGTCGAAAGCGAGGCAAAGAAGGTCCTCGATGGCATCCGGAATGAACCACAGCCGGCCGATGGAGCTTGGGAACCTGTTTCGAAAACGGATGCGGAGAACCATTCCTCAGTTAGCGATGCGACCGACGAAGGTGTTATGGTAGCGACCAGTGAAGATGATCAAGTCGAGTCGCACGACTCCGATGCTGATACAGCAGACAAGGAGCCAGAGCAGGTCAAGGAAGAGCAGCCAGAGCCCGAACCAAAGACAAGGCCAGTTCGAAGGAGTAACAGGAAGAAAGCATAAGCGTTGGCGTTCTGTATACATAGTTTTCCAACTTTCGGGTGGGCTTTTTTATTCTTTGTAGTGCATATTTTTACTGTGTCCAATTCATTTCGCAACGGAGTTTGTCGCTTTCTGTCGGGAAAATCATCCTCATTTCTATCTATCCTGCTATTCGACCTAAAACTTGCTAAAGGAAAAACCCAAGCACATAAATCATAGTCAATCATAACATCGTGATCATTGTCACATTGCATGGCAGCATTTCACATCGCTTTGTCATCGCAGTGCATTGTTGTCGCATAAGTAACACATAGTGGTGCACAACGATTACATCGTCACATAACTATCGCATCGTTTATTCATTCACCAACCTTTGTGTCGCTGTATGTGCAACACATCCTCTGCTTTCCCAGTCACCCAATCAACTTCGTGTCCCTGCCAACCATCCACACATACAATCGTCCCTTAGAGCGGTCGCTATAGCCATTGAGCCAGCCAACCAGCCAGTCGCTCAAGCGGGCCTCACTGGCTGGTTGACTCATCAAACAACTTCCTGGCGACGCTGCAAGAACTCAATCGTTTCGTTAGCAGCCCTCACCTCAGCCTCCTCGCCACACTGACAACCCTCCACAAGGACAATCTGGGCATCGTTCATCGTAACTGTGCACCGGTACATGAACCGGCCTTTCTCGTCCGAGACACGACTCAAATTGAAAAGTGCGTCCCCCTTCGACAGCCGCTGTGCGATGTTCCGAGGGTGAGTCACGTTGATACCATCTAACAGAACGCGTCTAACATAAGACAGCAGGCCAATCCGCTCGAGGAAGCGTTCGCATGCAGAGAGGTCCCCGCCTGAGTCAACATAAATGGCTCCGAGGACGCTCTCAACGATGTCAGAGAAGAATTTGTCTACGTAGAGTTGGGAGAGAGGCTGCCAGGGATAACTGGGGCCGTGGTAGAGGGAGGTGAGGATTTTGTTTCGGAGTCTGCGATGACGATCTAGAGCTGCATCGCGGGAGGTTTGCAGCTCGAGACTGTTGAATCTCATGAAGCGCCACAGCTCCACATGCTGTGTCTCGGACTTGACCGTGAATCGGCCGTCAGGGGTCCTTTCAACTTTGGTCTGGTCTTGTTCGATGGAGAACTCCATGCAGAAGAATCCAAGCAGGTTCGCGTTCACTGCTGCATGTTTGATGAGGGTCATGTCTCCTGGTGAGATTTTGTTAGAGTATTGGAAGATGATGGGGACAATGACCATGTCGAGGATGGCATCGCCGAAGAACTCTAATCGCTGATAGGACTGGGTGGTTTGGTCGTGCTGGCAGGAAGGGTGGGTGAGAGCCTCGATCAGGAGATCCTCGTTCTTGAAGGTGTAGCCAAGGTGTCTTTGCAAGTCACCGTCTATGATGTGGCGCGCAGTTCGTCCATGCTCGGTCTGTGTGATGATAGATGGGATGTCCAGGGACTGTCTGTTGACCTCTGGAAGAAAGCAATGCGTGCAAATCTGAGCTTTGGAATGGCCACCGTCCAGATAGGCGGCTCCGATTAGTGCCTCGATGACGTCCGCCAACATCTTAGCTGACATCTGTCGCTTGACAGGAGCAGCCCCCAGCCTTGTGGAAATCAGTGGTGCAATCCACCGGCGAGGAGTGAGCGCCTTTGTGATAATGAAAGAATCCAATCCAGCGTCAAGAGCAGCCCTAGTGAGTCGAGAGTTCTGGACAATAGTGTTGCGACCTTCGGTGAGGAAGCCCTCCGGCCAGTTAAGGTTCTGAAAGAAAAGCTGACACGAAACAATGTACTTCAGGATCGAGTCTCCGAGAAACTCATATCGCTGATAGTTGGTCACCCCTTGAGCCGATGGTGCCGTGATGGCTGTGATAACATGCTGAATTTCCGCGAACCCGACGTCACACAGAATGGTTGCGCACAGTCTGTTTGCGATCAATGTACTCTCAAGTCGGTCTACAATGTGTGGGATAAATAAACCAAATATGGCTGTGGACACTGGTAACTTTCCCACAGTACAGCTTTCGGCAGCCACCATGTGCACCTTAGCAGAACCATGTTCCGACTCAACGATAGCATCAGCTTGCCCGTTATTTAAGGTCGGCGGATGCAAAAAGTTCCTCCGACGTGGGATAGGCCTGCATTCTATTTCAATTAAGCCGGTTTCGGACTCGATCCATCTATGGCAGAAGAACGGCTCGTCGTAGCGCGAAAGGTCCCGGATGATTCCCATGGCACCGGGCATAGTGCCCCGTGAGTACGCCTCATGGGCAGTTTCATGTCCCGCGTTTCGAAGGAGCCAATCGGCCAACTCAGTGCTCGGTAGGTCAGGCCCAAATAGGGTCACAAAGTCATCATTATCCAACAGATTTCGGCTACGGGGCGCTTGAATGTAAAGTGCAGTGACTGTCCGCATGTTCGCGATGCAGTTGTCGGTTACTGTCGTAATACGCTCTGGTACATCAAATGACAATGTAAGACGAGTATTGTGATCCCAGAAAAGAGTTATTGGAGCCAATAGCGGCATGTTCGTCGGTCCGACCAGCTTCATGATTAGCCCATCTGCTGGGTGTCCGTTGCTTTCCAAGGCGATACGCATCTGATGCACATCTGGACATGACCACGAGTTTGCCCAGTCTGTCCAAGGATCATACTGCTCAGACACATCTAATAGCGAGGGCAAAGTGGTGTGATCAGTCGGCCTCATCTCTGGGTTTTTCGTTAATGGGAGAAGATGATCGTTCAAAAGGCCAAACTCATAGAGGGCCCGGTATGCCTGGAAAGCTGTCTCTTTGACCGCTGCACGCTCACTCTTCCACCAAAGTTTTCCTTGGATGCGACGAACTTTCGGGTGCACGCAGCTGGGCAGGATCACCGTGCCTTTGACAAGACCTTGTCTGTCCTTCTCGAACGAGAACTCCGGCCTGTTGTCGACATACTGTTCCTCAGGAAGCACGGCGCAGAAGTGGTAGAGATGTGTGACGACTGAATCGGGTGTTATGACGGCGCTGTGACGATGTTAGAAGTGATCAAAGAATCATTATTAGGAGACCATACCCAGTAGCTTCAACGGTGATCATCTCTGGTACATTTTCATCGACTGTTTCTCGCGCTTCTGCCTCACGGAGCCGTCTCTCTTCGTCCTGATAAGCTTCGACCATAGCTTGCTCTAAAATCTGCCACCTGCGCAAATCGCCGTTCTCGTCCGCTGTGGATAACATGATAGCGTACGTTGACTTTTGCTGTCGTGCTCGACCGCGCCTTTGGATGAAGGACTTTAAGTTAGCGGGCTTGTCAAAGCATACGACGACGCGACAGGCCGTGACGTCGATACCTTCTTCCAAGACGCTGGTCGTGACAATCAGATTTTTACGCCCGCTTCGGAAGTCGTCCATGGTCCCTCGCTGCTTCTTCGCATTATGCCAGTCGCCCACCATGTCTTGACGGCAATTGCCAACCGACATGCCAACATAAGCTGCGCATCGGAATCGGTCCCTGGTTTGGGGGTGGAGCGAAAGTAACCTGGCCAGTACGCTTACGGTTACTCTTTGTTTTACAAAGATCAGGCCCGAGAATTCGGGGTCGTCGAATTTGTCAAGGAAGTTTATCAATGCTGCGAGTTTTGGCGACATTGTGAAGCTTTTCGGATCTGCAAGTTTAGCCTGGACCTCCGCGACTGGTAGCTTGGACAAGAAGTTTGAAAGGTAGGCTCTCTCCTCGTCTTCCCAGTCCATGGTCAAAGACTGATCGCGAATCGTAGTGCGCAGTTGCTCTATGGATGTGCAGATGTAGTAGTCTGCTGCCCACTCTCCCAGTTCTGCGAATATGTGACGGCTTCGGTCCACAAAGCGTTTAATTTGCTCGTTGCAGAGGGTTTTTCGTACCATGAGCGCTTTGTATTCCCCGCTCCCGTTGAGCAGGCTGCCGTTTTGTGGTATAGCGTCTGGATCTCCGTCACTGTCCGCCGTATCCCAGGCGTGCTCCAGGGCTTGCAGGGCCCTGCCGCCAGGCCCTTCATCTATGGCTTGGTAGATGATGGGCAGTAACTCGGGTCTGTGGGCATACGTGGTGAGTTCTTGTTTGTGGACTTGCGGAGTTTTGCAGATGGAGTCGAGATTCGACTCTAAGGTTCTGTGCAAGGGTTCTTAGGGTTAGTTCTCTGGCCGGGCAAAGAGAATGATGGGGCTGTATTTTTCCCTTACTTCATCTCCTGACTCTTTGACCTGACCACTGGGCTAGCCGTTAGACCCAATATGCTAGGAACGCTGTCTCTGCCATGCTTTTGCAGAGTGGGATGATAAAAATCAAGCATAATCTTGTTCGCCGGATGCCGTCGCATGCAATGATGAGCTACACCATCAGCAATCTCAGCTCCACCGTTAAAATCTGAAGAACAAACCGACTACCAACCTTCGTCAAATATAAGCAGCCCCAACTGGAACATCCGGACAAAGCCATGAGTCAAGGCCTCGAACAAAACCGCGTGAGTTGACACTACCACCTGCTTATCTTTCAAGAGCTCATCCCAGATATACTGGCTCTTCCAGCGCTCAACCTTGTCCAGCCCTGTGATTGTACAGGCTCTCACAGCAGGGAGATGACTACGAATTACCTCACATTGCTGAAGACACAAGGCCACAGTCGGAGTCAAGAACCAAGTCAACTGCATCCACAACAAAAGAGATCAAGAATGTCAGTCCATGTCATATCAATAGGAATAATTAATCTCACCTTCCGTGACCCACCTCCCTCCAGCTGATAAGCAATCCGTAAGAGCGCACTGGAGCCATTCAATCAAACCGATCCAAACATAAAGGCAAAGCAAACCCCAACCCAGGATCAAACCACTCACACAGGTAACCCCAGCACCACCCCTCAAGAAAAGAAAGAAAGATGAAAATAGAGATCAACATACATCTGAGTCTTTCCCGTCCCGGTATCCATCTATCAAACCTCATCAGCAACATATTCCTTTCAACAACCCCAAAGAGTAAGAAAGAAAAAGAACATACAGCAACAATGATATTCTCCTTCAAACTAGCCTCAAACATCTCATACTGATACTGCCGTGGTTTATACAGCAAGCCAGCCCCATTTGATCCATTCAGCTGAGCCATATTCCCTATTGAACGTGGCGTAGTGCGGTATTGTGCAGTATTATGTAGAGCAGTGTAAGATAGAGTAAGAAATGTAGAGTAGAACAGTGCAAAGCACACGCAAGCTCTCACTCCACGAAACACAGACTCCAACCCTCAACTCACGAACAAACACATTCCAAAGATCTAGATACCCACAACTCTAAGTAAATCAGAGGAGATATCTATCATGAGTTAAAGTGCAAACACGAGTATGTTAAACTCAGAAAAGAGGATGAGAAGTAAACAATCAGAAAGTGGGACTGGTGTTTGGTAGGAGTGGAGAGGTAAGGCTGTGTGGTGCGTCGTGTATGTGGGGTAAATTTAATAACAAATGAACGGTTATAGGTTGGTTATTCTGTTCTGTCTATCTTATCGTGGTTCATGGCCGTGACTTGGGATGGTCTTTCACAGGGGTTCTTTTTGGTCTTTTGTCTCCTTTATTGTCACTGAGTTTGGGTATTTGGTTTACTTTTGTTCTTTGTTTGGTTGCGGGGGTTTCTTGACGATTTATAGGGCCTAGTTGAAGCTTATGATAGCTTGTACCTGATCTTAGGATTAGATTTGGCTATACTTATTTACTTATCTTAACTTGTTACTTGGGTGTATCTTGTTTGAGGTTATTTTTTTCCTTGCTCAAGTGATATGTTCTTGTACGATTGATGAGTAGTACATAAGCATATGATAGATGTGTTGAACACTTGAAAAAAAGGAACAAAGGAACTTGTAGTCCAACTGGTCAATGTATTTATCGAGTCAATCCACACCCGGTCAATAGTATTAGACGGCGGCCTTCTGCCCGTCGGACTGGGCGTCTGATATCTAGGCACAACAGAACACCATCCCTTCCAAAGCCATTAGATAAAGAAAACGTAGCAGCATCACGCCATACACCCAAGCATAAAAGCGGGATAATACAAAGAAAAGAGTACGAGACAAAAACAATTAGCATCAAAAGCGACAACTTCGGTATCTGGAGGTAGCACAAGGGTCAGGAGCGTGAAAGAAGGACAACAGCTGAATGCGATCATGAGACCATGGGAAGTCCATGAGGGGGCTGCTCTGTCTTTGTCACTTCCGAGTCAGCTTGAGTCTCGTCGGGGCGCGTTCGACGACCCGCAAAGCTGTTGCCAAGGTAGTTAGCCTCTTCGTTGGGATGCTTGCGCATCCCCAAGCCGGCCACGGCTATTCGGTTCAGGGAGTTCATGTCGTCGTTGGACGCAGCCCCCTGAGGCGGCTGCGCTTGTTGAGCTCCGGAGGGCGGCGCTGGCGCCGAAGAAGACGTTGTCGCAGACCCAGCACCGGGTTGCGGTACATTCAAGTCGGTTCGTGGCTGGCTCAGGTCGATGTTTCCTGGAAGCTCGGGCACCTCGCCTTGGGATTCCAGAAGTCGCGACTGAAGATTGATAATATACTCGCGCAACTGATAGTTCTCCGCCTGCAACGCCTTGAAAGCCTCCGACATAGTATCAAACTCCTTCACCTGCTCCTCCAATTTGCGAATGTAACTTTCTTTTCGCTGGCGGAATGCCCGCTATTCCCCAGTCAGTAAGGTCCCCATCGCATGGTAAAAATCCCAGCATACCTGTGCGGCACGATTCTGAGCAGCGCGCTTGGAGGTCGATAACGGTCGCTTGCCATACGTCTTCGGACTCTCCTGGCCGGTGGGCTCCGGCTGGGGGGGTGTCTGTGGCGGGCCGCTGAGCATTGCAGCACCTGAAATCGCGGGATCGATGTTGTTCTGGTCGCGAGGACTTGTTGTATTGGGCTGCATGTGTGGTGGCTGCGCGGCAGGGGGTTGCGGACGTGGTTGCTGCGGATGCGATAGGTGCTGATGGGCCGCTAGGAGCTGGTCATGGAGCACTAAATACAGGAACCAACGCGTGTCAGCATTTCCGCGCACGTACTAGAGAAAGAAGAGCAGATTTAAAGCTAGAGATCCATAATCAAGGTTGCTTTACAGCACGCGATGCACGGATCACAATCTTCGTCTTTTATTTTATGCCTTCGGCTCTGTTTTCGGGGGCCTCTTGATAACCAATACAATGCGACACTTACCCTGATCCGCATGGTCCTAGAGATGCAATTAGTCTATGCGATGATTTCATAAGCCGTGTGTATAGTTCTTGAGAGAACGCGACCGCGGAGGAGCTTCTCGTAGCGACAAGGAGAATGACGCCGAGTCGGCTCCCCCGAGCGGACATGAGCGATACCAGCGCCGAGAGACGTCATGAGACTTGGCTTGAACCCCAGTACGTCTCTCGGATGGGAGTGGTGGGCAATGGGGTACAGGCGATCTGATGACAAACCGTAGGCTGCTTACCTGAGCAGATGTTTGCATGCTTGGATGCGGCGCTGGAGCTAATGTCGGCTGCATGGAGAGTATAGAGGTTCAAACACGAAGACGCGCTGGGAGAGTCCGCAACACGTACGTCCACTCAAGCTCGACCAAGGAGAGGTTCAGATAGTTCGGATTGGGTCCACGGTCTTTCACAGTGGACAAGCAACGAGGTTTGTAGAGGAATTGGAATGGAGAGACGCGCGATGAGGTAAGCAGCAGCAGTACAGTAGTTTAGTTTATCTATCGGGGGTTAGCCCAGGCGATGATGATTCAGCCGCTGTCAAAATAGTTTTAGTTTTGTTAGGAACTAAGTGTATTTTTGCTGACTGATGAGGATGATCTCGTAAGCAGGGGGAAGCGTGAAATGGGGACGTTGACTAAGAGAGGGAGAGAAAGACGGCGGATTAGTTAAAAGATCAGTCAGACCGTGACGTGGGCGGAAGGGAAAATGAGGAACGCGACGGGGAGAACCTGAGGCAGGAACCAACCTCCTCCCATTCGGTCACCGACTTCCGATCTCATATATCCCCCGATTTTAGAACCAATCGTAGTGACTTTTTCTTCTTGATAGATATTAATATCCAAATTCTATCCATTGACACTCCAATTGGATTTGTTTCCTCTACGTAATACTTCGACTCACTGACCGATAGGCAGAACCTGGCCAAGGCATCAACCACAACAATCCCCGCACTCTCCGCGTTGCTGACTCAGGCGCTGACTCATTCTTCCGGCTCTTCCGTTCCGCAGTCACGGGATCCGCCGCCTGCGACTGCTCAAGTCCTGCGTACAATGAAGTAGCTTGTACAGCGGACCGTGAACTGGGCGGCGGTCTTAATATCTTTAAATGCTTGTCTTTGAAGAATTCTGTCTTGTTCTAGGGAGAAATACCGAAGATATTAGATATAGGTTGATATTAAGCTTAACAGGACTCAGTACTATACATATAAGTACTGTATGCACTATGTACTTGCTACTAGATATATATTTGTTCAACCATTCCAAGGTCACCAATATCTGCTTCAACCGGCGCCCTCTAGAAACAGAGGGACATTCCTGCAGCTTCTCACGGATAGACACAGTTAAAGAATATTTTATTTCAGCAAATTCTCAAGATATTGTATGCCTCATAAGTCTCACATCAGCCAATAGACAAAAGCATC
Source organism: Aspergillus sojae (assembly GCA_008274985.1). NCBI lineage: Eukaryota > Fungi > Ascomycota > Eurotiomycetes > Eurotiales > Aspergillaceae > Aspergillus > Aspergillus sojae. The sequence goes on along the minus strand of CP035525.1, from coordinate 3,969,215 downwards.
TTTTTGTCTAACATAACCGCGTTGGTCCTTGCTGTGGAATTCTGCCGGTAACTATTTATTGAGGCAGGCGGAAGGGATAGGGCGGTAAAGTAACAAACAAAGTCACGTGACCACACACGTGAGCAGATCCATTCTGCCTGTCGAGCCTCATTGCTCTGAAGTCATCCACCATTGCATCTGTTTCCATTGAACCTATCATGTCAAGTGTGCTTCTTCAGACTGTTCGATAAGCTCAATAAGTCAATCAACTCCAGTCAGTCTCCCTGAGATATCAAATCAGCCCTTTCGACAATGGCCAAACTTCAAAGGCATCCTTTCACGGATAGTGTCACTTAGCTCCCACGGGGAACGTCGAGAGAGATGCCTGCTATAGGAAGATAGCGTGCAAAACTACAGATAGAAATTCTCCAGGGTCGGATACAAAGGAGTTCAGGGGGGAGGGTCTCTACTTGAACCTTTTGAACGCCTCTAACCAGCGGAAATGTCGAGTCGGAACTAGAATATTCTTAAAGATGTTATATACTCTCCCTACTTAATAGATACTTATATACTCCAGCCTGCATATTATCCATCGTGGACCTCCAATTCTGAACCAAAGGGACTAATTCCGCACAATGGACTTCCCTATTTTGAGCTTAGAGAACCGAGCAAACTTACAACTGTCATTGGTACGCTCTTATCCGGGAGACGGATGGGTAATTCTTTTTTGGAAACCCAGACCGTCAGCTCTTGAATCTGGTACCGAGCACAGACAGCAAAAGCTTCAGATAGGCGACGGTGGGGTAAATGAAAACTTCCTGAAACGGACAATGCTACGACCTAGAGCGAGACGCTACCATGGTTTTGTATTTTGTTTCAATTGTGGGTGCCAGCCCACTTCGATCTTTGGGTCGGAGTCTATTTGACTTCTGGGTTCTTTCACGGTGATAACCAATGAAGAGATTCTAGAATTGACAGTACCTTTTAGCGAATATGCAGAGAAGGCTAGGAAAGTTACTTTCAAGTAGCTGGTTGCGTTTTCATGGTACTTATCTGCAGATCAAACCTTCTTATATTAGATGTCTGGTAGAGCGAACTTTCTGTTTCGCTTCTTTTTCTTCACGACCCGGCATTTAGGAACCTTCTTGATTCGGTAGGGATAGTCGGGTCTATTGACTTAAAAATGGTTATGTCAAACTGTCTGATATAGGCCTTATCCATCGGGAACTCCGAGATCGTGATATCAGAAATCAGAAACAAAGTATACCATCCCATTAAAATGCACCAAAGCATGGATCAACGATTAGCCGTACCACCGAATAAGGTTTGCGAAGATATGGAAGGTCCTTCCACTGGCTCTCTATTCGACAGGAAAAAAAAGCTCCAGAACGGTTCGCAGGGCAGGTCTCCTTGTTTCGAAATACGACTAACCTTGACCCTCTCTTCCCCACTCGGTAGTTTTTGTCAGATAAATTCCAGTCTTTCAAGTTATTCGGTGCTTCAGGAAATAATTTATTTTCTTTTTATTTATTCATTTTCAGTGGTGGGGTATTCTATACAGCATTCGTGGGTTGCATTCATCATCCCGTGGTGGATATGCCGCGATAGTTACAGAGTACACGATGGGAATTACGTGCAAGGTAGTATTGAGGTTACCATGGATGAGCTGAGTTTCATGTTTCTGTGAGATCAACAAGGACGCAGAGGACCAAATGGATCCTATCGCTCCAACCTACGAAAGGCTTGCGTACAATCAGAAAAAGTCAATATGATGGTTTCACTAAATAGATGCTATCTATAAATATTGACTGTTACTCTGGACCTAATACATGATTATGAAGCAAACCCGATTTCGAGAAAGCTTCCTCTTGCCGTAGTCTCAGTCTCTTGTCGGATATCCCAATGTCTCAGAAGTATCTTCAATTCATAACCCCGTATAGTACTGGTTATATATATCCATCGGGGGACCATTCGAGCTTGTAGAGAGATGAAGAATATAAGTTCCTTCATGAAAGGAGACTGAAAGACAGTTTTTGAGAAAGTTCTGTGCCATACCCCTTCCGGTATTCTATGAGTGAAATATTGAAGGTCCGTCACAACAGGATTACCGTCATTGGAGGTGGTCACATCAGCGATGGATTCGGCTTGTATAAAGTATTAAACCTTCCCTGGGCATCTTAGCTGGCTTCGAGTGGCTTCCTCTCTCACAACGACAATGGCCTTGTCGGCTCTAGAGAGCATCTTGAGGTCAAGTGGCCAACCAAAGCCTCCTTCACCTCTGGGGTCACAGCCTCTAGTTTGGGCGCATCGACGAGGGCGATAGACTTTGCAACGTCCTGGACTGGTGTATCCGCAGCATTGGCGCCGACATACCCGTGCAGATCAGCCTGTTGAACAATAGACCGGCCTGAGGCCCCAGGGAATTATCATCAACAAACCTTCCATTTCCAGCATGCGATACCGCAGAGATGTCTTTCATTGTCCTCATGGAAATCATCATCCTAGGGTAAATCCTCTCTGGCATCGCCATCATCGGTGATGGCAGGACTACTGGCATTGGCGCCTGGTGGCTCAGAGCTGTTGCTCATGGCAGTATCACCATCCTCAATTTATCGATACTGATGACGTTCTTCATTCTCATCGACCTATGGAATCGATGTGATGGCTTGAAGTGCTTGACCGTAGGCCATCTGGAAGCATTGTATATATACAGCTACCTAACAGAGTCTCATCGTGTGGGATAGCGATATGTGTCGTCTGACTCGCCTCTCGTTTGGATGCTCTGTATGTGCAGTCCACAGGGCTTTGATCGCCCGGAGGTTGAGAGTGATTCCTGAGTACGTGACGGAGCACTCGGTCAGTCTTGTCGTCACATGCGACCAAACATCCACCACGAAGAAGACGCAATTTTGGGAAGTTGAACGTAAGTTAGACTATCACCCTTGGCGATATCTGCCTTCGTGTCAAGTGGACAAAGTTTTGCCATGAACGTGCATGGGCGTAGAAATAGTGTCTAAGGACCCTATGCATTGGAAGGATGCGCTGTTGGGGTCTGTCCTTGGTGACCCATCCAGTGAGGATGAGATGCAAACCGAACGGCTGCATCTCTATCCTAACTGCTGTTTCCCAGAGTGGTCATTCTAGTGCATGTTGGAACGACCCGAATCCATATAACCATTCACGAAGCTTGGAGCTTTCATGATGGTGTTCTGTAGATGTGCGACACCATGGTCGGGGATCGTTCCCCTTGATATTGAGTTCGTGTCACATGTATATAGAGGATGTATACATTCAAGTGCTCATGGGGCACTCCATTCTAGCTGGAGTCTGATTCGACCTTTAAATGGTTAGGGCATGCATAGTCTTGCTTCAGGTCGCATGGGTCCAGGTCTCATTTTTAAGACTCATGAGCCTGACCCACCAGGTGGGTGCATGTGACATGAACCTCACTGCATTCTGGATGATATGAAAGACTGAGGAAAGAGCTTGTTATGAGAGCTCAAAAGGAACAAAATGATTGTATTGAGTTGGTTAGAAATCTGTGCAGGACAGACACATGATGGGGGTTTAAATAAGCAAGGCTTCACAAAGGCGTGCAAAGAGCTACAAGACTGTTTACGAAAGTACAAAGAACTCATGGCAACATCACGTGTGTTGATCATGGATTATTTTTAGGGCATGTGCATTGTCATTAGTCAAGCTTACCTTGTGCACTGGTGAAGTTGCTGGGGAGATCTACACAGGTTTCGCCCAAGCACAGCCCTATACCATCCTTATTCACTGTTCCATTAATGTTTATACAATTGAACGCGTATATACATCCGCTTGCAGCAAGAAGCACAAACAATGCAGGGTATCACCAGGTCAACAGGGTATACAGACCTAACTCCCCACTGCTCTAGAACAACAAGTCATTCAATCATAAACCAAAGATTACTGAGCTTCTGCAGGAGGATAGTCGACATAGCACACAGCATTATCCTCAAACGGCCCGTAGAACCGGCTACGCTCGTACGGCTTGAAGGCGATACCCTTCTTTAACCGCTGCACCAGATCCGGGTTGCTGGTGAAGTAGCGGCCATACAGCAGCGCATCATAGCGCTCCTCTTCCAAGACTCCCCAGGAGTTGGTCTGATTCCAGCCACCGCCCGAGAAGAAGGGGGTGCTGCCGAAGATCTTGCGGAAGCTTGTGAGGTCTACATCAAGGAGACCCCAGCTGCGCAGGAAGTCATCTTTCTCTTCGTAGCTGAAGATTTGTTCGTAGCGCTACGTCTCTTAGTACCAGTCGTCTAGCGACAGAGGGTGACACTCACAGGTTCGATGAAGCTGACATACGACAGCTTGGGGTGGGCCTGCTTCAAGCTCTGGCACAGGAAGGTCCAGGTTTCCACACGCTGCTCCCCACGCGCTTGGTTGAACAATCCGAATGGTGAGAGACGAATGGCCAGGTTCTCCTCGCCCACCGTCTTTGCCAACTCCTCCATCAATTCGAGGACGAATTTGCATCGCTTTTCCGGCGACCCACCGTACTCATCCGTGCGCTTGTTAATGTTGGAGCTCAAAAATTGCTCAGGAAGGTATCCATTTCCACCGTGGAGTTCGACACCATCGAACCCAATCTTCATGGCTGATTCGGCGGCTTTACAATAGTCCTGGATGGTCTGTTTGATATGTGGGACGGTTAATTCGATCGGCGGGTGGTCCGCATAGCGGACAGGCTCTGTCGATCCCACGGGGGGATGAGAATAACACTCCGTCGGCGAATCCCAGACCGTAGCCGAGGCGGAGACGGCTGGGGATCCAGTCATTTGGGGGATGGTGGCACGGCCTGCATGCCACAGTTGAGCGAAGATGTAACCCCCTTGCTCATGGACTGCATCAACCACTCTTTTCCAGCCAGCGATCTGCTCTTCGGTGAACAGACCAGGAACTCCGGGCATTCCATTACTCTAGAAAGGCAGCGAATGTGTTACTTCCACTATGTCGAATTCCCTTCCCCCTGTCACTACCTCTCGGCGGTGGGGGGGGGTAGGTGCATGGCGTCTACTAGGGCATACCTCGAGTGAAGGCGGAATTCCTTCCGAAATGATCAGCCCGCCGGGGGTCGCCCGCTGCCGGTAGTACTCAACCATGAGATCCCCCGGATACCAGGTCCGATTGGGATTCTCAGGGGTACTGGTGGCGTTCACAGGGACGCCTCGATTGCGGGTCATTGGCGCATGAACTACGCGATGGCTAAGCTTGATTTTGCCATTGCTGATGTCCAGCGGCTGGAAGAGCTTGGAGCTTTCGCCTTCCAACTTGCGAATGGTCATAGTGGGGCACGAAGGATTTAAAAAAAGAAACAAGCAAAAGAGAGGTCACAAAGTTTGACAGTAATGGGAAGGGGATATAGCATTGATCCCTGTCAAAAGGGGAAGGAAGATAAAGGCAAAGTGGAAAACAGAAGACAATGACAATGGAACGACCCAAATTTGAGCTACGACTGGATACTTATTTCTAGGGATTTTATTTGGCGACTGATAAGAAACCTCTCCGCCCCCTTCCTTTACAATGTCGATCGAGTCTCCTTTCCTTGCTCTCTAACGGCTCATGACCAAAATGGGTTGACAGATGGACCCGGACATTGTCTGGGCCTCCAATGAGAGGGAATGACACTATGGGCCCGCGGGTTGAACCTTCGACGACGAAGAGACTTCCGAGGGCAGCACTGTACTATCATAGGCTAGTATGTCGACTAAGGCCCTCTGAGGCCCAATCATGTCAACTGGGCTGGTCACGGTGATGTTTAGAGGAGGGCTCTAGTGACTCTGGTGTCGCGCCAGCCAAGTTTTTTAATGCCATGTCGATGGCGGAACAATAACAACCGAGGGATCATTAAGAGTTATACACCAAATCCATTGGGCGGCACAGCATCCGGGCGTAATCAAAACAGCATGGCATTTGTCATAAGCCGAGAGAAAAGACTGAGAAGGAGTACGAAGTAGGGGAGGAAAAACCTTGACTGGCATGTCGCGTGTGCTCCACCCGAGACAAAGTTAAAGTGAGACCAGAAAATTCCCTTAGTGTTGGTCGGTTAGGGTTAGCCAGTGAACCACAATTGCCGGCTTCATTTCCACTGAGAACCCGACAGCACCAATGGCAGCTTTCTGTAAATTGTTTCCGAACTTCCCCTTATTCTGTTTGGACCTTGGGTCTTACCAACGGTTGTGGTGTCATTCTCGCTGATCCCTGCGTTTCTCTCTCTCTGTTTCTTCGCATCCCTATCTTGCATAGTTTCACGGTAGTAGCAGACAACATTTCTAATAGCGCTGGATATAGCGATCCGGTACTAGTTAAAATAACTCATCCACCGGATAGGCAATCCAATGCACGAATTACCTAGTTGAACTCGTGGAGTAGTGGCGTGTGCGCCGTCTGAAATTTCTCGTATGCTGCCTGGACCACTTAGTCTAATACTACCATCACCTATTATAGCGAAATCGACATCGACTATACCCAGTCTGCTAAACCCCAAGCAGGTAAAAGGGGGGAAAATGCAATTCAACCCGTACCAGACTGCTGGTGTTGCTGTCGGTGCAGGATTAGTGTGAAATAGGCGCCCCACCGGCCCCATGTATTTGCCTAATTGACACAACAGTCTTTCCCTTCCGCCGACAGTCGACGTAGTATTCGCTAGTGATACTGGATGGAGCTCAGTGAAACAACCATGGTTCGGTGGCGTCTATCATTTTCCCTTCGAAGCGTCGTCCGCCGGTGTCTTCCGGGGAAGTCGATGCACCTATCAAGATCGATCTGGTTGTACATCCCCATTTTGCCTCCTGCCGAGACTACGTAGATTTTTCCAATGCAGCACGGTGGCGGGTCTTCAACCACACCTTAACAGTCAATGTCCCGGAAGTTCACAAGCATTTCCCGAATATTTGCTCCAAACGCTTGGACGCCCCCATAGTGGCCTATCAGAACAGGAGATTTCGTGCATGAGAACGATCGATGGAGTCGCTCCTCTTGCTCTTGGTTAAGGGCCATCGATATATTGTGGACTCGCCCACATTGTACTCCTCCTGCTTTTTTTTCCTCTTCATTTGAGCCTCCATAATGCTCCATTGTTGTCATCAACAATGACCGAAACTCATCCTGGGTCTTCCCTGAATACTATTAACCTCATTACACAATGCTTGTGCATTCCAATCGTCACGATCTTCGTGGCGACGCGGTTTGGTATCCGCTTTTGGTATAAGCAGTTCGTTGTCGTCGAAGATAGTACGTGCAATCTCCAATTCGTTGAAATGCCATGGTGACTGACCTGAATCTAGCATTCTGTTTCCTAGCATGGGCAAGTATCCCAATATCCTACGGGGGAGGCATCTATTAACCGTCCACAGATTCTGTTCATGGCATACTGCGCCATTGCCATTGTTTGTCAGTCGACATTCCCCCCTTGGTACGCTGCAGTTGACAAAACTAACGATAGTATTAGTGGGACGATATGGCGGAGGTGTAAATTATCTGGAGGTCCCGGAGTCAATGCAGGTGACTTACCGCAAGGTATTTCAAGGCCGCAGCCATAGAATGACGTTCGGCCATACTGATCTTGACTTGACCAATTAGTTCTGCTATATCGCAACCGTCTTTTACTGTCCTATGAGTCTCTTCGTGAAATACGCCTTGCTTTCCATCTTGATCCGGATATTCGCGCCATACCGGGGCCGTATTATGTTCATCTATGTTCTCCTTGGATGCCTGACCATCTACTACATCATCGCTGAGATTGTCAAAATTCGCATGTGTGACCCCGTCCCGGCATACTGGACTGGGGAGCCGGCCAACTGTCTTGATCAACAAGCTGCCTTGATTGCCGACTCGGTTATTAGCGTCGTTACCGATCTCATGATCCTCATCTTGCCGCTGCCACTGACCTGGTCGCTACAAATGTCGCGGAGCAAGAAGCTCCGAGTCATCGGCATGTTGTCTGCTGGAGGACTCGCCACGGCCTTCAGTATTTACCGACTGATTCTGGTTTTGAGAGACGGCAGTACGCCCAATACTACAGTAATGTTTACGTGCGTGATTCTGTCAGGGTACGTCTCCACATGTCTAGCACTCCATCTGAGCGAAAAAAAAAGCTAACACCCCACTAGTAACGCGGAAGGAGGAGTCGGTATCATCTGCGCCTGTCTCCCGACCATGAATATCTTGATCAACAAACTCCGCAAAGCCGGCTACAGCTACGGCTCGAACAAGTACTACCGGGACGAGTCCTCAATGCACCTCAGCAAAATGAAAGGCGCCAACGCCAAGGGATTCTCCACCATCGGATCGAAGACTTCCAGAACCGAGCCCGAATTTGGCACCGACCAAAGCCATCTGATTTCGTACGCAGGAACGGTAGACATGAACGCCACCGGCGATGGCGGAATCCATAAGACCGTGGACGTATCGCAAACAGTGGAGGTGTTGGCTGGCGAAGCGTCCTCGAGCCATTCCGACGACCATCATATGCGGTTTTAGCGCGCTTCCCTTCTTTTTCTTTTCTTTTTTCTTCTTTCGTTCTATAATAGATATCCTTGGTGGGGCATTTTGTATGCATATTCGACTTACTTTCCCTATTTTCTTTCCTTTTTTTTTTTCTTCTGTGGAGCTTTTTACAGGATTTTCTTACAGGTCCAAAGCTTGATACCTTCGATTGGGCTTCCAGAGGCCTCGTGATGTCATTTTGGATGTGTCTAATGTTGATAAACACATCCCCTCATTACAAATAGAGATACGGTTATGATATATCATTTTTTGCCCCTCGGGATGGAGGCAAAAGATCATCATGATTCATGAATAGGATTGCCGAGCGGAAGGACACCGAATCTTCAGAACAATCTGCATAATCCAGTCCCCGAATGCACCAAAATAAAACCCAAAAAAAAAAGAACGAAAAAAGAAAAATCGCTGCATAAGATCGCCACGCGAACAGACCTCTCGATTATCTCAAAAACAAACACGTATGACCCCCCAATCGCTCCCAAAACCAGAGTCGACTATGCAGGACGAAGGATGATCTAGCGACGAAGATCACCAACAGTGGAGCTTATTCGGCATGCGACGCAATTGATTCCACGCCATGTGGCAATTCAATTATTCGAGAAAAACCTTTTTGATTAAAATTAAGGATATTAATTCGCAATCTACTTTAATATACAAGCAATATCCGGCTTCCTCGTGAGAGAGACGGCGTGTTCAGCTCGGGTCCCACTTTTTTGTTGGCGCGGCGACCTCGAAACGGAGAACTTGTCCTGCGGAACTCCGCGGTTCATTCCGCCTTTATCCACGTACTACTTTCGACATTTTACATTGTCTTGATGTCATTGATTGTTGGGATTTCTTTCTGGGCCCCGGGGGAGGAACCTTGAGTAAGGCCTAGAACTGAGACTGGAGTATGTCCGAGTAAGACCTAATTTGAGATTCGATTGTGGTGGTGGCCCATTGGGGTTGCCACCGCGGTAATCATGTGATGATTCTTACGCATAGTCTTGGGGACTTTCTATGAAAGACAGATCCGGATTCAACAGCCCTAACTAAACTAGCGTGGTGGTGTCATTTGTTACGGCGCTTGCATCGCGTCCCTGGCGGTCTTTCTTCGGCCTGGTTCGGTGGGGCTGGTCGCCTCGTATTTGTTTTGGGGGTGTTTTTGATTCTCGTTACAATTATTAATATTATTTAATATATTCAATACTATGAGTTTCAATGATCAAGGGGAAAACTCAATCTGTGAAGTATGACTAGTTAACAATAGTGCAGATGGTGGCTGGCCGAACCGCCGAGGAGATATACGTACTGGACAGAGTTCATCTAGAATCCACGATGAAGGTACATTGTGTAGGTTGAAATTCGGCCCTAGAAAGATGATCAGCTTGGCATTGGGAATATTGCCTATTCTTAATTAATTCCATTAATTACTGGGTTTCTTCATACTATTGATCTGCCCTTATAAATCTCCTAGTCTGATCGCCGACGCATTCCGGATACGAGGCCTGATTAATGATTAATGATCCTTCCGATAAGTCTGATGCTTGAACAGATCGCCGACCATGTATTGTCGATCTCCTACAAAGCAAGCATATACTAGTTCATGCTAGTATCATTTATGAGACTGAGCGCTTTGATAAACACTAGTCTACACTGTTCATACGGAGCTAACGAATACCCCGTGCTAGTACATGATCTGGTGGGGTTATACAGGGTCGAAAAAGGAACTACTACTAAGTTGTGAGATGGGGTTTGCTCCTGGACCCTGACGCTTGGGCGTTTTAAGTCTTGGGTGCTGACAGTAGTGTTTGGGTTGTGGTTAGACTAACTGGTGTTGTCAAGTGGTGCATCAGCACAACCAAAATGCCAACTTGATAGGATTGTCAACTTGCTACACCCTATGAACGGCGTTTGCCGCTGGGCCAGACCGTGATATTTAGTTTCCCTTATTGAAACGGTTGGGACTGACGTGCGCACGGGCCCTGTCATTTTACCACGCCTCCAATGATACAATGAGCTGTTCTTAGAGCCAACATGTTGGGTTGTGTGGACCCGGGTTCATTCCTGAATCACCCCCTGGCTAAGCTCCACCCTGACTGGAGTTAGGGAATCGTACAATGTTATTCCCTCAGAGAGACAGTGGAAGGCAGACCTCGAGATGGGTATGACATGCACGAGCTACGTAAGCACTACGTTGGAATTTGTGCGATAGCAAACAATCATTGTCACCCCGAGCATGACAACCGGGAAATCAAAGTGACACCAATCCAAACGCCAAGGCTCGCTGTTTGTAGCAATAACGGTCGAGAAACCTCTATCGTAGGGTACAATGGCTCTATGAGCCACCGTGGAACAAAGCCAACGTTCGAGGTACCTTACTACTTGTTTTCATGGCAAGAGGCTCTTACAATCAGCGATCTTCTGACTTTGATGCAACAGTCGATGTCACATCGAGTCACCTCGGAACTGCGATACCAGCACACAAATAGAGAAATGCATCCTCCTGGCGGGGTTTCTACGTGCTGATGATATCCTTGAACAATACACCTTTTTTAGCAATTAGAAATATAGTACTATTGCATGATGTCTTCAGATCAAAGCTTCCCTGAAACTCACAATGGCTTGTCTATTGCCCCCCTGCCCACCATTGACTATGCATGCCTCGAAGCGAAAGATACCGAAGAGACGCAGCGACTCCTGGACGCCTGCAAAACCCATGGATTCTTCTACTTGAACCTTAAGAATATTGGAACAGTTCTAGATGACTGGCAACAGGTTCTTCGCATCATGGAGACATACTTCAGTCAAGATCTGATGACCAAGATGGAAGATGACCGTCACAGTGATACCTACGGGTAAGCTGGGCTATGGGCAATCTAATTCCTTAAATAACAGAAGCAGCTATGAGCCCTGCGGAACCTCGGCAGGGGCAATTCATGGTACACTGGACTTCTACGAGACCTTGAAGGTGAGCATTGAGGCCGAGATAAGTCTTATACAAAAGACTAATACAATGCAGATTGCCCGCTCAGAAATGTACGAAAAGGCACCATCCCTCCCCCAAGCCGCCAAAGACAATCTCGAGCTCTTTGACCGCTTCATTCGAGCCTGTGATACCATTACCACGACGATACTTGCCCGGCTTTCCGATGTTTTCAATCTAAGCCCCGGTTCACGCTTCGAAGACAAACATCGCCCAGGAGGGAAATCAAGAAGTACACTGACCCTCTTCCGATACCCAAAGCAAGAGACCCAAGATAACAAAGTCGGCCACAATAAGCACACCGACATCGGAACGCTCACACTTCTCTTTAGCGAGCAATGGGGACTGCAGGTGCTATCGCCTGAAACATCGGAGTGGAAATTTGTCGCCCCAAAGCAAGACCATGCTGTTGTTAATGTCGGGGACTCATTGCGGTTTCTCTCTGGCAATGTACTCAAGTCATGCGTTCATCGGGTTGCGCCGCCGAATGTGTCTGGTCGTCAGGAGGAGCATCGGTATAGTATTGCATATTTCCTAAGAGCGGAGGATGTAGTGAAATATAAGGATAGTAAGGGTCGGGTGATCAGTGCTAGAGATTGGCATGATGAGAAATATGGTGTGTTTCGATTGAGCCACGATGAATCTAATAGCGATAGGATCTTGACGGGGGGGATGGAGAAGGGTGGAGAATTCATTGTTTCTTGAGTTGCGAGATGAGTGAGGTGCATTCTGCTCTTCTTCATCTCATCAATTGTGTTTCATTAAAGGTTCGAAGTCATGCTTTGGCGTTTATGGGTTACGACTAAGTGCAAAATATGGTCGATCTGGGCCATATTGCTCGATGCGTAAAGGGTATTTGTACTGCAAAATGTTTCTTCAGTTACCTTCATATTGAGACCATCAATGCACTTGATTTTGCTATATCTCTTGTCCAAAATGAAATTCGCTCTGATAATCCCCTCGAATAGTGGAGATCGCATATTCCAGACCTAAATCAGCGTATATCCTGGAATTGTTGACCGTTCTTCTATTTTCGTGACCTTCCTTTTCTCATCTTCCCCAACATATAGTTTGCACAGCTTCATGTGATGCTTTCCACCAAGGGATTAACGCCCTTTCTCAGCAATAACTTTTCTCGAGGGACATTTCTACGCCGATTGATTCGACCTCTGCTGCTAATGGCGGCCATTCGCTGTGCCAGCCATGCAATCAACCTGGGACAGATGAAAACATGACACTGAATATGATATCCTTCATTTGCCATCTCACTTACTGCACTGTGGTCTTAAGCATCACTGACATAGTATATCTACTGCTCTGCACCGATGTAAAATAAAGTTTATCCTCATTGGGAGTACTCAGGGAATACGAGATATTGATTTAATAAGATCTACATACCACATATCATACAGAGTTAAAAGTCCCGACGAGATAAACTATAAAATAGGGTGAATTAAAGTGTTCCCGATTGACGAGTAACATTCCACATTCCGATCGATCAGATAATATCTATAAGGCTGATCAGGAACCAAGGAACCACTAAGCCCTAACATCGAACAGATGAGATCACCATATGACATCATGCTCCATTCCTACATCCATATAAATCCTAAATATGTCTCTCTTCACAGAATTGATACAAGAAACTAACACCGAAAACCATGTCCAAACGAATCCAATCCTTCTTCCAACCCATTCCCAAGAAACCCAAAGTGGAAACCTCCTCACCTGACCCATCCCAACCCTCAAACCCTCTCGATATACAACAGCAATATGAACAAGACGAAGAAAAACAAGAACCACCAACAAACCACCCAACCTACCCCTTTCCAATCCCCAATCTCCCCCCACACCTATCCAAAGCTCTAACCAACATATCCGCCACCCTCAAACCCCCCAAACCTATAACCAACCACCCACATCTCGACCTCCTCTACTTCCAACCCCTCCTCCCACCCCAAACAGCCAATTCGCTCTTCCACTTCATCCGCAACTCCCTCCCCTTCTACAAAGTCCAATACACAATCCACCGCGGAAAGACACCCACGAAGATAACCACCCCGCGATTCACCACCGTCTTCGGCGTAGACGCCACCTCAATCTTCACAACAGACCAAGAAAAGGCCCTCCACGACCCAAAAACCAACACTCCCATCCCACCAAAAACCAAATACAAGCACCATACACCCCGGCCAATCCCCCCCTGCCTCACCCACCTGCTCCAAACAATCCATACCACCACCAACACTCCTCCAGACTACTACAACTTCATCCTAATAAACTACTACGCCACAAACACAGACAGCATAAGCTACCACTCCGACGACGAACGATTCCTCGGTCCGAACCCCAGCATCGCATCTTTGTCGCTGGGAGCGAAGCGGGATTTTCTCCTAAAACATAAACCGGGGGTGGAGGCGGGGAAGCCGTTGAAGTTTCCGCTGGCGAGTGGGGATATGGTTGTTATGAGGGGGGAGACGCAGGGGAATTGGTTACATAGTATTCCAAAGAGAGCGGGGGAGGGTGGGGGCAGGATTAATGTTACGTTTAGGAGGGCTTTGGTTCCTGGGGGGACGGAGAATTATTATCGGTATAATGTTGGGGAAGGGGGGGTTTGGAGGTGGGATGATAAGGTGGGGAGGATGGTTAGTGTTGATGGTTAGGTGTTCTTCTTTATAGGATATGTTAATGCTTCGGTTTGGCTAGTTATAGCATGGTTTAAGTGTCATGGATGTTGGTGAGTGGGATATTCATGGCATGGGCTGAACTGATGTGATTGATGCTACTATGACCAAGCATAGATGTAAAAAACGTCTAGAGTGTATTCTAGCGATATACGAGCAGCTTGGAGAATAATATTACAACTTCGGCCGGAAGCCCGCCTTAACCTCCTTCTGGGCCTCCTCCCTCAAGACCCTCTTCAGAATCTTCCCACTGGCGTTCTTCGGAATCGCATCCATAAACTTCACTCCCCCGGTCAGTGCCTTGTACTTCGCCAATCTCTGACCAAGATACTCTTGCACCTCCTTCTCCGTAAGCTTATCGCCCACTCCAGGACGCCGAGTCACATAAGCCCGCGGAAGTTCACTATCGGGAAGCACACCGGACAAGCCAATGACCGCCGCATCAACGATGAGCGGATGCGAAAGCAGAACAGCCTCGAGCTCAGGAGGAGCGACCTGGAAACCGCGGACCTTGATCAACTCTTTCTTACGGTCCACGATGTACCACTTCTGCGTATCTTTGTCGCAATATGCGATGTCACCGGTGTGGTACCAGCCATCCTGATCAAAGGAAGAAGCATTCGCAGCGGCGTTTTCAAAATATCCCGGTGTAACGGTAGGTCCGCGGACACAAATCTCGCCTCGAACCCCATACGCCGAGATATTGTTTCCATCATCATCCACTAACCTGATTCCGGTCAGTCACTAAGATTCAACATTGACACAAGGGTATAAACACACTTAGCCTCTACGTTAGGTATCAATCTCCCCACACTACCCGTATCATCCTGCTCGTAGGCTCCGAATCTCGTCGCAATGCAACATGTCTCCGTCATGCCCCAGACCTGTGTACAGGGTGCACCATCCGCCAGCATGACACGAAGCTTCTCCTGGACTTCCTTGCTCAATGGAGCAGCGCCGCACGAAGCTACACGGACACTTTTTAGGTATGGGCGCTCCTGTACCTGCGGACTCATGACAAGCGCGACCGCGATGGGCGGTACTACCGCAAGATCGGTGATTTGATACTTTTCGACGTTTGTGATGAAAGCTATCAGGTCAAAGCGACGCATTACGTGCACGACGTGGCCACCTTTGAGAGGACTCCAGTGGGTGGAAGGGGCGGCGGCGGCGTGGAACATGGGTAGGGCCATGAGCCGGCGGATCTATAGTGGTCAGTAAGTTTCGGGCTCATAGATTTTACTCCATTATGGAGTCCATTGATTGGGAAATACCTGGTACGGTCGCTTCTCGATCTCAAACACCAATTCATGCTGGGCAATAAAGTTTCGATGCGTGAGCGTCGTTGCCTTGGGCAGACCCGTAGTTCCACTGCTGAACAGTCTGGCGGCGGCGGTCTCTTCGCTGGTCTTCAGATCATCAAACCGTACCCAATCCTCCTCTCCAGCGGAAAAGAGTCCTTTCCATGACTTCAGTCCGGCCGGGACAGTCTGACCCTGGACATCGAATACCAGCAAATTCGATTCCGGGATACCCGTCTCTTTCATAGCCGCCTGGATCGGGGCGATGATCTCCGGCTCAGAGATGATGAACTTAGCATGCGATGCTCGGATGTGGTGTCCAAGCTCCATGGGTGTATAGGAGGGATTGGTGCCGGTGTAGACACCGCCGGCGCCGTTGATCGCCAGGACCAACATAGAGTAGTAAATCTATGTATCAGACTTCCCATTAGAATTATTGAGGCGGTCTGTACTGGCTGGATCAAACACACATCATTGAAGGAATGGATGGCTACGCAGTCGCCTTTTTGTACGCCCCATGCACGCAAGCCGGCAATCAACTTTCGGACGATGACTTTAGCCTGATTGTAGGAAATCGACCGCGAGGAGTCGCTCGCATCAATGTAGATCTGTCCCAGTTAGAACATACTCGGTTTCTAGCAACGGGAAGGAGGTAATTACCGGTTGATCATGGTCATACGGAGGATCGGAAAAGATATAGGAGATAACATCAGTAGTGGGCAATGGCACCCGCGACGCCGGTTCGAAGATCATCGTGTCAAAGTACCAGGTAGAGTCAGGAAAAGAAGCGCACGATGAATTTCACCACTGGGACTTCATGGTGGATATATAACTAACCCACGTTATAGGGCCATCCCCACACGGCAGGGAAGCTCCAGCTGTCATTTAGTGGGTCGTCACTAACTCACCGCTGAATGGATGGCACTTCGTCCACTGCCACTCTAGTATAGATGGCAGGGCCAATCAAGTGCATAAATGCATAAATTCTAAGTTGAGCCTTGTGTGTGGCTATCCCGTAACGGACCTCGGATGTTACGAGTATGACGCGCGGGTGGAAATTCAACTGCGGGGAATCCCAGATATGCTTTTTATACGACCAGTATCCAGGCATAACTCGTGCCATGTGGCTTACTGTAGGCCCCGTGTGATAGATAAGATTTTAGGCGAGCAGTGTTGACTGAGTTGACCGCATATTCTGAAAAGCTATGATAACTGACACCGTCAACACATTTATCTCTGGGCAACCAGGTCGTGTCCTATCTTCGTTTTTCGTTATAATTATATGCGTATCTTACAGTATAGGCTGTGGTAAAAGGATCTAACACGCTATACTAACATTTCGTGGTATATGTACATGTCTCGGAATAGCATTAGCCCTACAAAGTCCAGCTCGGCTGCCTGTGTCATAATAGAGCTAATCAATGCAAACTGCAACGATTGTCAATTGCCGAGTATCACCGAGGACTCGGCTGCACTTTGACGTATGAACGATGGCGATTCCTGGACCCGTATGCATGGGATATGCATATTGTCCGTGCGGAGTCTTGCCTTGGAATCCTACCGTTCCTCGGTCCGCTCGCACCGTCCGCTTCTTGCTCGCAGAGTTGCAGTTTATCATATTGCTTTATTAGACACGGCGCTTTTATTATAATTGAGCTTGAGTATATCTGGATAAGTGTGACTATTCTCATCATCGCTTGTAAGAGCAGATGCTATATATCTTTATCTGAAACTCTCGATCTCAACGCTCATGATTTATGTGACATATCATAACACATGGCTTGCGTGAATGGTATGTTTAAGGGATCGCCGATCGTCATGACGACTCCTTTAAATCGCGAGAGAGTGTAATGCTTTGCTCTATTACTGAGGTGTATCTTGTCTTTGTTCTGGTCTGTGATTGTGCATCTGCATATCTCTTGATGATGATGTTATAGGGGTTTCGTGATCGACATGATAATGACCGCCTTGACTTCTCCGTTTGAGTGTGCAATCCACCATACTGCATCTTATCTGAGATATGTTAAGCTCTCCGTCCACCTATATTCCAATCTAAGAGAGGGCTATTGATCGGTTTCCCCTTGAGGAGAGGTTTTGGGTGATAACCAATATTTGGCTTCTTTTTGTAATTACCACTTCTAAGCTTTGCTGCCGTCTGGAAATAGAGCACGAGCAGTACCATGAATTGCTTTTGATCTGCTATTTCGTGATCAAAGTATCCTGTAAAAACTTCGTGGAGATTCCGTCTTGCCATTCAGTTTCCGTTCCGACAATATTGAGCGACACCCGGAATGTGCTCCACATGTACCTGGATGGTAACGAAGTGAGTCCTGGTATAAACCTTAGGAATGGAGTGAGTCATATAAACGCATCCAGTTCATCGCGACATGTCGATAGTGATGGTAGTCGGGCTGACAAGATAGCAGCTATGCTGTGGGCACTCTGTACCTAGAGCAGCGATATAATTTGCTCTCAACCACATGTTCAGGGTCCTTGACTGCCTTGTTGATATCGCCCATGAACCGTAGACCGTCCACCTCTAGATTCAAAGAGCCCGCTGACAGGGAGTCTCCAGTGTTCATATTCACTAACCAGTGGCGGCTTCGTGCCATCTCTTCGCGACAAAGGCATAGTAGCCTTTGTATACAATGTTCCAACATTGTCCGTATGCAGCAGACACTAGTGGCGCACCCCTCGACAGCCTATTCAATTTTATGTCTCCATTGCACTTAAAAGTCGTAGCCATAGTTTTCACCCCTGGTTCTCGACGGTAAACAAATACTAGCTAGTATGCACCAGCTATCAGATAACTTTGTATGGCGTGGGGGCTAGGTGCCGACCGCATTCGGGTCCCATATCCCATTAACCAGTGGCTGGTACTCGTTCGGTAGCATGCTCGCATCAAGATCATGTAATCCTGGTACCCAGTTGACGACTGGGGTATTGTATGCCTGTACGCGCTGGGTATATCGTCGTATATCATGGGACCATCATACGTTCCATCGCTCGCAGCCCGGTTCAACCAAAGTAGGCATGTTGAACGAGTAGTAGGTCTCAGCACGAGCCAACGTAAGTGAGTAAACGTGGCGTAGTCAGTAGTCGTCAGGGTCTTTGAAAGTAGACAATTCAGGTCGTTAAGCTCAAAGCTTAAGAAGAGGTCGTACACGTGTAAGCAAGAGTAGGTCGGGTCCAGGAGTTCACGAGACCGAGCCGCACGCTGGGCCCTACATGCTAACGGAGAGAAATGTTGGGTACATGTCCCTTGTGGCATGGTCCTTCGGGGACAGACCCGTCACCCACTGGACTTTGTACTCTATCCGTGGGAACGAGATCACCCGTGGATGCACATGGGGGTGCAATATTTGGTGCCAGGGACCTCCCGAGTGTGGAGCGTGTGCAGAAAGGCGTTAATCTGAGGTGCAGTCGCGTCGATGGGCAGGTTGGGGGGGCAGCAGCGGCGCCGATTGCACACCACCCATGGTACTCTCGGATTTGGGCACGGGGTACCCTTGGCAGTCATAACTATAATTTTCTGCTCTAACTCTGACTGGCAACCGGCCACATCTAGGGAAATAGTCAATTCAAAGGCGCAGCTGTAGAGAACATGCAGTACTCGATACATTACGCGTCTTTCAGCATAAGCTTTCAGTATTAGTCTTATTTGAAGACTCTGGTGATGCGGAGGGATGAGCACTGAGATAGGAACTGGGCAACGCCAGAGGTTTATTGTCGGTTCTTTCATGACGACTTGCGGGATATCTGGTGCCTTTGATGCCTGGCATCCTCTAGTTAGAAATAAAGGTGCTTGAACCAATCCTTAGCAGGCTCAGATGCCACAAAGCCTCTTGACTTGGGACATAATCTCTAACGTCGATCTCACTACCAAGTATCAGTCAAGTCCGCTATGCTTTTTCTTCTTCACAGAAGATGATAACAAACTTCAGTAAGGCTTATCATGCTGGATAGATTGGCGTAAGTTTGTTTCGCTTTTTTCAAGGAGTTAGAGCATGAGCATCCGCCTTTTATCAGTTTCAAGGCATTCAGCTAGTCACCGCTTAGTACCGGTAACCATAGCAGAGCCAGAACCTATATTAAGCGTTGTTGCTACCAGAGCAGTGGATCTTTGGTGCTCACAGTATTTGGTGCGTCATCAGGACAGATGTCACAATCAAGACCTTGGCCACGTTCACAATCCAGGAGTTCGTCTGTGCCCCCGTCTCTCCAATCATAGCATAATAGCCTTTGAAAATCAATGTCCAGAGTTGGCCATTAACGTCGGCCACCACTGGTGGGCCTACCGGCACTCTCGTTTTGCGCACATTGCCGTTCATTTCGAAATCTGCTGGCTAGCGGGTAGCTCTCTTTG
Source organism: Aspergillus sojae (assembly GCA_008274985.1). NCBI lineage: Eukaryota > Fungi > Ascomycota > Eurotiomycetes > Eurotiales > Aspergillaceae > Aspergillus > Aspergillus sojae. Next base: position 3,949,385 of record CP035525.1, on the reverse strand, counting down.
GAGCTCATATTCTCCGTAATCATCGGCCACTTGGTGGTAGATTTGTAAACTGCTGAGGTTATAATATACCGACCAGTGATATTCATGTAGTTTGAGTAGAGTATAGGATAGCTTCTTCTGTATTATCCTTTGGTATTCAGATTGAAAGATCGTGTGTACGTAAAGCTGGAAAGCATTCTGGATTGAGACAGGAGATGTGGTTCATATAAAGACTGATCTAGTAGATTAATTCGCTTCTGAGTATAGTAGGCACTTCATGTGACAGATATCAGGTGAATATTCACCTGTGACTTCACTTTAGTATGTTATCAAGGGGAATAAGAGAGTAAGACAGCTAGTGAGGATAGTCCTGTAACTCTACTCTAGTGACCTCGGTCCTCGGTCCTCGATGATGATATTACCCCAGCTCGCTCTGCTCTGGGACTGCTCGATATGCTGGCTCAGAGCCTGCCTCCTAGCCAGGTCGTAGTGCCCCCGCTCCACCTGCACTCTTTGGGTCAGTACTTCAACAACACCAACCCCGACTGTCGTCGTGCCGATTTCCAGATCTTGTTTACCACGGGTATGGCCGACTGCGGGCCCTGGTTGGCTGATTGCATCGCTTTGCCCGCGGTCAGTATCTTGATCGGTTGTCAACGGCCAGAAGGAAGTGGTAGAGGTATGCTCTTCTAGATTGCAAAATTAGAGGTCCACTGGTAAGGTTGCAAGAGTATTTTCTGGAATGAATGACATAGAGAGAGGATTTAGGGAGTTATAGAGCCCGTACTGGTTATCAAAATCTGCTCTCGCTGTCTTCTTGTCTCTAAGGGTTAGAGCAGGAAGACCTGATTCAGGCGTCCGAGGGTGTTCGACATATTATTGTCAAATCTAAAAAGAAGAACTTGAGGCTGTGAGATAGCATCCGAACTCGCCGAGGTCAAAATTCTCAGAAGCAAGCGCATTGCAGCAGCGCATCCACGCCTTCGATGCGGAAGGGTTGCTGGTGTATACGCAGAGTTTGTGCGTGCATAAAACACCATAGCCTGGACTTGTGTGTGTACAGGAGTCGAAGTAGGGCACGATCGGATCACTGGACCCACACTGTCCACCACCGGGCTCGCGATTACTGGACAACGAGGACGTAGACCGTAGAGATAGACCAATGAGCCGGTCAATCAGTACCGGTATTGGCAGCGAACTCGACCAAGCCAACCCTGCAGATCAGTTTAAGTCTTCTCTTCCATGGGATAGACACATACCTCAGACGAACTGGGGGGCAGCAACCGCCGCGGCGAGAGAGGAAAGAGGCGGGGCACGGGGGTCCAGCATCTCAAAATCAGCCTACGCCGAGAGCGCCCTAAATCCTCCCTGACGGTGATTCTATTAGAATACTTACAGATGTTCCAGCCGGGCGAACCCCTTTTCGTAAGCATATCTTTCACGGGAGGAGAGAGTCGGATCAACCGAGGAAGGATAGTTAAGCAATCGCCCTGTCAGCCGGGCTCGTTTTGCCTCTGCATGGGCCACAGTGCGACCAAGAAACTCTTGTTTGGTCATTTTCTATCCAACAGCGTACATACGGCCTTTTTTGGTATCATGGAGGCGATGAAGCTTTGGTTCTTGCTTCCCTTACACAAGAAGAAGAGTGTAAAGAGGGACCATCGGACAATTTAAGACCATCGGCGAACTCACTGCCATCGGTTTTTCTTCGACAAAGAACGAAACCGGAGCCATACCAGCCAGCAGAAGCGAGGTTGGAGGAGACGCGGACCACTCCCCCAGGTACTGCAAGCTCGATGTTGATGACGCATGGGGAGATGACAGGCAAGCACAAGCGGCTCTAGTGGGTGTAGCGAGCTATATATACCCCATAGCTTCTTATAAGCTACTATGTGAACACTGATCAAAGTGGACGAGGATCCCATTTCTAAGAGTACGAGAAGTGGTAGTCATATAAGCTGTTTCAGTTAAAAAAACGTCCTAGGATGGCTTTTGACTCAATTTATACCGTTACACTAAGTAATTCTGTGAATCACTTTTGCAATCGTACAATTCAATCCATAGGTAATTCACACACGCGTAGGAAACAAGCGAATATACGCAGTCCCGATAGCAGCCTAGAGTAAATGATTAACTTCCTCCTGCATAGCCTTCACCTACCCAGACCCTTCACAAAGCTCCCGAATAGCTTCCCTCAACTCCGTCTTTCCCCTCCAGACTCGATCACTATTTGAATTCTCCGTATTAGCAGGCGCCATAATGCCTCCCGGCAAAAAGGCATCGGTCATCTCAGTGAAAGCCTCAGCCACGTTTTTTGGAAGGAAACCCGCAAAAAACCGCGATAGATCTTTTCTCTCAACAAGTCGGAGTTCAACGTCCTTGCCCACAGCCTCTTCGAAGGCCTTTTGCACATCCTTTGGCGTATAGGATCTCGGCCCATGGACGTCAACAATGTAGGGTCGTTCCGGAATATCGGGCTTGAGTAAATAAGTTGCAAAGGCTTGGCCCATATCTTTGACTGAGACCTGTTTTAGGTATTGATTAACATAACAATTTCGTGTTTAATATAGAAAAGGAAACAAACCATAGGGACCTCGAAGTCGGCAGGCGTGATGCACGAATAGAGATGCGGCTGCTCAGACTTTGCCGTCTGAACCGCCATAGCCCAGTTCTCCATGAAGTAGGTACATCTACATATGACGACCTCTGGCGCTGCATCCTTCAAGATCGTTTCGGCGATATGGTTCGTCATAATTTCACCCTAATCGCCTCTTTAGTATCTATTTTCCTTCAAGATTCGAATGGGAGACCCACAGTCCCCGACTCATGTTCAGCCCCCATACTAGAAAGCAGGACCAGACGCTTAACAGATCCAGACTTTTGAATGGCGAGACGCGTATTTTCCGATGCTGTCTTTGCACAAGCCAGAATGTCCGAACCATCGTATCGCGGCGGGGTGATTGCGAGAACGGCGTCGACACCGGTGAGATCCAGGCTCGTTGCGTCGCTTACATCGCCCTTCGATGCTTGGAAATGAGGGTTGGAAAGAAACTCTTCTGGTACTCGGGAGAGATCCCTGTATACGCCTTTCACGCTGATAGGCGTGGTGATTTGGGTTGAGTTGAGTAGGGCGCGGATTGCCGCCTGGCCTGTTTTGGGTGAAGCGGGGACTACGGCGATGAGCATTTTATTCGTAAATTGTGTACACCACTAGTGTGGAGGTTGGTTGGTTCGTTATGGGAGTTGGCCTGGAGAGGAGGACATTTGACGTGGTATGGTATGATCTAGAATTCTCTAGTCATCGCCTCGTATTCGGAGTTCGGACTGCGGGGCAGGTTACAATCTCCCTGGTTGTGACGAACTTTATTGATTCACACGTACTTCGGATTATTGTTGTTTCGACTTTGGAGTAATGATGTAAATGAAAAATGTCTGGTTCGCCGAAGCAACAACCTGGTAAACAGGGTTTGAGTGAAGCCAAACAGGGTGATCGCAAGGAAAAGGCAGGGTTGCCATAATTGAGTGGCTGGATCGATTCTGGGGTGGCTTGGAATATATCAATACTGTGGATTTTTATTTATATGCCAACTCCTGTCGCTAAACCTGTCTGGAGAAAGGGGAATCTCTGAAATAGCAACCGAAAAGGAACAAAAGGAAACGAAGAAAACTTTGGACAAGAGAGGATACCGGGCATTCTATTACATATATATGGGAACTTTTGAAACTCGAAAAGGCACCTCAAAGAGCAATCTGAAACCGTGGATGAGTCCGAATAAACTCTCCATACTTCCAAAACAGCAACGGACAGGCACACATCGCGAGCGCAATAAATGCCAACAATGAGTTTCCCCATCCCAGGCCAAGCGCATCGTACATGGACGGACCAGCCAGCGGGAGCACTGCGCCGATTAAAGAACGCAACACCGTGGCAGCAGCGGTGACGGACGCGGCATGCCTCAAGTACGAGTCCACTAGGTACGTATTCGACGCCATGAACACAACCATGAGCCCGATCGCAAAGACGCCCGTTCCCAGAATCGGCACAATCCAGTGAGTATGGGCTTGCGCCGACCAGCCATACCAGAATAAGCCGGCTGGAATTGCCCAGCTTCCGAATAGCATTGGGAGAAGACGTGATTCTGGTTTGAAACAGCCGCGTGCGGTGAGACTAACAGCGATGCGGTTGGAAACCGCTCCACAGATTCCCAGACCGAGAATACTTCCGATACCGAAGCCCAGGTAGGCAAGACCGGCCAGACCAGATGAGAAGCCGTATGTGTTTCTGAAGATCGGGGTCAAAGTGGTGAACATCAAGTATAGGTACCCGTACGTGACAGCTGCGAATAGGGAGAGTAGGAATACAATCGGTGAACGGAAGAGAAGTTTCATAGGTCGCGAAAGTGCAGCTATGAACAGCTCTTTGGTGATCTTGGTGTCGCCACGGGCCGAGCGAAGATTGGGGTTGCCGGTCTCTTTGCGCAGTCGCTCAGTCTTCCGTCGTAGAAGCACTGGGGCATATGATTCACGATAGGACAGAAAACACCCGATCGTCATGACACCGGTCTAGATTGTCAGCATCTTAGTCTATCGACAAGCGGCAGTAGAGCTACCTACCGCGATCGCAAGGACCCAAAACACCCATCGCCAGCCCACTGATTCAGCCAGGAACCCACCCGCAATGGGTCCGACAACAGGTCCCAAGATAGGTCCTAGAGCCCAGATGGCCATAATGCCGGCTCTCTTCTCCACTGGCACCATGTCGGCGACCGTTCCAGAGCCGATAGTGATGGGGCAAACGCCAGCGATACCTGCGAATAAACGGAACACGATCAACTGGGGTAAGGTTTGCGCCACTGCACAAGCAATAGTGAACACCAGGAAGATCACATTGCAAGCATGGTATAATGGAACACGGCCATATATCTCTGACAGGGGCGCAATGAGGAAGGGCCCTAGCATGTATCCTAAGATGTAGACGGAAACAACAAACGATCCCAACATTTGGTCGGTGGTGTGAAAGTCACGCATGACATATTGGACACCTGGGGCGAACATGGACGATGCTAGAGGGCTATTCTCCGTCAGCCCTATTCTCTTATCCTATCTACATCATATGCACTCACCTGACAAAAGTATTGAATGCCATGAAGACTAACTGCCGTGCTTTTTTGGGAGTCGACCAGTTAAAGGGGTTCGCGGGGTCATCGGGTCCATCCCAGTCGACTAGAGTCGTATCATCTTTCGGTACATTTTCAAGGTCGTTGTACGCTCCTGAGCTTCTATTTGACTCCTCCGCCTTGCCCCCTTTCTCAAGAACACTTGGTGTAGGCTCTGTCATGAGGCCTGATTACAGATTCTTCACCGGACGGCTTGCCGTAGCAAAAGGTTACACCGCAAGTGCATGTTGTTGACGGGAGATCGGCGGCTTATATACGGGGCTTTGGGCACTATGCATGGTAGTTTCCCTGCTCGCAAAAGTATTGAACCTGGCCCTTAGAAAGAAATCTAAATACCCAGGTATATAATTAAACGCCAATCACATCGCCGAGCTAAGTGAGCCAAGGCGTCGGGGTAATGCTTTGCCCACTTGGTGTGAGATTGGAGGCCGCCTCCATTGTGATTTCGTCCTGGTGTGACCTGAGTATGCAGAGTTATGTCCGTCTGACTCCCCTTTTTATCCTCGAGTTATGCAGTTTATGCTCCAAATTTCGGCAAGTGGGCCTTACCCCGTGGCATCGGATAAAAGTTTTTCTGTTTGTCTTCGTATCGCGTATCCTCCTTATTCTCCTGCCCCTTTCGGACGGTCCATTTCTAAAGCCCTAACGTCCCTGGAGCGACGGAAACCTCCGTCCTGATATGAGATTTCATGTCATAAAAGCCGGCAGGCGGCCCAATATAGAGGTCTATTTATTCAGGTGTATATCGCAAATCTCTACTTTCATGAGCCCCACGACCTTTATGTCGCCTAATCATCATCTTCCATACTTAAAAGGATTGACTCACGACTTTTTTTAACAACTATATCCCAGTCTGCGCTCCCTGCGAAGCGACGCGTATAGATCTTTTAGAACTTGTCATCTCACCGTCTTAAATGAATCTTTCCCCCTTGCATATCTTCCTAATGGTTGCTGTCTACAGACCTCTTCCAGCTAGGATGGATGAGGTTAGCAACTTCTCATGGACTATACCATATTCTTGAGGGATGTGTGTGGCTGAACGTTAGCGATGTATGACAGCTATTTTGGAGGAACGATCTCAGCATTGTTCGCTGCAGAAAGTGTTGTTAGGTCAATATTATCAAAATGATCTTAGCCACAACGGGTGCACAATGTCGACCTGTTCATCGTTAACACAACTAGTTTTCTTATAAAGATAACATGGGTATGCCGAGATATGCGCGCCCACTGTTCTCGCTAAAAGGTTCATTAAGAACAGAAAACTCAGTCAAGTTACTTCCGCTGGACTTTTAAAGAGAAAGCTTTGAAGTTTATCACTTGTTTCTCACCTACAACAACCGAGCATATCGGCTGACTCGTTACTACAATTCAATTGCACAGGTTGCTAATTGGAAGCATAAAGTAAAATGCTCATTGCCAGTAGAGGTAGAGTGCAGCCAAAAGCTCCACATGTGTAGACTAAGACTGCACTTAGGCCTAACAGAAGCTTATGGGTCTCGCAAAGATATATTACTATTTTTTTCCCCCGAAAAACATAGTCTACACATAGACCTCGAGTTTCCTTCACTGCGGTCTATTTTATAGCGCCCTGGTAGTTTTAGCCTCAAAATAAACTGATAGATAGCATACAGACATACCACCTATCCGGCAGACATCGAAATGACAAAATGGTAAAATTTCTAGTTTATTGAATTAGAAACATACCAAAAATATAAATGAATAGGCAAGAACTCACACTCCTCAGGCCGAGTCAACGTGAACAAAGTCTTCTCATCATCCGGCACATCCTTCACCAAATGAATCGTCTTATCAGACGACTCAGCAAGGAACAAGTCCCCCGACTCATCCGAGATCTGGTACAAGTCCTGACCCCGCTTAATTGGCTCGAAAATCTGAGGCTCGGTGGAAGTGGTGCAGGGAGATCCGTCTTCGTCACAGTTGAGGTAGTCTGCCGAATCCTGGTTTTGGATAACGACGGTCTCGGGGCCGACGCTGTTAAAGCCCCAGATCTGGTCACCTGCGCCATAGATTGCGCTGAAGATTGCCGGGTAAGTCCCATTTGGAGTCAGGGCATTGTCGCTTTCTGTGATCACGTAGTTTCCTGTTGCGGATTGGGCGAGTGCTTGGCCACTTAGGGCAATGAGAGCGGCGAAGGAGAGGGAGAATTGCATGGCGGTAGATTTGGGAAGTTGAAGACGAATAGTCTTTGTAATTTGATAAGAATTAGGCAAAGAGACAGCTTTCCATCCCTGAATGACGGAGATGAAACGAGGAAAGAGCAAAACTTCTTGCTGCAAAGAGCCGATGTAATTTATAGGTTTCTTCTTGATATATAACCCCTTGCTCGACTAAGGGGCTGACATATCATAATTGGGATAGTGGAATGTAGGGATGTGCATTTTTGTGTTAGAATATTTGGGTGGAAATATACTGATAATGTCGATCTGTTTAGATTTATCACTTTCACGATATCTCAGTTGAGGATCTATGCTGCAGATTTACTTGGAGGGAGTTTGGTAGTGATGATCTACTCCGTATCAATCCCCAGATTACTCACTCCGCAAACAAGTAGGCAGGAATAGCCGAAGTGACAAGTACTATAGTGAACAGTTCTTGTACACCTGTCTAATACGGGTGCCGCTGCTTTTGTGAGAGTACTATATAAATAATTAATAAATGCTCCAAGAGTACTCTAGATTATTTACTAAGTACTTTTTAAATATATATCTACTGCTCTAGCTACTTCTAGTGTAATTACTACCGTAGTTTTAGTGTTTAAGATATATATAGCAGATCCTGTCTAATATTAGGTATTTATAAAAGTTATTTCAGCTACTGAACAAGTCATAAATTAGATAACTTATAATAGATATGATCCGCTGGGCGCGTTGATACGACGCGAGATTTGCTGTATACAGCTACCATTGTAGCTGACCATGAATGCGAGAAACAATTTCATGGAATGCTAGTATCCAGGCCGGCGCTGAGCAAAAGACATACAGCTTTGTCCCAGCAACCCCGATAAAGTTGTAGAAAGGGGGTATTAATCCATTTTTCGATTACCTTACATCTAAGCAAAAGTTCCCTGCTTCTACCCAGTACTTGACTAGCACACAAGCAAAGTCACTAATAAAGGTAATGCGAAGACCTGCAGTTCGGAACCGAGCCTTTCACTGGTGGCCCAGCAACTTTAAGGTTCCTCGATGGACTGCCAGTGTCAACTAAGAATCTGAAAGTGCCATGCCTTCTTCCTCTCTAGGGCTGGTAGCCCACAGCCAAGTGCAATTAGCATGGTCTGCTTACCCCCACTGCCTATGGATGTCTTCGATTGCTTCGGAACCTGGGGGCTTGTGGTTGATTCTCCCTATAAGTTAGCCTTGGGCTTGAAGAGCATTTTCAATTTTCTTCTATCAGTCACAGGAAGACTTTAGGCAGCGAGCAATCATGTGTTTTTCGCAATCTACTGTTAATATAGCCATTGTTTTTACTTGGTACTCGCTCACTGCTCTGGCTCGCTCCCCTGCGCGACCTTATTTGCAACCTTGCCTTTATATCCTTACTGACTCCATGTACACAATATTCAAATATGAAAATGCGGCGTCTCGCATAGAAGATAGCACGCATTGCAACCTTAGATCCTAGAGACCTAGCCATCTCCCTCTCATATGGCAGGGACCTGTAAATCATCAATTGCCTCAGTATGTTTTGTACCTTATCCTGTAAATTTTAATATATCAATTTCATCGCAAGCTTAACTTTGTCACAGTGAAGATAATGGCCACAGAAACCTATAGCGGTGGTGGAAAGGGGTGGGCCTTTTTCTTCGCGTTTTGACCATCGCCTTTTCGATTTGCTTCCTGGCAACACTCAACGGGGGCGTTACGTCAGATAAGATTTTGATAGACTTCGAGGCCAGAGCTTCACAAGACTGAGTATCGGGATAAAAGTACGGGGCACAGCTACCCACTCAAATTCGTGGTCTCACCGGCATCGGCCCGCACATCCAAAACAATGTCTCAGAACTATAAAATAAATTCAAGTTGTGGAAAGAAATCTTTAACTCTCGTTTCCGGGAGCCCCGAGTCTAGAACCTTTTGTTCACTATGGTTTTGTCACTGTTGGTTAGATTTTGAAGAATGTGCTCTTACATCTCCCCATGACGAGAAACCTGAAGGCAAATCATACGTTTCCAAGGATTTCAGAGGCTGTCATTACTCGAACTTGACATGCATACAATAGGGTTGGTAGCGGCATCTCTGGGTTTTGGAGTGAAACATGGGTCAAGCGCCAGTGCCCTCTTCCCCCTTTCCCCACCGTGGGTAACCCCTACAGAGTCTAGAACTCTATTAACTGGGGCAAAAATAGCTTAATAAACACGATGATGGGTATCTTGTTTGGGACGTGTGCATGAAGGGTACTGGCAGCTCTGCCTATATTGTGTGGACAATCATACTGTGTATCCATATCGCTTAATCTCCCCAAAAGAATATCGCGTACACTAACCTTCTATAATATAATGATACTTATTGACGTGGTTGCCCCGATGATCGACGGAGTTTAAGCTTCATCAGTTCAAGATGGACCCGCAGAAATAAGAATCCGCGAACGTGAGGGATTTGATAAACAACTGCAGCCTATTCTGCTTTAATATAACCGGTTATAATGGAAGGTTTTTTTTTTTTTTTTTTTTTTTTTTATCTTTATTTCTGGCCTTATATTGTCTACCAACTGCTTATCAGTAGCCATAGCTATAGACACCTTAACACTATCGGCACCGTTCAGCCGGTAGAATCTGTTAGTCGCCTGGTATTGCGTAGAATTCGTCATATGGTGGACCAGTAAAGAAAATGACAGTTCTTCCCTGAAAAGGTTTGTACCTTACTGTGTTACACTACTTGGATAATGTGTTGAGTGGATACGTCGAGGGGGCATGTAACATGACCCGGTGCGACATCGATTAGTCCAAGAACAAGAAATTCCTCGGTTCTAGCTTTATCAAACGGAGCTAGTATCCTCGTGTCTTGTCTATTTGAGGTAATGCGTCACTCCCATGTGGTAACGATGAAGTTGAAGGGCAGGTGAAAGCCTGAAAGGTCAATATCGGCAAATCGAGGTGAGAGATGAGCCGAAAGGGATATCACCCGTTGCCTGTTGGGGTGCGGACGTTTGAGGACTGTGATGACCATTCTCCACACCAGTATTTTGCACCTGGCCAACACGTCGACTTTTTCAGTCAGAGAGATATTACTGTGAAAGGCGCTACTACATCGGGAACTCAGAATCCCCCGGCACTTTTACTAATTCTGGGTAGTGTTTTGCAATAATCAGCACATTCATGATGCCTTTTCCTTTTTCGACTAAGCATTATACATCAACCATTTAAAGACATGACAACTATATTGACAAACCGTTCCATCCATATACACCGTAGTTAACCAAGTTCTTAACTTCGGTAACTGTCACGTTAGACATTTGCCGGGTTTGAGGTATGTGGATATTAGTAGTCTGTTACTGGCCAATCAGATGCGCTTTCTTTTCGATCGACAGTCAGACTGATACATCTTAATGGCCCTAGCATTCAAAGGAGTATGTTGCCGCTGCGTTAGGTTTAGGCTATTCTCTACCTCTTTGCAATCGTGAGCGGATTCCAGATTTAGGCTAACCTTGACACTTCCGCAGTGCCGAATGTGGAGAAGACCCGAGTTAGCGGAGCATATTAGGATAAAGGAGACACGGATTAATGCTTACAGGGTCCACCGGCCGAAGTAGTACGGATAGTTAAGCTAAGATAGCCAGTGGCCAAGGCCTCCTCAATCTTAAGCGAAATCGACCGGTTTCCTTTTCCGGTATGCATGCCGGGGATCATTTGAAGTGCTAACCCATTAGCAATTGGGTTTCAATACCTGTGCCCGTCGAGGTTTCAAGTAAACAGGGTATGGGGCTTAAGCTCGATATCAGGTAAGTTTATCAGACCGCAGGTCATGCCATTAAGTACCCTTCCGAATGGGCCTGAACATAGTGCTGCACGGGATACAATCATTTTACCCAGAAAGATTCACTTCACCCGTTTCTGCTCTACCTAGGCTTGCCTATATAAGAGCGCTGAGTATTTCGTATCCAATACAAAACAGTCTGCCTACAAGGACTATCCAAGCCACAATATCATTCGTTCAACTACGTGTTCATTACACATAATTTATCAACGCCATGAAGAACTTTGTTTCAATGCACGCAATCATTCTCGCGTGTTCAGCAGGAGCAGGCCTCGCTGCAATCACTCAGGGGATCTCTGAGGGCGCTTATAGCCGCATAGTCGAAATGGCAACCATCTCTCAAGCTGCCTACGCAAACCTGTGTAATATTCCATCAACAATCACCAGTGCGGGAAAGATCTACAATGCAGAGACGGATATCAACGGTTGGGTTCTTCGAGACGATAGCCGTCAAGAAATAATCACTGTTTTCCGTGGAACGGGAAGTGACACAAACCTGCAGCTCGACACCAACTATACTCAGGCACCTTTTGATACGCTCCCTCAATGTAGCGGGTGTGCCGTTCACGGAGGGTACTATATTGGTTGGATATCTGTGAAGGATCAGGTTGAGGGCCTTATTCAACAGCAGGCGAGTCAATATCCCGACTATAGCCTGGTAGTTACTGGACATAGGTATGCGATCTGGCCCCATCTTCTCATAATCCCCCCCCCTCATCCTCTATTGAGAGTCCTTCATTGGTCTAACGTTTAATGGAAACTAGCCTGGGTGCGTCGATGGCTGCAATCACCGCGGCTCAGCTTTCTGCCACATACAACAATATTACCGTCTACACATTTGGTGAACCTCGAACTGGTAACCAGGCCTACGCGTCATATGTTGATGAGACTTTCCAAGCTACAAACCCGGATGCAACGAAGTTCTATCGCGTTACGCACACTAACGATGGTATTCCCAACCTGCCTCCTACTTCGCAGGGTTACGTTCACCACGGTACAGAATACTGGAGTGTGGAACCCTACGGGCCCCAGAACATGTATCTCTGTCTGGGAGATGAAGTTCAATGCTGCGAAGCGCAAGGAGGACAAGGAGTTAATGACGCGCATGTTACCTACTTTGGAATGGCAAGCGGAGCCTGTACATGGTAGGAGCAAGTTTAACCAACCTGTAAGGTGATAAATACACAGACTATGTTCGGAGTGTTGGTTGTGCGAAGCAATTACACCAAAGGAAATAAAATATCGATAAGACTCCCATGAGGATAACCAAGAGCCTTCATCCATGGACCTTCACTTGCTGGAAGGGAACCTCTGCATGAAATACCTTTATCTTGATAATATTTTTCTCGTACGTAATAAACCACTACTTGACCTGGGTATTTGCAATTGTGGCGCCCGGTTGGATTGCGACCTGCACTCTAGTATAGGCTATGCGCTGTCAGATATCTTCCTCCCACAGCATACCAGCCCGTACACCCCAGTGCATGAGTTAGATTGTTGTATGAACTGCCCTTCATGCTTCACGAAGTGGAGCCACGACCTAGGAGGATTAAGAATGCAGAAGCACAAACTGACATACCTATGATTACAAACCTTCGCAGTACGTCCTTGCAAATTTCCTTATAAATGAACCATGCGCCCAGCCACATTCAGTTCCACCTGGCTCTTCATTTCACGCTATCTCAATTTCATTATATTTGGACTTAGGGCAAAATTGCGCCGGAATACAAAAGGTGCCACTGCCTGCCTCGCCAGTCCAACGCTTCAGCTCGACCATAATCTTTTCCCTGGTTTTTACATTTAGATCACGATCTAATCTCAAGGTGAGTTAGAATTGGTGGTCGTTCTGGGCAGGTAGGATTAGGATTCCATTGATGTACTCGGGGGTGGGTCGAACCGCCGAAACCTGGAATGATTTACCAATGGTGCCACTTGCTAGAGTAAATTAAGGTAGAAACGTAAAAGGAAAACATTAACAAAATAGAAGAATAAAGAGAAAGGAACATCATGGACACTTTGACCCCCTTTAGACCCACCATTGGAAAAGGTCTAGACTCTTTGGATGTGTAGGAACAACTGAAACGACGGGATACAATAGAGCAAGAATATCAGCACTTAGTCCGTATGGTGGGGCTGGTCCTGCTAGCAGCATGCTTAACAAGTCTTAATCTAGACCCTGAAGAACATTGGTGGACCCTATAGTATTTAGTCGTTTCGTGTCTCTTAGGCCTCACATGCCTTTCCCAGAAATTAGCCTGTCATCTTCCGCAGCTTCACCGCTGCAGGATCAGGCTAGCTTCGGCCTGAATGGGCCAACATGGGAACGTCCGCAATTATGTGGTGGCGGCTTGATTTCTTGATATGATAGTAACAGGGACCGCGTCGCGGGTCTGAAACCAATCTTATTCTAGTGTCTGTTATCGGCCCGAAGCCCGCGCGGTTAAAGTCCGGATATATCAGACTGAAGCCATTCTGCTGATTTTGGACTAGGCTTAAGGTTAATCAAGAGGGTATTTGAAGGTGTATTCCCTCGCCAGAGTTTGAATTGCCAAGTCGACAGCTGCTATCACATTCATACAAGTTTTTTACATCCAAGCTCCAGACATGGTTCATCTCAAGTCTCTCGCAGGCATTCTCCTGTACACCTCGCTCTGCATTGCTAGCAGTCAACAAGCCCCTGCAAGCATCAACAATGCTTTCGTAACCAAGGGCAAGAAGTACTTTGGCACCTGTGCGGACCAGGGCACATTGTCTGATGGCACCAATTCGGGCATTATCAAAGCTGATTTTGGCCAACTGACTCCAGAGAATAGCATGAAGTGGGATGCTACGGAGCGTGAGTATAAATGACACACTCTTATCAACACAGTATTCTCTGACCATATCTCTAGCATCGCAGGGCAAGTTCAGCTTTAGCGGAGCGGATTACTTGGTAGGTATCTATTGGAATCGTACAAGGCATAGAATTGCTGACTAGGCACAGGTAAACTATGCTGCCACAAACAACAAGTTGATCCGTGGACACACCTTGGGTATGTTGCAGACCCACTAGCGGTTGTATGCAGATAAACTCATAGATATAGTGTGGCATTCCCAACTCCCATCATGGGTTCAGGGCATTACAGACAAGAATACGTTGACTTCCGTTTTGAAGAACCATATCACAACTGTCATGAACCGTTACAAGGGCAAGGTTTATGCCTGGGTAGGTGAGAGTCTTTTGGACTTGGAGTTCCCACTGACGCCTATAGGATGTGGTCAATGAGATCTTCAATGAAGACGGCACATTGCGATCCAGTGTGTTCTACAAAGTCCTTGGGGAGGACTTTGTCCGTATTGCGTTTGAAGCGGCTCGTGCGGCTGACCCCCAGGCCAAACTTTACATCAACGACTATAAGTAATGACATTTGAGAGCAAAGTTTCCATTAGCCTGGGCTGACACTTCATAGCCTCGATTCTGCCAACTACGGCAAGACCACAGGTCTGGCTAATCATGTTAAGAAATGGATCGCCCAAGGCATCCCTATTGATGGGATCGGTGAGTGATGATGCATTCACTCAATCGTGTTCTTACTGACATCCCTGAGGTTCCCAAACCCATCTTAGGTAAGACCCACGGCCGCATTGTCCGAAATATACTAATGATGGCTTTAGTGCTGGTGGTTCATCTGGTGTCAAAGGATAAGTCTCACAAGCCCACTCCCCAACAATAGGACTAACATACCCAAACTGCATTAAACATACTTGCCGCCTCAGGCGTATCTGAAGTCGCTATCACTGAGCTGGATATTGCTGGAGCTAGCTCTAACGATTATGTGAACGTAAGTCGCGGAATTGTGCATTACCCGGAAATGTCTAACTGGACACAGGTTGTGAAGGCCTGTTTGGAAGTCTCAAAGTGTGTTGGAATTACTGTTTGGGGTGTTTCTGACAAGGTTTGTTTGCCATACATACTTTACGAATCGATGCAAGAGACTTATTTTCCTCAGAACTCTTGGCGTTCAGCCGAAAGCCCATTGCTTTTCGATGGCAATTACCAACCGAAAACCGCCTACAACGCCATTCTCAACGCTTTGTAATTGCGTTACCCTGTTATAATAGGGGTTTAGCTCCTAGACCTGTCGTCAGGTCCCCTATTTGTACACGAGGTGGAATCTGGGAGAAACCAGCACAACGCATCAGGTGATATCTATCATTGCTCCTGGATATTGACATTCCCAACTCTTTCGCTCATTGTTGTTATCCAATCACTGCAAGAAATATGAAAGTGCCATACATCACGACATATTTGTGTTGAGGTTAGATAGTTTAGCTTTTTCTGCCTGCGGGAGTAGAGATTTTAACTGGGACAGACCAGACCCTCACACCCAGTAAGGTATTTCTGGTCCAACGTCAGTTATAGGATGGCCACGGAAGCGACACAAATTGGAAAAGTACATCATATCACCTCCCAAAGCGGAACACAATCGATCGTAACTGCAGCGGTGTGGCGTGATTTCTCATGCTACAGTTCTTTAGCATTTCGCGAGGATGACCGAAATAGACTCATGTAGGCGTATAAACCCCACTCCTTGATATAAATCCATTAGTTCTCTCTCTCTCTCTCTCTCTTATATTTTATTTTTATTTTATTTTTTTCTAATATTCCGAGCAATGATAGCAACATAATTATTTACAAATGACGATTATCAGAATATCCAGATTATCTTTATCCCTGCCAGTCTCGGCCAGGATGCTGTGTATCCGGGTACCCTTTCACATTTCTGGCGACTTTCGACTATGTGGTATGTGTCTCTTCATAGGGCCATTTCAAACTAATCCTAACAGCTAGACGACGATGCAGTATCTGTATGTACCAGTAAATGGGTACGCTCCCTAGGCTCTTTCAGGAGAGTGGCAATCACTTCGACAATTGTACAGAGTATTTTGCGCTTGGGCTTCGCAGATGTCTTCGCTTATACGAGACAATAGAGAGTAACATCTTTCAAGTATATTCTCGGTAAACAGAGGATGCTACGGAGGACATCCAAAGCCATATTGGTGGGGTACTTTGCTGCACCGCGCGGTGAGACATACGAGGATCTCACATCGGAAGTAAATGGTCGGCTTGGCATCTCGGAGATGGATGGTTATTGTGTCATATTTTTACCATTTCGCGCACCGCGTGAATTTATGCAATCGGAGATAATTTGTACATTGAATAAAAGTCTTTTTGACTGTTCCTTTTCTTCCTTGTTTTGCTTCCCACCCTTCCTGGATATAGCTACGCCTTCCGGCCAGACACCATGCGCAGCTCCGGTACGTAGCCCTTTTCTTTCATCTCCACCACCAGGCGATCTAAAAAGGCGAAATATTCTTCTGGGGTCTTCGCAACGCCCGGAATCCCCTCGTCTACTCCAGTCAGCGTACATCTGTGCAAGGAACAGAAGAAATATTTACCTCCCATCAGCCTCGCCAAATGGCGAAAACTCTCCACCCACAGCTCTGCCGACCTATCGCGGTGGGCAGGGTCTTTAACCTTAGCGCCATATGGTAGAGGGTATCGGATCGTCGTCACATCTTCGAAGCCGAGCTCCTTCAGCAGCGGCTCCAGTTTATCGGCGAGATGGATGTCCATGCCGTTCCCCTCCGTCGCCCATACCTGCACCAACCCCAGTAGACGCTGTTGGGGGTGAGTGTCCCAGAACTCCGGGCGGAGCCATTGACATTCGACGAGTTGGATAGTGCCACCGGGTCTTAATAACGCTTGCAAATTTCGTACAACTTGGGGCCACTCGTCCTTTTTCAGAGCCCATACTAGCAACCTCTGATGAATAATATCGAAAGAGCCTTTCCAGTTCCAGTCCGACGGGAAAGGCTGCCGTATGTCGTGGTAGCGAAAGTCAATATCTACGCTGTCGTTGAATAGATGGGACGCGATATCCACGCCGTGCAGATCCCAGGAATGTTCCGGATAGCGCTTCGCCATGTCGTGCAACCAGACCCCTACATTGTTCAGCCTAGTCCATGATTTACAAGCTGGCTACGTACCATCCGCACATCCACTATCGAGAATTCGCAGTGGACGCCCTGTTGACGGTGGCAGAGTGAAGCCAAAATAGGCCTCGTCCGAGGCGGCTGCAAAATGACGATGCTGACGTTGGAGACGATCCGCCTCGGTGACATGGTGAGGCAAAAGATAACTGCCTTCCGTGCCCGTGAAAACCTCCGTCTGGGTGCTCATGGTTGAGAAATATGATTATTTTTATTTTCTTATGATGTTAGGATCTGAACTCTCCGTTGGAAAAACAGAAGGCATGCCATGTTTACTAATGATACGGGGAGGGGTTTTGGTGAAAAAACGTGACCCGGCTTACGCTACGGACTCTAGTGCATTTTATGACCTTCGGGTGGGCGATGCGCCCTCTTTAAATAGTAGGAAATTATAATCTCTCGGAGATCCGTGGTCATACCCACCTTTCTCCGGGAGATCATATTCAACTCTCCTCCGGTAGCCCTGGACTTGAATCACCTCGGAATACTCATTTGTATGTCAGTTTCGCCATGCCCGGTGGCCAGCAAATTCTCTCCGCGCGCATATTAGAATGGCCTGCTCGCACCAGAGCGGCCTCTGTGCCGCTCTCACCTCTCCAGATTGAGATTTTTTTCTGCTGTTCGGACGGTACTGCCTCCTTAATCGATGACCATCAGGATGGCGAATACTTCCCTCTCTGAGGTCTCAACATACGGTTGCGGGCCACCAGGGCTTTGTCAAGCGGAATCAGCTATAACACCTCCCGACCGCCGACGTGGCTCACCAGCATGCTGGTCAATCCCCGCAGGAGTATACACGGCTCGTGAGCTGGTTCGACGCTTCGCTCCCTTGCTAGATACAGTTGTGCATCACCTGGGCCCTGATCCGCCCAATACAAAGCCCGCACGCATTGTCCTGCTAGACAACGTCGCCGCCAATCTATCCACGGACACGCGGG
The DNA here is from genome assembly GCA_008274985.1 of Aspergillus sojae. NCBI lineage: Eukaryota > Fungi > Ascomycota > Eurotiomycetes > Eurotiales > Aspergillaceae > Aspergillus > Aspergillus sojae. The sequence goes on along the minus strand of CP035525.1, from coordinate 3,931,265 downwards.
AGTCTTCACTACCCTTGTACGATCTCTCAGACATCAGCCGCCGCGAGGTGAGAGACCAGGCCCACCGGATAGGTCAGGTACTTGTTCAATGGGCACGCGAATACACCGACGAACCATATGATCCGGACCTGTACCTGCGCGGTCCCGGCGATGGCCATCTTCTCCTCCAGTCCAGTCTAGCATTGATGTATTCCCGTTGCACCCGACCACATCATATGCAACTTCTCAGTGAATACATGCGCCAGATGGTCGTCCTACGCGACGCGCTGCTTCCCTTCCAAAACTTTTACGCAGTACCGATCCCAGTCGACGGCCGGGCACGTGGCATACGCCATCTCGAGGCACCACGGGAAAGGTTTCTCACCACCGTGTTCGCTGGACACATCACACAGGCCTCCGTCGTGTCCTTGGCCCGGGCAGTGCTTGCCCCGGACCTCCCCGTCACAATGACGGGCGGCTACGGCTTCCAGTATACGCACGGTCTGATACTCCCCGCCATACTGGCAGGCGGGGTAGTTCCATACCATTTGTTACGATATGTCCCCTCTAAGATGGATTCCTCAGCAATGGAGGTTCTCTTTGACTACCATTTCCCCGATTACCATGAGGCACCGCGCCATGGCATACCGGCAGGACCGCCGACGATATTAACACGCTATCCAATCGACCTTCCAAATCAAAAAGAGGAGCTCCAGACAGCCGGCATAGGGCTTCAAGCAGGGTCCTCGACGTCAGCTGTCCGGGGCCTCGAGCTGCGTCTGGAATTCAAGAATGGCGACACGGCAAGGGTAGACGTTGGGCAAATCGCCCGCGGACTACGGCACTCATACGAGGCACTCGAAGAAACACGCGATAGTACGACAAACCATACCGTTTTCCTGCACTCTGCGTCCGAGATCCTCATCCAGCCCGGGTGGGGACTGAGCACAACAGTAACGGCTGGATTCCATGTCATACCAGTCGACGATCCGACGATTGCGCTGGCTTTGTTAGGGAAGTTGTACCCTCGGAACGTGATCCTCCTGCCGAACGACGAGCAATTAGGACAAACAGATGATGTTGGGGAAGACTCGGAAGCGAAATTTGTCATTTGGGGAGGGTTCAAAAGGGGCGGACTTAAGGGTGTGTTTTAGGATGCACAAAGTTCATTCCTTTACACTGCCTTTTATCATCTTCATCCTCCTCTCGGCTTCCCTCTTTGTCTTTTCTCTTCACTTGTCATTTTACATATACTTGGTGGCTTGCTTTACTTTTCTTGCATGTCCAGACTCTCTTCCGACATTGATACCAATCACACATAGTCCAGAACCCACATTATAGACCAAACCAAGCACATATTAACATACCATCCTCCACCTACACGTAACCAACAGTAGACTCAATCCTGTCTCGTAATATTCTAGAAATCAGAAACAAAAACATATAAGACAGAGCGAACCACACAAGCCACCTATACCCAACGGACTATATCACTGCCAAGTCCCATAAACTCCTCATCTCGCCTACCACCCATCATTAAAGTGTATCTCGGGCCAGAAAGTCGAGGTGCGCTTTTGGCCCGCACCCAGGCTGGGCTTTGGCGGTGGAGATCTTGTCTGGGATTGTTTTTTATACTTCGGTGAATTCCGTGTAGAGAAATAGCCTTCTAAGGATGGTGGGTTGGATGCTTACGGAGATGGTTCGGTGTGCGTAGAGAAGGGTTTTGTGGGTGGATAAATGAAGAGAACAAGTGGTTAAGGTTGAGAAGAAGAAATAGGGCCGATTTTAAAAGTATGATCGAAGAGGAAGTAAGGGATTTCAGTGGCGTATAGGTTGACATCCTAAATTATTCAGTGAGTAATGGATTACAGTAGGACCAAGATATAAGCAACTTTATGTACATAACCTGACATCCATAATCCACCCTCTATAGTGGTTTAGCCCTGCTAGTCTTCAGGCAGGAAAACTTTTGACTAAAAGACTAACAGAGAAGCATCGGTCAGAAAGCAGTGATCGAGAAGCCAAAGGCAAAGGTGTGTAGCTCACCATGATTACGGTATCGTACAAATGGAGTCTGTGTTTGCTACCGCTGCCTTTGCCCTTTTTTCGGAACTTCGTAGGCTCCCTCGTTGGTATTGTAAGAGAAGCGGCAGGTTTGAAGGGAGGCAATTCTCGGCAGCTGCCTTAACCACATCATCGGGTATTGGAAGGTTGTTGTTTTCTCGATAGTTTAAGAGAAACTGCAAGTTTTGCGGCCAGCTATCCATAGCCGCTGCCTTGATCACATCATCAGTGATTGGTAGGCTGTTTTGTCGATAGTTTAGAAGAACCTGCAGGGTATCAGGCCCGTCACACATAGCTGCTGCCTTGACCACATCCTCAGTGATGGGTAGGTCCTCTCCACGGTATTCTAAGAGAAGCTCCAGAACTTCACATGCCGAGGGAGTATTTACCCGTACTTGGCGATTTCTTGCAGCTGCCTTGACCACATCTTCGGAGATTGGAAGACTCTCTCCTCGGTGTTGGATAAGTAAATTCATGACACGTTGTGACGCGTTTGCCGCTGCTGACTTGACCACGTTTTCAGTGACTGGCAGACTCTCTCCTTGGTGTTGAATAAGTAATTCTAAGTATTCCACAGCATTGTTTGATGATACTGCTGCCTTGACCACATTCTCAGAGATTGGTAGGTCTTCTCTGCGGTGCTCCAGCAGAAGCTTCAGTATTTTATATCCCAGAGGTTTACCCGTTAAGGTGTCCCTTACTGCGGCCTTGAGCACATCTTCGGATATCGGTAGACTATCTCCTCGGCAGTGAGTAAGGTATTTTATGAATTCATATCCACTGCTCCCACCGCCTGCTGCTGCTGCCTCGATTACATCTTCAGAGATAGGTAAACTCTCTCCTTGATGTTGGATAAGATATTCCATAAATCTACCCGCAGCGTCTTCACAGCTCGTTGCCGCTGCCTTGACCACATCTTCAGAGAATGGAACATCTCCTGCGCATTGAAACAATATACGTTCCAATACTAGAACTCTATTTTCTGCAAAATATTTCTCCAATATCATTTGGACAATGTTGTTCACGGTGAGCGCCATGTTGTATAATCTTGTTTCCGCCGCGTAAGCGCATTCCTGGTATTCTGGTGCTATATTGATGAGTTCTACCGGGTCTTGCAACCCAATATTATTCTCTGCGCCACTCTGTGGTATTCTCCATGTAAGAAGAATATCGTAGATGAATCCACTATTCGAATGCCATTCCAGAGACTGAAAGTCGTAAATGCCTTCTGCTCTGGTAAGTAGCGTTATTGTAGTCATGACCATCTCGAAATGGTCTTTGCACAGTCTGATAATGCTCGGTGTTGAAGCGCCTTGCATCAGGCAGATGATATCTCCCTCCTGGATTAATTCTTCGGGAGCTCTGAGTATCCATTCATAGTTCGAAAATAATTTGCTATACAACCAGTCAACAGTATGGTTCAATACGCACGAGACATACGCTAGGTCATCTTCAGGAGTTATCCTCCTAACCGAATCAATATAGCCGAATATCCATCCCTTGCCTTGTATTACTGCCATATCACTGCCAGGCCATGTTTGCACCGAGCACTTCCCTCCAAAAAGGTAGGTAGTGACCTGCTTGAGGACATCATTCCAAGGGAGGGCATAGTTTGGTTTCAGAGCAGGTGTTCTTGGATCCTCAGCACTCAAGCCCAACAATGCATACACTTTATCATGCTGCAGTGTGGCATCGTGGTTTTGGTACATATCAATCAGTTCGCCTATGGAGAGGGTTCCACGCGAATCAGGCCGGTACTTTGGCCGGAGAATTGCGTCTCTCATTAGGTAGATGACTGGGTGAATATGACGCAGCAAGCTAGAAGAAAGCTCTAATTTGCCGAAGCCTTTACAGAATGTATAACCATTCATCTCGACATGCCCACACATAATAGAGATGCATCTCGCGACGCCAACTTCCTGAAGCACCTAATCTCATTGTTAGTAATATTTAGAGAGAATTTAAAATGGTTTCCTACCCATATTCGGCGAAACCAATTTCGCTGTAGCAGCATCAAACATGCACCATGGTCATCATGTGCTTTCGTCATGTTTTGGGCGTTGGAGGGCCCATCAAAGGCTGACTCGTCGGTGATGAATAACTTAGAAGAGTTTCTATGATTAATACTGTCTCCTGCTAGACGCCGAATACTTTCAAACGCTTCGTCGCTACTGTCCCTAGCCTCTCCAAGCCAGACAATGACACAACTCGCTTGTGCATAGATCGTCCGCATAAGTGGGATCTGCTTGTTCTTTTCATCATTATCACTCTGGTTAATACAAATAGCATCGATCCATAAGATTCGTTCAAGCTGATGGTTTCTCAGACGTAACAGCGCTGCGTGGAGGTTTGGCGTAACTGTGAATTTACAGTCATTCAAGATGATTGACGGAGATTCCTCTTTACTGCTCTCTTCGCCGTCATACCATACATAGGAAAGCGCCTCATAAAGGTGACTTCTACCCTCGGTATTTGACAGATCATAATTGATGAGCTCGCCTCGAATTTGAGCGTTGCGATCTTTATGAGGGAAGAGACGAAGCATGCGGGTCGTATCAGGCTCTGGAGGAAGCTTTGAATACGTAAACGATGCCATGGTCCTAGAGGATCTTGTCAAGTTGAAGAAGAAATCAATATTTCTGTCGGACTGCACGTCTTGCTGTCTTTCAACTGAGAGCAAGTAATTCCAACTCTTCTTTTCGAGATTATACTATGCTGTGCGGGGGGAATCTCGTATTTAAATCCTCCTAACCTGATCTCTGTTGTCATGACTAGAGTGGGGTAAGTGGCCTGTTTCTATAGGCTGGGTGGTCCTTTCGTTTTCGAGAGGTCATATATTATATGTCAATCCCACTGGACTAAAATACCAATTGGCACTGTGTCGTGCTTTGGGTTCTACCCAACATGATATGTTCTTGGGTACAGGATTTAAGTCCACCTGATCCGGTCGCAGATAACACCCATCCGTGGATACCAGATAGATTATATGGAGAATGGCTATGTTAATCTACGAACGTAGTCCGGAAAAAAATTGGTAAATGAAATGATCTATTCATAATTCATATCTTTCGGGTACAGGTATCATAAGAGACATATCTAAATAACAACGCAATGCAAGAAAAGAAGGAATCTAGTCTATATGCCAACCAACGCCATCGCAGAACGAGATCAAAGAAAGAAACAATCCTCAGCAACTCAATTCAAACCATCCGCATAGCCGAGATAGCAGACATAGTAGGCAGTAAACACGAAGGAACAACCGGCATCTTGGGCATCTTAGACGGAGCCATCGACTTCAGCGCTCTTCTGTTGATCTTGAAGCCTGTTGTAGGATAGCTAGAGATGCAGTGGACACCACCAGTCAAGCGACGCAGACCGGTGAGTTTAGCCCGGGCATATCGTTCAATGTCGCGAGTGACTTGGGCAGTCCTGCTGCGGTACTCCGGCTTAGCAATGACAAAAGCAGTAGGCTCGTCGACTTGAGTCTCGGTGTTGCGGACTCCAACAACGACCACGCTTGAAACGGCCGGGTGTTCAAAGAGGATTGCTTCAATTTCAGCGGCGGACACGTGAGATCCGTAGCCCTCACCGACTTTCAGGAGTTCCTTGATGCGGTCCACGATGTAGACATTGCAGTTTTGGTCGAGGTATCCGTAGTCACCGGTGTGGAACCAGCCTTCGGAGTCGAAATCGCGGTTCGCTACTTCGTTGTCCTTGTACCCCTTGAACCGGGCGATGGCGTTGCGTACTAGGATCTCGCCCTCTTCGCCGTAGCTGCACTCGCGCCCCGTCTCGACGTTGATCACCCTCGCTTGGATGCCGTTGACTAATGTGCCGCTGGAACCAGGTTGCTTGGAGCACTCGTCTACTTGCATGGCCAGGAGCATGGTCTCGGAGGTAGCCCACTCGAGGGTAAGGTGCACGCCGCCGAATTGGCGCGAGACGGTGCGGCGGAGGTTTTCGTGCATGGGTGCACCGGCTGTCAAGAGCCATTTGACGCTCGAGACGTCGATATGACGAAGATCAGCACGGGCAAGACGAGCAGCAATGGGGGGTGTGATGAAGAGAAAAGTGATGTTGTGGCGGGCGACGACGTCGACGGTGGTTTCGTCAAGAGTGTGCTTCATGAGCACGACTGGGATACCAAGGAGAATGTTCAGGCCCATGTGAAGCTTTGCGTTGATGAAGAAACCCAGCGACAGAGGAGAGACCCATACATCGCGGTCCGGATCCGTATCGGCGGGAATTGTCCCCACCGTGGCCTCCATCGTGGCGATGTAGTGGGCGTGGCTGGTGAGGACGGACTTCATTGTGCCTGTTGAGCCGCTGGTTCGGTTGATGAAGGCATTGTGCTGGTCGACTTCTTGTGGGGTCTTCAATTCAAAGATATGAGCATCAGGATTCCCCATGGGGAGGAGGGAGTCAACGCAAGGCCAGTTTTGGTCGTTGGCGTCCAGCGTCATCACTGAGATACAACCAGCCAGCATAGACGCAACCTCGGTCAGCCGGAGCAGCTCTGAATCTGTGATGACCAGTTTGGCTTTGGCTTGTTCGAGACGAGCGGCCACGTCGGTTTCCGACATCTCCTTCTGTACGGGGATCGGGGCAACCACAGCACCGGCTGCGAGGATACCGTAGTAGGCAATGGGGTATTGGATCTGAGTACCTCTATGAGTATATAATCATCGATTCACAAGCTCGGTATAGTACATACCTTGTCCTTAGCAAGGATAGCAACGACATCATTCGGCTCGATATCATAGTACTCGCGAATCGCATCGGCGAATTGTCTGCTCTTCTGCTCAAGTTCTCCGAAAGTCAAGGTCTCATCGGAGCCATCGACACGATACAACACCCGATCGGTGGAATAATTCCTCCGACCCTGATGGAATATATAGTTGAAGGCGTCGCACGAAGGGACAGCGGGAAGAGGCAACTTGGAGTCGAAAATCATTTTGAAGGATATAAAGATATGGCGATGGAACTTGCTTCAACCAACACACAGCTCATACAAATAATTGGATATAAATCGCTTTCCAGTGATGATTCCCAAATCTGAGACTACTACTGAAGACCCTAAACCGTCGAAACTGGCAAAGTTATATACCATCCACAACCCCATTCCACACCACCCTCTCAACCACCCAATTCCATCCGCGACCATGGACCACCGCCCCCGTTCCCCCATCTCACCATGCAACTAAGCCTCTCAACGGTAATTCCACTGCATCCCAAGACCTTTAGCAGCAAAACACACGCGGCAAGGGCAGACCGATCCAGGAAAGTCCGAGCATAAGCCGAGCTGATTGGCCCCCATCCGCGATCAGGATCCACGACGTGCGCTTTCTGGAGCCTAGATCTCCAGATCGCGCCGAGATTAATATCGGTGCAAGGTGTGAAAACGTGTTTTCCCCGGTCAGGTCGGGGTTTAGGTGTCCCTGACTCCCTGCACCGCCTCAGATCTTCGAAGAGTTATCTGGCACACATGGGTGCCTCGTGGCTCGCTGCTGCGATCGTTCATTTGTTGCTTAAACGCGCGAACACGTGGCTGTTTTCTTTTTTGTGAGTGTTACCGCGTTTAATCGCTATCGTTGTTAGGGTTGGATCTACTAGTACTGTATTAACCTCTTCTACTGATCACAGGGTGGTAGGATTCTAGACGACAACGGGGACGATAACACTAGTAATGCTCTATTCTTGAGTATACAAGCGCTTACCTTCGGCCGACCGTGAAGATTAATTCTATCTATTGCCATAATTAGGATATCTTCATCTCATCCTTACAAAGTAAACCTACGCACAGATACTCAAACCCAGGCCGAGACATAAATAAAATTAAACGAGCCAGAAACCTCGAATTGACTTTTGTCAATCAAACCTGAGACCCATCCTACATAAGTCCAAACCAAGCATAACTTGGTAGCGATGATCATCGCCGAGCACGCAAGAACAACTCATCAACCTTAGCAGAGATAGTGGGGTCAAAAGAAGCGAACAGTGCACAGACGGGACGCTCGTATGCCTTATACAGACGCGGCCAAAGCGACATGCATAGCTGAAACATGTACTAGTGAGTAGCTCATATAGATACGATGTAGTATTCAACCATGTGGTCATCCTTTGCGAGAATCAGTGTTGAGGGCACTAGTTTGGGGCTAATTCGACAGGGTTTCGGCGTTGGGGGCGTCCATGCAGGACATTCGTTTCCGTTATGCTGGGTTGCAGAACCCTAGTAGTTAACGTCGGAGTTTATGTCCTGCGTACATCAACGGTTCGTGGGTCTGCTAAGGGGGCGGAAAATAAGACTCTTGCCAATCGTCATTTCCCACGTGTGGGTTAGTTTGGGATCCTCATGCCGGTCATATCCCTGTAAAACATGTGGCAGAATGGCCATGGGACTTTTTCCTGGTCCTATACTTGCTGTCATATTATTCGATTTGAATATTGTGGGTAGGTGCCATAAGGAGATAATAAAAGAGTATACACCAAGGGATTCGGCCTACTATAGTAGCAGCTGATAAGTGCGGCATAGAGTGATTAAAACCTGGCACATTATAGTGGCCGATATATATATCTCGGAAGACATACGAGCACGCTACATATCCCAATACGTATAGACAACATTCTCACAAATGTATAGGTAGCGGTAAGTGGATCTCTGTTTTAACATAAATTTCCGTCATAAAAGCATAAACTCCATATACCACTTCTGGATCTCACGGTTCGTTTACAATCGACTATTGTCTATCCATCAAATTTCAGTCCTCCTCACAGTCCCATCAGAATTCTCGTCATGTAGTATGTAATAATTACTCCATGCATAAGCAGCAATTAGCCATGCTGACAGCGGGAAACGTGGACAAGGAAGCACAAGTGTAACGGTCAGAGCACTAGGATCTGGATCCCAGGATGGCCGCCGCAAATCGCAACCGCTATTACTTGGTGCTACTAGTAGCGGGAACATAAAGGATCCGTGTGTCCGAGATGTTCATAACTTTTCTTTTGTAAAAGAAAATCTGAATTGGATGAGTAAGAGGATGATTATCCTGACAACGTTGCCAGGTCTAATGTTCAAGTATAGGAAGGACTACAAGACGTTGAAAAATTCTCAAGAGATACGGATCAGTGTCCCACCCGCCTTGACCACCATGAAACCCCTCGGAAAGACGTGTTCCTTTGACCAAAAATGTCCGTGGCCAATAGACGCGGTCTATACCGAAGATAAACTATACCACTTCACTCCGAGACACGTGGTGACCATATGAGTCCGAGTTGACTCACGGCAATCTTACGGACAGGCAAATTGGACTGGTAAAGGAGCCGAAAAATCATAGTACGTTTTGTTGGAATCTAGCTAATAGGGTAGCAGTGTATATACCCTTATTATGGAACTTGCGTATCACAGCCTGCCCTAATCATCGATCTGTGTACAAATGAAATCGTGTATATCCATGATGCAGAATTCGAGACAATAAAAAAAAGCCAATATATTGCGGCCGTAAATCATAAATCACCAAGAGAATCACCCTTCGGGGCAACCTTAGCACATGCGAAAATCAGTCGAGTAACGGGCAACAGCGTCGAAGCATCCAAGGTCCCTGCCTTGTCTTGCTCTAACAGCTCGCGCAATGTTCGGGGCACGGGAGGACTGTTGGCCGGCCGTCGCATTGCGTGTTCACGAGCCATCGCCCACTCCTCTTCGTCGCAACAGCGCCACATATGCTCCGTGGCTGGAAGGGGGAGTTGGAGGACGATGTCGTCGCCAAGAGGTTCAAAGTACTGTTCATTGAGTAAACGGGCCTTGGCCCCGAGAATGTTTATCATGTTAACAAAGAAAAAGTTCCGACGGAGAGATTCTGCATATTTCCACCGGTTCCAATCAGTCTCGTCGTAGTGGTGGGTCAAGAGCTTTTCCTGATGCATCTTGTATAACCGACGAGCCATCTGTGATTGGTTAGCATAGTAGTCCCGAGTACGAAATGGAGAGAATATATATAGAGAGTGCTTACCTTCATCAAAAAGGAACTGTGCAACTCGGCTGCTCGCTCATTTTCCTCGCGGCGCTTGTCGTTGATCTCCTTCGGGACTTGAGGCCGGACAATAGCTGCAGGCAAGAAATTATCTCCAAAGAGGCCCAGAATCTGGTACAGGCAGACTGCGTGCACTGCGGCCAGGCATGTCTCTGGGGTGTCGACGTGCTTGTGGAAGTTGCGAACGAGCTTGTCGCGTTCTTCGTTAATCATGCGATCTACAAATCCATAGCTCGATTCGACCGAGCTGGCATGTGCCGATACACAGGCCAAAGCGATTCCCATGGGTTCGGCCATACCGCCCATTGAGCAACGGTACAGACGATGATGCACAAAGGGTGACCAGAACTCCCGCTCCAGGATCATACCAGGATAATCGCGGAGCACGGTGAACAAATCTCGGTAGGTTTCATCGTAATCTCGCATAGCAAAGGGACCGACCTTCGGGACAAAGTGGTAGCCAAGGGTCAACCGCGGAGAATGGTCACCGCGGAGCAGCCCCTGTGTAGGATCGTTCTCCTCCCCACGAGAGGAACTGTCCCGATAATGGCTGTCTGAGGAAGAGGATGATAACGATGGAACATTGTAAGGAGAGTTTGCGTTGTAGGAATTTGCTGTCAATGCTCCTGGCTGGGGAGCATCTAACGGTCCCACTGGCTTGGAGATCTCATGTAGGGGCAAGAAGTACGATGATCCTGGGTTGGTGGACTCATCCATGGCGCCGGCGAAGGTATTCCCGACAGACATGGGATCAGTCAACGGCGTGTAGTCGTCACCCCAAGGAAGAGAACCACCGGGGCTAAACAGAGACCCGTCCAACGCCCGCACCATAGAGTCCATACTTGTGGTCCCGAATGGGTTCCATCCTGTTGCAGACATTGGGTCAAAGTGGGTGGGTGTGGTGGTATTGCATTGTTGTCCGGTCGCGGACAGCGGATGAGAGCCATTTGGGCCCGAATGAGGTACGTCGTCCAATGCCATGGCCGAGGAGGTATCCGAAATCCCATTCCGGTCCATGACGTTTGGGGAATGTGTCGATTGACCTGATCTGGATGAAGCGACCGAGGCGGATGACGTAGGAGGAGTGTCTTGAGGATCAGCGATCCGAGGAGGCAAGGATGTCGGGGGATAGTGGCATGCTGTCCCCATTTGGACACAACGAGCGCACGCGGGTCGAGTCATCGAACAACGTAGCTTCTTCTGCGCGCATATTTCGCATGATTTGCGTTTCGACAGACGTTCTTGGCCGGCGGTCTTGATACACCGTCTCCGGTGTCGGTCGCGCAGGTCGCCTGTGTGCCGTTAGTTATGTCCACTCGAAATACAGACAACGCAATGTCTCTGCGTCTCTCTATACATTGTATGGCCTAGAAGGGCTGCGTACGTCGACTGTAAGTCTTATTGCAAATTCCGCACCTAAAATCCCCCGACTGCGGTCCAACGCCGTTCTCCGGCAGCTGTGACGTAGTTGCTGGGCCTTCTGGACTTGAGATGGTTGACATTGTTTCCTCCACCGATTGTATTCCAAGTTTATAGTTCATTGGAACCTCTTCGAAAGCCACCATTGAGGGTCCTTGCGTGGCAAGCAACAGTACATGTGCGCGAATAGCGCAACTGGTCTGGGCAGCGGGAGGAGGGGAATATGAGACCAAATTCCAAACAGTTCGGAGATATGAAATATTGTTGGAGTAGGCCGAGACCAAGGTCGAACCTTCAGGCAAAAGAGAAATTTGGGAAAGAAACAAAGAGACAAAGGAAGTCTAATAGCAAAAAAACACGAGGGAGCGCGGGGATAAGTATGGGCAGCGAAGAAGATAGCTCGGGATCTAACCTTGAGCAGCACAGTTTAATCAGTCGGGCTTCTCTTTTGGCATGGCCTGTTTGACCCCAATCCTGGTTTGGGATTCCAATCCTTCTCTCGGGCTGACCATAAGCTAACCATGATTAATATTATGCTGCACGCCGCAAGACGATCTATCAGGTTAATTTCCTCTTTGTCGTCTTACGAATTTTAATCCGTCATTTATTATGTTTTTTTTTTTACCGAGTTTAGACTTTCAGGTGCCCCTCTTGACTTTCGGAGGCGTTTGATGATATGCGCGGCTGATGCTCACTAACGGACAATCTACTCGCTTGGCTTGAATCCTCGGCGTTGCAGGATGAGAGATCTCGATAAACGAGGGCTTTAATTACACTCCTGATCGGTGAGAACAACAAACTCGTGGTGGTGAAAGTGTCGGGACGTCTTCTCTTTCTTTTTCTCTTGTTGTTTTGTTCTGAGTTGGAACCCTAATGCATCGTCCATCAATCTGGCAGCAAGAGTAAGCGAGGTTGCAAACCCACTGCGACATCCCTGCACATGCTGAACCAGAGTCGTATCAGTCTAGACAAAAGTAGGAGAAGACCAGAACTAACTAATACTAGGGGGGAACAAGGGGCTGGAAGAAGGAGACGACCGTTATTCGCTGGCTAATCTTCTCGCTCACCTGTCGAAATGCACGGCCATTAGCGCCGGGCTAAAGACGATAATTTAGCAGTTCGGCAAGCGTTATCTTTTCTCCCTCTAGACGTTGACAAGGAGGCAGCTCCTAGCTCCAGTGTACCCCCAGTTAGGTTGATCCTGGTGATGCTATCTTCCTGGCACTACATTCTGCTGTCCATCCTCTTCATTTATGCACCTGAATTTCCCGTGGTTCTTGTGTGTTCTTTGTTCTCGACCCATAATAATTAAATTGTTACCTCGGGTCAGGGCCGGGAATCCGAACCAACCCAAAACGGGACGCCCCGTGCAATACGGCAATCGCCGCGATACGCTTTCGACCCTTCTTTCCAGAGGCATAGTATGTCCCGCCGATGCATTTTAGGAATGGGGATCAGTGCGGGAGCACATCGGGGACTGATCATTCGTGGATGTACACGGGCAGAGCGACGTGCGGACTGATCCGTCCGTTGATCCAGCCGCAGCAGATGAAACCCTAAGACCTAAAGTAGCAGATACTGGAGTAAATCAAGTGGGACGCTCCCATGAGTGGATCCAGCAACCCACTGCGATCCACACCTCGGACAATACAGCTAGGCCACCAGATACAAGTTGAGACAGGTTGTTCTATTCCAAGTACGCAGTACTTATGTGTCCGTCCGGCCGAAAAACCTCAGGCAACCAGAACCAAGCGATACGAAGAGTGTCAGAGACCCGTCACTCGTTACAGTGTATCCGTATGATAGGCTGACCCCTCAGGTGCGACAGCAATCAAGGATGAGTTAGCCATGGGTTCCAGGACTGTACGTGAGAGATCAAAACCGTCAACGTTAGCGTCGAGGCCGCATGGTCGGACCCAAACACTATGTCTATGGCGGAATTAAAATTTAAAATTTGTCTCTCTCGGCATCTTCTCTTGCCCCCTTTTTATTTTATTGAGTTTTATTCTTGGTCGTGCAATTTAAAAACTGTCGATGCCAACCAGTCTCTGAGCTAAAAGGACTAGCGATTTGGACAGCGTGGCGTGAACACACGTGAGGAAGAGACCCCAGAGCGTAATGAAGATGCCGATACTGACTGGACTTATCGCTACATAATTCCTGGACAAGAATAGCTCCGCTATGGGGTCCCATTTCTCTGCAGATGAGAAACTCGGAGCGATCTGGTAGGTTAAATTGCTTGGAAGGCTCAACATTCATTGCCAAGAGTTGGGTAAGCGGCGGTGCCGTCCACTGCATCTATCGTTATCCCACCCTATATGCCTAGCCCTACATGGCCAATGACGATCGACATCAATTTCCAGAAATAGGCATTGCTGGGTTCAATAACGCCACCTGTCGGTGTCATGCCGAACAACCACGTTGAATAATCGGTCCATGATACGTCCACTTGAATTGATGCGCCACAGCACGAGCCAATCCAGCACAGGTGATATACGGAGTACGAGCCTCAAGGGCCATTAGTGGATAAGAACCTGGCGGACCAACCCGCACAGGGTGGGACTGACGAGATGAAATCGACGTCTGTAATGGATTGACAGTTTACCCCCATCGCTGTCTGGTGGACGTGGATACGATCGTCAGCCCGTTCCCAGTGATAAGGCAATACTCGCATTCAGTGCACGTGTCTGCCCCTCCCTCGAGAATGAGAACAACCCAACAGCTGGTTTCGGCTCGTAGTTCGACATTCTAGTATACATGAGAGTGTCTGTAGGGTTGACAATATCCCCGAATGGAACCGAGTGTACATGTACATTGACGGAGACGGGCTACTGCCAAGCAAGATCGCCAGTCCAGCAAGGAATATTTGACAATATAGTTGGGAATGCTCAAGTGCTTAGCACATAGTTTCAAGCATTTCAGCTTCACGCGCCGAAAGACCGATAACGTCTCTTGCGGCCGACGTTGTGGATTTGTTCGCGAGCCCGTGAGAAGCACTAGAAAGGTCCTCGGAATTGCTCTCGAGACCAAATTGGTCCGATATATACTTGGCCGTATATAGAAAGATCGGCACTGTTTCGAGAAACAGAGCCAATTGAAAGGACGTACTTTTTATCGGGGATCAAGTGTCATGTCAGCTCAAACAAGATCTAGGTTGTGGGGGGGGATGAAAAGCACGGGTCCGGCACTTTGTCAAACACCGATGGGGCCCGAGGATGGTCAAATTTGTTGCACGCCCGGAAAATAAACTCTCAGGGTACGCATAGATAGTGAAGTACAAAGATCCATTGAGTCCGATCGTAGATATACGAAGCAAATTATCCACGCTGTTGATCAGACGTATACCAAGCAATACGGTTGGCCTGGGATGGCGTCGATATACGCCACATGGCATCAAGCACAAATCAAGCCCCAGGTGATTATCTTACGGGCAATAAAAAATCCTCAAGTATATAAAAGTACCCTCCACTGAAAGATTGGCGAAGTTAGCGCAATTACATCGCATGCGCGGGGCACTCTGGTGTCTTGGCTGCACAATAGGCTGGCCGTTGGAAGAATTTACTGCGAGACCTGGTAATGCTTCTTACATTAGGAATGCATTTTAGCCGAGCAAAGTCTCTGACAAAATCTTGTATATTTTATTTAGGGCGTCGCTCATGTAACTGTTAGTAGAGATCACAGATCGTAGTTCCCCGGAGAATAAATGCGGTGCGTATTGCCCACGCCTACATACAATACGCAGATCTATGACCTAGTTCCTTACTTGTTGCCCCGTAAGGTGTTATAAACGCTATGCAAACCTAATAATCCACGCGACTTCCAGGGGTCGGACTTAGGCTGCATTATTGCATCTTAATGCATCTTGCATAGCCCAGTGGAGCCTAATCCTGTCTTGAGGCATGGTATCGCAGAAAGGTTGGACCCGGAGCAGAGCGGGAGACGTGCATAGTTAGTGGGACAGCGACGCCCGGCGCAGGAACTATAGAACAAGCAAACGAATTGAGTTGAGTCCCTATGCTGAAGGATTTGAAGGATGCACGCTACGAGATGGTTTCCTTTTGACGGCAAGTGTCGGAATTGTATGTGAAAACAGATGGTGGAAGGATTGTATCACATTGTCTCTAGGAAATATATGAATATAATGCTCTGACTGGCTATTCAACTCGCTGAGTTCAAGCAAAGGTTTCAGCTGTTGCTTATTCCAGAATTTTGGATCGGAGATTATCCACAATTAAGACTAGGCGACGACATGTTTGAGTTTGATTAACTGGACATGGTTGCGAAAATCTGGAAACTCGGGGGAAGCTACTTGTTTTACCATGGAAGTAGCCTGTGAACAACTATACTCTCTGTAAACTATTTTAATTTTACCTCGACGTTCGGTGTTGTCTGCACTCACCCACAGCACAATAAGCATTATCAAGATTTGTAATGGTCGAGAAGGCGCCGCTGACTTCGTTGGGACACCAGTCCGAAGGAATTTTGATATACATATAAAGGTCTTCGCAAACCACTCAATATTTTGTCTAGTTATAACAACCAAGGAATACATAGAACTCTTATAACAATATTAATATATGGCAGCCACATCTACGTCATATTCTTATTTCCTAATAAGCCTCCGAGGGTAACTGGGACCTTCTACCTACAGTTCAAAACGTGAATATCTTTGTCCATCTCGCTACCATGACACATCATCTACACGACACCTGGACCCCTCAGTCCTGGTCTACAAAGCCTGTGGTCGCTCAGGCTGTAGAGTACGATGACCCGAAAGCTTTAGAATCGGTCATCAGCACCCTATCCACCCTACCGGCGCTTGTCAACCCGATGAAAATCGAGATTGCCCGTAAGAGCTTTGCAGCCGCAGCACAAGGCAAGGCATTTATAATCCAAGGGGGCGACTGTGCAGAAAGCTTCAACGACGTACACCTACATGCTATCCAACAGAAGGTCAAACTCCTGCAGGAGCAGTCTCGTCTTCTTGGACAAGGACTTGATCTGCCCATCGTAACAGTGGGACGAATTGCTGGCCAGTACGCAAAGCCCCGGTCGTCTCCCTTAGAGACTTTGGAAGACGGCACTATAACTCACGCTTTCCGCGGACATAATATCAACGGCCCTGGTGTGGAAGAGAGACGCCCTGACCCATATCGCCTGCTTCTGGGAGACTTTTATTCGAGGACGACCTTGGAAATGATCAGACATATTCAATCTACGCCACCTACCACGGGTGAAAGTTTCGTCCCGGCGCCGAGCTCCTTTCCCTTGACCCCGGAAGAGACAGATGTTACACCGTTAGAGACACCAACTGGAACTATCTTTACGTCGCACGAGGCGCTTCACCTTCCTTACGAAAGTGCTATGACCCGCGATCGTTACAATACCTCGGCCAGTTTCATCTGGATCGGTGAACGCACGCGGCAGCTGGACGGGGGTCATGTCGAGTACATCCGTGGCGTGCGAAATCCCATTGGGGTAAAGATTGGGCCAAGTGTTGACAGTTCAACGCTGATCGCGCTTCTCAACACCATCTGTCACGAGCCGCTTCTGTCAGAGAACATTGGCCGAGTGACGATTATCACGCGGCTTGGTGCAGATAAGGCCACTACTGTTCTTCCCCCTCTCATCAAAGCCGTTCAGGAAGCCGGACACACGCCTGTCTGGATGTGTGATCCTTGCCACGGGAATACACAGACTACGGAGGCCGGTCTGAAGACACGTCATGTAGGTCGCATGCTACTAGAAGCCACCCGGACATACCAAACACATCGAGAGAACGACTCGTTACTGGGAGGGTTACACCTCGAACAAACGGGAGATTTCGTAACCGAGTGCCAAGACGACGATACTTTGGACAGAAAGAGCAATTTGAGCAGTAATTACCACAGTTTATGCGACCCACGCCTATCCAATGTCCAAGCGTTGAGTCTAGTTCGGCAGTTTGTGGATTTCGTGCGCAGCTGGGAAGGGAAAGAAAAGCTTGGATATTAATTGGGGTTACGAGTACTAATGCATACTACTTTACAATCAAACGGTATTGATTTCGTCTTGCTAGCGCTTTAAATCGGTTATTTCTATGCAATAATGGATTTTCTTCGCAGCTGTTTACGTCTTACATACTTTTTCCAATGTTGCTATTACTCGAAATAAACTTCACCGTTGCAATTCTCTGACGAACTAAAGAATCCTACATGAAAAGCACGATGATCGCCATAGTAAAATAGCCATTGGCCGGGTCAGATTTAGCGATCATGTTGAATTTTTCACAAGTTAGGTTACTAGTGGCTCAAGCCGCCAGCGGCTCACCAAGAAACCCTCAGGACCCATTTTCCTTTTCCGCGAAACCGACTCCACAACGGCGCATGAACTAAAATATGACGACAGGGGGCCAGACCAATGGAGAGGGAGGAAATATGACAGTGTCTATGGAGACAAATAAGCAAACCCAGTCCGAATCTAGGCCAAGATCCGTGCCATCAGATCGCTTTTCGCGAGGGAAATCTCATCAGCGGCTGCCACCTAGGGCTGTACATGACACCCAAGAATGTCCGACGAAGCCCCCCGCCATGCCAGAGAATAGATCTGTTAAATCTCCGTATGGTCCATCTGAATGATAGAGTTTCAATTTTCCTCTGATTGATGTATGTTGCACATGCTCATTGAATTGAGCTTAGTGGATTCTTCATCTGAATCAAGCCCGCCGAGACGGATGTCGTCAACAACATGGCGGAACAAGTAGTTGTTTGCTCTAAACTTTCCACGAATGAAGATGAGGCGATGCGCGCGTTCGATGACGGGCGGGACCTTGACGTTCGAGACATAGATGATGCTACCAATGCTAGGTTGCTGAAAGTTATCGATAAGAACTTGTTGCCAGTGTGTTTATCCCTTGGAATTTGTCTTTGTGGCTGTCGCTAAGGTTTTATCGCCTATCTCGTAGTTATTATGTTTGATCTACGGTCTCAACTTCGTGGACAGTAAGATTGGCCTTTTTTCTTTCTCTTCCTTCCCCTAGCTTTTTCAGTAGACGTATCGATATGCTGATGCTTACTATGGATAGAAACCACGCTGTCATATGCTAGCGTGATGGGTCTACAGACAGATCTCAATCTCAGGGGCAATGAATATCAATGGCTGGGGAGTATATTCTACTTTGGTAGGTCTGAGTTTCGCCGTCAGTGACCTCCCATACATTGTACTCATGTTGTTAGGTTATATACTCGTCGAGTATCCTAGTAGTTACCTGATGCAGCGATTCCCACTGGCAAAATACTCATCATTCAATATAATCCTCTGGGGAGTAACACTTACCTGCTTCGCTGCGGTAAACAACTTTGCCGGTGCTGCCACGGTCCGGTTCTTCCTCGGGGTCTTCGAAGCAGTAGTTACGCCAGGATTCACCACCTTAACTTCGCAATGGTACACGAAACATGAGCAAGGCCGCCGCGTCGGCTTCTGGTTCAGCTGCAATGGGGTTGCAAATGTTGTCGGCGGCCTAATCGCGTATGGGATATCCCGAGGCGTAGAGCAACACGGGGCTTCCATCCAGCCATGGCGGATTCTATTCTTAAGCTTTGGCCTATTCACAATAGCCGTCGGCGTGGCATTTCTATATTATGTACCAGACAACCAGTGGAACTGTCGATTCCTGAACCCGGCAGACCGTGTCTTAGCCGTGCAACGCATCCGTGGCAACCAACAAGGAATCGGAAACAGACATTTCAAAATGTATCAGTTCAAAGAGGCGCTGACGGATCCCATAACCTGGGCGTTTGCATTCTTCGGCATTGCCGTGAATATCCCCTTTGGGGGTATTACAACGTTCTTCTCCCAGATAATCCGCAATTCCGGGTATACCTCACAGCAGAGTTTGCTCTACGCCACGCCGGGAGGGGCTTTCCAGACGATTGTTGTGATTTTGAACGGAATTATCAGTGATCGCTTACAGCAACGCATCTATGTCAGTTTTGTTGGCATGATTATTGGCCTTCTGGGTGCCATTCTCTTGGCCGCGTTGCCGTTAAGTAACAGTCCGGGTCGATTGGCCGCTTACTTTCTCACGCAAGCCAGCCCGACCGCATTTATCGCGTTATTATCTTTTATTTCAACAAATGTAGCTGGCGCAACTAAGAAGACTACCGTGGGAGCCATTTATATGGTCGCATATTGCGTTGGGAACATCATAGGTAAGAAAACCCCACCAAGGGAGAACGCCGTGTGCACCGACATACTGACACAAGGAATAGGGCCTCAGACCTTCCAACAAAGTGATGCGCCTCGATACATCCCGGCCGAGATTGGCATTTGCTGCTGCTGGGGAGCATGTCTGCTTGATCTTTTCTTGATTAGATATCTGTATTGTAAACGGAATGCCGAAAAGGCGAGGATTCGGTCCGCGCCTGGATATGAAAAAGCAGAAAAGTCAGAATTCAAAGACTTGACTGATCGTGAGAATCCAGAATTGGTATATGTGGTCTAGATGTCTTGGTCTATGTACACATAGATATTCTATAGAATGACAAGAAATGTACATACTACGTGTTACGTTCGGCAAGCTCTGGTTAGTTAACAGTTACACTTTTTCCCGGGGAGAGCAACCGCCTCCGAACTAGACTAAATTATCCCGCGCTTGTTTCATCAATCCCCCAGCCTATAGAGCCAAGTATCGCCGTCGAGGCTTGAGCGAACGTGTGCCGAGAATCTTCGGCGGAGGTAGGATGTATGTGGGGATCTGTGCTCTCGGAGGTATGTTGTCTT
This sequence comes from Aspergillus sojae, assembly GCA_008274985.1. Classification (NCBI taxonomy): domain Eukaryota; kingdom Fungi; phylum Ascomycota; class Eurotiomycetes; order Eurotiales; family Aspergillaceae; genus Aspergillus; species Aspergillus sojae. The sequence goes on along the minus strand of CP035525.1, from coordinate 3,911,013 downwards.
GCGGTCAATGTGCACCATGGAAGATCATAGTAGAGGCATATTATGAAAATCATTGTTTGCTTTTGTTTTTTCTTTAACTTGTGAGAATATTCAATTCTATAGTAGTATCTATGACTAATTTTACAAACCTTTAGATATTTTCCATGGCTTCATGACAAGCCCTTCTGGTTCACGTCGTCCTGCAGTTGTGGGGTAGTATCAATGAACACTATTCTCCGAGCGATTAGTTACATAGAAGTAATTCAACTTACACTGATGGCCATATTCTTAAGATATTGCAAATGGAGGGCATACCAAACCTTCCCATGAACGCTCAGACTGCAACTCATCCCGTAAACGATGAACCCCTGGACCAGTATCCACCAATTTCCAAGTCGGACTAAGGTGGACATGGCAGGACAACCATGTGTCCATGTGCCCCGAGCGTCCCAATCCACAGTGCCGGATCTAAGCTAATTGAAGTTTATTCCGCGTGGCTGCCACTTTACTGTTGGGGCTCCAATATCATAAGATTTCGGCACGGAGTGGATGGTATGTGCCCTGTCCATCAACCTCTGCAGATTTATCATGGCCGGAGGGTATAGGCAACACTTCGGATGTCCGTACGAGTATTCGCGGAATAAGGTGTTTGGTGATGGATATCAGGAGGAAAATGGACTTCACATACAACCTCATCAATGGTTATAAACACATTCAATGTCTCAATGTATGTAAATATCATCAACAGCAACTACACCACAATCATAACCATAAGAGCCAGAAAAGCAACAAAAGTCACTATAGTCTCTATCATATCAATCATCTTTCAAGTTAACATTATTCAACACCCACAATGTCTGCTCCTATCTTCCCCGTCATCGACTACTCTCGCATCGTCTCCTCCAACCCTATGATCGCAGCCCAAGAGAAAGACAAGCTGTTCCAATCCTTCAAAGACGTCGGCTTCATCTACCTCAAGGGCTTCAGCTTTCCTCCAGAGTTCATCGACACCCTCTTCTCCCATCTCCACAAGCTTTTCTCTCTCCCGGAGGAACAGAAGCTTGCCATCGAGGGCGGCGAAAAACAAGCCTTCCGCGGCTGGTTCGCTCCCGCTCGTACAGCCAAGAACCCCGAGAAAGCCGACCAGAAAGAAGCATTCGGGCTGGGCAATGACAAGGATGAAACGAGGCCAAACCGCTGGCCGACCAACTGGCCTGAGTTCCGCCGCGACTTCACCTCTTTCTATGAGGAGTGCTATAAGATGCATCTTGAGTTACTCCGCGCATTGACGGAGAAAGTGGGTCTCGATCGCGAGTCTCTCATCCCTTCCGTCAAGGCCAAGGATTGCTACAGCGCCTTGCTTCACTACTACGAGACATCATTGGAGAGCTTTGATACTCGCGTGCGTTCTGCGCCGCATACCGACTTCGGCACCCTGACCTTGCTGTTCAACGATAGCAATGGCGGCTTGCAAGTGAAGAACCAGGAAGGACAATGGGTTGATGCGCCTCCCATGCGCGGTCATGCCATCGTTAATGGTAAGATACTACCTTTACTCATATACTCAATAGCCTAGACACTAATAAGAGAAATAGTGGGCGACCTCCTCTCACGCTGGTTCAACGGTCAACTAAAATCCACTCAACACCGGGTCGTCCAACCTCCAGCTGAAACCCGCGAAACCGAAAATGGCACAACCACTGTCATCCCTTCAAGATATGCCATTGCCTGGTTTGGTCACCCCAACCGCGACGCAGTCGTTGAGCCTCTGAAGGAATGCGTTACCGCTGAGTGGACGCAGAAGTTCAAGGCAGTGGTCGCGGGGAAGCATGTCAAAGAGCGCATGGCTCGACTATTGGAGCACGGCTATCTGCCTGAGAAGTGGACCGATGACATGCATCGCAAGCCTATTGCTGTTTGACTAAATGTGCTTTGTGTTTTTGCATTGGTTGGTGTTTGCTTGCATATGGATGCAGCCTTTGGAGTTCGGGTCTTGCCTTTTTATTATGATGTTACGATACCCTCTTAATAACAAACCTATGGTCTAAGTGAAACATAATTCACCTCCATATATTGTCATAATTTAGAACAGTCGTAAACCGAGCTCATGACTATCTCGCTTAGCGAAATCATCCGGAGAGGCCAGAAAAGAACCCGTTTGCATCTTATGCCTCTCACTCTTGTTCAGCTCGATTCTAGTTCCCGATAGAGTTAATCATGCGCATTATGATTAATACCACATCCTTACGCTGCTTAGTATAGTTAAACCTTTTGAGACAATGATGACTAGTCTTTTGGCGTAAACCACCATCATCAAATCCGATGTCAACTACCCGTGGCCAACCAGTATGTGCCATTCTCCCATTGCCGGTATGGTACTAAAATGGTCATATGCCAGCATAGAGATATAGCCCTATGCATGCGATATCAGTGCGAGATCATGACAGGCCAAAAGCAATCAGCCATTTTTCAAAAAGATCCTTGCGAGTCTACATTTTATTATACTGAAGGCCTACCTCAAAGATCAGGCCTATAATGCCCCTGTCCCTTTTCGGTAATGATAGCTATAACCGTGTATTTGTTATGCCAATATAACTCCACATCGTATTCGAAGCTTAGCATCTTGCACGCATCCTACTATTGTGCTAACGAAGCTTAAGTATTCACCCTTAGTCTATCAATCACTGCAATATCGTATAGGAAATCAGCGCTAGCTAGTTGAAGACTTCTCCAAGCTCTAATACTAGCTATATTAAAAGCCCGTTCCACGAACAAGGAACAGTACATAGCATTCCCCAACACTGCCACATTCCACCCCAAAGTCGAATTGCCACTACAAAAAGTCCATCTCAGCTAAGGCGGCGCGAGAAACGGAGATAGCAGCCGAGAGTCCGAACAACACTCATCCAGTCAACTTACCAGCTGCCTAAAACAGAGCAGATCATCGATAAGAACTGCAGAATACCGAATCCGGGTATAGTCAAAAGTCAGTAATGCTGAGCCACCACCAAATCTGCGTATAATACAGGGTGATATGCAACTTGAATCTTGGCCTTACCAACCGGGACGGATCGGAGCAGGCATGATCCTTGCAAATACGAATACAGTACACCATATCGTCGTGTCTATTTCTCAGATGGTTTTCCTTTCGATCTACTGTATACTAAGTAGAGCCTGTCGGCATCTCCGATCCATGTTAGTTACCTAGAATAGCCGTCTTACCCCAAACCCCAACCCCATAAGGCAACCTCTACACCCCCTGTCCATCGTATCCCTTCTGACTCACTACGTATAAAGTAAGATTCTGAAGTACGTACACCGCAACTTTTCTCTCATCCCCAGTCCAACCAAGCATTATCACGCTAAACAAGACCAAGCACCACGGATCTTGGCCGTCAGAGAGCCTCATATTAGCGGAAAATTCATTCACGAAACTTAGCCTACAAAAAGGCCCCACCAGACTGCATTAGTAGATGGCCTAACGGCGTTAATCAGCTTTCTTCACGGCGCATGATCAAATAATTCCAAGGAACGAGTCTAGAAGCCTGTCGCAATTTCTGCTTGGAGTAATATCGGCTAAAGATTAGTAAGGAGCATCCCCATAGGTGGGGGTTGGGACATGGGCTGACTTGGAATTTGGACTAAAATACTTGATTCAGGCACTTTCGTGAATCATGTCGAATTGTGGGTCAGGGGGTTTTTGATCGATGTGGGTTTTACTATGGTTGGCTTTCTGGGTAGAAGGGGAGCAGGTCAGGGGGAGGGGAAAGGGTTAGCAGGGATTCATTCTGGATGGCGTGGGTTTGTGCTGGTGCGTGGTTTAGTTGGACTTCAGACTGTTGGACGAGGTAGTACAGGATATCCTCATGCAGTCAAATGGGCAATCTTCATTCCGCTAGCCGAATTGGCCAGTAAGATTGGACTAAACCCATAGATTTTGTTGATTGAAATATACACAGGAACTGATATATTTTTTCATTTGTGAGACTGGTTATCCAGAGCTATAATTCTATGGTTTTTCATCCTCCTGAATCGTGGGCGGTCTTCGCAGCACCTCGTGGAATGAAGTCCTTCTTCGATGGTCCTTTGTTCAGATGTGGCCAAATATACCTTGAATCTTTATATTTCGTGTCTCTGGTTGCATCAGGGCACAGTCCTCTCTTATTTACACGGTATAGGATTTGTGGACAAGACCATCAGACAGTAATGTACATTACATCCAAGCCCCTAGATGGATTATGAACTAGGGGGGCTTTTGCTTGATACATTTCACCAGCAAACAATGCTCATACTAGCAGAGTATCATGATAAAGGGTACGTGTAACACACAAAAGACAAATGAATAAGACATCCATGGTTCTCACATTGCCCTGCTTTTAGGGTCCACAGTGTCTGATGACAATATTAAGTTCTATCATAGCCTCTACAGTACGCACCCTTACATTATCGCTCCAGACTTGATTGTTTCTGACATCGCTATTCTATATATCCCAGTTGACACAATTCTTACTTCAATTAAGTACCGACACAACCATATTGAACACCATCACAACCGCAAGCCTTCTTTGAAACAGTGCTTTGTCTGGTTGCCTTTGCAAAATCCCAATGAATGAAAACAAACAATCAATCCAAAGCCATCATCCAAGAAGAAAGAACGCAACATCTTATTCAGTCCCTGTCCTTTGTTATCTACATGACTTAAGGCGCCACACGGCGCACATCGATCGGCATTTTTCGTCTTATGCTGTCGTGCGACACTTTCCCTGTAATATCAGTATTCAGACCTCAGGATATCAAAATACCAAGATTGGTCAACATGGTCCAAAAGCCAGAACCCGCTTTATGGCCAGAAGTCTCCTCAGAGAGCCTCACGCAACAAGTTCCTAAGAAATTCAAATTCATGCCCGAATCCCCGTCCTCCAGTCCACCAACAACTGCACACAGTCCAATCACTACCACGGATGAAGATAGGTTGAAACGCTTCGCACGACACGGTGGTCCTGATCTCACTGATATCCGAGGTGTAAGCATCCATACCATGCCTCAGCTTGAAGTTAGGGCCTCTAATAACGGTTTTGAATAGTACTGTTCGCCAACGAATACATTGAATACGAAGAACGAGTCTGTGTTTGGGACATCTGGCTCCCGGGATCAGGGAGATCTTGAGTCAATATATTGCCTCGATGGAAGACATTCGTTTGTTGGTGCTACCCAGAGTTTTCACTGAGTTTATGAGGCAGTCTCTATGCCTCCATCGGCATATGTCCTGGGAGATGCTATGCAATTTCCTTTCCTTGAATAATTTATGGTACGAGAGTGATGTTTATACGATGACATTGGCTTACGGATTAGACATCATTAGCTCAAATGATGTTTCTGATCTAATGCTTATTCAGTGATCCAGCCACCGGCCGCTATTCATCCGTGGTTGCAATTATCTATGATAGAATGGGGATAGATCACGCCAGGCGATAGCTCTCAGTCTCACATTTGAAGAGTCTGATTAAGGACATACGGTAGCATCTTTATTTACATTTGCATACAGGAGTATCATGACTTTTCAACCCGGTTGACTGCTTTCGAGAGTAGAGGTTCATGCTCCTCGTTTCATGTGCTCTTTCTCTTCTCCATTGGCTTTGGTGTATCAATAACTTACGTAAAGTACATACTCGGCCAATCCATAAACTGATCATATTACCTCTTTGAAATTTTTAGGTCTTCGTTACATGAGTTAGCACCTAATCTTTCCTCATTTCCAATTAAGAATACCACGGGAGGATAAAGGACTCGAGATATATTAAATGCCCTGTATCCTGAGCACGAGACAAATTTACTGATACTGTACCACGAAAGAAGTCTTAAGTAGGGCCTTGAAGAATTTAAATTTTCCTGAGAACCACCTTCAAGGCATCTGAAATACTCAACAGCTAATGGAGAGTGTCTTTCTTCACTAGCCCGACTTGTTATTGACTCGAGCTAGAAGCACGTTAGTACTAAGATAAATCATGAACCCAGGGAGATGCTGTGACTGAATCAGAAAACAGAATCTTCAAGATAGTCAAATCGATGCCACAACAGAACAGCATGCGTCGGTTTCAACTTATAATGCAACTTCCCTCCCCTTGCTGCGATGCCTTTTAGGATGTGGGATAGAAGATATTGCTACGAAGGGTATACTGGAACATTGAATCACAGTTATATCTTCCAAATCCTACAGGCTCGGTCACTGAGCATGTAATACTATCAGGGTAAAAAGGTCGTTGAGAGGCTGAAGTCTCCGGCTAACAGCAGCTATCACATCAGTAGGGTCTGAAGACAAGAAGATGATGGCGTGGCTAACTAGTATGCCAGTGGTGAAGGCAGTAGTAGTCGATGACTGCCGGAGCAAGCGATGAATGCGTATCGAGATATTTATTGGTAATTTTGTGCCGGAAGGGGAGTCATACGCGGCTTTCTAGAACAGTCTTGAATCGCATGGTCTCGGGCTGCAGTGTGATACGAATGATGTTCATGTTGGACGTGGTAAGAGGAAGTCATTAGACTAACACGTGAGTCTATATAAACTCAGAATATCTGCCGGTGCCTTGATGTATAATTAAATATAGCGTGACAGGCTTGACCGTTCACATTTCGTCAGCTATGTCAAATGGCATCAGATGTACCACATGGCTGATGATGTGTCATTCAACGGAATAGCTGAGCTGGGTCACACCGAGTAGAACAATACGAAACATTCGTGCCACCGCTTATAGACACTCATGACCAGCACTTACGAGTGATGGAATCTCCGAATCAAATCAGCTGAGTAAGTGAATAGGGCTGAGGATATAGGAAATGTTCATCAAACCGCCCAGGGACATAGTATACAATTTACAACTACAATCAAGGTGTATGATACACCACTCGAAGCCGGCTCATCCTCCGCTATCTTCAGCTAGCTTCCTTTTCTTACTAACCCCACTTGCAGCTTTGGTGAACATGCTATCCAGTTTCTGCTGTCCTTTCTCGGATTTCTCAACTTTTACCTTCTCTGATGCCAGTACCGGAGGCAAGCCTTGAACACGCTGCTTGGCATCCTCTAGCAGTTCGACTTCTCGGTCGCGTTGTTTCTTGACCGTTGGGACGGACCATGAGTTGGACGAGGCAGACTTGTAAGCCAACTTATACTTGGACCCAGTCAGGTTTGTCTCGTACGTGTTGGCGTCAATCTTCTTGACAAACTAAGAACAGTGAGATAGGGACTTGTGGCTCAAGTTCTGCATGTTATTGGTCTTTAGGTCAAGGGAAGTACGAACGTACCTGATGTGCTACAATGAGCCAGTGATACTCCGTTCCGACAGGAGCACCGCTACCCTCCGGTGCCTTCCTCGCTCGTCTCTTATTGGTCTGATAATCGATCCGCCATAGATCTGGCTCCTCCTTCGTTTCCTTCCACACGCCTTGATCGTAATTCCAAGTATGAGACCCTCCCACCGCCATGCCCGAGTAGACCTGTCCTTTGTAGGATTTGAGCATGTTATAACCTCCCGCCCCTACGACATATTCCGGTCTTGCATGTTGGACGGTATTTCCCGATTCTTCCGGCATTTCTTCATCTTCGTCCATCATAACGGGTGGCTCGCTGCCTTCATCGTGGCGAGGGCTTCGTGGACTACCCATCGAGCCTTGTTCCTGTGCCTCTGGTGGCTCAGCATCGGCATTCTCGTCCGCCACTGGGGCGTTCTTCTCGGAGAGTGGAGGGGATGGTGGTTTGTGAGTCGTTGAAACGGTCTTCCTTACGCGTTTCGGAGGCATGTTGACTTAATTTAACAGATGATGTATGGTCAGGCAGAGCGATGTATGGGTGTTTAGGGTGGAGAGTGGTACGAATGTGATGTGGTGGCATGACGTCATGGCAGCCACCTCGACAAATTTTCATTCTTATCGCGATTTAAATCGAAATCTATTTATAAACCCTCTACAATTCTTTGGCACATACTTTACCCCATACATTCATGGCTTCCTGCGGCTGTAGGAGTTTAACACCCTTACGCTATGATATCACATCTTTGTGCAGTAAGGACTGTCATTTGCAGGACACTATTTGGTGGAGTGCATTCATGCATCCTCATGGCCAGCGACATATGAGAGAGACTTGGGGTAACGGTGCTCGTGACACTGGTGCGGAGTGTACTCGAGAGAAACTAAGCGTATTTAAATTTTACTAAGTATGGCATTTTGACGGTGAGATATCTCACAACTCACCCGCCCAATGAAGTAAGTGGATTAAAATTCATAGATCTTTCCTCCGACGTCATCTCCGTGTGTGAACTTCGAATGTGGAGCAAGAATAATTTTTTAAACTCGGCCAGAGTCATTGGCTAATATTTCGGGAGCCAACCACGATCTGCGCTTGGGGAAAATTCGGGGTTCTTACGGTAGGGTCTTCCGAAAAATAATCCAATCCCGAGGATGCGAAGGCCCTAGCATTACCGAATCGGGAAATTTAGATGGAAGTGCAGAAGACTTGCAAGAGCCAAAAAGAAAAAACCCCACGCAAGACCTCCACTTCTTCTTGCTTGTGACCGACGAACCATCGTCGGGGCCCAACCTCCCTTGAACTCCGTCGCAGGGTCTCCATCAATCAGAGCGATCGACGTTTTGTCTTTTCAGAAGGCATATCGCGGATGTGGCATCTGCCCTTGCGCACACGCACACGCACACACAAGACGCCTCGTCCGCCACCATGACCAGGGGATCCATACTGGAAGGAGACTCAGGGAATCCTTGGCGAATAATCTGCAAGTTCGTCTTCTCCCAGGACCAAAACTCTGTCGTTACCCGAGACATCAAAAGGGGGGCAGGATAAATACAGCCATAACCCCCCGAGCAAGTTAACCTCTTCTCTCCAAAAATTCCTCATAGTCATGTTTGTTATTCCCGGAGGTCATCCAATCCCCCTGCATCACGGATATCACTACTCTATTCGAAACCCCTGAGCACATAATAGTGCCGCGGCTAACACACATTCGCTTGGATCCTGGTCTCACTACATGCGACCCCTCCGTTCGTTCTTCACTTCCTCGGTCCAGTCTCTGCTTCTGCGGAAATAATATCCGTTTACGCTTCGTCACCGACGCCGATGAGCTTCTCCTTTTAAAATCTCACGGACTCCCTCGTTGACCCTGTAAAAATTTCCGCTCGTTCTTCCACCTTTCTCCCTCTCGTGACCGGAGTCACGGGTCTACCTTCCCATCCCGTGACCGGCATTTCATCACGGGCTGTCAGATTTTACTTTCTCAAGGATCCCCGAAACTTAATCCCCGCGTGTCATAAACATGCGCGACATGCCGTCCAGATTTATTGAAATCCTCGACCCCGAGGATTCTCATTTCCGTATGTCTGATGCCGACGTCCGGCTGGAAGATGTCCTGGCGGACCAAGAGGCCCTCGCCAGCCGGCCCCGTTCCTCCACGCAATCGTCGACTAAAGCGGGTCTCGATAAAGACCGGATATATCGGGAGGGTCCATCGTCGCCACAACAGCGGTGGAAGCGCTTGAGCACGATCCTGGTCCCTGCGAGACGGGGCTCCAACTAAACCGAGGATCTCTCCTACCACGTTCACGCTAAACGTGATCATCACCGTCGGAATATACAATATTCCCGACGAGAATTCAATACATTTTTCGCGGCATGGTTCATCCCTGTCCAGTGAGACCCAAATTAGAAATCGATCTGTCCATGATTATGGTACGCGGATACGACCCGACGATTACGGCGGTTATGGCATATGGTATATACGAATGATTCTGGTTTAGCATACAATTTGGTTGCGGTTACATTCCTGATCCACAGTGTGGATCTTCTTTTCACAACCCTTGATACCCCCTATGCAGTGTCAGCACATCGTCATTTGGCTGTTTTTCCCTTTCCTTCTCGACGCATACATTATGAGTTTATGTCGGTCGAGTACATATCCTTCACCTTCTGCTCGCCACTTATGAACGTATGATTACAATGCCTTGAAAGAGCGTTTATGACTTGCTGGATACACGACACGTCATTCTTCCATACAATCAGGATTAAAAGCATACACTAAAGACTTGTATTATGTATTAGAATATTATGGCTACCTTTTTTGTTAGTATTTCAAAAGCAGAACGTGTTTCTTCGGATAGGAAAAAAAAATATAGATTGCAGATGCAAAGGGCGGTAGAGCGGACCCTCTCCGGCGTTAGTTAGTTAGTTCGTCCAAAGTTTTTATGTAACTGGCCACGATTAAAGTTCAATAACACGCCCGAAACCTTGAAAGGCCAAAGTCACCGGACGATACTTACAGTAGGTCAATTACCAAAGCCCCCAATGGGCTTTCATGCCTCCAGCTTCGCCGAACTGTTGGTTGCATATGTGAGTCACCCCACTCACTTGAAGCAGGGTGAGACGGAACTGACCATACCTTACCTAGGGCAGAATAGCTGATCTACAACGACGCCCACCATTCAGAGGATCCTATTGACGAACAATTGCTATTATCCTCCTTTCAGCAGCAGTTCCCCAGAGCATAGGCCTCCATTTCTGACTGCTTAGCTATGCTTTGGTTCATGGTTCACGGGATTTGGACTACTATCTCGTTGCCATTGGTGCTACCTGTACCAGAGACTAGCTGATGGTGCAGAACTCAGCTCCACTCATTGGAAACACTCTAGCTATTCCCTTTTTTGAGGTTCTTGCTGAGGTCGATCTTTCTCCAACTGATCGCCCTGTTCGGGGTGGTCGCATATCCCAACCATGTACACGCTATATACGTAGGCAGTTTGTTCGTGCCCATAGTAGTAGCCCATTCCCTTCACATTGAAGCGTCCACGAGGCCCCTCGCTATGCAATATAATTTGTTCCAAAACTCAAGCAGAATTGAATATCTGCGATGCAATAAGAAAGATGATACTTTAATAGTACTTCATTACGCCAGTGGCAGAGCCCTGGATACAATAATACCACGCGTGACTGGTACATAAATATCAGGAGAGAAGGCTAACAACATGAGGAGCTGATGTGAGAGAAGTCTTGAATGGACTGCGCCCTCCAGGCGGCTTTGCTTTCATATTTCCTAAACCAGTTAGTCCCAATGGATTTCCTAGTCCGTCCTAGCGCCAAGCTTTGTTCATGCCTCAGGCACCAACAGTGGCTGAAGCTCCAGAAAATTTCCCCTCTTTCGCCGCGCATTGCTCCGACTACTTTTTTTTTTCCCTTTCTCACATCGGAGATAAGAACGATATTTGCTTGCAAGTGTCTTATTCTTAAGGGTCTATTTTTGCGCTCAGATCACCAGATTTGCTTGCATATATCCTAGGTAGGACATTTGCCCTTTCTGCTGAATTAATTCTGCGTCCTCCGCATGGCTCTGGCGCGGACCTCGAGTCATTGTCCTTGTCCAAAGGAACGGATTGACTCACGTGTAGAGATGACTCCGCTTTATGCTTTTTTTATACCCTTGTCTACTCTCTCATAGACCGTATTAAGGCTCTGGAAAACGCGTGTCGACGTTTACACTAACCATTAATTGGTAATTAGGAGTCGCGCATTTGACTGTATCACTTTTTTCTCCCTTGACCCCTCATCTCCCTTGTCGCACGACAAAAACACACATTCACAATGTCTGCCGAACAGAACGTTGCCAACACCGAGGCCGAGAAGGACGTCCAGAATGTCCTGGCCGAATTGAAGGGTGAGGCCGAGACCAACGGCGCCGAGAAGAAGGAGGAGCCCTCCACCGAAGACGCAGAGGAAGCCCGCATCGTCGCGGCCGCCGCCCAGCTCGGCGAGAAGTCCGCAAAGGCTGAGGAGGACAAGGAGCGCGAGAACCGCGGTCGTGGACCCCGTCGCAACAACGCCAAGTTCGACCCTTCGTCTCAGAAGGAGACCGACGACCCCGTCGAGATCCGCAAGCAGGTCGAGTTCTATTTCTCCGACTCCAACCTCCCCATGGACAAGTTCCTGCTCTCCAAGGTCGGCGGTAGCCAGAATCGCGCTGTTCCTCTGGAACTCCTCCACTCTTTCAAGCGCATGCGTCGCTTCCAGCCTTTCAGCGCCATTGTTGAGGCTCTGAAGACTTCTGAGGTTCTGGATCTGGTTGATAATGAGACTGCCGTCCGCCGCAAGACTCCTCTGCCCGAGAATGTCACCGAGGCCCATGACCCCAATGTTGTTAAGGTGTTCGAGGATAAGGCTATGGACCGCAGTGTCTACGCTAAGGGATTCGGTGAGGAGGGTCCCACCACCCAGCTGGAGATTGAGGAGTTCTTCGCCCCCCACGGCCCCGTCAACGCCATCCGTCTCCGCCGTGCCAATGACAAGACCTTTAAGGGCAGCGTCTTCGTTGAGTTCGAGTCCGAGGAGAAGCAGAAGGCGTTCCTCGCCCTGGCGCCCAAGCCCCAGTGGAAGGGCCAGGATCTGATCATCAAGAGCAAGAGGGAGTACTGCGACGAGAAGGTGCGCGACATCGAAGCCGGCCGCATCAAGCCCAGCGGTCACCGTCCCCGTGGCCGTGGTGGTTTCCGGGGCCGTGGCCGTGGTCGCCAGAACGACAACCGTGACTGGAGGGAGCGTCGCGCCGAGGACCAGAAGCGCGGTTTCAACGGCGACAAGAAGCAGGAGTCCAAGGAGCCTCGCGAGATCCAGAAGGACGCTCGGTAAGCATCTGTTCCGACTCCAACGAGAAAAGACCAATCAGCTAATCAAGAACAGCGGCGTCCCCGTCGTACAGAGCACCGCCGACGCTGGCCAGAAGCGCGCCCGCGAGGACGAAGCCAACGGCGATCACCCGGCCAAGAAGGTCGACGCGAAGGAGTAATGGTATGCGACTGATCTGTGTTTTTTTTTCGATAGAGAATTGTTTCACATTGATGGGATGTAAAGCATAAGTATCATACTGACTTGGCTGGGCTTTTATTTTTCTTTTCTTTCAATTTTGCTGGCACTTGGAATTTAAAAAGGATTCTGACGTGGGACTTAAAATGGCGTTGTGTCAAGTCTATTATTGCTGTTCATAAGACAAACAAAAGTTCCATATTCTCCATATTCATATCCTTTCTATCCCTAAGCACCCACCCTAAAGAAATAAAGGAAGGAAAATCACTCCTCAAACTCAAGATCATAAGCCAAGGTATCCTCACACAACTCCTCCCTCAACTTATGAACCCTATACCACCCAAAGTCAGCACAGCCACACTCAACCACCCCAAACAAAACAATCAAAAAAAGAGAAAGAGAAGAGAAGAGAGAACATACTCCAAATGTGCCGGATGCGTCGCATAAACAGCAACATCCTCCTTCTTATCCAAAACAGCTACAAGCCCCATATCGAAGCCCTTGGCGCGGGGCACGGAGATCGGCAACGGCGGGTTAGTCTTCAGGGAGCGCAAACCGGGGATCTGGCCGACCATTGCTTGGGAGATTTTGGTCCAGTTGGCTAGTTGGGCGGGGGTGACGCCTTGTTTGAGGCGGAAGAGGACTGGGTTTTTGTTTTTCTTGTTAGTTGTTTGGGGGTTTGGTTTGGGGTTTGGGTTTGGTTCTGATAGGAGGGGTTGGAGTTTGGGCTGGGTTGGATGGGAGTGTATGGGTGGTGGGAGACGTACCGATGTGGTAGACGGGCATTTTCTTATATTTGTCTTTTCTGTTCCTTTGGGTTGGTTTTGGTTTTGGTGTTTGATTTGGATTGTGAGTGTTGGGCAGGGGGCTGGGGTATGGCGTTTTTATATCGGTTTAATGAGGGGAGTCGGGGAATGAAAGTCCGGGGATGAATCATTCCTCGGCGTGTCTCCGGTGTTGATCGGGTATATTCCGGTTTGGGGACGGATCTAATCTGATCTTCATTGATTTTATGACTATTATTTGATCGAGATCAAGTTACTATTACTATTTTGTAGAATAGGTTGTCCTGTCGACCAATGGTAGATTACTATTCCAATCGGTATCATGAAATCATGGGAATATAGCGATATCTGACTATTTCTTCTTCTTGGTCTTGTCCACCACGTCGATCCATTGCGTCTTCAGACCTCGTCGCACAAGGGCCGTTTCCAATGCGCGCCGCTGGTCGCCCTGCACTAGCACTTCCATGACGCCCTTCGGGGCGCCGTTGGCCTGCGCTACGCTGGTGCTGCTGGCACACTTCTTCTGAAGCTCCTCAGCCAGCAGACTGGGGATGATGCCGAACACCTCCAGGTTCGAAACCTTGGTGACGGTCTTCGAGCCCGTGCGGCGCTCCAGAATCACCGTTACCTTCGGGGTCGCGCCGGGTCTGGGCTTCACGTCCGCTAGAGTCTGTCCTGCTCGGAGAATGGCGTAGTGTGCGGTCATTAGGCTGTGGTCTTCCACGATACGTTTCAGGAGTCCATCGCGGGTCGTCTTTCCCCGCGCAATGGTGCTCTTATCCTCGGAGGAAGAGGTGGTGAAGATAGTATTCGCAAGGAAGGGATTGAGGGAAATGATACGGCGGTTCTGCTGGTCGATAATGGGAGGGTTTTGAGATTGGAGGTACTGGTCTAAATGATTGGACACATCGGAGTATTTGTAGTAGTTCTGAGGGTTAGTGCTGGACAAAGCTGGGAATATTGCGGGGGTCAGTTTCTGCGTGGGTCGGTACAGTGTCTGAACTGTGAGCGTTTGGCCAACAGCAGGGTCACCGCCCGTGGCTTCGGGCTTCTTGTTCGCAGCCACGGCAGGCTTCTTAGCATTCTCAAGGGCAGACTTGGATGGAAGTCGGTACGGGACAAACTGCTCAACGAGGCGGTCATTGAAGTCCACATCTAAAATGATGGTCTCTTGGCCACTCCGATCCTTGGACTTGACGAGTTGTTGTTTATCAAGATACTTGATAAACTTCTTGACATTCTTCCAACTAGTTTTCTTGATTTGATAGTATTGGGCCTGCTGCGCGGAGAAGATAGGAAGGTAGGGTGTAATCATATTCGAGATCAAGAAAGATGGTTGGACGGGCAAGGACAGGCCGTGGTTGGGAGCAGACGGGTTGTCCTGCTTCAGCTTATATAGGGAGTAGATAAAGGCCTTCGTGAAGGCTTCGTCGATTTCTGTGCAACATTAGCCATCTGAGAAGGTAAAGGGGGCTTTGATTAAGACCTACCTTTCGTCGACGGCTCCTTTTCCTCTACCGGAGCTGGTTCGTCGAGCGGTGCTTCTACAGCTTCAACTGGCTCTTCATTCCCCGCAGCTTGAGGGCTTCCGCCCTCATTCAGGGCCAGCTCGTCAACCTTCTCTTCGATCGCTTCTACTTCCTCATCGCCTTCCAACTCTTCCCCATCCCAGCCTGGAAGATACTCCGGCGCTGGTTGACCGGGGCGCGACGACGAGCTCCAGGCCCATAACTCGTCACCCTCCCAGTGCAGACCTCGAACCGCATGACCCTTGGTGCCTTGTACCTCCCCTAAAGCCGATACATCAATCTCACAGACTCCGACGAAAAGCGGCACAGTGTGTCGGTCCAAGCTAGCGACAGCAACTACAGCGCCCTCGACCGCACGCTTGGGGAAAGGCGGCTCGTTCGCGAGACCTGGGGTCATCAGGTCTGCTCCTCCGTGCAGTTTGCGCATGACCATCTCCGGTGTGTATAGCAATGGTACCAGGTTGGGATTATTCCATAAGGTATAGACCGTAGGGTAGACACGGCCGTCGGCGCCGGGCCCATGTTCGAGCTTGAACCATAAGATGCGTTCCTCCCCTCCTGGATGTGACCCCACGTATACGGTGCCCTGTACCTCTCGAAGCTGGGGACCTGCAGTCGTTGTAAAGCGTGCCGACAACGAGTTATCAGGAAGGAGGGCATTCCGAATAGATGAAAGGTTCGGCGCGGGGTTCGACGGCGTCGAGGCTTCGCCGGCAGGCGCGCTGGAAGGGATCTCGATCTTATAGTCGCTGATGATTTGGTCGGCGATTTTTCGACGGTCAGAAGACCGTAAAGGCGATAGGTTCTTGATCTACTTGCTGTTCAGCCTTGAATCTCTTTCTGAAATCTCTTGCGCCGTTCATGGTAGAGCTGTAGACAGGCTTCGGCGAAGCAATGCGGGGGAGGGGTTACTCACCGTAGGCTTTTTCTTAAACATGGTGGAGAATTATGAGAAGAGAGCGGTTAGGAAATACAACAAAATCAGGTATATTTTGGCCGATACCATGCAATCTAGCAAATGCGACCGTCGGCCAGGGCCTGTGAGGAAGAGCTGGTGGTAAAGAATGACGGAGCCATGCAATTGTTTGTCCCGCAACAACAATCGGCCGCTATTCCCCATTCGTTGGCAATCACCTGTCGCTTTTTGCCCTACAAACGCCGCTTAAAGCTCGGCCATTGATTTCTGGATGGATTTCCAATCTTGAATCCATAGATCTATCATGCTTGAATGCCCATTAATTCTGGATGATGGTGGTCCCATTTGGTATGCCTGAGCGTCCGTGTTTTAGTTTTTACAGCGATCCCGCGATATGGAGGTAAGACAGGCTTAATGGACATATTTATATGCATTGTCCATAACAAAGTCATGGAAATTTTATCGAAAATCTAGGCGAAAGTTTGTACATTTTGTATAACATACTCTTCTACTGAGGAGAAAACGAGAATGAAAAAAAAAAAAAAAAAAAAAAAAAAAAAAAAAAATGAATACTGTTCATCTACCAACTATTCTATTTTGATATTTTACCAGGAGAATGACTGATCTACACCTTAGGGTTGAACTATGATAGTGCAAAATATAAAATTTTTCTAGTTACACAAGTTTGGATTCCGGATCCTCATCAAGGCAAAATTGTTGTTCAACGGTGAAAAGATCGAATATAAAGTCCAAAGAATGTCTATTCGGTCCGAACCCACTTCTTGGTGACAAATCTAGGCAGAGATGTCACGGGCGTGGATCTTGTCGGTAACGAGCCAAGACAGAGTCTGCTTGATAACGTTCAGGAGCTCGTCAGCGCTCAGGGAGTTGAAGTAGTCGGTCAGGTCGCTGGAGCTGGAGCCAGAGCCAGAGCCAGTGCTGGCGCCAGAGCTAGCGGTGGGAGTGGAAGCAGCAGCTGAAGAGCTGGTGGCCTGGACGTGGGTCTGAGCGGGAGCAGAGCCAGTAACAGTGACGCTGGCAACAGCAGTGGAGGTCTGGTAGGCAGTAGCGGTGCTAGTCTGGACAGGGGCAGCAGTGGCGGAAGCAGAAGCACTGGCAGTAGGGGAGGGAGCGGCGCTGGAGCTGCCGGAGCCGGAGGAGCCGCTGGAAGAGCTGCCAGTGTAGAGAGCAGGGCCGGGGATGGTGTAGGAGGACAGGGTCTGGTAGATGTTGATCTCAATACCAGGGTCGGTGTCCTTGTAGAGAGCAGTACCGAGGGTACCCTCGGGCTTGTCGCTACCACCGCCGGTAACCTTGAAGTTAAGACACTGGGGGTAGTTCTGAGCACCATCCTTGTTGCCAGCGGAGTGAAGGGCAATGATTTCGTGACGCATGACATAGTTGCCGGCAGCAATGCTGCTGGGGATGGTCACGGTCCAGCTGTTGTTGCTGGAGATCAGGTTGTCGGAGGCCCAGGTGTTGTCACTGCCGCTGATGAGGCCCTTCTCATCGATCTTGAAGAACTCGAGCTGGGTCTTGTCGACGGTGGCGCAGTCGCCGTTGCAGTTGGCGAGGTAGGTGATGACAGGACCCTTGTGACTCTCGGGCCAGGCAGTCCACTGCAGCTCGACCTGCTTGCCAGCAGCGATCTCAGCAGAGATAGCGCCGTTCTTGGCGTTCTTGTGGCAGATAATGTCGGCATCGGCATACGAGCTACCGTCAACGAATCCGAGGTCGGTGGCATCGGTCGACCATCCAATGACCTGAGGGGGGTCGGACATATAGTGGTAGGACATGTCATATCCAGAGTAGTACTGTCCGTCAACGACGGCACCAGAGACGTAACCGTGACCGGCGACCAAAGCGGCCGAGCCGAGGACGACACCAGCAATCTTAGCGATAGACATTTTGATATGTGAAATTTTTGAACTGATCAACGCACAGCGTTTCTCGTGGTTTTAAAAGGACCGAAGTGGGAGGGAATGAAAAGAATGATCTTCAATCAATGAAGACAGTGTAAAAGAAAGAGAGAATGGCAGGTTCTAAGACCCTAAAGAAAGAAAGGAATGTAAAGCTGATGAGGAAGAGAAGAATGCGTTATCCATCATCGCGAAATGACTGCTTTTATAATGCCGTCGGTCATAGTCTTCAAGATGTCGAAACTGGGCTAACGCTCAGACCAGACTGCGTCGAAATTAATAAAGGTTCATTGTCGATAGCTCTGCTACACATAGATTAAGTCCAGCACCCAGCTCCACTACCGGTCTATTTTTCCGATAGGAGGGGATTCACCTCAATAGCGATAGTGCAGTGAAAGAGTCTGAGATTGATGAAAGACAAGCACTGGCATGCAGGTCCACCAACGACTATGGACCTTAGCGTCCAAAGGCGAGACGCTCCGCCAGGAACATTGACTATTTGGGAGCTAGTGTCACCCATACCAGGAAATCGAGAGAGACGATGTAGGGCTCGGGTGTTTACCCTAACGCTTGGCTACCGACTAGGCCGTAAGTGGAGGCGTGGGGCCTCTCCCGAGTCCCCTAGGCGCTTGCCTCTGACAGTCTAGGTTTCAACTTCGGGATTTTCACTCCGTCTCTGGACTGCCAAGAATTAAGTTCCCCCTCCGTATGACGAGATGCAATTTCCTGCTCTGCTATACCTATACTCAGTCTCTACTATGCCATGTGGAATCACGTACGTGACGCTACCAAGAGATTCTATTTGCCATTCGGGCAATTACTGTTCGTTCGGCATTTAGGTCTTCTTTTCCACGTGTTTTGCCGTGCCTTTCAATGTTTAAAGGCCTCGATGATCTCTAGATGTTGACATCTACTAACCAAGCCGTTTCAGAATCATGTCTCTGGCCCCTTCATATATCACTTTATTCCCACCGCGTGGACTGCGGTAGAAAACATGCTGCCGTACTGTGGAAGGAGTAAGCACAACTAATCTCTTTACCCCTATACCTCCATAATAACTTGGGCATGGCACCATCCCAGTCACCACATTGCCACCAGATGCAGGGTATCGAAGTACGCGCCTGGCTACTGGATTAGGAAATGTATAAATTAAATGGCAGGGGCCACTTCATCAATCCTTGGCAATAATCATATATAGTTTCAGTTAGTATACCACTATGGGCAGGAGAGGTCCATTTTTCCAGCACGGATCACTGCCGAGTCAGGCACCTCTAATTTTTCTAATTAGGGCTATCCAGTCAACTCCGGAATTGACACAGCCTAAAAGGCTAAATCAAGTCTTTACTCTATTGAAAACGGACATCTCCTTCGCTTCCGTGTGCCATTCTCATATTATTGGCTTGGCCTTATCGAGAATGCCACTGAACACTGTCTTGTGGTCTGGACGCTGTTAATAAATGGAGTGGGACCGTAATGCATAGGGTGAAACACTTAACGACCGGGAATACTGATATGTCTGATTCTGGTGCCTTCGTCCGAGTTCCTGATCCGCGGCATGTGCGGGATTACACAGTACAGAGACTGGCTGTGCATGCAAGCTCTCCGTTATGCAGTCAATCGCAAACTCCTGAGTTATAAAGGACTTGGTTATATGGGTAAGTCCATGAACCTTGGCCGGGTCATCTTCGGGGACATCTCGTACTCGTTTTGTGCAGTCATCGACAGACTCGTCGGATTTCATCGCCGACTCCTTACAAATCAATATATCTTCATTCTCCCTCTTCTCCTCGGCATCCCCTCCTTGCCTTGGGCCTGTTGCTTTTCCTCAAAGGAAATTCATGGGATACTCTGTTCCGGTATCTTACAAACAATGAATTCGTGGAATGGCACTCGATATTGTGGAGAATAGTACTGTTGCTACTTCTACGGCCTTAGTTCTCCTTTCCTCTTCCTCTTCTTCTCCTTCGTCTTCCTTTCCTTCTCTCCTTCCTGTCTTTCCTTCCACCCTGGCCTCACACTCGTAGTCCAGACTTACCTCGAGATACTTTTCCAAGATGTTGATTCAAGGGCTTGGTTATACCATTACACAGCTTCGGAGAAACCTATAACCCCCTGCGCAACTCCAGATAAGCTAGGGATGAGATCGATACGAAACTGGCCATAAAAATATAATCTAGCGCCGACAATAGTACACTGAAAGCTTTGGAGCACCTGAACTCGCCGCTCAGAATGCCATAACCGAATGTCTGATGGATAAGGAGATCCACAACAAACCGAAAACAAACTGACCCGTTCGATTACATCCGGGATTTGTTTCACGGATAAGAGTATGATGAATGAATTCCAAAGATGATTTCTTGAATAGCATGCACACATAATAAGTAATGTCGATGACTAGAGTATTCCGGGTAGGTAAAAGGAGGCGAATGTCATCCTGGCTCCTGAGTAAGCAGGTGACCCTGTTATTACTGTGTACGGATTCTAAGGAGTATCAGAAGCCAAAACTTTAGCTCCTGTAAGGAAAAGTATCACTTACCGAGGTGATATACAGATCGTGATTGCCAGTGTACGGTGCTCGCGTTTGCTCCTGATGATGTCAACCATGAGAGGACAAAGGCGTACTAGCCACAGTTGCACTGCGTACACATGTCTTTGTCATTAGTGTTGATACAAGGACAGTCTACTCCGTCCGGATATATTACTCGGGTAGTAATAATAACAAAACCAGTAGCACAGGAATTAATCGCTGCGCAGAAGCGATCTACAACACTTGAACCTTAACTCTTGTCGACTTGAACCCACGAGGATGAGTCTTTTGAAGGTTTCCTGGATTCTTATACGTATTTTTTAATTTTGATTTTATAATATGAACCTGCTGGAGTGGCTCGTCTGTGAGGAAAGTCAAATTATATAGTGCGATGTCGGCAGTGTGATAGCAATATATATCTGCCAAATGAGCGGTTAATTTCTTCCCATCACCCAACAAAGAAAATAATTCGTGTAATAGAGGCCCATGATCTATGTGTTGGCATTTGTCTTTCTGTCTTAGACATTTTAAATAAATTCGCGCCTTGAGAATAATGTATTTAATGTGAAGACCTGCCCATGGAGAGAGTATCAAGCGGACGTACATCTGTTCATAGTACTATCTGTAATTCCTGGGGCAACGAGAGATAAACCCCGAGTCATGACTGAGGCATTCATTTCCGGACAAAGCTTACTAAGAGGTTATATAATCAAGACTGTAACAGCCAATCAAAATTTGGCAACCTAATTGACCTTGAGGCTAAGTCACAAGTTGTGTGGCTGATTGCCCCAAAGGGCTTAGCGGCATTCAACCCGCCCGGCTCACCGCGAAGTTGTCATTTGCTCCCGGAACAGACTCTGATTCACGATAACACCAGCCATTTGGCCCTCCCTTTCCCCATCTCCCCGTGCACTTACCCTGGGTCTTTGCGCTGGATCTTCGTTCAGATCTCCTACTCCAGCGCTGGGTCTTTTCAGTAACACTATATCCGTATCGTTGCCCTCCGATATCTACCGCCCCTTGGACACTCGCCGCTCCAGTGTCGGTCTGGTTTTCCACTCTCACTTTCCCCTTTACGAAAGCGCCGCGCCTCCGTCTCCGCTCTTTACGCCCCCGTCTCACCGTCAACACTTTCGCCCACAGGAAGTCAACACCCCATATTGCCAACTCAGTGACCGCCGATCGCTTTGCAATTCGCTTAGATGGATAAAAGTTGTCGGTAGTGGAAGAGGTTGAACAGCGCATGTGTGTGAGATTAGTGTTAATCGATCGATCATTTATCGCCTCGCTTCTTTGTACCTATTTGCCCAAACGAAATTGTTAGCTGAAGGAATTCGCCCTGTGGAGTGGGATCACATCAAAAGACTATCGAGGACACCGACAGACCTCGAGCTCCTGGTCTTATACTTGCTGTTCCTGACGGGAGTCGAGGATGGGACCGGCGGAGGCTGCGTCTTCACCCACTTTTCCTGCCCTGGATCCGATAGTCGTTGATAACGAGATGGATAACCCATATCAAGATACCAACCTAGACTTCCTTGACTCTGCGCGATTGCAGATGTCGTCTGAAAACGCTGGCCGGGATTTCGACGATCTATTCGCCCATTCCACCTCGTCCCGCACCGTCACAGAATCGGGGTCTGTGTGTTTGTCGCCTTCGGAATTGTCCCTTAAGCGGCCCTACCAAGATCAAGATACATTACGACAGCCGAATCTTGTGAAATCAGATTCTCCGGCTGAGTCCCCAGAAGCGTCAAGCCGCAGTTCCTCGTCTGAGTCACCTCGGGATCATCTTCGGAACGCCTCAATAGCCTCGTCTGCATCGGCGATTCAGAGCGAAAGTCATATCATGCCGTTCGGGTATACATCAGAGGATTGGATCAGCCAGGATTTAGGCTCAGTCAAAGAAGAGTCGCTGTTTGGGTTTGACCCTTCTTCCATAGCCAGCATGGATGGCGCTTTCCCAGACCTGGAGTCGAGTAATAAGGCCATGGATGCAGCTTTCGATTTCGAAAGTGCCGCTAGTAGTCCTAGTCCGTTGAAGATTGAATCTACTCCGCAGCCGACATCGCAGAAGAACTTGAGAACACAGTTCCGCAGTACATCGGCATCAAAACGATCCGCTTCTCCGGTAAGATCTCTCAATCACGATACTATAACAGGGCACCTCCACTAACGTTTTCTAGCAGTTTCAATCGACGGGATCACCATACTTCCGCCACAATGCTAAAGAACCCTCTCCTTTCGCAGTCTCCGCTTTGCCCAGTCAAGGCAAGTCACCCATGAACCAATGGGCTGGCCGGTCACCTTCTTCGCTCCTAGAGGAGAGTTTCGGGGGTATCAATATGAACGCCAGCTCGCCCTTGAACTCCAACTTGAACTTTGTCCCGAACAACTTCACCAACTTTGGCCTCAGCTTCGCACCATCTCCCCCGCAAAGCAACATGAAGTCGGAAACAACGCAGCGTCATGTTCTAACCGTTCACCCTACATCCCTCAAGTCGCGTGTGGAGACACAGATCCCCATCAGGTTAACTCTATTCCCTTTGCCTTCCGGCGTGAAGAAAATACGTTTGCCAAGTCACACCATCTCCAAGCCAAAATTCCTTGCCCCAGCGTCGGCCGACCGCGCCCCGGACACCGTAGAGCTGCACACAAGTCTTGTTTGTACGAGTGCAATGCAGGATCAAGAAAAGCTGAAGAAGGCATTTGCACGAGCAAGAGGAGAACCGCGCTACCGTTCCTCCAGCTCGAGTCCTCATCCTGTCGATGACGTACAGGAAGATGATAAACCTTTGGACGGAGGAGAGGTTAAGATTTGCTCTGGATGCATACAGCGGGAACGGAAGCGAGCTTTTCGTAAAAAGCAGAGGAAACCAGAAGAGGATGAGCTCTTCCAGAAAGATGAAGAAAAGAGGGTCATTGTGTTCAACACCAATGAGATCAAGGATTGGACTGAGCCTTCTAAGAACGCCTTGCCTAATTATGGTGACATCCCGAACCCAGCTGTCCCTGCCGGAGCTATGCAGGTAGAGCTGCCCATGCGAATTGCATGCTACTGCAGACATCAAAACGAGAAGCTGGGATTTCAGTAAGCTAAGCAATATGTTATTTATCGGAAATATGACTAACTATCCTTGTCTAGGGTCATCTTCACAGTCAAGGACTATAAGGACAATGTTATTGCCCAGGCCATAACGAATTCAATTATGATCACGGATGATCACAAAACCCATGCCCCTCCTGCTCCTCCGGCCCCCGGCCCTTCACCCTCCTTACCTGATGGAACACAGTTGCCGGGTGTTGGTGTGTTCCCGTCTGGTCCGGTCCTCGACAATGGCAAGTCATCTGCTTCATCGCAACCATCATCTGCCACAGATTTGCAAGGGCTCCAGCAGAGGTTCAACACGCAGTATCAACTGAACTCAGGGTCTTTTGCGATGCCTCAGAATTCCTCGACCTCGTCTACATCGCGCAATCTTTCACGTCAAACGTCGCCAAACGACTTCCAAGGCCCGATGAGCAAGAGACGTAAACACAGCAATTCCGGAAGACTTCCATCCGAGTTAACCATGACTAAACTGGACAATGCGCAGCCGTCTACTGGTGTCTCTGGTACTCCAGCTCTCAACAACGACTCGCCATTCTCCGCACCGCGCGGGTTTGCCTCGCCTGTTGAAAGGCCTTTCGTGACAGCATCAGCCATGTCTGGTCAATTCCCAAACAGTCCTCCGACTCCTAATAGCGGCGACAGCAATCCGTTCTTCAACCCTACCTCACAACAACAGCAAAGCCTGGATAATTTTATTCAACAACAATTGATGTCGGCACCAAATTCCGCTCAACCGAGTCGTCCTGGAACACCCGGGCCCTCTACGCGGAACAACTTTCAAGAGCAAAACCTTAGTCTTCCATTGGGCCCCAACACGTCCACCCCAATGTGGCCTCCTCTCACGAATGCTGGAAACCGGTTGCCTTCCGTCATTCACAAGTTGGTTCCAGCCGAGGGCTCCATAACGGGAGGAACTGAAGTGACGCTCTTGGGAAGTGGGTTTTATCCCGGTATGGAAGTTGTCTTCGGCGACACCCTGGCCACAACCACGACCTTTTGGGGTGATAAATGCCTCAACTGCTTGACCCCACCTGCACTCCAGCCTGGACTGGTTGCAGTCGTCTTCAAGCATGAGCATCCCACATTTGGTCAGGTGCAGACGCCTCAACCTTTGATGCCGAAACAGCAACAGTTTTTCCGTTATGTGGATGACCGGGAGCTCCAGATGTATCGCCTCGCTCTGGGTATACTCGGGCAGAAACTTGGCAGCCAGGCGGATGCTTTCCAAACTGCTCAGCAGATCATGGGTAGCGACCCCAAATCCGTCTTCGGCTTGCAAAAGGATTTCCAAGGAGGCTCGGGCGGTGGCCATCAGCGGCAAGTGCCCGGATTAGAGTCACAGGGTAAATTAGGTGACATGGACTCTAAGATGTTGACCTACCTCGAATTTGTCGATCTCGATGATAGCCCCCGCCCACCCAAGTACAATTCACGCTGCGCAACGGGCCAGACTCTGCTTCACTTTGCAGCATCCTTGGGGCTGACACGGTTTGTCGCCGGACTGCTTGCTAGAGGTGCCAATCCAGACGTGCAGGACAACACTGGGAATACGCCAATGCATCTAGCCGCCTTGAATGGCCATGCTCATATCGTCAACAGGCTCCGTCTGGCTGGAGCTAATGTCAATACCCGTAGCATTCGCGGTTTTACTCCTGCTGACATTGCTTCTACCCTACCCGCTCATCAAGCTGCTTTGGTCCCAGCGCAGCATCGCCGTTCACGAAGCGTTGGGTCATTGGCATCGTCGCGACGCAGACACAGTAGCTCTGCCTCCCTTCATTCGCTGTGGGAGTCTTCCTCGGGTTCGTTCGATGAAGCCATCGATGACTCGTCTGATCTGGATGAGGACGATAGTGACGACCTTGAGTTTACAGTGTCACGGCGGTCAAGCATGCATCACGACGTGCCGGCACCGCTCCCGAATGTCGACCAAGCCTCGGCGCCTGAGGACGCGCGACCATTCTCTCCGCCGGCCGCCCTTGTCGCTTGGCGGAATCAATTGCAGACTCAGATCAATCAGTTCCAGCAAAGCGTGGCCAATGCGTTCCCTAATCTTCCCGCATTGCCTCCCATGCCGGCTTTGCCTGATTATCAAGCACACCCGATGATGCGTCGGATTACCAACCTTGTTCCACACCGGCCTTCCACCGCCCGGTCGGCTAAGGAAGGCTGGTGGGACCTCCTGACCGGCAATTCTGCCCCCAACACCACGGACCTGCCTTCTTACGAAGAGCTGTACCCGCAGCAGGATGAACAGGGTGACGAAGATGTGACCCGCATGAAGAAATCGAGCATGTTACAAGCGGCTACAGATACAGTTTTGGATCAACATTTTGAGGCACAAGCCAGTGCGCAAGCCAGCACATCTCGCACAGTCACTGTCAAGCAGGAGCATGAGGATCTTAAGGATATCCGTATTGGCAAAAGGGTGATCTCTCGCGAGCAGCAAAAGCATCTCCGTGAACAGCAAGCACAGAGGATGAAGGGTCTTGGTAGTGATCGCAATCTGTACTTTATTTGGGTAAGTTGGCCTGCTATCGCATATTTCCCTATTGTTTCCCGTTACTGACTGCTTTTAGATTCCTCTTCTGGTTCTGGTTATCTGTGCATGGGCTCGAAGCTATGTTCCCGGTATTTGGCAAGGATTCTCGAGCGGTGTTGAGTTTGTGAAGACCCGCTATGCGCAGCGCGCGTTGGATCTTGGGGCTTAGAAACTCATTTTCTCTCTCTTTTCCCCTTTATTTCCCCTTGTTTCCCCCCTATTTCCCCCATACTTCCCTCCCTTCCCCTTAATTTTTCCTTTTTGCGGTCTGTTATTTCAAGCTCGGGCGTTATGTCCTCTAGGCGGGTGACATCATCGGTTTTACTTATATTGTTGTTTGGTTCACTGTTTCGACATAATGATGGGATACGATTAGGTGTTTTGCACTGTGAGCATTGTTCATTCGAAATATTGTACAGAGCTGTTGGTTTTAGCATGACCGGGTTATCCTGGTTGTGAGGGAAGTCAATCAAGTGATGGTGAATATCTACTGTGTATATAGTTCCCTATTAATTTCAAATAGAGCCTTTGAAGATACTTGAAGATACCATGATTCCAACAAGCCGTGTAGTTGAGAGTTTGTCATGGTGTTTATTTTGCCTACTTAGCCTATAGATATAAATCAGTGTATATAAAGACCACCCTAGGATGCCAAGAGGGAGCCGCAACGCGGAGAAGGCGGTCTCCGTTCTCGAACAAACAGCCTTTAGTTCCTGCCCCCGAACTCATTTTATTCGCGTTTCCAGATACTACTTTTCCGGTTAGGAAATTTGGATTGCTCCAACGGCATGCTCCTTGGAAGCTAGTCCTCTGTCACAGCCCGAAACGCCCTCGGGAAACATGGATCCCTCACCGCAGGCGGGCTCAAGCAGTGTCACCGGTGTGTGAAGACCGCAACGGTCCTAGCAACCCTTACTGACTGATCTGGATCTTCAGTCGAATATACCGACCCCTCCGGCTTGTTCCCTCTCGTCCAACCTGTTCTTGCGAACAAATTACCCCTGAAGAACCTCCACTGGAAGTCGCCCACCCGCCCCGTTCGATCCATCGAGTCCCTCCGCATCGGCTTTGTGCCTGCCCAGAATGAGGCCAACGAGCGCAAATCCTCCGGCGATAGCGCAGTGCCGCATCGACGTCACCAAATCCCCGGCCTCCGTCAGACCCCCTACCTGAAGATCTTCCTCTTACGCTGCGATGATAATGATACCTACAAAACGACCTCCAGGAAGGCATTGCGCGAATGGATCAAGTCTCATGCCTCGATGTCACAGTCCACCACAAGCCAGGAGAAACATGACGCATGTGAATGGTTGATTTTACATGTTGTGCAAGACGGGGATGGTGCGGAAAAGGCTATACCATCGTCGAAATGGGGTCGCGCCACTACGACGGTCCTGGAGAAGGTCAAGGCTGATTTCAATGGCACCTCGAAGTCTGCCGTGGACCGGGTAGCTCAGTTGCGTCTACCTAAGCAGGGAACCACGCAGAAACCACCTGATTTGGCTGACCAGCTGGAGGACTTGATTGAGAAGATCAAGAATGGCATTCTCGCATCTTTCGATCTTCGCGTGGCACAATACGAAGAGGATATCAAGGAGAAAGATTCCCAGAGAAGCCTGCCCGGATGGAACTTTTGCACTTTTTTTATCTTGAAGGAAGGCCTTGCGCGAGGTTTCGAAAATGTAGGGTTGTTTGACGATGCGCTCCTGGGATACGATGAACTTTCTATCGGACTGGATACTGCGATTGATGAACAACTTGAGGGCAGCGGCGAGCCTCACGGTAGTGCCTTTTTGATGCACACCGAGGATTGGCAGAAGAAGGCTAAGGCGGCCTTGGAATCCCCAGCAGCTCCGAAGGACGAGGAAGATGAAGAGCCAACCCCGATTCCCGAGCTCGACGTGGACGATTTCCCCATCGACTCGAACAAAAAGGCCTACCGGGAGATGATCCTAGCAAGCAACATCTCTATTTTCGATTTCCGTATCTACATTTTCTCGCGACAACTAACACTACTCCTCAGAGCGGCGAAGGCTCCCTCGCTACTCAATAAGGAGCCCGATGCCGGTCAAATACGAGCCAATACGATTAAGAAGCCCGAAAACTTGATGCTTCTTTCAGAGATTTGCGAAAGAGCGACGGAGTTCATTAGCTTTTCTGCACGCAACCTCAGATGCGATCTAGAATCGGGGCTTGCCGATGTAGACAATGCCGGAAAAGCGGAGGTTATCAACAATCTGGTGTCATCTTGGGCATACGCTGCTGCGTCGCAGATTTTATCACAAACGTCCACTCCGACGCTCACTCTCCCAGAGTCATCTTTGCATGCTATCACTTCCCCAGCAGACACTGCTAGAGATCCCAGACCAGAGTTACCCCGGCGCAGCAGTTCACTGGTTAGCCCACCCAAGACCCGTCCCGGTCGCTCCAATACGGATATTCTATCCCCAGATGCACTGTCATCCGTTCATTCTGGACTAGGCCAAGGGATAGCAAAACTCGCGCTCGCTCCGGCTCCGAAAACCGGGTCTGAACAGTTGGCTTCCGCTAGAGGGGAGTTGCTGCTCATGGCTCGCCGAGTGATGGAAGAGATTGCTGGGCGTTGTGGATGGAGGGAGAAGTGGGATGATCTCGGCTTACTCTTTGATAGTGAAAGTGCTGGCAATAGTGATATGGCGGAAGTCTCTCTAGACGACGAGATATCGCAGTCAGCAGAAAAGCCTCAAACAACCCATTATCTTTCGGGGATCGAACTGCCCCGGTTGAAGGCTGCTCTTCGCTCAAGAAAGTCCTTCCGCTCACACTTCGAAGAGCTAACGGATGATATGTATCGCCACCACATCACGGCAAACCGTACGTATTCCGCACAAATGGCCCTTGCGGACATGGCCCTCGTAAGGTTCCGGCAGAGCGACTACGGTGCAGCAGCCTCCTATTTTCACCAAATTACTCCTTTCTACGGCAGCAAACAGTGGACTATCCTGGAGGGTGTGATGCTAGAGATGTACGCGCGATGCTTGAAGGAATTGCAACGAAGTGAGGAGTATGTTCGAATGTCCCTTCGACTCCTTGCGAAGTTCGCCTCCCATAAGCAGTCGTGTTTGTCGACGCGGCAGAAGACCCTTGATGCGTCGTCAATATTTGCAGAAGAGGAATTAGTCTCTCAATATGTTGAGGAGTTATTCGAGGCCTCCGGTGCGCTACAGAAAGAGGTTACGGCCCCTTTGACTGATTTCTTCGCGGATTTGCATGTTAAACCTGCTATCATTCATTATAAAGATAAAGACGGATTTCAGCTGCAGCTTTCATTACGATTCCTCCTAGGAAAGCGAATTGAGGTTGACTCGATGAAAATCCGGCTTGTCGGGACCGAAGGCAGTCAAAGCAATGAACATTGGCTGGAGTTATCCTCTAAGACAACTATCAAGTCATCGTCGACGAAGATCCTGGTCGATTCTTCGGTAAGTACTGTTTGTCGCTGTTTCCGGTTAACTCGCTCTAGTCTCGTGACATTCAATAACCTCTCCATCTAGATGACACTTCAAGGGAAATACTACGTTGACCGGGTTGAAATGCGAGCCGGCAGCATCCTTTTCACATCCGGGAGTGGGAAACATTCAGTCCTCCCCTTAGGGTTCAGAGAAGCAGTAGACGCCGAAGAAGATAGTCGACCGTATATCTACTGCTACCCCCCACCCAAGGGACTTCAAGCGAAAATCGTGCCGCCTCATCTTGTGAATCTTGAAGAAATGCGGACGCTTGAATTAGAACTCGGTAGTGGGTGGAATGATATCAAGAGCGCTACTCTTCGAGTGAGGCCCGCCACTGCAGGGCTCCGCCTGCGGATCGCTGAAACCGAAGTAGTGGAAGGCGACATCAAGATTAGTGCCAACAGCGAAACAGGGTATATCGAGCTCTCTCAATTAGGACCTAACTCATTCGTCCGGTTCAGGATTCCGTACACGACGGAGGAGCATCACCCGACGCTCTCCGCACGCGCAGAGGTGGGATATGAGACGACAAACGGGCGGTTCTCGTACTCCTCTCTACACAGCATCGTGTCAGGCTTACCCATCAGTGTCAACGTTCAGGATACCTTTAAGGACCAGGTACTCTTTTCTCGATTCACGGTCAGCCCAGCTATGATGATCCCTCTCCGCATCCTTAAATGCAGCATACCGAGTTCGGATGTCTATCAAGTCCAGTCCAATATCGGTGACTCGGTCGCGATGAATGTCTTTCCCAAACAGCCCGCGTCCTTACTCTACAAGATACAGCAGCGGGAGGAAGCTGTAATGTCACCTGGTTCGAGACGCTCACTGCGTCTCAGTGTTGATTTTACCTGCGTGGACGACGAATGTTTGAACGCGGTTGAGAGAACCTTTAAAGAAAGCATCGCAACCAGTGAATACCAGCAATATAGTACCCTCCTAACATCGCACATTGTCGACACGTTTCGCACCCAGCTGTCAACTTCTGACATGGAAGTCATCGGTCTCGTCCGAGAGGTGGAAACACTACCCTATTCCAGTGTCAAGTGGGAAATGCTCCTAAGTGCGCTGAAGGAACCACTGGACGGATTGAAAACATGGCTCCAGGAGTGGCACCAAGTAAGTGCACCTGAAACCCATTTGAAGGTTCTTATGCCTTGTAACAGGAACTTTGGCTGACCCGACGCGTACGCAGAATCACCCTATCATCGGCCTTCCAGAACAGCCATCAATCCCCCGCCGACACATCATCATCCCCGTAGATATTCCCGAGATTCAGGTGGTGCATACTGCCGAGCTGCGACTCCGCAACCTCGCCGACCAACCCCCACACGCCGCGGTCGGGCAGATGATCGCAGCCGAGCTCAGCCTACGTCATACACGCAGATGGTGTTCGCCCGAGAATCGCGAGAATGCGGGAGGCCCGCTTGAATTCTCGTACGAAATCCACGCGAACCCAGAGCTCTGGCTCGTCGGCGGTCGTCGACGAGGTAACTTCACCGCGGACGAAGGGGAAACCAAGACCTTTGCTGTGATGCTTCTTCCGCAGAAGGCGGGACATCTCCTTCTCCCAGGACTCGAAATCAAGACTTTCCTGCCCGTGTCGTCCACCACCCCGCCGAAGCCAGCTGCGCCTGCCACTGGCCCCGCAGGAGCAGCACCGGTCCTGCAGAGACGACAGATTGCATGTGAGGTCGACTACCGCAATCACGGGGAGACCGTCTTGGTATTGCCGGATCTACGAAGCACAACGGTCAGTCTCAGCCTGTCGGGAGGAAACCATGGCGCGGCGTGGTTGATCGACTCGGAACGAAGGGTGCTTGCATGATATTTACACCCAGTACATAGATGAGTAAATATGACACTTAATCATAGACAATTAAGTAAAATCAGTAAATAGTGATACCAATTTGGTAAACTCCAACAAATCACTCCATCTAAAAAACGGAGGATATTACTTTAATATATGTTCAGGCTACGTCGATTCCGTCCGAAGTCCCCCAGCTAATACATAGAACAGCACTCTGGGCGGCCTACTCATGTTTGCCTTTGGCGTGTGGTATCTAATATTCGAGATGAAGATCCTCAACCGAGATTCAGAGCGTCAAACTGCCGCGATCGACCGAATCTCGAAAGGCCTCCTGACCTTGCAGGTTAGACACTCCGGTGAAATATTACTTTCCAATCATACTAATAATCTCGACTCGGTTGGCTTAGTACCTCTGGCTCTTCTTCTTACACTTCCCGCAGCATCCTTACGGTCTAAGGAAGGACGCGGATACTGGGTTGGGCAACCCTTGGTCAGTGGCCGAAATCCTCCATCATAACCACTTGAACTTACAATTCTCCTAAACAGTGACCTCCTTTACGCCTCTAATCATTTACCCGCGAACTGGAACCCACCGCGTGGTGATCTTCTTCATCTTTGCCCCACTATTTATCCTTCTTACCATCTCCTACGAGGGTCTCTTGTACTGCTCTATAAGCGGTGCACTCTTCACCTGGGTGCAGCTGGAGTCTCGAATCTTTCAGTTCCAGCAACTTCCTCCTAGTAGCAGTAGCAGTAAAGAAAGTGATTCCACCTCCCAAGTCCGACCCTCCACGTCTCCGACGCCCGCATCGCTCTCTTCCGTTACCGCTCCAATAGTTGCTTTCAATAACATGGTCAGCCACTGTAATGTATGCTGACATGCATAAGCTGATAACGTCGGGTTCTTTCTCTTTAACAAGAGAACAAAATCTAGGAGTAGGTATCCCACAAAGTACTGTTACAGAGATAACCCTTGTCAAACAACCTCCAGAGTATGTACATACCCTAAAGCGGCCACCTGAGGCAAAAAAAAAAAAAAAAAAAAAGGATACAACTGAAAAAAACACCCGACCCAAACCAAACTGTAAAAAAGCAAAAAAGAAAAGGGAAAAATCAAAATACCGCAACACAAACCGTCCAGTGGTTCATCCAGTGGCCAGCGACTAGATTTTTCCCTCAAGATGTTCTAGCGCCGCCGACAATCCTTTCAAGAGCCCCACCCGAACCAACCTCAACAAAAATTGGTGTCTCCCCCAACAGAACAAGTGATGATCCTTACAGTTTAGTTTGGTTTACTAGCCACAGTGATTTCTATTCTTTTCTTTTTGTTCTTTTTTTTCTTTGTGATTTTTGGCTTGGGCTTTTTGTATTGTTTTGTTTGGTTATTTTTTTCTTTTCTTTTCTTTTTTTTTAATGCTTGCTTATTTGTTTGTCGATATATTCCTATTCTGAGAATAACGCTGAATGAACAAATAACTCTCTTATATTAAAGTAGCAACAGAAAAGAATTGAGGGGATAAGAATCACATGTAGAAAAGAAAGATAAGCTAGGTTATACCTCGTAAAAGTAAGGAAGGAACAAGTTGTCAACTACCACCTACCCGGTACGTACTAGCCCAATGACCAGGATAAGATCGATCCTACCAATCAGGGATTGTCTATCTACAGTTAATCAGTGGTCTATTGTCATTGTCATTCTAAGAGCTTATTTCGTTTGTTTCAGTGCTCGTTTTCTTTTCTTTTTGTGGTTGTGCTTTGTTTGATACTGTTGTTTACTTAGTTATAACTTATTGATTGTTTTGGGTGGATGGTGTATGTAGTCTGGGTATGTGCTGTCACTGCTGTGCTTTGTACCTAGGCATCTTGAGGGGATAAGGCTTTTACTTCTACAGGTACTGTACATGTACATGTACATATGTGGTGAGTGCATTCCAGGTTGGATGGGTATAAAATGATAGACTTCCATCCGGTCTGGGATGAGAGATATTTGACATGTTACGGAGTACACTTCCCTGACATTGGCTTCTGAGAGAGTTTGGGGGTTCTTGATTTGGTTTTATCTGGTCGGATTGAGTTTATCACATGGTACTCGCCCTCTCCATGAAAGTTAGGGTTTATGTTTGAGATAAATGTGGTCATGATGGCAATTGTCGCTTCAATCCTCTTCGAAATGAATCCTAGTCCAATGGACACATGGCATATGAGGCGAGTCATGATTGAATAAGGTAGGTAATGGGATCCATTCCGGCCTCCACATCTTTCGACGACTTAAGATCCGAATCATCTCCGACCTCCACCGGCCATGGACGGTGGTGCCAATCAGCGAGGGGCCAATGGCCATTGCACATGATACCTCGGGTTGACAGCGTCTCGACTTGCCTGCCTTAGTAACTCTAAAAGGTTAATTTGACCGGGAACGAACGCCAGCGAGCGCGCGAGATGAGTGGACTGATGATCAGACGAAGATTGTTGAGAAGCCAAGAGCGATTGCACTCGGAGTGGATCCGATGGTATGCAGGCAGGAGAAGGCGGTAAGCGCTCCCCAGCTTCTTTGCTGTCCCTGGCATTCAGCGCGTAATGAGAATACGCCCAGCCGTGTATTTTTCAGTCTGGGAAGGCTGAACGCCACATGGCCGCGAGACCATGTTTATCGATCCAGATAAGCAAATAATGATCTATTCTTGGTGTGCTTTCTCACGGCCAGTCCTCGATGGACGATTGCAAATGTTCGGATGGTTGCCAGACTGGGCCATTTCATTAGTAGAGGTGACGAGAGAGCCCTTCAGCTCTCAGCCAGCCCTGCCCAGCAAACACTTGGAACGACGTAGGCGTCCTGAGCGGCGATTCGTCACGGGAGGAACTCGCGTTCATATGCATGCACGACGAGAAGTTAGCCGTAGCTGAACCATGCACCTGATGTGCCCGACCCTCGGCAGCGCGATTTACAGAGGAAAGAAAACAGGCCAATTGCCTGTCGATCGAGTCCTGGTGGTACAGGCTCAGTCTGGAGGCGAATTGAAAACGGGATGCTGTCAGCAAACTTAATCTCGGTATTCCCAAATACCACCACGGGTAACCAAATCCAGGAGTCCTGACCAATCATGGAACCCCAACGGTACACAATATTACCTCTCCTGCACGGGTCCATACGGCGTCGATCTCCCCAAAGGACGAGAATTACCAGATGGAAAGGGACCGCCATCCAGAACAATGTTTGGTTTCTTTCCACTCGGGTGCCTTACCTTATTGTGATTTTTTTTCTTCTTTCCCTTCCTTTTTTACCCTTTTAGATTTTCTCTAATCCATTGTGATTGGTCCGTAATTTTTTTTTTCTTCTTTGCTTGGGGCGGCCTCCTTCCTTCCCTTCCCTTCCCACGCCTTTTCCCCGGGCCGATTGTCCTTCAGCTGATTCATAACCTTGAACTTTTTTTTCCCTTTTCTTCTTTTTTTTATTCTTTTTTGCCTCTGTTCAGCTTTCTTCAGCTCGTCTAATACCTTACCTTCCCCTCCTCAATTCCGGCCTGGGCAATTCCGGAGTGGTGCTGAACATCACCCCATACCCACTCGTCCCTATATCAGTCGCCAGGGAGCTCTCATCCTTCAGGATCCTTTGAGCTCGTGTAACCTCCGACCCTTGGAGTGACCCATTGGTATGTCCACAGCATAGCTTCGGCCTGCAGAAGCACATCTACCATCCCTTCCCTCCATCGGTTGACACCGTGTGCCAATGTACGATGTACTGACAAGAAACCACCAGATATAGCAATCTCCGGACCCCTCGTTGGATACGCCAGACGTCAAAGACAAAGATGTCTTCCACAGCTATCCCCAAGCGCATGGCGCTGAACCGCAACCCGGGCACGGATTCCTCCGTCCCCAGCGTCTCGGTGTCTCCGTTTGACAGCCCTCGTCATTCTCCGTCCTCGACTTCCCTTTCGTCGCTGGCGTCCGAGTCCGAGAACAAGGGCAAGATGTTGGACACCTATGGAAATGAGTTCAAGATCCCGGACTACACCATCAAGCAGATCCGTGACGCCATCCCCGCTCACTGTTACGAGCGGAAGGCTCTCACCAGCTTGTACTATGTGTTCCGTGATATAGCCATGCTGGGATCCATCTTCTATGTCTTCCACAACTATGTCACGCCGGAGACCGTTCCCTCTTTCCCGGCTCGCGTTGCTTTGTGGTCCCTTTACACCGTCGTCCAGGGTCTGATCGCTACTGGTGTCTGGGTTTTGGCTCACGAGTGCGGTCACCAGGCTTTCTCCCCCTCCAAGGTTCTGAACGACACTGTTGGCTGGATCTGTCACTCCGCCCTGCTGGTGCCGTACTTCTCCTGGAAGATCTCCCACGGCAAGCACCACAAGGCCACTGGTAACATCGCCCGTGACATGGTGTTCGTCCCCAAGACCCGCGAGGAGTATGCTTCCCGCATCGGCAAGACCATTCACGATCTGAACGAATTGATGGAGGAGACTCCCATCGCCACCGTCACCAACCTCCTTCTCCAGCAGCTCTTCGGATGGCCCATGTACCTCCTGACCAACGTGACCGGTCACAACAACCACGAGCGCCAGCCCGAGGGTCGTGGAAAGGGAAAGCGCAACGGCTACTTTGGCGGTGTCAACCACTTCAACCCTAGCAGCCCTCTGTACGAGGCTAAGGATGCTAAGTTGATCGTCCTGAGTGACCTGGGTCTCGCCATCACCGGATCCGTCCTCTATTACATCGGTTCCACCTATGGCTGGCTCAACCTCCTGGTGTGGTATGGAATTCCTTACCTCTGGGTGAACCACTGGCTGGGTAAGATTTTTCTCGAAATTTACATCACCTACCGAGACATGTGCTAACGATTGCCAACAGTTGCCATCACTTACCTCCAGCACACCGACCCCACTCTCCCTCACTACCAGCCGGAGGTGTGG
Organism: Aspergillus sojae; assembly: GCA_008274985.1. Lineage (NCBI taxonomy): Eukaryota > Fungi > Ascomycota > Eurotiomycetes > Eurotiales > Aspergillaceae > Aspergillus > Aspergillus sojae. Next base: position 3,874,631 of record CP035525.1, on the reverse strand, counting down.
AACTTCGCCCGCGGAGCCGCTGCCACCATTGACCGTGACTTCGGCTTTGTTGGTCGTCACATCTTGCACGGTATCATTGAGACCCACGTTCTTCACCACTACGTCAGCACCATCCCCTTCTACCACGCCGACGAGGCCAGCGAGGCCATCCAGAAGGTCATGGGCTCGCACTACCGCACGGAGGCCCACACTGGCTGGACTGGATTCTTCAAGGCTCTCTTCACCAGTGCCCGTGTCTGCCACTGGGTTGAGCCGACCGAGGGTGCCAAGGGCGAGAGCGAAGGTGTGCTCTTCTACCGTAATACCAACGGCGTCGGAGTTCCTCCGGCCAAGCTTTCCAAATAGATTATGCGTTTGTCGATATAGAACGAGTTTATTTTGAAATTTCCCGCGTGGTGCTCGCAGGATCGAGTGGCCACGATTTGGACACTCATCGCGTCAACGTCATAGAACAACTGCGAGTTAATTGATCACCTTTATGGCGTATATGGGGCATGAGATCTTGGTGAAATCACATGGTTGAACTTTTTTTACTTGCGATTAATGTGGGGCGTCTGTTTTTTTGGTGTATGTTCGACCTAGACCATCTCTGTTATCCTTCACAGCAAACATCCTTTGTCATTTTTCCAGCGAAAGAACCTTTGGTTTCTCATCCAAGACCTCAGTCAAAAGTTCCTCTCCATTCCTCGTCACTGTTTAGACATGACCAACCCATTGTGACTGGTTGATGGGACAATTCCCACCCTTGTGGCCCGAATATCTAGACATCTTATCGAATATATCTGCATTGAATCTCTGGATCTGGGTCTGGATAGTGTAAAACGTGAACCAGTACGTTGAAGAACTGAGAATAAGAGTAAGAAAGGAAAAGCAACGGTTTAAGATTTCTGGAACTGCGGGGGATTTTAGCTTCCGCGACCCGCCGAAAAAGGCACTAAAGCCAGACCCATAGCCTACTTTCTGCAGTGACCTAGGCAGAAACATACCAAAAGCTGGAGCTCTATATGTACTTTACTGTATTCGGATCCTTTACTCCACTTCGTGCGTCAAATGACACCTTATGCAGTGTAAGACCAAGGGGAAGGGTGGCATAGTGAGAGTATATAGGAGAAAGGAGAAAGAAGCCCAACTCTATTCACAGCTCTTCAAACCTCCTTTCCAGATCGTAAAGCTGACCTCGTCCTGGATTTGGTTTTGCTCGTTTACTGACCCTGCGGTCCAGGGTGCAAAAACGAGTTTCATAGTGCGCCGGACAGGGCGCTCGGGTGTCTGCGATGAGGGTGGTGGTAGCTGTGAGTTACTCGGTTTATTCTCAGCGACTGGAGCATGGACAGGGACAGGGACAGGGACAGGGACAGTCTCGGAACTAGTCTCGGCTTCTGCGTCTTTCTCTTTGGCGACAGTCTCCGTTGGAAGGTCTGGCTTCGGCTTTTCTCGCTCGCCAGGGGAACCAGGTACCTCCGGTTGAGGGTGCTGTTTCGCTGCTGATGGGATAGGGATACTCTCTGGGAGAAACGGATCCATATCCGTTTGCCTCTCTTTCTTTAAGGCTATTCGGCACGCGATTTGCGTCGACCAGACAAGACCGAGGGCTGGTGTTTTCTCCGCCGGTCTCTGGAAACCTGGGTATGAACTTGGGGGAAATGACTGCGGCGAGTCGCCCCATCCGGTAAAGAACCGTTGTTGATGCAGAAGGCTGAGGATCTCACTGCGCACCGGATTCCCCACCAGGTATGAGCCGTCGAAAGGCTGCTGTTGCGGGTCTTCTTCGGTGGTATACGGTGAAGATGGGAATGGGGAGGGAGAAGATGGAAGCATGGCGTTGTGTTGGGATAATTCGACGTTTCCAGACTCGGTTGCCCGGACCCTTGGTAAGGGGGATGCAGTGCCTAGTTCGCGAGCGGGTGGGAGTTGTTGGGGTTGAGTAGATGGGGATCCGTTTCCTGCACCACCTCCTATCCTTGGGAATACTGATGGACTGTCCGTGGCATCGAATCGATCGGAGACTTGGTTCGCGACTACAATTGCGATGTTCTCTTGTACCGCGAGATTGCGTAGCATTTGTCCCAGCTTGGTGAGTTCCCCCGACCGAGTCGATAGACCTAGGATATTGTGGGAGGTATGCTCCGCTCTATAGTTGGAGGTTATAGAGTCGATAATAACGAGTCCAACGCTGTAGCGTTGGATCGCGACGGGGAGTTGGTAATTGAGGATATGGTCTTGAGACTCGAGGTCCATGGCATTGATGGATAGGATATTCTCCAACGTCGGGGAACGATCGCGAGGCAAGGTCGAGAGGTACGGGTTGGAATTGATGAGCTGGGAGAGTCGTGGCGTCGACAAGGGAGCCTCTGTAGAGATGTAGACGGCATTCTTTCCCAAGCCCTTGGGTGAAGGAAGCTGGACGGCCAGCAACAAAGTGAGGAGAAATTGTGTCTTACCACTCCCACTGACGATGCGATACCGATCAGTCCAATTCAAGCAACCGCTCATGTAGATACACGCACGTACCTCTCGCCAGTCACCTCCGTCACATAGCCAGTTGGTACTCCGCCGCCCAACAGCTCATCTATTGCGGTGTCGAGAGTGCTGATCGCGCTCCATTGCGACAAGTCTAGCTTTGTCGTGGGCCCCAGGGTAATCGGCAGGTCATCGTTGATACTGGAGCTCGGCTCGGCAGACGCAGGCTCCTTGATATCTTCGAAACCGATATCATGGTGGAGCGCCTTGGTGATGCTGGCGCACAACCGACGAACATCGGCTGGAGGCACGTGGGCGCGTTTCGCGATCTCAAGCGTATCGAGAGTTATGAGATCAACCGTGGTTATTTTGCTTCTCTCCAAGGGCGGGAGTATGTGCGCATACGGTTTGGTATGGAAGTCCGGGAGGACTGATAAAAGATCCATATGCGTGGAGGTCAAGTCGATACTCAAGATTGTCGTCCAAGTGGAAAGACGCGGGAAGACATGCGCTTGGGCCGACTGGCCAATCAGGTGAGGCCATTTATAGATCATCAGACTATGAGAATATCATACAAATTATACAAATTAAACCCACTACAGCAGGTTTCCTGCGTGGCGTATATTCCTGCTTCAGTTCACGATTTCGTAAACTGAGGGCTAGCAATATATTTACCTACTATTCACCACCCCTCCGGTACCCACGTCCATTAACCCTCAGAACCCTCTCTTCCATCAGCTCTACGAGAGCAAAACTAGAAACCAAAAAGAACACCAGATCATAAGGAACCAGATCACTGGGTGTAGAATTCTCTTTTCAGCTATCTGTCTTACGTATTGAGTGTTAAAGTGAATATCAAAGTCCATCGGTATCCTATTGCAAGCCCCTCTGGAGGTCTATATCGAGGATTCTGCCTCAGGCATCGCTACGAGACCAGCACCATCATCAGGAACTCCAAGTTCCCATGCATAATAGATCTCCAACAATCCCATATTTGTGGACGAAGCTATATCATTGTTCCCGTACTCTCTAACACACAGAACCTTTCCTTCCGAGGTAAGGTTTGATCGGTTATGCCTCTACCTGGCGCTCGATTGGCAAATATTCTTGGAGGAACTGCTTGTAGTCCTGTATAGCGTGCTCGAATGCTTGGCCATAATAGATTTCAAAATGGCCTACATCATACCACTTGATCACTCCTTTAGGGGCAGTTTTCGCGTATGCCAACGTTGCGTCTGCGGGTGCAACTGAGTCTTTACCACATATCCCAAACAAAATTGGACATTCAACCCTAGATGCATAAGAGCCAGGTCTCAGGAGAGGCAGCTTCAAGATCAGGCGAGCAGGGACTCTTTCCTGAAACGGATGGTCTTTAGGGATAAGTAACGGAAAGGTGCTGAGCACGTCTGGAGCATTCATCAGAGCCGCTATCGTGGAGTTTAGCTTCATAGTATCACTTGTCCGAGGGTAAACGGTCTTCACTTACCCTCACCTGGCTTTCCGGTCAGCGGTACAGTTATTGGCTTTTTATCCGAGCCAAAGAGAATATCCAACAGACCAAGTCCTGCAAGCCTCGGGGTGGCCGCAATCCCTGTACAAAGGGTACTCTGCCAGCCAGAAGTAAAGGGGCATTGGGAGATGGCTGCTTTGAGTTTCGTATCAGTAGCGGCCAGCTGAATGACATGTCCCCCGCTGAAAGATGTTCCAAAAAGGCCGACTTGGTTCGGATCGACATTCTCCAGCTGACGCGTGTATTTGATGGCAGATTTCCAATCCTCTTGTTGCTGATGCCAGTCAATCAGACCCCTTGGTAGACCCTCAGATCCACCGGTGCAACGGTAGTCGAAGACGACACATGTGTATCCCATCTGATTGAAACTGTCGGCATAGACGTCGAGCTTTAGTTCTTTCGTTCCACCCAGGCCGTGGGCTAAGACAATGGCTGGCCCGGGGTTCGATGCGGTGAACTTCTGAGACGAGTAAAGCCATCCACACATAAAGTCCTCTGAGGACGAAGCAATTTTGATATCCACACGATATTCAATCCCTGCGGTGGCCATACTTGGTATTGAAGTACTTTTGTCTTCCCTCTCATATTCTGGAAGGGAGGCGGTTGTTACATTTTCTCTCCAGTAGCTTATGATCTTGAATACTCACTCAATAGATCACTAATCATCACCTCGGCTTCAGCTAGGAAAAGGATACATTGGATCTTCTCCAAGCCCCTTAGGAATAATCTAGCATCAAAGCTACTAGTGGTAATTTAAGTTCTAAACGTCCACTTGCTGCGGCGGAATAGATCTTGCGAACTTGGTGGGGCGAGAATCTCGCAAGCAATACCCACTTGATCCAACCTTACGGCTTGATATCCGTCCGAGCTGCGAGTCGGGCAGATTGTTGCTGTGGGGGACTCCCGCTTTTGGTCCTAGGAATACAGTCTCCAGATGATAAACTCCATATTGTTAGGACATACTTGAGCCACATCAGGAAGACCAGTCTAAACGTCTTCATGCATAGTCATCGCTGTGATTTTTATCTTGAAGTATATCAGTCGGGTATAGGACCTCTGTTCCGAGCGACCCAAATTCTTCGCGATCTACCTGAGACATTGACATTCCACGCACGAGGTCATCGCTACCGTACAATAAGCGAGGTTCAATACCTCTTTTGGGGCATTTCTTGTTAGAGCATCCTCCTGTTACAGTTCAATACTCAAGTAGGGATCGTTAACACAAGAGCTTTTTGTTTCTTGAGTAGCCGTGAATTAAGAATCATAAGATGCGTGACCCTCGCCTCCGAACAGTTCAAGGTCTGACACAGTCCAAGAAACCGACACCAGGTCAAGAGAACGTCAAGAAATACGCTTCTGCATTAGTACGGTAAGTCCTTTCTCAGTGTCCGATACCTACGGGCCTCTCAAACTAGCAAGTAACTAAGGTACCACGAGCGGATAAGAAGGATTCTTCGTTGGCATTGCCAACGAGCATATATTCAATTGGACTCTGGAAAGTCCTTATTGTGTGGATAAGACCGGCAGTTGAAGTCCCGAGTCGATCAATCAATTAGTCAATCAAAATTCATTGACCTGTTAGAGCCTAACTATTGAACATCTAGCTATGCAGGTACTCACTGGTGAGGCAGAATTTTGGTCCAGAACGCCTACCCCGAATCCCACACATAAGAAAGATAATGAACGAAAAGCATTAAACCACAACTAAAACGCGCGTCACTGCGCTGAATCTTCCCCTAACCATCCATCTATATCTGTAATCATCTTCTTCCCCCTCCATATTCTGTTTGTAGTTTGTTATGCGTCTCTACGCCTGGCCGACCCTTCCAGGCACTATTAGGTGACCTCTTAATCAGCGTCTTCCCACAGTCATGTTGATAGATTCAAGCAACTTAATCAGTCTGATCAAGGAATTCAACCAATTTCCCCTTCCAACATATATTGTCATAAAGAATTAGATAGTCAGTAGTCACTGTGTAAATTCAATTGCAAACATGTACAACACAATCTAGCTAACCTATTGACATATCAAGATCCAGTTTCCCTCAAATGTTGGCAACGGGTCTATTGTCTTGACATCGAGGTTACAGAAGTAGTGAGTAGTCTAAACAAATACGCAGGCAAAATCAAGAAGCAGAATATACAACGATCAAGACTAACATGAACTATGAAATATAGATAGGAAAAATTGTACACAGGCAGGGGAAAAAACAAGAGGATACGCACAAAAGTGACGTGAAAGGAAAAGAATACAATATCAAACCTGGTATGTAGTGGACGGACAAATTGTCGTTATCTTCACTCTTTAGCTTCAACTACTCCGTAGCGACGTCCGTTATAGATACAGTAGGTCACTATGCTCCTTGAAGTACGTTCTTCAAACAGATCAACATACTGCCTTCCTCCGTTAACTGCAAAATAATGACGCCGTGTTGTCTTACTGAGACGGACCTCAAGCACCCCATCACACGTGCAGTCCGTGCGCAGGCGCCAAACTCTCTAGCCAGGCATTCATTCCTGGCTATATCAAACAGTGGACTCAGACCAACTCTCTCAAAATAGCGAATGGCAAAGTCCATTGCCCTTCAGTTGCCTGCGTAGTGAATTGCTCACTTTCATTGATCCTCTCTTTTATGTCTATCCAGCAACCATGGGTGGACCACCTAGTTCAGGAATTACGTGGCTCGATGACGACAGGTGGATAGGACGCGAGATAAAGTTTGATGAACCCACCCCATCAAGATGGAGGATTGTTCGAAAAATCCATGAACGCGAGATCTTGCACCTAGAATGGGAGGTGAAGAAGAGGGGCTGGAGGGCTGAAGGACGTGGTGTTTTTCTTTGCACCGATACCCATGGCAACGAGGGCGTGGTCAAAGTTCGGTTACAGTAGGTTCTTTTTCTTATATCTATACACACATATATGCGTGTTTATTCTGAAGTACTACTCCTAATGGTTGACATATAATTCCATACATGGGGACATATTTTACGTCCTCTACAGAGAGAGCAAAACAAGCCATACACGATATGGGCAATCTTTTCGATTTGAAATTGATGCTCTACGATGCCTAACGCAAGCAGGCTGCTCATCAAGTCCAGCTTTGCTAGGTTGGAAGCGTGAAACACAAAGCAACACTGACTGGGTCCCCGGGGGATATATAGAATATATCCTAATGGAGCGAATGCCAGGGGTCAGACCGCCACCTTATTGGCAACCCATGGAGGAGAGGGATCGGCTTCTAAAAGCATTCAAGGAGGCATATCTGTGAGTTTCTGATGGCCCTACTTGCTTGTAGAGTGGTATTTAATACTTCTTTGCAGTGAGTGTATGGCATGTGGCAGAGTACATCTCGACGAGGGGACTCGAAACCTCATTTGGGACGATAGGTCCGGGAAATGGTAAGTATATAGCGTTTCCCATTAGGTAATTCGTGCAGCTTGCTTACAGTGTCCATCCATTAGCTACATTATCGACTGGGAAGATTCGTTGGAGACTACTCCAGAGGATACCTGGGAAGATAGGCTCTACAAAACCTATCTCCTGCAATGGGACTGACGCCGGATCGGAGTCTGGTAGGCGCCTTCAGAGCTTGACTATGGCCAGGAGTCTCTCGTGTTTATCTTTGCTTCAATGGTTTTATGAGGGTTTACAGAATCATATCGTACGAACCATGCATCTAATTCGTAGACAGCTACCCGAGTATTGTGCTATTCGTAGAGGCTTAACATTCGAATGGGTTGTGAGCCATAATGGCAACGACCATGCTTGGTTAAATCTTGCTGCATCAGCTTATTAATGTAAAGTACGCATGATCCGAGTTCATCATCTGCCAAGACCCGAATAGAAGTGAAAGTTTGAACTTAGAAAATAGCAAGGACAACTCCTCCTGCAGTATCTGGGTGTGTAGACTTCCTAAAGATGTCTTTACCCATAAATCTGAAACTTTTAACACCATGTTGAGCCCCTGCGTACACTGGGCATTCCCTGTGGTCTATTTCTCTGCCGCTGAGAGTGACTTCTCTATAGTATCTTTGATAGTATTATTTATATTAGGAAATACTGAATTGTTAATATCTACTTAAGAGATATTAATATATAATAGAATCACAGTGATAGAGAAAAGTAACTACTTTATAATTCTATAATTACTAGTAAAGAGTTTCTAGCAGTACTAAGCCTTTAAAAGAAATATATAGATAGAAAAAGGGAAATAAAATCCTGGATATAAAACTTAGTTATGTATTCATATCTTATTCATGTATTTTTAGGGTATGAGGAATACTTTGCAAAATATACCATCAAGCCAGGTGGGAGATCGGCAGGGCCCGCCGACTTCCAGGAGACCAGTGCGAGTGCGCGAGTGTTTGCCGACGGGGATACCATTGATGAATCAAGAGTCCCCTGCCATTGTTCTACAAGGTCCGATCGTGACAGCTACCATGCAATGTATTTTGGTGGCAGATCCGACACTTCAGAACCGAGATGAAGAACCTCCGAGCTTCTACATGCCACTCTGGACAGCGTGCCAGGAGGCACTTGCTCGGGAAAACCGAGTGACAAGGGATCAATTTGTAAAACGATCTAGTATATCTTCTCCAGTGTATAATATGATGTGTGTATTTAATGTTAAATGTTGAAGTAATATCCGGACTAGCACCCCATACGGCGTTTTGTAAGCCCCACTCTGGAGAGTCTCGCCTGGCCCCAGTCTCTTACCGTGCACTCTTTGCCGGCCCGTCTTTTCATTTCTCCAGGCCAATCCACTGCCCCGTCTTTCCAACCAGGGAATGCCGTTCTATCCGACGTCAAAGGTCATTCTGGCTAATGCTGGCCTGCATGTGATTGTGCTTAGCTCTTTTTACAAACGTAGAAGCCACTTTAAATGTCGTTAAACCCTAAACCCTAAAGCCTACAACCCTCCATCATGAGTAAAGGAATCAGAGCAGACGGAGTGGTATGCGAGATAAAGACCACAGCTCCCCTCACGTTCACTGCACCCCTCAGAGCCAACACGCCTGTCGAAGAGGAACAGTTGAAAAAAATACATCGACAAGAATTGGAAGCGAGGGTACATTCTTCGACCACGGTTCGGGACGCTACTACCTTGAGTGCTAAGAATGCGCGATTTCCTCATTGGTCAAAATGAAATGAATGTCTTTCCCGTTGCCGCATACCGTGGGCTGGCGAGCTCTAAATATCGCCAGATGTGGTCACTCAGTGTGTTCATCAACCCTAGGAACGCGCGGACTTGCGCTACATTTATAACCCGTACTTGTATCCACAATACGTGACTTCTTCTGTTCCTCGGACTGATTTCCTTTCGTTTATCGTAAGTCCGGCGGACGATATCACTTTCTCACTGTCACGAAGCTCCTCACAAGCACGCTTGTCTTAACATCTTGTTTGTCTTTGTTTTTATTTTTATTGGATCATGGTGGCGAGCGTTGGTGCTTATTTGAGATGATCTCCAGGACAGCAAGGAGTGAGTAGCGCTGGAAGTATGCGTTTCTGACATCAGATTCGCGGTGACATAATTTCGAGACACTCTCACTAGATAGGTATTCTATTCCATTTTCGATTCAACAGTTCATGTCCCTAGAGGAATGTAAACGGATCGCTTTTCCGACTCGATGCTATCATTTTTGACTGGTACCCGATCTGTAAGGATTCTACAACGCGTTTACATCCACTCCAATCCGAATCAAGGCCTCCAGCACCAGATCATTCCCTCTCTCCGCAGCAATATGTAACGGCCCCATGCCAGTGTGATCCTTCAGTGTCGGGCTTGCCCCATTTTCAATCAGCATTTGAACCACGGAAACATGATCGGCCGTATTACCTGCCGCTGCACATGCATGGAGAGGCGTTCTGCCCAACGCATCGGTTGCGTTCATATCGGCATTGTGGGTCAGTAGTGCCCTGACGCATTCTATGTTCCCGGACGCTGCAGCCAGATGCAGCGCGGATCGACCGGAGGACTTTGATCTAGCATGGGGTTGATTTTGTGGTGTCGACTTTTCTCGATGACGCCGCGATGTTTCATCCACTGAGGATGCTGTTGTACCAATATAATCACCACTGGTGTTTGGTGGAAGAGATTCTCCAAGGGAGTACCATTCGTGTGGGTCCAAGACCGAATTCTCCTCGTTTGTTGGAAGAGCAAAGTCGAAATCCTGGAAGTCTAGACTGGCTGGCGGTGATTCGGAGGGGGTTTCGTTTAAACCCCAGGCCGCTTGGTAGGCACTCGAAGGCAAGAATGTATTTTTCGAGTCTACCTGTGGCCTGAGACGCTCAAGCTCTGCGAGTTTCGCTTTCGTAGCCTCTCCTGGGGATTTTTATCAGCTTTGACCTGAAGTATTTGGAGTGGAGGGGTATGTTGGGAAGGAGAGAAGTACGGTGACGGCGTTGTGCTTCTCGGTTTTTAGCCCGACGGCGTGCAAGCTTGGCTTCCTGATTGCCAGTCATGAAGGGCTTGGCCTGCCTTATCTCCAAGGCTGGGGTGCTACGATTGACTTGTAGCAGATTAGAGCCTCAGAACGTCAGAACCATAGAACGATAACGAACAAAACTGACGCAGGAAGAATGAGAATTGATCGATAATCAGCCAAATTAGGGCCCTGGGACTCTGTATGGTTCCTAGATTGGTTTCGACAGAACCCCAGAACTGCCATGACGATTCCAAGACAGTAATACTGTACAGTATAAGGTGGGTTATTTTCCGTGGTATATCTGCCCACGGGGCAGACCCTATTGGATCTCGAAACAAGCAATACAATGAGGGTCTTGGCTCGGCTAATTCCGCCAGCCCCCACCATCGATCTGAAAAAAAGGCTTGGTCTAACCCAAATGTAAGCCCGAGTGGAAGATCCACCGGCCCCCAAGTACAGAATCTTCAGGGTTGGTCGCCTAACTTACGAAAACAATCTCTTGCATGGGCAGTCAGTCTAGCTGAGATAACTAAATCTGTCCTGTGACCAACCAGAACATAGGTCATCGGCTTTTACATCGCCAATGACAGCCTATTTAACGGTTAATATAGTGGCCAATTCGCAATGAAGTCTTCCAATAACGTACTTCACAAATAGGTCGCCAGGCTGAAAACCCATCCCAAATGTGATCAATTTATAACTTTCATATGGACCAACAACACCTTGTTTAGCATGAGCTATTTGATTCCAAATTTGCTTTGATATATTGATAGAAAGCGAAACTTAGGCTACCAAAGAGCGTGTATGTGAGCTTTCTAATTACTGCTTAATCGTTAAGGCGTTGAATGCAGCTTTAGCGGGTAGACAGGAAGGTGGCTTTTGGGGGCCCTTTGGGCCCCTCGGTTGCAAAGATTCCAGAAACGCCACGGTAATGGATACATGGACTTCCCGTGTTTTCTCATAGTCCCGTCTTCTCCAGCAAAAACAACGAGCAATCGTCAGGTTGATTGACCCACTCATATCGGACGGTGAGCCCCGACATATCGAACACGCCGAGGGCATCCTGCCGCGTGTATTTGTATGATTGGGCCAAAAGCACGTGTTCGCCGGCAGAGATCTCGATGTCTGGCAGAACAGTCCGATGTCGGTCACTGCGAACAAATCTCTGTGCAAGCGAGGGCATTTGTCAGCGTGATCGACAGACATTAGCGTCGGAAATGGAATATGGTGATCAACCCCAGGAAGGGGCAAAAGCTTAAAGAGGAAAAGGGGAAAGGGGTGGGGGGGGGGAGTCGACGGACCACATGGCGGCCTTCTTCGGCATCCCATCGTGCAACATAGGTCCAGTCCTCCGCAAGCGATTCGTCGCCCACCGTGTGTGCGGCAGTGTATAGTCCGTTTTGTATATATTGCTGCCACCGCTCGGACGTGTCGCTATATGCCGCCGTCACTTTTTCCACATCCCTGCAGCGGTCAATACCGATCAACATGAAATCTCCCGTCTGCAGCACGCCTTCCTGGGTGAACTGCCGAAGGAATTTGGCGGCCTGGACAGGCTTCAGATTCGTGAAGGAAGAACCTAGCCACATCAGACACTTCCGAAACTGCGTATTGTGCAGATATATCGGGGTGCGCGATGGATCGTCAACCAACCCCCCGTCACGGAGGAATTCCATCGCATCGTAGTATGATCCGCACACCCCCCGCACGGACACGCCGCTATGAGGCTGCGCTTCCAGCCGACCGTTGACTAGATCGGGCTTTTCCCGGAGTAACTGCTCGATTCGTGATTGAAGCTGCTCGTATTGGAGATCGACCTACGGGGTAATTTCTGTATCAGTATGGCTGCTGTATTTGGGGCCTAGCGTCTTCCGTAGTCATTTGTCGATACGTACTGCGCAATAGGTTGTAGAAATCGTTCGTGACCCCTTCATGAGTGTTTGATCAAGTTCAATCTGCCTGCAGATACCATTGAGCAAGCACGATGATTTGTCAAGACGTCTGGCATCAGTTTGGCGTTAGATTCGTAATGAGAAGACTACCAGCGAAACTTACCCAGCACCTATGAGGTTGAACTTGTCAGTTTCGAAAACAAACAGAAGATGCCCTAATCACTGAAAGACCGGCAAACATATTCTTACCAAGATCAACGAGACTGAGATGAATGTTCTTTGCATGTCTGGAACTACTGATCCTCTTTGTTCCCTTCCTCGTAGCAGCTGTACCTAATAACAGCATCGCCTGAATGGTGCATCAGCATATCAACTTTCCGTCACTCAAGTATGAACCGTACAATTTCGTGGGAATACTCTTGGAATATGGAGAGCTCGTCACGATAAAGGTAGTATGAAGGATCTCGCGTAATGTTTTCATAGAGATCAATTCCACATCCTTCGTATAGGATGCCTGTGGGTATAGAACGGCTCCACTCAATGAGGCCGCCTGATTCTTCAACTACGCAATGTTTATCCCCACCCCCTCGGATCGAGTCAAGGATCTCTTCTTTCAGAGACTTTCCAGTGGCAGTGCCACAGGAAGATCGTATGTCAATGACATCGACACCAAGGTGGGAGAGTTCTTGAGGGTGATTGTGGCAGTCCATGTGATGATGTGATGATACAACGACGTGTTTACAGCAAGTCAGGCTAAAGGGGAGGATCTTTTCAATTTAATCAATGTACAGCATCGGATCGACAGTCACAGCGTAAGATGAAGACAGTCATACAGTCATCGTTGCTGTTACGAAAAGTTGCGAGGTTTGGTTTGCGTAAGCTTCAACGTCCCAAGGCAGAAGGTCACAGTATAGCTCTACTTGGACTTTTGGACATCAAACATGCAAAGACGGAAAATTGACATCTCTCTCTGGTAAGCAGGTCATTACTCAAATTTAAAGTCATAAAGTGTACAGTCATGTTTCGGACCCTGATAGGGAGGTTTGACTGAGCATATCACCCAGGGGAGGCACGAAGATGACTGTAGGTCCCTGTCATCAAGCTAGACCAGTTATGACCATTCGTGCCGACAGAAACGAATTATAGCCTCGATTTATAAGCTCATAAGAAATCAGTGACGAGGTTATCTGGCAACATTCCAGAGGTGTACACATTCCCCATAGCCCAAGATGTCAAACCAGCTTAACCATTCCACCCCAATCATCATCGTGGGTGCCGGGGTCTTTGGTCTCTCTTCGGCATGGTGGCTCGCCCGTGCCGGCTATCAGAACATCAAGGTCCTAGACCGGTGGCCTGTTCCCTCTCCATCCTCGGCTGGCTACGATCGGAACAAGATCATCCGCACTGAATACCCGGACGATATATACTCTATTCTTTCCCAGGAAGCGATCCAGCTCTGGCGCGATCCTCTCTGGAAAGATGTCTTCCACCCAACCGGCTGGATCTACGGCACAGACGGCTCCAAGGATCAGGACCGCGAAAAGACCTTCTTGACTGCGGTCTCGAACACACACTCGCTCGGGGACCCATCCAAGATCGTCGAGCTCCCCAACTGGGATGCGGCCTTTCGTCTCTACCCCGGTCTAGCCTTCGCACACGACCGTCGTCAGGCTCAGGTAGGCATCTACGCCGATGGCCTATCCACCCCGAAGGGCAAAAAGCCCACCTTCCGCGGGATCTACAACGGAAATGCCGGCTGGGTCGAGTCCACGAACGCGATGCTGATCCTGAAGCGGGAGTGCGAGCGCTTGGGGGTGGAGTTTGTGGCAGGCGAGTCCGGCGCCGTCGTCGAGTTCGTGCGTGATCCGGCCAACCCGGCCAAGGTTGTGGGTGTGCGCACCGCCAACGGGACCATCTGGCGCTCTGAAAAGGTGATCGTCGCAGTGGGCGCGTATTCCGAGACGCTCCTGGATTTCAAGGGCCAGCTGCACGCCTCAGGCTACTGCGTCTCGCATATCCGTATGACGGAGGAGCAGTACCAGCGGTACAAGGATCTGCCGGTGCTTAATATCGCACGTCGCGGGTACTGCTTCCCGCCGAACGAGGACCGTATCTTCAAGATCTGCAATCTGGACATCACCGTCGTGAACCGAGAGCGCTGGCCGGAGCCGAGCTGTGACTGGGGGGTGCGCAGTCTGCCGCGCGACCAGGCGTATCATCCGACTGATTCGCAGCCGCGGGTTGGTCGCGAGAAGACCTTGGAATTTGCAAGGTATATCTTGCCGGAATTTGGGGATGCGGAGATTGAAAGTAGCAAGGTCTGTTGGGATGTAGAGACGCACGATGACAATTGGATTGTTGGGTATCATGATAGTGCACCGGATTCGTTATTCATTGCGACCGGGGGCAGTGGGTATACCTTCAAGAATCTCACAAACATCGGGAAATATGTCGTGCAGGCACTTGAGGGGCAACTGGATCCGGAGTGGAAGGATCTCTGGCGTTGGCGACCAGATCGTGTGGGGGTGTTTCCGGACAGAGAAGAGAGGAATGCGAGGTTCAAGTTCGATTTGAGGGATTGTGATGGCTGGAAACATATTGCGACTAGGCTGTGATTATCTAGTCAAAGACATATACTTAGGTAGTGAATGACTTTTGCCAATCTATTTTGGATTCCAAATGATATTGTTTCATTGGATTTGGTTTCGGTTTTCAGTAGAAGGGAGTTGGCCCATGCAAATTACTTGGATCTAGACTTGGTATAGAATGATTAAAAGACCCAGAAAAAGAAAGACAAACACCCATTGATTCAAAGTATCATTATTCTATCTCCATACGAAACTCCTTCCGAACCCGATCTCCCAGATGAAGTACTTCCTCACGCCCAAAATCCTCACCCCTCGCAAAAACAAGATACGTTGCCAACCAACCCAAACTTGGATCCTGCGGTCCAGATACTTTTTCTCCACGCCGATACCAGCACTGAGACCGTAATACGTGTTTCATTAGATCCGGTGCTTGTGCTAGCGTATCTTCGCAGGGCGAATTGGCCAAGATACCCGAGCGTTCGGGACTGAGGTAGACCAACATGCAGTGGAATTGGGGTTCTGGGCAAGCCGTTGCCGCGCCATTTTGCTGGAACGGGGTAGCCAGCGCCTTGAAACGTTCTTGGTCGCCAACGGCGGCTAGAATAGCTTGCGCATGGTAACATACGCCATGTATGTAGGCTGTGGCCCAGTCCGAGAATCCTCCCGGGGGCCGAGAGTTGATTTCAATCAGCCAGCAGCTTGGCTGCTCAGCTTGGAGGTCCGACTTATCAGAGCCAACGCGGAGATCAAACAGCCCCGATTCATCGGTTGCATAACTAGCAACGGAATTACGAACCCTGGCCTCAACGTGGAAAACACCTGTCTTGAGTCCTAACCGAATCAGACTGTTCTGGATGCTATCTCGTAAGGTCCACTGTTCAGCTTCAGGGAGGGCAGTGGGATACATGATCTGAGTCTCTTGGAAGTTGCTCGTCTGGGCATTTGCGTCGGGTGCGTCTCCAGTGCAAGGGAAATCATCGGAGATTTCGAAAAACAGACACTCTCCGTCGAGCAGGATTATATTGGTATCGACTTCAGGTCCATCGATATAGGGCTCGATCACCACGCCGGTACTGGTGGAAATTGAACCTAAGTGGCGGGTAGAGGCGCGGTGTACAGCGTCACGGAGTTCAGCGATGGTCGTTACCCGTGTGACGCAGTCGCTCGACCAGCCCAGACACGGCTTCACAATCAGCGGGAATGTGAGTGCTGGTGCATTGGGTCGTGTGAACAGATCGTCGAGCTCTTCTAGACTCTGAACCTGGAAACTTGCTGGGACCAGGGTGTCAGCCTCCTCGGCGGCTCTGGTTGCGTACTTGTCTGTTGCGACTTTCAGGCCCTTTGAAGGCATGGTGGGCAATCCAAGCATTTCCGCTGCTTCAGCTACTCCGACTAGATGTCGGTCGTTGGAGGTGATGATGCCGTCTAGGTTGTGATCTTTGAGTGCATGGTACAGTCGAATAGAGAAGGTCTCATCAACGGTCATGTCGAAGGGAATGAACTCCTCTCGCAATGAGGCACTCGGTCCATCATCGGCCTCTAACCAGTGGCCAGGCGAGTCGACGGCTATTAGGCTGATGTTTAACGACCTGGCAGCCATGTAGAAACGCTCTATCGTGTGGTGCTCCTTCCGGGCCTGGACGACGGCGAGCCGCTTGGGCCGAACTGGCTCCGACGATAGCCATTGGAATGATAGACGACGTCGGATCTCGCTTTCTACTTGGCTGAGAACAGAATCGATCGTGGTTCCGGCCTGTGGCTCTCTGACAATGATGCCTCCGCACGCGGACGATAAGATATCCGATAGCCACCAAACTTCGTTGCAAGCATTCAGACGCTGCTCGGTGGACACTGCAAAGCCATTGACACATTCCACTTGATCGCAGCCCCGGAAGCGTTCTTCGAGAATATCCGCACGGCGTAGATATCCTGCGTTCACAGGCAGGATGAACTTGAGACCAGACTGGGTGTTGGACCTCGAGGCAGCTAGCCGAACCAATGCAATGGCTGGATTGGCTGCACTGATTGGATAATACTGCGTAACCTTCCCATCTGGACCCTTCTCACACACAAATGCATCTTGTTCCTCAGTGGATGCGAGGCACAACCCCGGGTAAAAGGTATGCGGGTGACCCTCCAAGATAACATCGACCGTTCGATACCAGTGACATGTCACAGAGGCACAATACTGTACTGCCAGACGAACTTGAGAATATCCTGCGTTGAGTATAATCTCCGCATGTCGGTAGTTTTGGGGATTGGAGTCGATAATCGAGTCAGGACCCAATTGGGGTTCACATTGTTCTGTCACTGGAGCCATCGCGGTACACTTAATTGAAACAACACAAAGAGTTGGCTCGGAGGCAAAACGACCTTAGCTTGGGTGCCTCGTAGGGTCTCGGCCTTCTAAAGCAGCCGGCGCACGGGGCTTAGCCTAGCACTATTAGGCATGACTATTGAGGTCACAAACCAATGATCCGTCACCCATTTAAGGACAGGCAGTAATCCAAGCACAGTCATCACTACCTAGACACCTAACTTATTCAGTAAACAAGCTGTGCAGCCCGAAGCACCATAGCAGATGCGATAAATGGTAACATTATATCTAATCAACCACGAGTTTTTATTTCATTTCACTGCTGTAGGCAGCTCGACTTCTCAGCACTAGATATGCATTTCAAGGAAACCCTAAAGCTGCATTATTATTATTATGGTATCAAAAATTACGTTTTTTTGAGCCAGAACTATAATTATCTTGTCTCCTGGCCCCCTAACGTGGCTAGACTCGATATCATGTGGAAAGAAAGCCCTGAGCTATAAGGAAATATTCTTTATATCGGTATCTACGTTGTTGAGATATCGAGTTGTAATTTATCACATTCCCATAATATATTGGACCCTGTACTAGCTCGTTTGCCAATTACGTTAAATCCACAATGATAGGCTCTGAGTCATCTACATACAGCGGCATTTCATGAGTATTGGCACCCCAGTACTAGGGTACAAATAGTCATATGAAACATGACTGTACCTACCTAAGTATGGACCGACTGAAATAAAATACAGGCTATACAAAGACCAAGGTTTTTATCTAGGTGTATCCCAGTTTGACCCTGTATAATAACACAAGAGATTTTCTTAGCACGCCTTTGCCCACCACACTAAACCCTCCTAAGAAACGCTAGTATGCCGTCCTTAGTGGACAATTTGCTGAGAACACTGCTTACCAATGTACTAAGCCAATGTATGCTTGTTACCGAACTGGTAAAGTGTGTAAATATCATTAATTTTGAATTTTCTTTTTGGGAGGGCAGGAGGATGATCTATCTTAAAATTTACGTATTATGCTTAGTATGGGATTTTAGGCCCTGTTGGACTGAAAGATTTCGTTCTTCCCTTATTGTCCCACATTTCTAACACATGAGAGCTAAACATGGCTTCCCAGGCCAAAGACAGCCAAGTGGAAAGCTCCTCACCTTCGTTGACGGTGACAGAAAAGCAGGCAGGAGATATTGTTCCTATACATAACACAAGCGATGAAACATCATGTCGGCCCACGAACCAAGAATTGAAAGAGCTTGTTCATGTCGCCGACAACGTTCCCTACCCAGTGTGGCTGGTCATTCTAGTCGGGTCAGCCGAGAGATTTGTCTTCTATGGCGCCTCGACCTGCCTGCAAAACTACTTGCAGAACAGCCCCAATGATCTCGTTCCTGGAGCACTCGGTATGGGGCAGTCGAACGCCACTGCTGTGAACTATGCGTTCATGGTGTTGGTTAACTTTGCACCGGTGCCGCTGGCGGTGGTGGCCGATGGTTGGCTGGGGCGATATAAGCTGATTTTGCTAAGTACAGTGTAGGTGAAGATGATGTAACACTGCGCGTGGAGTATACCCAGAGATCTCGCTCCTGTAAAAGCGAATGCAGACGGACATGACCAAGACATTAGGAAGATATCTGCTGACATCCCTTCTTCCGCAGCATCTACCTCGTGGGGTCTCTCATTCTGTTTACGACAGCTCTGCCTTCGGCTCTACACCAAGCAGGCGCGTCCGCCGCAGGGCTTGGTGTGTCCCTTGTCTTGATCGCGCTCGGCATAGGCGGCGTGAAGGCCTCGATCTATCCCTTTATCGCGGATCAATACCCCCATCATGAGCCATTCATTCGCGAGCTCCCATCCGGAGAACGGGTGGTTGTGGACCGATCTCTCACGATCCAATACATGTACAATTGGTACTTCTGGTGCGTTCGAAAAACCATATCTCCATCATTCCAGGTATACAAGCAGGAAGGCTAAGAATGGAGATTCATTCAGGTTCATTAATGTCGCCTCTCTGTCCGGGATAGCCACCACCTTTATGGAAAAATATTCGAGCTTTTGGTCGGCCTTTTTACTCTGCTTCTGCTTTCTATGGGTAGGACTGGTCCTTATGTTGGTCTTCAAAAATCAATACTGTACGCGAAAGCATCACTTTCTCCCATAACATTATATACTCATGGAACATCACAGACAAAGCGCCTCCCGCAGGCTCCGTTGTTCCGAAAGTGTTGCGAGTCATTTGGCTCGGGATTCGAGGTGGTATGTCGCTCAACGCCGCCCAGCCAGCGGTGCAACAGGAGAAGTACGGTCGCCCGGTTCCGTGGGATGATGAATTCCTACAGGGAGTCCGCAATGCCCTCATCGCGTGTCAAATCTGGTAGGTTCCTAATTTGCAGTCCATTCTCCACAAACTAACGTGTCCCAGTCTCGCATTCCCAGTTGTTTGGCTCTGCTGGGGACAAACATACAATAACTTGATCTCCCAAGCCGGTCAAATGGAAACTTACGGGATCCCCAACGACGTGATGCCTAATTTTAACCCTATTGTCTGCATCATCGCAGGACCGCTGATCCAACAATGTCTGTTTCCCTTTCTCAACCGCCGCAAAATTCCGTTTCGCCCCATTGCGCGTATTTCCGTCGGTTTCTTCCTCATGGGTGCCTCTTTGGCCTGGGCGACTGGTCTCCAGGCCTTTATCTACCGCGCTGGGCCGTGTCCTGACCATCCCCTGGCCTGTCCGGATTCGAAGAACGGCACCATCCCGCAGCATATCAATGTGTTTCTGCAGGTGCCGTGTTACGTGCTTATGGCGATTGGGGAGATCTTCTGCGTGACGACTGGGTCCGAGTTCTGCTATTCGAAAGCCCCAAGGAGCATGAAGTCTATCGTGCAGGCATTATTTGTGGGAACGGCCTCGATCAGCTATGCAGTGGGCATTGCGATCTCGCCGGCGGCAAAAGATCCTTATATGACTATTTTCTACGGGTGTTTGACCGGTGTACAACTCGCTATTACGGCTGGTTTTTGGTTGATGTTTCGGAAGTTGGACAAGGATATTATTATTTGATGCTTCTGAGGGTATAAATACAGATAGTAAATCCATCAGTTTTGATCAAGTACGTCGCGCAAAGTAGCCGTGACTTCATAGAATCCCCTTCAAGTATCTCAAAGGCAACATTTATCAATGCAATTATCATTCCCCACATAATCCCATCATTGGCTGGCAAACTTCGGTGGAGTTAAACTCCCCTCATTAGTGATGCTTGGCCTACTTAACACGACACTAAAGACGTCGGGATGTTAGCCTCGATCGAGTGCCCCACAGGAATAGTCATCATCTGTCATAGAGACAGTCATCGCCTGTCATCATCTCTCATCATCTCTCATTGTCTGTCATCATCTGTCATCATCTGTCATCCCGCACTGCTAATGGTCTGTACCTCTCATTCTCTTCATATCCAGTACTTCTCATACAGTAACATTGAATTAGCACAATTCACACCTAGGAAAACATTATTACGATGTCTTCTGCAATCGGGAAGAAAGCCCTTCTTTTAGGTGCCGGCTTCGTCTGTGAGCCCGCCGTCCAAGCGCTCTCCGAAGCAGGAGTCAAGGTCACTGTAGCCTGCCGCACTCTAAGTGTCGCCCAGGCCCTCGCCGCAAACTACAAGTCTACTACGGCTATCGCTCTCGATGTAGCCAACGAGCCGGAGAACCTCCGCGCGGCCATCTCCCAAACAGATATCGTCATCTCTCTCATCCCTTACGTTCACCACGCCCTCGTTATCTCAGCCGCCATCAAATACAACAAACCAGTCGTGACAACGAGCTACATCTCGCCCGCCCTCTGGGCACTCGACGACCAAGCCAAGGCCGCGGGTATAACAGTCCTCAACGAGATCGGTCTCGACCCTGGCATCGACCACCTTTACGCCGTAAAGACGATTGATGAGGTCCACAAAGCAGGCGGACAAGTTAAAGCCTTCACGAGCTACTGCGGCGCTCTCCCTGCACCCGAGAACTCCGACAACCCGCTGGGTTACAAGTTCTCCTGGAGTCCTCGAGGAGGTCTCCTTGCCCTTCTCAACTCCGCACAATGGTACCGCGATAATGACATCGCAACCGTAGACGGAAAGGATCTGATGGCTGCGGCTTCACCACAGCGCATTTTCCCGGGGTTCAATCTGGTTGGATACCCCAACCGAGACTCAGTCGGTTTCCGCGATTTCTATGACATCCCCGAAGCACACACCGTCTTTCGGGGCACACTACGATATGCCGGGTTCCCCGAGATAATTCGCGCATTGGTGTCCATTGGGTACTTTTCGCAGGAGCGAATGGCTGCGCTGGAGAGGTCGGGTACAACTTGGGTGCAATTGACTGCCTCCCTCCTTGGACTTTCGGAGTCCTCATCACCGACGGATGTTCAAAATGCCGTTAGGCGGAAAATTGAGGCGTTCATTACGGACAAAGACGATGTCGATCGTGCATTGTCAGGTCTACGGTGGATTGGTCTCTTTGATCCCACGCCTGTTGTTGGACATGGTACACCTCTGGACACGCTCTGTGCCGTGCTGGAGACCCGAATGGCCTACCAGCCTGGAGAACGAGATATGATTGTGTTGCAGCACATCTTTGATATCGAACATGCGGATGGTTCGGTGGAAAAGAGATCGAGTACTCTAGTTGAATATGGGGAGCCTCTTGGTCCGGGGTATCGTAGTGCGATGGCGAAACTTGTAGGACTTCCCTGTGCTGTAGGGGTGCTGGCTGTGTTGGAGGGACGCATTCCCGCGACAGGTATGGTGGCACCTTGGTCGAGTGCGGAAATTGCCAGCCTGTTGCGAGACGAACTAAAAGATAAATTTGGCATTGAGCTGAAGGAGCGGGTTATCACATGAGTCATGGTGTGATGCTCAATATGCCATTCGATTCATTTCTACGGGTAAAAAAAGTCTGACTGTCACGATACCTGACAGAATTGGGAAGGTCTTTTAAAGATAAATACTCCGAAAGAGACTACTTTAGAACGTATAAACAATTATCTCAACAAATCAGAAAATACTGGCAGAATTTATATAAATCCAAAAATAGACTATACTATTAACTAATAGTCCTTTTGAAGGTACCGCAGTAGTAGTATTACATATTAAATTATATATATTATCAATAGCATATCTCCAATTACAGTAGAATATTAAGAAAAAAGTAGTCAAAATCTAGTCTTGATTGTTGTATATTCTGCTTCTTGCTTTTGCTAGACTATAGACTTATCGTCACCATTTGAGGGAAAACGGATCTTGATATATCAATAGGTTAGCTAGATTGTGTTGTACATGTTTGCAATTGAATTTACACAGTGACTATTCAATTCTTCATGACAGTATATAACCCCCGGCCTGGCCATATGCAAGCAGGCTACACTTGAGCTCGTCTGACAAGGCCGAGCATCACCACTATTGCCCAGGATCATGTAGTCGTTACGGTCACGTTGCCCACTCTATACTAGGCTCGCCATTTTCATACGGTATTTAGAAAGCTTAATGGCCTGGCAGTGTTGGGAATGGGTAATTAGTCTCTTCCATAACGTACTCGCCTGTGGAGCCTTTCGCACAGGGTATCTAATTTCCTCTAGTCATTTATACTCTATGTAAGTCTTAATCTGCATCTGCGTACACAGAGCATTCCCTGTGGTTTATTGCGCCGCCGCTTATAGTGATGCATCTGTAGTGTCTTTAATGGTATTCTTCATGTCAGGAAATGCTGAATCGTTAATATGTACTTGAGAGATACCGACATATGATAGAATCACAGCGATAGAGAAGAGTGCCTACTTTATAATTCTACGGTTACTAGTAAATAATTTCTACCAGTACTAAGCCTTTAAAAGAAATATATAGGTAGAAAGAGAGAAATAGAATCCCGGACGTGAAAACTTAGTCATGTATCCATGTCTTATCCATGTATTTTTAGGGTATAAGCTATCCTATGTAGAACAGCATACTGTATATCGATCCCAAGATTACTCTTTCACTTTTCTTCCCTTCTTCTTCTTCTTCTTCTCCATTTGCGGGAATGTCTTCATATATTAAGCTGTATATACCTTATACTAGGTTTTTAGACGATTAAGTATTATGGTTTGATACAGATAGATCAAGAGATTAGCTTAAAGATAGGCCAGCACTATATCCAGAGCAAAGTAACCTCCTTTGCAGCAGCATATCCAATCATATCGACCTCATCTAGACTCAGCCGGATGGCCACCCTGGAATTACCGCACCTTAAACAATTATGTTATCCGTATGCAATTCCATGGCAATCGCGTCGGTGGAAATAGATATCCCAAGTCCCTGGTAAGGAAGGGGGAGAAGCCCTCAATTGGTGTCATTGCATATTCTTTTCTGTTGGTTAAGTTCTTGAGGATTTACAGTCGCCATTGGAGGTATCTATCCTCCTGGAAGAATGTTTTTGACTATTATCTCAACAGATTGTTCATGCGCTTTCAGAGACCTGTCTAATCTATTTAGGTCTTCTGTCTGTGGATCGAAGAGAGAAGCTAAAAGAAAAAGAAAAGCGGAGGAGAAAAAATATCAAGGTGACATGAAAGGATGAAGCAAAACCACGAAATCCCAGACTCCCAAAACATCTGCTAATATACGTCGGAATCCATAAAGAACATATCAATCCTAAGAGATGTAAGACGGAGAATATCTTGATATCTAAATCAGAAGGGAAACCCCCAAGATCCTCTCCGTCTTTCCCCTCTTCTAAGCACCATCAAAGACCAGAAGGCTTTGAATCTTAACACCACCAAAGCCACGCTGCCGCAAAAATTCCCGGCCACGGTGAAGAGGGAATTCAGCCACAACCATAATGGTAACATCCTTACTACTGATGCCAGCTTTATCTAAGAGCTGCAGCACCGCACAAAGTGTGTTCCCCGTGGCAAGCACATCGTCCACCACCACCACTGACCCGCCTCGGGGATCAAACCCCGAGCCATCTCGAACCTCTTCTCTTTCACCCCATTGGATGTCGAAAAGGAGACATGCGATGGAGATTTGGCAACAGAGATAGTGGGCGGAGGAAGTTTACCGGCTTTGCGAATCAACGCCAAGGGTACACCAACCTGCGAGGCTAGCGCTGACGCATAGACAAAGCCGCCGGCCTCGCAACATGCTACTGCATCGACTTTGGCCCAGTCACCGGTGAAGTGAGACTGCAGCAGAGATGTGCAGAGAGTCAGCCCACCTGGCTGCTGGGAGATGTCGAGTACATGGCGGAACTCAATGCCCGAGCGTGGAAAGTCGGGTACCTGGCGCACCATGTCGGCCAGTCGTTGCAGGCCCTCGTGGCAGAAGGGAAGTAGGTAGTGTTCGGCAAACGTTTTTGCCGCTTTGTCTCCGGTCGTATCATTGTGGAAGATGAGGTCGGGGTGGTAGTCCAAGGCTGTCAGATTCAAGCTGCCATTGTCGTTATTCTCGCTGTCATTAGAGTGGTCATCACCGCCATGGTACCCTCCGCGAGCCCGCCGAATCTCTTCACCAGCTTGAACGCAAACTTCGAGCAGTCTGACGTCTGGCACCAGGTGCGAAAAGGTTGCTACCGGCGCCTCATCTCGCATACCCGTGATTAGCAGCACGTCCACATCTGTAGCGGCATCCACCACATTCAGGAAATGCTCTTCTGGCAGCCGAGGGCGCTGGCGCACCTGGTCCCTGAAGAATGCCGTCAATGCTGGCCGGTGTTGCTCCTTGTAGGCACGGTCCGAAAGCAAACGGTTCAGGTCGGCACCAGTGGCCGTCGCGTACTCTCGCTTAGTCGCATCGCTAATGCTGACTGCGCGTGCCGTGATGTTCTTATGATTGTATGCGATGAACGCGGAGACCCAGATGTCGGCACAATAGTCCTTGCCAGCGCAGCTGTCGCCTGTGACAAGAATGATGAGCCTCTGTTTCATCGACACTTTCGGGAGTGGGCAGGCATAAGCCAGCACATTATGTGGGTCCGAACAGTGCTTGAGACGGGCCAAACGCGGCCGGTTTGGGCCAAAAGCTTTGGCCGCCAGGATGGCGTCTCTGGGGTCTGGCCCAAGGTCTGCGCCGTAAACTCCGCTACTCAAGGGCAACAAATCTCTGGCGACGTTGTATACCCACCGCTCGGCAGCATGAGCAATCTCAGTTCCATCTTGGTCGCGGGGCCACACGCCAGTTATCACGCAGGCATAGTCCCAGTCTCGACAGCCGAACGCAGTAGCATCGGCCGCCACTTCGCTGACCGCACCGCCACCGTGTAGTAGATGGAGATAGCAGAGTGGCGTAGGACGAGTCCCAACGGCCGTTGTTAAGATGTCGGCGACGTTCACTGCTCCGATACTCTTTAAGAATACACATCGCTTGAATGCAGAGGTCTTGCAGCCGCCGTGTCCGCCGTGCATCTGGGACATGTACATCTCAGCATCGAACAAACCGATGCCATCCACGACATCAAATCTGCCATCTAGTCCCAAAATTTTGTCTACGTCCACAGGCGGGGGCGTAGGCGTGGACGTATCAGAGATAATCCTAGTCGTGGAAGCTTCGAACATGGTTATGCCAAGATGCAGCTGACCGAATTCCCAATATAGATACGCATCTGCAGAACAGTTCCGCGGAAGCTTGCTAGCGATGGAGTTGTCAAAATCGCTCAGCCTGCGCCGCGCCTCGAGGCTGTCACTCAGCGGGATAACCCAGCTTCGAACCAAGTGGACCGGAGCCACGTATGCCTTGAAGGTAACACTGACTACGATACCAAAGTTGCTTCCGGCGCCTTTTATCGCCCATAAAAGATCAGATTCGTTTTTTGGGCGCACGGCACCGGCCGGCCGGTGTTGGCTTGGTACATGGCCGATGCAGAGAACCTCGCCAGAGTCGACGCTGACCACCACGGCACCGATGATGGCGTCGCACGCGAGGCCATATAGCCTAGCCAGGTGCCCAATACCGCCTTGTAGCCATAGTCCCGCGCCTACGCTTGGACGAGCTCCCAAGGGCACTGTCAGGCCGGCCGCCATGGTTTTGCGAACGATATCCCCCGTCTTGCAGCCGGCCCCAGCGATAACCACGGAATCGGAGCTGGATTCTCCTCCATCTTTCCCAGCCGGGAGAATGTGTATTTGGTCAAAGGCGCTCATATCGACCGAGACGACGTTGGGCCATAGACACTGACCGCTGTGACCCCCGCCAACGACGGTCAGACCGACCTCGTGCTTCCGAGCCCATTGAACGCACTGCTGGACATGCCGGACTTCTGTGGGTCTAACAATTGAAGCAGAGCCATGGTGGAAAGCCTCCCGGTTCTTAACCGTCTTATCCTTCACCATCGGTACCTGCACCGTCAACTCTGGCAACATGGTCGCATGTTGGGTAAAGGCCGCCATGACGTTGGGAGAGCTGAACAAGAGATGGTCTGGATAGGCTTCTTCACGACGGCCCAAGGCGCGGCACACTTGACGCCACTCGACTCGAGTAGCCTTGTCCGCCTCTGTATCCTGCATGACAAACCCCGCGACGAACGAAGCGAAATTATCTAACACTTTGTCGTCATTTAGCACGCGAACAACCCCGGTAGGGAAGCAAGCTGTCCGATGGCACACTAATCCGTTGAAGCTCAGAGTTTCATCGCGATGGAAAACCACCACCATTCCGCCTTGGGGCGCCTCGACAAGCATTTCCAGCGCCTGTTCAATGAACTTGTCTTTGGGCTTCATGCCGTACATGCTGTGGCAAAATAAGACAAGGTCGAACTTTTCATCGCTAATACTCGTACTGGTACTGGCACCGCTGTTGATGTTGCTGTTCAGAACAAATGGGATTCGATGAATGTCGGGAGGGCTTGCCAGACAGGGCAGCGGATACTCTGCCTCCAAAGAAGGGCAGAGCCATTCTTCCACTCTTGTAGCGAACAGGTCGTTGGGCTCAAATGCCACGTATCTTCTGACCTTTTTTCTTAGACTGTGGGGTAGATACCCAAGCACGCTCTCCGGTCCAGGTCCAATTTCTAGCACCGAGACATGAAGACGCGAGTTGAAGAGAGGGGCTAGCAGCTGAGATAGCTGAGGAATAATAAAGTCTTGATATTCTGACCCTCGAGCAAAGATATCGAAGCCAACGCTGTACTGTGTGTCGGACAACTGCTGCCTCAAGGGTGACGGCGTATTTGCGGCTTTTTGCCCAAGGGCCTCCTTCAGGGAGTTGAGGGTAGCCATGTTAGTTCAGCATGAGTGTGTGGATGGCGAAAAGAATGATAGAAGTGAAACTCACAGCGTTGTCCTTTAAGCGACGTGCAAAGCCACGTGAGCCTCTTGCTGTGAGGCTGGCTGTAGATCAGCTGAAGATGGAGATTTAGTATCAAACTAGTGCGTAGTGCGGAGATAGGTTCCGTTCGATTGCCGTGGGCTGAATTTTGCCAGCTGTATACAAAATATGATAGGTTCTTATCATTCCACTCATGACTCGTAAAGAGGAAATGATATCCAACCACCCCCACAGGGATCAGCACGATCTTTTCGCTCTCTACCTCGTACATTGGTCGGTAAGAAGATCTGGCTATGGTAGTCAAGTGGACATAATCCCCAGTCAGTTCCGAGAGATAAGACCACCTTTTTCCCATATATTCTTCAGTTTCGTTGTGTATTCCCATGATTCTTTTCAGCTGAACCAGCCTAACTATAAGGGCTCCCTGATCAGCAGTCTTTTTTTCAAAGTTGGTTTGTTCGTTCAATTCATATCGGTGATATCGCTATCCTTACTGGGGTACACTCTATCTGACACACGCACACACACATACCCGTCAAACGTTGAACAATTAGATCCACCGCGGTTAAAACACAAAGCCACATAGAGTAACCATGGCGATTTCAGGGTCAGATGGCCCTGTCAGCCCTGTTCAGGACGATAGGAAAGCGGTGTCGTCGGAGAAGCCAGCCAGTGAGGAAACCATCACCTCTATGAGTGGTGAAAACGATGTGAGTACAAACGTCGGTAGTAAAGCAGGTACGTATAGTCCGATTTCATTATGATACTAGCCGCTAAAGCGAGGCCAGGAAATGTTGTTTCACAATGTCTGGATGGACACACGAGAATATCCCGAGAGGCTAGAATGGCTGCCAGTATACGAAGCATCTTGGAAGACATAGGAGAAGATCCCAACCGGGACGGCCTCCTCAAAACTCCTGAACGGTATGCTAAGGCTCTGCTCTTCTTCACCAAAGGGTATGAAGAAAGTGCATACGATATCGGGAAAGATGCCATCTTCAATATAAACCACAATGAGATTGTTCTGGTTCGCGATATCGAAGTTTTCAGTATGTGCGAGCATCATCTAATTCCATTTGTAGGCAAGGTATGAAGTCTTTCGTTGATGCATGGATTGGATGCACCATGATTTGACAATGCGACATAGGTTCATATTGCATACATCCCCAACGGCCGTGTATTGGGGCTGTCGAAGTTGGCTCGAATTGCAGAGATCTACGCGCGCAGACTGCAAGTTCAAGAGCGTCTCACAAAGCAGATCTCTCAGGCCATCGAAGAAATTCTACAACCCCAAGGGGTCGCTGTCGTGATGGAGTCAGCCCATATGTGCATGGTTATGAGAGGCGTCCAAAAGAGCAGTGCTATGACTACCACAAGCTGCAGGACAGGTGTTTTCAAGACAGACAAAGAAGCGGAAGAGGAGCTTCAGTTCCTCCTAAAGCTGAACCAGGATTGATAGAGGACTTACCTTATGGGCGATGTTGGATTTAACCTGATATGCAAATCGCTCACTGGTGTGTGCCATGGCATCAAGGATTTAAAATGATATCGGCCTTTTGTTCGCGAAATAGTATTCGAACCAATATAAATTGCACCATGCAAGACCTAAATTGGGACTTGACATTTCATTAAGACTCGTTTTATTGTCTTGATCTGCTGAGACTGATTGATACCCCTGAGATTGATGGAACTTTCCAGCAAGAATCATCTGTGGTGATAAAGCCAACCCGATACATTCACCGCAATAACAAAAGTAGCCCATTCAGTATTTGTGGGTTGGATTGTTCGAGCACAGTAGTCATGTGCTTCTGATCCAGTGATCACCCTTGCAGTTGCTATATTACTTTCTCGAATCTGTTTCATCCATATTGGATATATCCTCGTTAACAACACCATGTTTTCTATAGTATTTTGAACCAGTGAAATCAGTCATCTACTAGTAGTGGATCTTCATATTTTGCATGTTGATAGTCATATCGAGAGTCACGGGTTTTTTTGCATTGCATAAATTGATGCACCCATCTAACACCAATATAGGTAAGTTAAGATAGAGATTGAGGCTTCAATCGAGCATATAATAACATTTAGGTGAAATAACGAGTTCTTGATACTCAAAATCTAGACCATGTTCATACATATCAAGTACCCATTTTTAAAGAGTTTCCTCCTCAAAATAAGATAATCTATTAGCCATTTGCAGGCTATCCCAAGTCGGATCATAAGGGTCTCTGGATTGATTTACATAAATTTACAAATATTTTTCTACTACAATCAATTAATCTAGAGTCTTTCTCTACGAAATACATGTTCGGGCCTTTACTACACGAAAGTACCAGTTATATCACCACTCCATCTCCATCTTCCCTCCCTCTCGGAGATTCCGCGGATTCTCCGCCCGGAAACGTAGTTCAAGTCTAGGTCAAGAGTGATATCCAGCGAAGTCTGCACCCTACTGGTCGCCGTCGGGCTCAGGCCTCGCTTGAGCAAAGTCCTGGAGGGAGCTGGCACGCCATCTCCTCCATACGGAACTGTGGAGGCGGAAAATGGATGGTCTTGGGACAAATCTCCCGAGCCGCAGCATCTACGCGTCGAAGGCCTTAGCGCACGTAGTTTCTGGTGTAAATTGACCATTACTAAAATCTCTAATACCTATTTTCAAGTGCTTTTTGTTTGAAATAGGACTCATTGGAAAGTAGTGTGAAAAGCATGGAGATATTGAGGTGTTGTATATCGTACCTCATACCGTTGCTTATATATTTTCGGTACGTAAGGTTACTCTATAGAGAAACACACCAGCTATCATAGTTAGCTTCTCTCGCTTTTTTTTTTTTTTGCTTGCTTTACTCATGGTAATATTCACACATAGCGTGCTATAACTACATTTTATACCGTCTTTTCTTTTAACGATTATTTGTTGTTACTTTCTAATATACACGGATCAAGATAGCTCAGCTAGTCATCATGCGGAGATCGTATAACTCCCAAACTTGCACAATGACATATCCCATATGCACCCAAACACAGGCTACATTAAACAGAACCAACCCCCAATAACCCAATCAACAGATCTCCCCAAGATACACAGTCAATCACCCATCACCCAAACCGCCACGCGAAACACAAACCAAACTAACCGCACCACGAGGCATCCATAGCCGAGGAATTTCACCTACGCACATCATCAACCCCCTTACTTTAACCCGCATACCTGCAATCCATGCTTCAGCTGGGGTCGGAACAAGCCGACTGCCATGCCGTTGTAAAAGGGATAAAAAGCTCTCTTCCTCCTCCCTTGCTTGGGAGATTGGCGAAAACGTGCTTATTCATAATAGACGCTAATTATTTTCGTTGTTACGTACATTATTTGAAACGGCGATGAGTTCGCATAAGGGATAATTCTTCTGGCTATTATGTAGATCTTGGGGCTAATTATTACTAGTTATTAGTTACCACTTGCTAGTTGCTAGTTGTTAGCTAGCTGGGTACGGAGTACACTTACGAACATCCTAGTAGGGTTTTGATCAGCTAGCCGAAGGACTATTGAGATCACGATCTACATTCTTGCATCGTTTCTGTCTGTACCTAAGTATTACTCCGTACAGACAGTAAGACTAATACGATGCTGGTACTTACGCTAATGGTTGAGATTCCCCGCTACACTCCGTAAAGGATGATACGTACCGAGAATACGAAGGCTTGTGATAGATCAATTTTGGGGACCACAGCGGCAGCTGCCAGCTTCGCTTAAAAATGAAATTCTCTTGCCGCTATCCGAGCGTAACGGTCGACTAGAACTGGTCTGGACTAGTGAGGTCTACTACGAGCTTTTTAGGTTCTGATACATCGTGTGTCATGTAGATAGGTGTGTTGGTTGTTCATGGGGATGGCGCGTTGTGGCTAGTCTTGTGGTTTTTGGGTTAAGCTACTGCCATGGTGTCGGGCTAAGGTGAGTTAATTAGGGTATATTCTGTTAATGGGAAGTGGTATATTGGTTAGGATGAGTGAGGCTGCATTGTGGTACGTGAGGAGTCGAGTAATTTAGAATCCGCTTTGTCTGTCAATTAGGGCATACCGGTTTTTCCACGAGTGATCGTCATGGCACTGATGACGAGGACTCTGGGGTCTAAGTGAATAGGGAGACTTTAGCGAGCATATTCTCCGGACGTGATCCTATCTAGGATTCCTTGAAACGGCCTGTACTCTAGGTAGCATGAAGTAAGGTATAGATAAGTGGACGTAAGGGCGTCATTTTTAGGGCTTCGGAAGAGAGCCGACGGGCGATACTTGCGAAACTGCCGTTGAAACCTACATTGTCAAGTCAATCCTCGACCTGAAAGGTCTAGCCGACTGGTGTCGAGGCATGGCCCCATTCCGCAGAAAAGCTTCAGATAATCTGCAGGCCTTTTGGAAGTCTAACCTACCCGCATCTTGCTTCCCCCTTCTTTCCAAGATGAAGTATGCCGCGTGTCCGAGACATGGCAAAGTATAGTACACTAAGGGTCTTCAGTTGAAGATCATTACATGCTAATCGCGATCATGGGCTGCCTTCTTTTCAACACCAGGCGCCTTCGACGTTGCTGCGAGTAATGTTGCATCCTTACTAAACCCAGGGGTCAGAGGAAAGTTCATGCTATGGTATACCTACTGAATCAGTGTTTCTTATCTTGCATGAACACATGTTCTACCGCCGGGGTAGACCGAAGTGATATCTGAACCTTGCGCGCTGAAGTATGTCTGCAGACAATCAATTGAAAGCTAACGACAAGTCGCCAGGCAAGCATCAGCGGCATAGACCTTGAGAATGTCGGCAGAGATGCTCCGATCGCCCTGACGCCAGGACAGGGCTAGGAGATGACGGGTGTGACGCGGATACTAGGGGACGATGTCTCCTTATTTCCTGGGCAGTCAACCTCCCTTGGTATACAGTCTCTCCTTTGTACAATATGACTCTATCTAAAGGGGCTCGAGGCTTAGATCTTGAGAAGTGTCAATCACTTCCCGGATTCAGCAATTATGAGCCTGAGGCTTCCCCGGAGTTTTGCCGATAGCTAGGAGCAGGCGGCTTAAACATGTTTATTTGTACGAATCTGAGCTCTTCACTCAGACCACAAAAGTTGAACATGCCCAGCGAATATAGAACATTGAATCGCGACAACGTAGTCATGTCGCAAGTCACAACGCGCATAGTCCTATATAGGTTACGTCTGCACCGCATCAAAGGGGTGGATGAAGCACGAGTGACTTTCCCTGCGATCTTGATGACAACACGGAAACCAGCTAGGAAGTTGACCCTGTAGCACACCACAACCCTTCTCGAGGTACACAATGCTTGAATCAATGGATGATGTCATCACCTGACCTGGATCATCCGCCAGATGCGACAGGAAAGAGCTGGTCGCAAATATCGGCATGAGATATTTAATACCCCGGAGTAATTATCTTGAGAGTTCCATGTATGCAGGCGTAAGGGACCGTAAGTAAGGGGTGGCATCCAGTCGCTGGATATGGTTGTATACCCCGACGGCAACACCCGTTGTGGAGTATCGTCATGAGGTTCCGCGGAGTATCTTCGCGGAAGGGGATGCTGATAAGAGGTGATAGAGATGATACGACGAGGAGCACCATGAAAATGAAGGGTAGAAAATAGGGTGTACTGGCCTTCTCCCTAGTGGCAGTGTGATACAGTGATGGATGGAACTCGATTGGACACGAATCAGCAATCCTTTCTCAGCCAACGCTGACCAAGGTCGAAGAATTGAGATTCCACTCGTTCAATCGATCCATTATAAGGGTGTTATGTGTGGATATGTATGCGTGGACATATTCTGAGAGAGGAATGCACGATTTGTCAATTTCCAAAAGGCGTCATTGTTGGTTCTGTCAGGAGAAGAAAATCCCATGCGGGTAGACCCGACAATCTGGTCATGCATGGTGCAGAATATGCAGGTTTCAAGGCCTCCTTCGGCTCTGGCGTGACTTCCTAATACCGAAGGCGGAATGCCACATGACAGCGGTCAGCGGATTGGGAGTCCGTTTAAGGTTACACTTTCTGGGAACTGTAAGAAAGTAAATACGGATAAATTTGGTATGAAGAAAGGAGTAACCAAGTCTCTTTCTTTGATGCCTCATCCTCCGTCAAAGACTGTAAAAGGAGCTACCTTTCAGAGGGATCCAACTGATTCAAGTTCTCCTTCGTAAAGATCGCCACTGCCGCCACCATGATTCATGACCGTTCGTTCGTTATTATCCGACCACGTCTTAGGGCAATAATACAGCATGTTATGAGATTTAATTTCGATAACATGTCTTATGAAAGGCCGATATGGGCATGGATGGCCACTGTTCCCTTTTCAGGACCATTGTCCGAGAAGACAGGGGTGAGACCATGGTTCTCTCTGCAGTGGGGCTTGGCCGGGGAGGATTTCAATCTCGTCCGTGGATTTCTTCAGTGCTGTCGTCTCACCTTCTTCTTCAGACCTAGCTCTCGATCCTAGCAGATTAGGTGGCGAATTGTGTTGAAGGAAGCTGTCGAGTAATTCGATCCCGATGTTAGGTTCTTTGCCCTAGAAAATTCGAGGGGACTTCTCGCCCCGAAAGGACTCATAGCTTGGCGGTAGCTGTCCAATTCGGTTTTTGTAAATAAATAAAATAAAAGAGGTGACGGGCGGATGATCCGAACAGAACCAGAATCACGATGGCTGGAATGGGGCCTCCCCATTCGGTGCGGACCGCCCGAGTGGAGTCCGTTCAAAAAGTTTCCCAGCGGTTGAAAACCTGGGACTGGGATTCTCTTGGCTTTTCCCGCCTTACCCGTTTTTACCCTAGAAGCATTTCCGCAGTGGGAATGGCTGGCGTCAGGACCACGTCTCTTCAGGCGTATGCAGAGGCTCATCGAGAACTCCGTAATTCTACCCAAATAGGATAATTTCTTTTTTTCTTTCTTTCTTTCTTTTCTTGTAGATCCAAAGTACGATGCGTTGTTGGTCTCCTCGCACTCAACGAACCAGTTCATTTAGATATCCAGTCTTCATGCACAGTGGCTGGAGTACAGGTTGGGGTCTGGAAGAAGTCCAACTGCCACCGTCATACCGTTTGTACTCCGTACCGGGGATTGCTTTGGTGTAACCAAATCCCGATCGGCGCCGTTTCGGGTAAGGATTGTCTCTGACTCGAACTTTACTTTCGCTCGCTTCAATGATCTATTGATTGACCGCCAGATTGTCCCTTGGACTCGACCTGACACTCCTTTGTGATGGGAAAAGTCTTTATTGCTTCTTTTGCGAGATAGATCGGGATCCTTTGTTCCAATCCAGGATTACCGATCGGTCCTTCTCTTCACAACAGGGGGATCGATCGCCTATCCACTCTACTGCAGCAGTGAGCGACTGCTAGTTTACTTTATCGCTTTACTACTTTGCAATGTGCGGAGTATCCAAATTACTCGACGGTACTGTAGGTATCCGTAATTCATCCATGATTTCATGATAGGTATGGAGGCCGGAAATTCCAACGTGATGTTGTGGTATTCCCCTCATGGGGCCCAGAGTCCAATTGACTGCTGTCAGGCCATGCAAGGCAGGCAAAGAGGAAAATGAGAGATGTCAAGTTCGAGTCGAGTCAAAGAATGCGGTTCCACGACGGTGGCACACGTTTTTATTCGCAACGGATGAAGCGGGCTCGGCGCAGAAAATGCAATCTGCAAGATGGTGGGAACTTGGGAAAAGGAGCTGACAAAGAAGGGGCAAGCTCGGGCCAGCTTAGTTGGCCTTTAAACTCATCCTCATTCCCAGGCGTCTGGGGCGATCCGTTGGACTGGGTACCAAGTAAGACTGCGACTGGGAACATCCATACTCTGACATACATACATCACCAACGTATGTAAGACGCTCTCTCCGTCCACCGGAGAATAAATTATGCCTTACGCTGTACAGCGTCACACAGCGTTAATTAAGGTTGCCTTTTCCTTCCCATTTCTCGAAGCTGAACCCGGCAGGAAGGGGGGTTACGGGACAATAACCAAGGATCAATCGATTGTACAACCATTAATCATAGGAGAATTTCCCTCCCCCAAAA
Source organism: Aspergillus sojae (assembly GCA_008274985.1). Taxonomy (NCBI): domain Eukaryota; kingdom Fungi; phylum Ascomycota; class Eurotiomycetes; order Eurotiales; family Aspergillaceae; genus Aspergillus; species Aspergillus sojae. Next base: position 3,839,061 of record CP035525.1, on the reverse strand, counting down.
TGACTCGGGAGGATCTCACTCCGGACAGTTTACTGACTCTGCATCTTGATACAGCTCTCGATCTGCTGTTCTTATTGCATGAAACCAATAAACTATCAGATTTTCAAACCCCGAGCCAAAAAAGACGGCTAATTATAGGACATATGATCAGTCGTCCCTTAAGCGAACAGCGTAACCTACTCTCTGCAAATCGTTCTTCGAGGGGTATTCACAAACAACTAAGTTCAGCCAGGCAATCCCTCCTGAGATTAGGCTCCCCGCTTGGTCTGCTTTCCGGCCATTCAGGACGAGGTATTCAGTGCCTTAAAGAAACCAGCTATACCGGTCGTAGACTAGACCGGGGGAAATTAACTTCCTTTGTGTGTAATTCTAGTACAACCCTGGACTCTGGAATCACGGACCTCGAAGCAGTGGGCCTTCTCCACCGTCGAACTGCCTGTTCAAGTTTGTACTTTTTTTTTTTTTTTTTTAATTACTATTTTTCTTTTTTTATGAATTTTCTCACAGCTTATTTGTTAACAATGCAGCCAATGTCTAAACCCCACCGGACCCAAAGACCAAGCCGGCCGCAGTCGCCATGACCCAGCTACCGTAACCGCCTGCCCTTTACCTCCAGCTGGCTGAGTTCCCACTGGATCGGCCATTCTTCTTCTTTACCCCCTCTTCTGTGACACCATCCACCTTCCCCCATTTTAGTGCCATCCGTGCTGACCCAATACCCACCATATCGGCTCAGTCGTGCAGAGTTAGTGTCGTCGTACATACCAGCTCCATCAGAAAGAAAGTACTGTACATACGCCGTGTATCTATGGGGTAATCCCGGTTGCCGTCGTCAGAACGGATAAACATCTCCTATTGACCCTCTCGATAAGAAAGAGCAAGCTCAGAGCGAATGAATGCTCGAAGCGCAGAAATGCGACCGTAGACCCATGGTACCGGGATATTTAAGAACGCCAGTTATGTATGGGGCCGTCAACCCGATCACCATGTTGTTGGAACTTGGAACCGATGGAAACCGTCACCGTCGGTAATCTTACAGTACCACGGCTCCGGAGACGAGACGGTTAGGGTGTTATAGTTAGTAGTTGCGATAGTGTGTGTACCTGCCGATTCCCAGGCTGACTCGTCCTTTGACTTTCCCGTCCTCGCTCTCTCGCTCCACCCCCTCTCATTCATTATTCTTCGCCTCCCCCCGTATCACCAACTTGACTTTTGTCACTCCTCTCCCACACCTTTTTTCCTCATCCTGGACGGGTCAATCGCTGGATTGTCTGTTGTACTGCCTCGGCGCAGCGGACCCAGTTTAAAAAATATTTTAATTTCATTATCCTTCTTCTCTTCCCCTTTTGGTCAACATTTGGAATCTCTCTCGTTTTCCATCTCGCAGACTTCGAGAACATCCTTGGCCGACTGGTCGGTTTCACGGCTTGCATTCGTGGGAGTCACGCCCGACACAATCAACACACTAGAAGAAAACCAGATTTACACGGGAAACGGGGATAGATTACTTGCTTGACGCAAGCACTTTCCCAGAGCGTTGATTTGTTTGGTTGGACCGTGGGATTGCCAAGTAAGTCCTAACCTTCATTGCTAGCTGGTCATTATTTGATTTCGACCATGAAATTGTGGTCAATTACGCCCGTCGAATCTTGCTGTGCTAATCCTGGCAGTTTTTCGCATCACAGTCAAAGCATCTCCAAAATGGCGACACGAGCTCCTTTGGCGCCTCCGCCGAACGAGACGGAAGCCTCCGTCAGCCGGATCACTCGAGAGGGCAAGAAGCTCACCTATAAACTGAATGTCATGCAACAACCTGAGCGTGCGCGAGCCTGCGGTGCAGGTGCAAAGTGTATGCATCCAACCAGTACTCGGTGACCGAATAGTATCAAACTGATGGTTCTGACTTTATATAGCCTCTGCGGACCGTCGTCCAGTCGATCCTCCACCGGTCGTCGAACTTCGAGTGTACGAGTCCGATCCCAACGACGACCTCAACAAGACCGATATCACCTTCGCATACAACGCCAATTTCTTCCTGTACGCCACTTTGGAAACCGCTCGACCCATGGCCCAAGGCCGTTTTGCCCCGAACCCGACTTGCCCAGTATTGACCGGTGTGCCCGTGGCTGGAGTGGCTTACTTGGACCGCCCATCTCAAGCCGGTTACTTCATCTTCCCCGATCTTTCCGTGCGACATGAAGGTGTATATCGATTGAACTTTCACCTGTACGAGGAAACCAAGGAGAGCAAGGATGCGAACGAGAATGCTCCGATTCAGTCCATGTCCAACCCAATGCCAGCGAAGCCGATGGCGCCAAAGTCATTCCTGGAGTTTCGTCTCGAGGTCGTTTCTGTTCCGTTCACAGTCTTCAGCGCCAAGAAGTTCCCAGGATTGGCCACGAGTACCTCCCTGAGTCGGGTCATTGCGGAGCAAGGTTGTCGTGTGCGGATTCGACGTGATGTCCGCATGAGACGCCGGGGAGAGAAGCGCACCGATGACTACGACTACGATGAGGAGAGAGTGTACCGATCTTCTGACCGATTCTCTACCCCAGATACCCACGGGTACGCAGGCACCCCCGTTGAACGTCCTCGATCAACCAGTACCAGCACGGTGGATCCCTCATTCCCCTACGGTGCCGATGCTCAGCGCCGGTCGTCTGGCGCGACCGAGCATGGTTTCCAGGGTGCACAGCCGTACCAACGACCAATGCCGCCTGCTCCGGTTCCCGCACCAGTCGCCGTTTCCACGCCCGCTCCTCCCGCTCCTCCCGCGCCACCATCCCATAATCCTGGATATCAGTCGCATCTTTCCTTTGGCTCGACTCAAACTCAATATCCTGCTCCACAGCTGCCTCCAACTCCACAGTCCGCGTCGACATTGGCAGCTCCGTACTCGCCCCATCCATCGTATTCTCATGCTCGGAATCCATCGACGAGCGCCGAGTATGAAACGCCCGGTTACTCCTATCCGTCATCACGGGTGTCCACAGAACGTTCCAGCTATCCCAAGAATGGCTTGCCTCCACTCCGCTTGGAACCACCTAAGCCACTAAATATGCCATCCGGCGAGCCACGCTCGTCTGATCCGAACGCATATCATTCCGTAGCTCAATCGGCGGCCCCCCGGTCTCAGACACCGTCATCCAGTCTGGTTCCTTCCCTTCCGCCCCTCAAGGCTCTATCGGGAGATTACCCCAACAACCTCTCTCAACCATCCAGCAGTATCTCTCAGAGCCCCAGTCACGATATCGGCGCTGGCAAGAAGTTCTTATGGGATACGGGCGCCAGCTTGTCCAAGCGGTCGTACGAAGATTCGTTTGGCCATGATGATCGTCCACTCTACAACGGCATGCGCCCCGATACGGAAAGTCATCCTCGGAGGCTGTCAGATGCCGGTCGGAACTTCTACAACGAGACGCGCGATGAAATGGCGTACAAACGAGCCAACGGGAGAATGGCCACGAAGATATCCCCTGCACTCCAGTAAAACATGTTGATTCCTGCTTTTCCTCCCGCTCATATAGGACGGCGTCTTGGCGAACGGTCGTCGATTGATTTCTTTCACGTAATCTGTTCCTTTTCCTAATGTACTCTGGTGTGATGGGCTTCAGGGACTCTTTTAACGACCCAGACTTTTGATGTTTATACCACCGTTCTTTTTCTTCTTTCATCGATCTTTGGCATTATTGTATATGATGCTCTGCATGTGGTTTTCAAGATATTCCCCGGATTGTTCTTGTCTTCAGTTTATATACGACCGCTCTCGTGTTCATTATCCAATGTGTTTCCAGGTCGGCTGAACCTGGGGTCTCTCCCTTCCCGCGAATAGAAGTGAGTGAGCAATACAAATGTGACATTGTCCAAACGTTTGGTGATCTGAATGCGCCACTTGGATGCATTGATCCGAGACAATCACGAGGTCTTAGACATGCGACATGCCCGATTCACTCCTTCGACCATTTCCTTGTTTATCCATGACCATGCCCCATCCACTGGCATGCGAGAATGACGTATGCGACAGATAAGATCGACGATCTTCCTTATATATCAGAATTGATTCGATTGTCAATACTATCTCTTAGTTTTGTATAAGTATATATATGTGCTGTAGAGTATGTACTGGCTGTCTACCATACTGAAGAAGCCGTATAGACACAGGGTATGTTCACCAGAGTTAGATTGAACATTCCTTACACATGTCATTGTCATTCCATAGGAAATATCGAAAGGTCATGGATTCGGAGGAACATTCCAGGAAGAGACAGCATAAATGAGTTGGCATGGATCAGTAAACATGTAGATCTACATAACCTTGTTCATTCTCATAATATACTTACACTAGAGCATAGAGGCGTCTACTATACCCCGTATCAACGACTAATTGATATCGCCAAAGCAGTGGAATTTTTAAGCTTCAACTCCCAGACTATAGTATCAACTTGTTAAGATGATTCACTACCACGTTAATCGGCTTCACTTTCTTTGTTGGTTTGATGCTTGTTACCTATCGCCTTTATTTACTTATAGTCACTAGGTCCCTGTATTACTATAATAGCGCCAGTCATAGCCATTGTATATCCTTTGACACGCTACTTCAAAGAAAAATCGAACAAGGGTTTTATTATCAGTGTATCGATTCTATTTCTTTTTCTCTTTGGATAGAATGAGATACAAAGGTATTCTGATCAGCCAGTATGCCTTCAATTCAAATCACATCTTCGCAGACAGTCTGAGAAGAGGAATAAAGGAGGGAAAGAATCCTCCGACTCTTACATTATTCGCCATATCAAGATCCCTCGAGGCAAATGGGAGAACGGGTGAGAAGAAAGACGAAATATATAACCATTATACATGCATGAAAGGTAAACATAGTAGATCTGTTAATTGAGTTGAGCTACTGCCGATTGATGATCTAAGCTTAGGGTTCCTGTACCTGAAGCTTGTCAGTGACGTCGATGCATGGACAGGTCACTTTCGAATTCCCGGCCGTTTTGTTTACCATGTCCATGGCTGTGATCATGCAAGGGACAGAGCATAATATATATCGAAGTCCTTGATCTTGTTCTATCTTGCATTTATTCTGTCGCTGTGAATCTCCATGCTAGCAGTGTTGTTTGAGGGGTGATTCTATTGGTGGTTAAATGCGTTTCCGTTGTATAGCATCTATTTTTTATGATAAAGACAGGAAATGGTGTAATATGATTGAATATCAGGATATGTCATTCATTCCATAAAGAGACATACATAGATTCCCCGGAGAAACATACCGGAACAACAAACAATTAGGCACCGCATTGAATAGGCTGGATGGGATTAATTAAGATGGGACAGCCTAAGGCCTTCTTGGCGCATATTTAGTTCTCCAAACAAGAAAACAACAACAACAACAATCCGAACTAAAAGGTAAACATTGACCTCATTTCTCCCCAATCAAAACAAGAAACTCCATCTCCTCTTTTCCGGTTCCTCTCTTCTTTTCTATTACTTCTATATTTCTTCCAGCTCAACTCTTTCGTTCTGTCTGCCTTGGATAACGCCAATCGAATTGTGACCGGCGTCGTCATTGTCGGAGAAACAAGTGGGGACCAGGTGAAAAACAGAAGCGAGTGTAGGGATGACGCTGGGTGCCGAGGTTCGTTCCATCCTTGACAATTAAATCTGACAGCTCTGGGGCCCCCCGTTTTCTCCTCCCCTTGCGCTCTACACTCCCGTCATCAACTCAACCAGGCCAACCCTTGCTGACGATTCCCATCAGCTCCGAGCACCGATGTCGACAGACGACACCCAAGCCGACCGCCAATTACACCAGACGCTCGAATCAGCCTGCCGTCGTCGCGACCCCATCAGAGTGCACGGGTCACGCAAGCACTCGCGCACCGACGACTACAATGACTACGACGACGGTGAATATTCCTCCGACTATTCCTCCGATGTCTCCGGTCGCTTCGACGACGCAGACGAAGAATACGCCATCTCCGCACACCCGGCCAGCTCGCCCCGATCCACGCACTCCGCTAAGCGCCGTCGCTCCAACGACTGGCCCGTAGAGGAGCTGCTGCCGCCACCGCCGCTGAAAGAGACTGGGTCGACAGGCTCGCGCTGGCGCTCGCCCTTTCATAGTAGGAATAATTCCAGGACCGACCATGGGTCGCCACGCAACGCTTCGGGCCGGCACGGACGTCAGGCGGGTCCCAGCGGGCGAGGCCGCCGGTCGCGGTTCATCGAGGGTATGATGAACGATAGCGTCAGTGAGAAACCGCCCAGTATCTTTCTGCGCGATGGCAAGTCGGCGAATGGACGGGAGGGCCCGACGCATCGGTCTTCGGGGATTTTTCGCTTCGGTAAGGCCATCGCGTCGGCGTTTAACCCGTTCGGTGGGTGGGGGAATGTTGCGGTGTGGAAGGGGTCGCCGTCTGCGGAGGCGAATAAAGAGCCCGTGGACGATGATATCGCGCGTGTCGAGAAGGCGTACGCTGAGTTGAAGAAGGCTGGCTATCGGGGCGCCGTCAAGGGGGAGTATATGGCTGGTGCTGGGTCGCAGTCCAGTAACAACCTCGCGGACCAGACGTGGAAGTCAATTCAGGAGAAGATGGATTACAAGCCGCCGACGGGACGTCACTCGAGGCAGAACTCGGGCGAGGCTCATGAGTCGGGCAGCTCGCTGCGCCATTCGTTCCAGGAGATCCGCCGTGCTAAGTCATCACTGGGCATCACTTCGAGTTTTATTCCTCTTGGTCGTCGATCAGAGGACACCGAGCAGCCGCAATTGCGTAAGCAAAAGTCGAAGAGAGAGAAGCTGTTGAGACGGGTGAGCACGCTGGAGGAGAAGCTTGAAAAGGCACGGCGAGAGCTGCAGGAGCTCATGGGCGACGATGCACCCGCGGTCCTGGAGAGATCTCAGTGTCAAGATTCACCTCACCCCAGGAAATTCGTGCCTGGTGCACTCCCTACACTCCCCTCCGAGAGACTGCTCAACAGCCATGACCCGGTATCCCCAATCTCGCCTACATCCGACTCAGCCCCGATGTCACTATTAGAGAACATCCAACGTACGATGCAGAGCCAGGATCCTGAACCAATGACAACCATCGAGCCAGAGTCCACCATCAAAACCCCAGCCAAATCGCCCAGTCTACGAACAACACAGTCATTGACAGTGGACAGCCCATCACTCAAGCGCAAATCGCCTGATCCCGAATCCGCCAGCGCAGCAAACACGCCCAAATCCCAGAAAGAAGGCGCTACAAATCACACAGAGGAAGGCAACCAATCCGACTCGTCTCGCCGATCCAAACTCCCCAAGACATTCAGAGGCGACAGTCCCGGCTCTGTAGAACGCAAACAAACCCCGCGACACCGGGAAGAGAACAGCACCAGACATTCCCCCAGCGAAGAACGCGGTCGAAGGAGAAGATCCTCGCAACCGCTCCGGTCGCACAGCAAGCGATCCCCCTCGGCCAGAAGAAGGGCATCCAACTCTCGCAACAGAGGCACTCCGTCACTGCGCATGAAGAAGGGACGTGTCGATCTGAGATCCGCCAGTACGCAGGCTATGGATATCGACAATCACGATAAAGAGAACCAGCACGCAAGCCAATCTCGCCAAGACCAACAGCAATCCGATTCCGTTGATCTAAATCAAACCGATCCAAGCCCTAACTCATCCCCAACGAAGAGAAAGGACCAGCGGTTCGCATACAACTATATCCCGCCCGTGCCTCCGTTGCCCAAGAATATAGCCGCCACAGCCGCGAAAGTGGACAGAAGGCTAGCAAAGGAGATTGGGAGACGCGAGCGGAACCGCAAATCCAAGGCTCAGGGAAAGACCAATGGTACCGAGGATGCGTTCAGTTGGCCTGAAGATATTTTCTAGTCTTTTGGTATTGGAAGGACGTCATCTGGATAACAGGACAGGACAATGGATACATTTGAAGAAACCTATCAAGGAGGAGAAAGAATGGCTAGTGTCCACTTTACTGCGGTACACTCAAGCCAAAGGAGAAGAGAAGAGTAGTTGAGAATTTCCTATGTTAATACTCACGAATCTAACGAAGTCACGACCATTTCAACACACTCCTCAAACCACACATAACCCCCATACACCACTCCCCAGAATAAGTTTATAAGTATATAAATATAAACTACAAAATAGCAGTAGCATTAGCATGCGACCCAACCCCACCCACAACATTCGCCGGCGCACTCGTCAGAAAAAACGTCCATCTCCCAATCTCCCTACACCTCCTCGCAACGCCCTCCAAATCCCACATCTCCCCCAACGGCATCCCCCAAAGCGCCAAAATATTCTGATGAATAAACCCCCCCTCCTTCTCCGGCGGCCAAGCCTCAAAAGTCGGCGAATCCCCCGCCACCCCGGCAAAATAACAATCATGCAACCAATCCAAGATCTCCTCTTCCTGGTTCACGCCCGCCCAGGACAGATCTTCATGGGCACGGGTCGCACCCGCTTGTCTCTCCGCGGGAGAAAGCTCATTGTAGCGTTCCACGAACCCGGAGCGGATGAGGAGGATGTCGCCGACGCGGACATCGCCGCCTTGGGAGGCCGGGCGGAGATCTAGGCCTTGGGATTTTGCGCAGGCGTGGAGGTCGGACATGGTTATGGGGTGGCGGGTGTAGGGGTCGTAAGGGATGTTGTGGGTGTTTGCGTAGTGACGGTAGTCGAGGAGGAGGGCGCGGGTTGCGATGCCGTGGGTGGCCCAGTGGTGGATGCTGCCTTTGGTGGTGCTGTGGGGACCGGGTTCGATGTCGGTTGATGTTGTCTGTTATTTATTAGCATTGTATATATGGGGTTTGTTGGGGGTGTGCGTGGGGGGTGTATGTGCTTACTCCGTTGTAGAACAGTTTGCTATCGATATGTCCGAACTAGGTTTGTTTGTTAGTTCTATTGCAACACGGTTTATATAGAGGATGAGATGAGTGGGGAGGTGAGGAAAGGAGAGATATACATGACGAAATCCATCCCATTGAGTCCCACTCTGCGTGTTCAGAGTATAGGTATCATCATATGCTATATCCTTAGCGATCGTTTTGATACTATGCTGGAATGTCTCGCGGCCGAAAGCCGGTGTCTCGGGGACGTTCACCGGAAGACTAGACGTATTCATTAGATTCGCCTAGTTCTGTATGAGACGAGCAAGCAACTCACTCCAATCGGAACATCTCGCCAGTCTTCACCTCCGCCGCTGCGGCTTTGACTCTCGCCGGAGTGAGCAGGTTCAGACGTCCTATCTACGACTGGTCAACATGACATGTTCAGATAAAGACCAAGGTCAATAAAGAAACGGACCTGGTCATCCTTCCCCCACACCCATGCTGCACCTTCCGGCGCCCCCGGAATCTTGGGGAGTTCCTTTCGAGAGGGAAACTGTGTGCAGTTGGGATCCCAGGGGAGGTTATCGGGGAGTTGGGTAGTCATGTTGGGGTTTGGACTTGGACTTGTAGAGGGAGGTGAAATAGACAAATGGTCGGCTATTTTGCTGAGTCGTTTTGAGGTGCTGGTCATCTTGGAGGTCTAGTCCAGCTATATAATTTAGGATTGCGCTGTAAGCGAGTGTGATTCTGGGGATTCGGTGGGACCGTGGATCAAGGCGGGCCTGTGAATGGCTTTAGAGGAAGACGAATGGAGCCAGTTTGAGAGAATAGCATTTCTACGAAGGACGTGCCGTGGTTGTGGTGGTGGTAGAGTCTCCATCCATATCCGCAATGAGCTATTTCACCGAGGCAGGAAGCCTGGAACGCCATGTTGTGGAGGCCCACTGGATGCGGGGAGTGACAGCATGTTGAGTAATCCTCGTGCAGATCAAGTGAGAGTCCACCGAGACTGACAAATCAAAAACTATATCTGGACTGCCATGGAGCTCTTAGTCGGTTCCCATTTTATGGTCCATGCCGAGTGAGGGGTTAAGATAGCCGATGGCAAATGAACAGCCGCAGTGATGCAAAGCTTCTCCATCAAAAGTTTATAGATGCATAACTACGGGGTATGCATCGTGAGTTATACATAAACAATTACAGTCTACGAACAGAGCACACATAATGGTAGACCAAACGGCCTCCGTTTTTCTCGTTTTCATTCATGTCCGATCCTCAGATCGCTTGGATTATGGTACAGGAGAATCAAAGCCCAAGTCGTACCCAGCTTCCGCGGCGAAGCATCTCCAGAGATACTTCGAGCGGTATTCCTTGAACAGGCGCCGTGTTCGACAGGGGCCAGAAACCTCCATGAATCAAATATGCAGACAGCAAGTGAGAAACAAGCCAATATGCCGCCATGCCCGGGCTGCACGAGTGCGCCGGGAAGACAAAACATGATTATCATCAAGATATGTGATCAATGCAATGGAGGCCATGACCAACCCATGCAACATATGTAGAACGCCATAATTCGACGCCGCGTAACGCAAAACCATCCCAGCAGGTAATTCACCAATCCCCACCGTAACCATAAAACATCCCAAACATGAGGAGATCTTGACTGTATGCCAAGTATTCGTGAGAAGGTACCATCAGACGCCGGGTAATATCAGAAACAAGCCGTGGAAGGACGCATCACTTCCAGAAAAGGCAAAATAAAGGAAATATTCAACGCTAAGCGCTTCAAGAAATACGACTGAAGATCAATCAGGTCGGGATGCCAGAGACGACACTAGTTCTGGGCAGGGACGCCAGTGGACTGAGACATATTACGGCCTCCACGCATACCACCACGGCCACGGCCACCGTAGCCGCGACCATAGCCGCCACCGCGACCACGGCCATATCCTCTGCCTCTGCCACGGCCCCGGTAACCGCCACGATAGCCGTCGACGCTACCTTGACCGAAGGTTTCAATGTTACGCTTCTCTTCTTCACCACGCCACTCGCGGCCACCGGCACGAGCGGCAGAGCCTTCTTCGCGATCCCTAGCTTCGCTCGAGATATTGTCAAAGAACGAGCTGGACTTGTTGTAGGCACCCGCATAGCTATCCGGTGTTTCCGGTTCGCCATTGGGGATGTGAGGCTCGATCTCATGAACAGGAGAGCCGGTGGCAATAGCTTCCTTGACCAAGTCCTGCTTGTTAAACTTGGCATTGGCGGTTTCGAAGTCGTAGTCCGTCTCCGGAACTTCGATCTTCTTGCCCTGGTGTTGGCCACGGTGACCACCACCACGGCCGCCACGAGGGTGATGACCACCCCGGGGTGCACGGTGCTCGTAAGGCTTCATTTCAGCCATCTGCTTCGTGACACCCTCAACGGAGACATCGCCGGGCTTCTTCTGGGCACCGGGTTGGGGCAGCTTAGCCATGGCAGCTGCTACAGCAGCAGTAGCAGCACGAGTAGCTTCAGTGATCGCTGCCTGAGCCTGGCCTTGTGGGACACCAGCGGGGCCATGAACCTGAGGAACTGGCGGCTTACCAGGGGCGGCAATAGGTATGGCAGGCTGCACACGTCCGCTTCTGGGTCCAGTGGGTGGCGCCTTGGCAGTGCCAGCCGTAACTTGAGTCGGACCAGTCGCCGCTTGAAGAGCCTCCGAAACAGGCGGCTTAGACTCAACCGGCGGCGTGGGGGCATTTTGGGCCGCATTACTAGGTGCAGGCGTGCCATTACGGCTACCAGGCTTACTGGAGGGCTTATCAGAGGGCAGTTCGGATGTGTTCTTAGGCATGTTCATGGGACCCGCACCGGGCATTGGCCGCGGCGGAGGGGGAGTCTGATGCTGGCCTCCGGGACCCATTGGCATCTGGGGAGGAAATTGGCCTGGCTGGGGGAACCCTTGTCCGGGAGGAGGGAACCATCCTGGGGGAGCTCCATAGGGCATATTAGGGAACCCTGGACCGGGAGGGAAGCCAGGTCCACCAAAGCGTTGTCCATAGGGAGGGTAGAAGCCTCCCTGGAACTGTGGTTGGGGATATCCAGGAGGCGGCGGCGGATGGGGCATCTGAGATTGTTGTGGTGTCTGGGATTGAGGGGGGATTCCTTGAGGGGCGGGTCCTGGACGAGACATGCTCTAATTTTTACAAGGTCAGCGAAATCCCTTGTAGAGTCTAAAGACGAATTTGCAAGCAAGGTACGAAAGTCCATGATCTGTTCAGAAGGAAGGCAACGGAAATCTCCACACGGTTTTTGCGCTGTTCGGAACAGGTCTGTGTTTACATCCGAAATAGTTCATCATAAGATCATCTTTACCGACCGCGAAGGTCGGTGGACTTGAGACACGAGCTACGACTATGGGAGGTATCTCTGATATTGTGGTTCGACTTACCCCGAGAATAGCCGGATCATCAGGCACCTGTGGAGGCTCTTGGGGTGCATCTTCCTTCTTGTCCTCGGCTACACTGATGTCCTTTACATCGCTGCCACGGAACACAATGTATTCATAGATATTTGGGGCAGCTGGGAGCTCATCTGCGGGGTTGCCTCGCCGGCCCTCGGTACCGAAGGACACGACATTCTCGAGAGCTATTGTGGAGGCTTCAGGGTTGATCTCATGTAAAGTGCCCACATAGCTGCGCTGGACGGTCAGTAAGATGCACGGCCATCGTAGACGACTAAAAGAGGCAAGGAAGCGATGGAACATACCGAATGTCACTCTTGGAGATCAGGTTGAACCGCTGACTGCCAGGTGTTAACTCCAGCCTAGCCGCACAAACCCTGGTTCAAGACCAGTAGGCATTGAAGACTGACCCTATAAGATGGTTCATATCCATATTGAAGGGAGAGATGCGCGTCAATCGCGCAAGAGAAAAAGGAAAGAAACGATGAGAGGGGAGGAAAGGGGGAAAGACGGTCGTTTATAAAGGAGAGAAATTGAGAGGAGGAAAAGGAGGGAAAGTGAAGGAAGAGAGAAGAAGAAGAAAAGGTGGAACTTCTGGTTTTGTGGTGGGAAAAGCTTTTCGGGATACGGCGGACGGGAGAAGCTCAGTGTGCAGTTCCTTCGTTTCTTTTGCCGGAAACAAGAGTATAACAACTCCACTCCGCATTCTCCAACGTGATTTCCCCTCCACTGCTGCATGCGACATTAATTCACCGTCCACGTACATTTATTAATTGGTGATTGATTACTCTCCTCACCATGTCTCGTTCTTCCCATCGGGATGATTTCTTTCAAACTACGTTCGTCATATATCCTTCCATAGAGCTTCTTTGCCTTCTTTCTTGTCTGCTCTCCAGTCGCTGATCTTCCTTCCCGTATTCCAGGGCGGCGCTTGACGAGCAGAAGCGAAAGGACGCTAAATCTAAAAATACAAATGGAGACCCCATCAGGCTACAAAGTAAGATCTTGGCAGTCGAGGCAGACCCTCTGAATCCTGGCGCCGTATTCGTGGCGCAGAGTGGTGGCACGGTCCGAAAGATTATACTCGAAGTAGGTGCACGGTGTCCTTCTTGTTGGATGCCTCGCTGGATACGTAACTAAGCCAATCGTCATCTGCCTCGGTTCACTTGTAGACAGGTGAAACGGTTGCTCTTTACAAAGGACCAACGGCCCCCATCACAAGCGTCTGCTTTAGCCCCGACGGTCGATTACTATTCGCCGGTTGCTGGGACAAATACGTCTGGTGCTGGGATGTGGCTTCGAAGGAAGTGAAACAGAAATACGAAGGTCATACCGACTTTGTAAGAGCGGTGGTCACCACCCGACTCCAGGGCAAGGATGTCCTCGTCTCTGGCGGGGCTGACGCGCAGATCTTGGTGTTCGACATTGCCAGTGGCGAACGGCTCTCCGTCATGAAGGGGCATGCCAAGGGTATCCAAGGACTTGTTGTAGATCCCGTCTCTTTAGATTCTGACAGCCAAGAGCTGGTTGTTTTCAGCTCTGGCAGCGATCGGGAGATTCGCCGTTTCGACATCGCCAGTGGTAGTAAAGACCTGACCGGCACAGACGCCATCCTAGTCCATGATACGAATGTGTACAAGCTCTTCTTTGACCGGGATGCCGACTTGTGGACTGCCTCTGCAGACAAATCCGCCAAATGTCTCGTGAGAGAGGAGGGCTGGAAGCCAAACCTGACATTAACCCACCCAGATTTTGTCCGCGACGTAGTTGTCTACGAGCAGGGTGGCTGGGTTGTGACAGCATGTCGAGATGAAGAGGTTCGCGTATGGAATCGCTCGGTGAGTTCTCTTCTAGCCTGTGTGGTATGTCTTACTAATAAATAAAAAGACCGGGCAACTTTACCATACCTTCTCTGGTCATTTCGAGGAGGTCACAGGACTCGTACTCCTGGGCTCAACGCTGGTCAGCGTCAGTATCGATGCCACCATCCGTCGGTGGTCTTTGAAGCCTGAAGATCTCCAGGTCGCTGTAGAAAGGGCTAAGAACACATCAGACGATGAGGAGCCAGAGCCAAATCCGGGGTCAATGCTTACGGAGGAGGAAGAGCGTGAGTTGGCTGAGCTTTTGGAAGACGACTGATTGGGTTCACGAGCTCATGATATCCTACATTATTCACCAAATAAACCATTTCCGAAAATTATACTATAATAACTCACGGTGGCAGAGCAAAGGTAATCGGGCTTCTCCTATAAAAATTAAATCTAACAATAGAGTTAAAATCATATCTACAAAAATTTACCCATCAGGCTCTTGAACCGGCTTCATATACACTGCGAAGCAAATTTCAGTAACTTGGATTAGAAATTAGGCCATATGCAATCATTCATGGAAGATCGTGGTCTTCACACCACCAAGCTCAATATTCTCATCATTCGCCTTTGGAGGTTTATCCCAGTTCCTCCTCACCCTCGCCCTGACCCACTCCCCAGCGGATACCTGTGCCTCATCCCCTTCATCCTTTTTGAGACCCAACCGTCTCAACAAGGGACTATCCACCGTCTTTAGATCGAGCCCATCACCCGGCCTGACAAAATACAAGACACCGAGTCGATCGATATGGGCTTGATCAGGGGGCGGCGCAATCACACGATGCACGCTACTCTTCAGATACCCATTGGTCCAGAACTGCAAAGCATCCGCGATATTGACCGTGATACTATTCGGATAAGGCTTCACATATTTCCAAGCGCCCTCGGGCGTCTTCACCTGTAACGCCGCAACAGGCTGTCGGAACAACAACGTCAAGCTCCCGAAATCCGTATGTCCGCGCGACCAGAGATTCTGATGCCGAGCATTCTCCTCGGCGCTGCGTGCCCGGTAGATCATGTACCGGAGGTGACAATCACTGGGTCCATCATACGGATGGCCATTCACAAGGTAATCCTCCGGCAACTCAAGAAGGATCGCAATCAACCGGAACAGCTTAGTGACGATGTGATCGTAGATGAATCGGTGAAACCACTCGATCTCCTCGTAGTGCCGCAGGATCACTTCCGGGTGTGACCGTGCGTACCGGGGAATGAACTTGAATACATTGTATAGTTCGATGTTGTCGCGCAGGCCCGGCAGGATCTCGATTGCTCCGAGCGGTCGGTAGCCGTTGTAGTTGCCGGCTTCGAGGTCGGCGCGGTGTTTCAGCTTTTCGGACTCGGGAAGTTCGAACAGTTCTTGGCCGATGGCGAATTGGCGGTCGATTTCTTCGGGAGAGAGTCCGAAGTTGGTGATGTAGAAGAACCCTGGTCTGTGTTGGTGTTTGGTATTGTATGTACCCTGGGGAATATTTACCGATGTTGTGGACTGCGTCTTTCAATTGAGCTGCTAGTTTTTCTTTACCTCCTGGGATATCGAATTGGGAGAGATCAAGCGTGACCAGGTCGGCCCAGTCGACTGCGCAATTAGCATGATAGAACTATCCCGTGGGCGGCAAAACATACGTTCATGCTTCGTTTCAGGTACATGGACGTATCGTCTTAAAGTGGAGGAACTGGCTCCATCAGGAACACTGGGCTGGCGGGCTACTTCAGTCATGGTCACTTTAAGTATAAATATGTGGTCAAAGTATTTACGAAGACTGCAGGCGTAAAGGTGGCCCGGACAGCGGGGAAGTGGTAAATTTATACATACAATTTGCATAACCCCTCATCTGACATCTGCGGCTTGCTCTGGGGTGGTGGAGCACGGCAGATATGAGAGGAGGTCATAGGTCTGTTGGGACTAAGTTGACGATGGTGAAAGCGTTCCCTGTGATGGCGTGAGAGGAGGAGAATAAGAGCAATCTTGCCGAGAATACATACACACCATTCTTCACATAGAGCACCTATCTCAAGGCTCCTATCTATTAACTCTTGAGGATTCCTAAGTAGAATTGTTTTTCACTGTTTATATTCATTGCTAAAAAGCGTGACCCTTTCACTAAGTAATTCCCGATGAATGGCAATGAGTCAATGATAGGTCTGTTGTGGGAATAACTTAGTAGCGTAGAATTAAGAAATAAGTAGCTCAAGACACTGACGATCTCTTTTTCTTTCTCTCTCTATCTCTCATACACGATGATTATCTCCTTTCTCATCCTCAATCTGGTCATCGAAACTGGCGTGTCAGAATCGCTTCCGAAGCTTAGGGAAGATCACGTTGGGGATGAACGACGAATTCCGAGATGCAATGACGAAAGCGTAGAAAATGCCCTTGGGGCTATTTGCTCAGTCGCCGGTGTTGACTTAGTCTTTTCAGACTATAAATCTTATATTAATCTTTTACCAGTGCACAAACGCCCGATTGTACATAGTTATTATGACACGCCTAGGGGCTAGGCTTATTCTTGGAGAGATGAAGACCCGTTGAGTCCAAGAACATAGTCTCTTCGAGGCTTAAATGGTCGGAGGCCATTTCCGACAATTTTTAAAGCCCTGGGACTTTTCTGAAATTGAAAAGTACCCAGTTTACATGGGCAACGGTAAGAAAACCCCCCTCTTGAAGTGCCGATTCTGAAGACTTAACGTATCTATAGGGGACAACTGCAGTTCTTCGTAAGCCCTTGTTTACATAGCACTTCTATATAGAGAGATATTAACAGTGTTATTATTAGATACCCATCAACGTTCAGAATGGGAGGGTTGTTGTGGGCGGCCACGGTAAGTCTGCTGATGATTCAACCTATCATTATGCAAACTCAAAATCTAATGCCCGACATTAAATTATATAGTAATGCTAACATAGGATTTAGTCTACTGCGGTGTGCGAGTTTTGCTATGGGGGCCACAATGTGGCCCTCTGCCCAGCCTTCCACCACAATCAGGGGTTTATGGCCGGCGTAGGTTTTCTAACTCTTATGTACCATACCCATTATATTCATTGCTCTTGAAGTACACCTATGCGCTGCAGCAGCAGCAGCAGCAGCAACTAGCCTAGAAGGGCAAAAAACGCAAGAAGGTAAGTCAACTCTGTAGGAGAGGGATTCTTCCTTACTAACATTATCTATCACAGGACGCTGCCCCCGTCCCCTATCAAACTCATATACGGCGCGCTAGCGCAGGGCCATCAAAGCCCAAAGGAAAGATCAGAAGGCATGAGTGTACTCGTTTCTTAAAGGAATTATGCCAAGCTGATACAATGTCTATTAAGGCCAAGGAGAAAGAGATAGAGGAGAAGAAGAAGGAGAAGGAGAGGGAGGAAATAATGAGGAGATTGTCCCTCGATGAATAGATTGTGGCTTGTTGTTACAAGATATTTTGATCGCGAGATCGCATACCAAAATCGATCCATGGGTACTCTTTGTGCTTTAATTCCAGCCGGCAGCAAAGCTTAAGATTGGAAGTTACAAATAGGAGCCAGATGCCAGTTATCGAATTCCACTCGGGTGTACTCGTTAGGTTCTCTTGGAACAATTCTTTTCCGGCTTTTGGTTTGATTGCGTGTTCAAGAATGCTCGAATAGGACTGTCCCTATATTCCGTAGTTGACCTTTGTTTCACGGTACAGATAGAACTTACAGTAGCGGAGCTATCAATACAGGGGTTCACAGTTCGTCCAGTAGTTGGACAGACAAGTGCACTCCGCAGTACTACTGCAGGTAATTTGCATTCTGCTCTAAGTACGGACGAATCATGCAAAGAAACAGCTTGCGACTCAGGCACTGCCGTCTATTCCCGCCTCTTCAGCTGTGGCTTGAGCAGATCTTCCGATTTCCTTCCATGTATAGTCAAGTTTCTCAATCCACTGCGGGTCTGTTATCGACCATGTTCCTCGCTTAGCGGATTTGGTTGATCTGGTTAATTAATTATGGACCCGAAAGTTACAATCAAACACTTAATTGGCCCACTAACTAAATCTTATATGCCCGTAACCAGATCCTGCAAAGAGATCAACAAAACCATGGAGAACCCTCGGAAATATTATTTATTGGTCTGCCCCTGACCATCAGTTCCTACTATTCTTTGGAATATTCCCTTCAGAGTTCCGTCAAAATGGGAAACGCACCAAGTTCACCAGCTCACCAATGCCTGCTCTCCGCCGTCGGGAACGACTCGTCCCTGCTGGCCTTTCCGAGCCAGCCTTTCTACGAGTCGGCCGCTGCTAACCCATACAACCTGAATTGGCCCGTCTACCCGGCCGCCGTCGCATCCCCGAAAACCTCCGAACAGGTTGCTGACATCGTGAAATGCGCCGTTGAATATGACCATAAGGTCCAGGCAAAGAGTGGAGGTCGTAGCTATGCGAACTTCGGTATGTGCGCTGCTGTGACTAGCCAACTCTCACCTCAGGCTAACTAAACTGCGCGTTATTAGGTCTCGGCGGAGTGGACGGTGAAGTTGCGATTGATATGAAGCATTTCCAGCAGTTCTCGCTCGATGACTCAACTTACATTGCCACTGTCGGACCGGGCCTGCGACTCAGCGACATGACGCAGAAGCTCGGCAATGAGGGAAGAGCCATGCCGTATGGCGAGGTCCCCGAGATAGGTGTTGGCGGCCATTTCACCATCGGTGGGCTCGGTACATACTCGCGTCTATGGGGTTCAGCACTGGATAATATTGTGGAAGCAGAGGTCGTCCTGGCCAACTCAAGTATCGTCCGCGCCTCCAAGGACTCCTACCCAGACGTCTTCTTTGCTATTAGAGGCGCGGCCGCGAGCTTTGGCATTGTGACCGAGTTCAAAGTGAAAACTTATCCGTCGCTCAGCGAGACCGTCCAGATCAAGTACGAGTTCAGCATTGGCAGTTCCGCCGAGCGGGCAAACTTGTACATGGCCTGGCAGGAATTATGCGCGCAGAAGAACCTGACGCGCAAGTTTGACACGCGGATGGTCGTTACGCAAGGTACCATGATAATTCTGGCGCAGTTCCACGGGACGAAAGAGGAGTATGAACAACTGGGATTTGACAAAGCCCTTCCCGCTTCAAATGCCGGGAATGTGGTCGTGCTCACCGACCCGCTCGCTAGTGTAGGGTATGATATCGAGAAATTGGCCACTGGCATCGTCGGAGGGACACCTATAAACTTTTACGAGAAGTCGTTGTCCTTCGAGACGGATAAGCTTCCGTCGAATTCGACGGCGCAGGAGCTATTCCACTATCTGGATACGGCTGACAAAGGGACCGCAACTTGGTTTGTGGTAATCAGCATAGCGGGCGGCGCAACTAATGACGTCCCTGTCGATGCCACCGCGTACGCCCAGCGGAATGTCATGTTTTATGTGGAGTCCTTTGGAATCAACCTCCTGGGCCGCGTGTCACAGACAACCGTCGACTTCCTTGACGGAATCAATAACCTTGTCAACGAGACGGTTCCAGGATCTGATAGGAACGTCTACCCTGGATTCGTCGATCCGTTCTTACCTAATGCCCAGGAGGCGTATTGGGGCCCTAACTTGCCAAAGCTGCAAGAAATCAAGGCTGCTATCGATCCGAACGATGTGTTCCACAACCCGCAGAGTGTGCGCCCAGCGGGCAAGGGAACATAGTTCGTACACAGGTTGACAGATCGCTGTAGGCGATAATTGTGAATATAAAACGGGATTTGTATAAAGCAAATGGCAAAGCATACGGCTAGAGAGGAAGAGTATCTTATCAGATACACGGAGGCCTCACGCCCAGTATATAGACAGGTAATAAGAATATAATAAGTGTAAGTAGCTGTATGGTCACTTTAGGAAAAATAATACAGAGTTAAGGGACAGTTTCTCACCAAGAACGCAAGCCATACTGATATCGTAGCTTCACTATTTCCGGACTGTAAATATTGCTGTGTAGAGTACTGATTCTCAAGCTCAGCACGAGTATCGCAATCTTGTGATGGCCGTTTAGAGTGGTGGCCATATACTCATTAGATATCTGAAAACTGGCGAATCATCAGGCGCAGTGATATTAGACTATTGATTGTGTCTTATGAACCTTACGAGCCTTATCATAGGGCTCTGCTGCTGGTACTGAACCAGTTCCAAGCCCTCGAGCAACAAGACTCAGTGGAAAATCTCTTCGCAGAAAATGTGGACTCCGTCTCTTGCGATGAGCAGTCCGCACTGCGACAGGCTTCCTTAGCTCGCGACGAATACCAATGTGTCATATCCAAGACAAACGGTTTCAGACACAGGCCATGGAAGAACCTGATCACTCTTCCTGGACCTATAAGGTGCGGGAACGCCGGGGAAACGCAGATAAATGAAGAAGTATGAATATACTGGTCACTCGAAGTCATATTAGCAGACGAATATAGCGACTAGGAGAGGGAGGAGGACGAAAAAGAGCAGATGGAGGTTTATTTTCGACCAACTGGGCCGACAAGGCGAGGCTGCTGCCAAAGAAGAGACTGCTTAGTTCACTGAAATAAATGACATACTTTGAAAGCACATATCTTGCAGTAATATTAATGGCTGCCGTAGAGTGTGACACGTATTGCGCATTGAATAAACATTTTCTGGTAATAAGTTTCCGTAGAAGGTAGACAGGACTTTAGACTCTGTGATCATAATACAAAGGCAGAGCGACCATGCCTGCGAAGGAAGAAAGAATAACGTCCAATCGTCGCCCCAGGGCATCACAGTACAAGCGAACGTCCCTAATCATCGAACTGTTCCTACCATTTCCAGACTCCCTCGAGGCCCAGTTATATCCGTCTTTGTCCGGAGCACACCTTTATGTTTGCTGACACTTGTTTTCGGAGAATGCTATCAAACTTCAGAGTTTCATGTATGAGGATAGACGGCGTTTTCGATTTGATTGAGAGTCATGCTCAAGGAAGCGTCATCTAATGCCACCTCATAAGACACCCGAAGAAATACTAGGTGCTCAAAGCTAATAAACGCACACAAATAACGAGGGATTCTTACCTCGCTGTATGGCACATCGCCCAGCATAATCCCACGTGCTTGGCCCCTTATGATGGTAATTTCATCCAGGTTATAAGCTAAAGCGAGTCTCCCATCGACGCACTGTATCTTCCATCGCCAACCTCTGATGAAGGGCTCCTCGCCTCAGAAAGACCGTTCAACCGTGATTCACCCCTAGGCACCGCGGCACTTCGCGGGCTCGAATTTCCGGTTATCCGCATGAGGTAATATGCATGTACCTTATCAACGAATATCTTCGTGTCCGAGGGAAGAACGGGAGCTTCGTCGTCGTCCTCATGATCCCCCCGTATGGCCTCTATCGCATGCACCACGGAAACCTCAAAGAACCTTCGCGGATTACCCGCAAATACCCGAAGAGTTATATCCACCTCATGCATCCATGCCTCAAAGAGATCCACCAATACGATTGGATTCGTAGAGAGCCCATCCCATCCATTTATCACTAAGACAACCGGCCGCCCAGTCTCCCTACCACAGGTCAGGAGTGCAGTGATGGTTCTTGGTACAGGATCGGAAGAGAATCTCCTGTTGGAGGATTGGGCGAAGACCAGAAAAGGCAGTTCCTCAGAAAGGGGGCCATAGTGTCTCACGTACGCGTTACGTGTGTACAGCAGGCTGTTACGTAGATAATCTTGCCAGCCTTCCTCTTCGGAGGAGGCCCTCGCAACGAAAAGAACCAGTTCGGGTCTCTCCATTCTCGTAAATAGAAAAGCCGTAGTTTGGGGAATCACAGTAGTGTTTATTAGACAGTAAGATAGGTGTGTTAGAGCTATGTCACCATAAACTGTACGACGTTGCTTGATTAGGGAAAGTTGACGTGGGAGTGAATCATCTGTGATTGTGGAGTCACGTTGTCAGATGCAGCTGACCTGTTGGGACCCTAATACATCAACCAGCTCAGTATAACCTTGGTAAGAATATCAAAAGCTCATCGAAAGAGTAAGTTAGTATGCAAATGGTAAGGTGTATGAGACGTGTATATTTTCACAGCATGTTTTGAATACCACATACCGCCACCAGCATGTCTAGACTTTGAGCAGCAACGACGATTTTATTTCAGCAAGATATCACTCACCTCTTATCAACGTCTGCGATTCCCTCTGTCCGTTGTTTTCGTTATCTCTCACCCTTGAAATAGTTAACCATGGTCGCCTTTCACGGGTAGACCCAAATAATCCCAGATACTCTGTATGTTGTCGAGATATTCACAATACTTTTGTAGTTGCGTAGGTAAGAAGGGGATGGCAGTTATGCTATCAAACCACCAAAGGTTGATGATAATGCCAGGATCTATATATACCATTAAAAGTCCATGTCAGATGTCTCGAAGATGGCACATGTAACCAACTTCAAAATCACCGAAGTTCGTCTACCATTCTCACTTCTTGAAGTACCCATGATGGCTTCTCAAGGACGATACTACTCATAGGATTGTCTCCGCAAACAGAAATTCGAAACAAACCAGTAAATGTTATGACATTAGGTGACGGTATGAGAAGATGTAAGGATGTAAGAGATATCGCCAGGGCCCGATATTCCACAAGACTAAAAGATCAACATAATTCTGAATCAACGATTCAGAATGCCCTGGACCGACCTATATAACTTCCCGCCGTTACAAAGGACTAGTTGCAACATAGTCTAGCCATTATATCCTAGATGTAAGGCACACCCGAAACTGACCCGACAATGGTAAAAGCATACTTGTGGTGGCGTGAGATGCATGTCTGGAAACCAATCATGTACTGAAAGATGTCAACCGTCACTGTGCAATACTGGTTGATATCCAATACAAATTAACATGTATGCTAGCTGTTAACCATTGAACATCGCTAGTTTGTAGTGTCAATATTGCAGAATGAAGATGAGTAATATTGGAACCGTAGTCTTAGTTTTGCAAGGTTCCCGCAACAGTGAAGTAAAGAACAGCTTGTCTATCCTGAGCGTCCTCAAGCTCTAAGGGGACATTTATACGTAGCTAGATCTCCAGACCAGCAGAATCACTACTACTCCTGCTACATACATCACCTTAGACATTTAAGACATCTAATGACTAAACATCAGTCAATTGCTGACCATATTGATGGGATATTGAGAAAGATGGAATCCTGACAATTATCAACAATTACTGAAACAACGCTACACACAACGCTGCACACAATCAGTAATACAACGTTAAACCAAGTGGGAGAAGAAAAGGCCATGCAGAATAGACAGAAACAGCATTACACACAATATGAAACTCCTTCCATGCTACATAATAAACTGCACGAGGATATATCCATGCAGGACCGAACTGTCTATGTGCCATAGCACTTAGAGCAATTTAACAAGTCACCTAGCATCTACGCGAAGTTCAATCTTGACACATATATCCCATGTCACGTTGCCATTGGTTGGATAACCCACAGATTTCTAAGACTTTTTATTTTATTAGGGAGCAGCTTTGATAGTAATGAGAAACGGATTTGACACGTGAACCCTTTTTTGGGAAAGCCGCCTGCCTAAACCAGCTGTACCGGCAGAAATTTAGCCCTAAGTTGCAGGACGTTCGCATGCTTCATACACTTTCACCAGCGATTTAAAGGCTATATATATAGTGGATTCCTTCCTCAGTGGTAAATTTGAGGATATCTGGCCCCGTTAACCGCCGTACATCTCCCCCACAAGGGCCCAGTCTAACACGGGTCGGGAATCCCCGTGACAGGAGTCAGGACCCTACAGGGAATTATTGGACATACCGGGCAGCCGGAGGCTCAAAGTACATAGTACTTGTAATTTGATATCTATATATAAGTAGGGCAGTCAAATTGGGTAGAGATAGGTCATTTAAAGGATCTAACTTCACGATAAGAAAGCTGCAGTAAAAGGTCGATTCATCAACCGGGATTAGAGCAAGGTATCAAGTCTTTTCTGCCGCTGTATATCTTAATTAGGAAGGCGGGGTCGGTGAGCGGAACATGGAAAATTCTCAAGTACCCTAAGAGACAAATGGCACCTACGAGTCCAAGAAGTACTTGAGTGTCTGAATAGAGAGGTTAGGGCCCAGGATATGAGAAATTCAAAGTAAATTCTATATTTCCTAGCGTGGCCTTTCAGGGAAAAGCATTTTAGCACAAATTCCCCGCCAAAAACTCACTCAAAATGCAAAAAAGTAGTGCCCCCACGCGGGTTTGAACCGCGGACCTCATCATGTCACTTAAGAGGCTTCTAGAGGTTATCTGGATGCCTCAGGCTACGAGTGATGCGCTCTACCACTGAGCTATAAGGGCTGCTTGTTGATATTAAGTTATTTGAGCTGTAGATAGCCCAAAGAGTTGATATAAAACTCGGGAGAAACTTTTGTGTTGAGTTGCCCAAATTGTGAGAAACCAACCTTCCCCTAGTCCCAAATAGGTAGGCTACCGCTATTATGTAAGCGGTCAACACAGGCAGGAATCTATAAACCGGCTGGATCAAGAATGCTGCTTGAATGATCTGTCCAACAAGTCATTGACAGATTAAGATTCAAGCTTTGCTTCCATCTCAACGAGGGCTTGGTTACTATCTGCTGGACTCGTCATGTAGGCTTCATATTCTCTCAACCTGTTCCTTAACGTTAAACAATATCAAGGGCAATAGCTTCACTACTGCACTATAAAAAATATATATAGTACTGTATAGGTTGTGAGTGGCAGTCACCCAATGTTATCACCTAACAGCTCCTGTTTACCCAATGGTAGAGCATCTACTCCGACGACTTCTCCTTATAAATCCAACGGTTAATATCCCCCAAGAAGGGTTTCTAATCTTATGAGGTACAATACTATGGAATTAGAGTGGTCAGGTTCGGCTCTCGGCAGAATACCCGGAGCGGGTACCCCGCACCCGAAACTCAACCTGCTTGGCGGGTTCGGGGTCGGGTCCAATACCGAATTCTGCTTCGGTATTCGCAACACGTGGGCTACACTGCCTGTCACAGCCCGAAATCCATCTCTTAGATCTCCCCGATTCAATCATCGGAAAGGTGAGTAGACAATCATCCTCTATGGCTTGATTGGTTACAGATGAATCGGATGCTTGAAAATTGTACTCCAAACTCTTCTATATCTTGTGAACGGCACAGCAACGCGTGTTTCTATGGTTTTAACTGGTTGTTGATGATGAGGTCATCGCTACTCACACTTGCCAGAAGAGTCATTAGTATGTTTCTAGTACATCCACAAGGCCCAGCGAGCCCGATTGTTAGAGCCAATCCTTATACCGAAGTTACGGATCCAGTTTGCCGATCGGTATGATAGAAAGAGCCGACATCGAAGGATCAAAAAGCAACATCGTTAGGAACGCTTGGCTGCCACAAGCCATTTATCTCTGTGGTGAATTTTCTGGCACCTCTAGCCTCAAATTCCGAGGGATTCAGTGATCGACAGGCCACAGTTTCATCGAACCCGTACTCGTACCGCTCTTAAGATTCAAACGCTACTTCCACAACATGCGCCTGGTTAGACACTACAGCAATACGCAAGTTGCCCATTAGACTGGTCATGGTAGGCTCCGGATCTTCTCAACAGATTCTATACTGATACTCAACAATGCATGGAATAAAACGCACTATATAATACTCTATAGTCCTCTAGTAAGTACATACGACCATAGGGTGTGGAGAACAGGGCTTCCCGTCCGCTCAGCCGTACTTAAGCCACACGCCGGGAGGTTAGTAGTTGGGTGGGTGACCACCAGCGAATCCCTCCTGTTGTATGTTTTTGTTCACCCGTCCTTTTTGATTTGTTGTTACCCCTTTACTTTCACTCAGTTCACCCACCTTCCATCACCTGAAGCTCACTCTAACTAACCCCATTCAAACTCACCCAATAACCCTGCCTTGTTGAATAGCTGACATGTTCTTTTTATCTATCACCCCATTTTAAGGCAATGGTTAGATTTTATTACTTAAAGCTTTTGTCTTGTGATCAGTATTCATTCTCTCTTTAAGACGCTTCTGTTGATATCTTCAATCAATACAGGAATTAATGTAATTGGTAAACGAGCTGCGCACACAAGCGAGCTGCGCACCATCTGCCATATAAAAAATTAAAATAATTCAAACACCATGAATTTAGACTTCTATATAAAAATGAGAACCGTGTATGAGGACCCACATAAATCTCAGCTTCCTCGAATATACTATGAAGCCAGAAGTCTGTCTGCCCTATAGTTGAACCGTGTTTCTTACTGAGAGACTTGTAACTTCCTCGAACTTTACTTTCTGTCTGAAGAAATGGCAAGTGAAGTCGCTCCGATACATGATCATCAGGATCCCCCCGGAAGGAATGGGCAAGTACCTCGCAGAATTGAACGACGTAGTTTCTTTTGTTAGTCTGGGTCTTCAAGGTCTCTTAGTAATACCTATGGATATTTATCTCTATTATCCTTTACAGGACCTGAAAGATAGATTCTGGGCATGGAACCATTCCATATGCCTGTTCTATGGGGGGGAATCCCGCTGTGAGAGCAAACTGCTCGTCTGGATGAAATCGTACGATAAAAAGTCGATTGGCGTAGGGTCTTCCAAACCAACTGTTTTCATTAAGTTGTGCAAGCAGGTAATAAGACGAATTCAATATAGATAGTTAAGAAAAACCATCCAGACCACAGGTACTCAGAGAGGAGATACTAAGCCACCCTCGAAAATTTAGTACTGCTGGACAATGGGATTATACTCTTGAGCAGCGCTTATTTGTTTGCTATTTCGAATTATGTTCACGTAAAAGATCTAGACCCATGTCACTGACATGCTTGGCAACATTGGCTCCAGCCAGCCCTCGACTACACTTAATTTTCTAGACTAACACGCCGGAATTGCCGGAAGCGCCGCCAACGAACCATTCGCATTTTCCCCGCTAAGGGGCTTCAGCCCCGCGAACAAGTCCAATCAAAATCAGATTTGTTACTCTTCAACGTCCTGTCAAGTTCTGCACGAGCGACACTAGTGATTAAACTACCTCGCAGGTCTCATCTTTCAGCTGGTCAAACTAAGTTCGAGAGCCACCATGCCTGTTTGAATACTGCTCCGAGTACCTTCAGTGCCCAATGTACCCCGCCTTGCTGTGGGTTGTCAACCCTCTCCGCTTGCCATCAAGCCAACTATTCTGTGTCTATACCTTAGTCGGAAAGGTAGCAGGCTGTTCCCTGCATGCTCGGATCACATTTGACTTAGCTTTTGTTTTAAAATGGAGCCAGATAGTTCCATACCCCTGTTTTCTTGTTTGTCACCCGGACTGTTCCCATTGATGTCTTGGGTTTAGATTCCCCTGGTTCCCAGATCCCAAGCTACAGCAGATTTTATATAAGAATATTTGAGAGACTCACGTGTTCCTTGAAGGGAACATGGGCATGGGATGGAAGGGGGCACCATGACAGTATGTTCGCGCTCGGTGAGGCCCGAAAAGGCTCGTGCAGTCTGGAACTCATGAAGAACAAGTGGCTGTATCTAAATCTAGAATGGATGATAGCATCGCATTGCCAAGGAGGCTAATGTAGTCATCATTCACACATTAGGGCTCCCAGCAGTACTCTTAGCCTGATTCGAGGGGCTATGGTTCGTATGAGTATATATGTTTGAAAGCCATGGTGAGCTGAGCGCCCTTATCACCACACGGGCTACAACGTCGATATTAAAAAGGCGCCTATGGCTGGCTGACGGTGGTCTTCAGAACACTTGGACATTGTCCGTGGAGGCCGCTGACTGGGTATGTTTCATGCGACCGGAATGACTGCAAAGGGAACGAGAGAAAACATGCTTGCATTCTCTAGAATCCCTCCTGCCTGGAGTGTGGTGGTGAGCCGATTAGAATTCATGTCGAGTAGGCTGGGGATGGATGGAACGCCACGGCCATGGCAGACAAACACTAAGAGCGCATTCTCTTTTTTCTATTTACTTAGAGCTAATAATGGAACCCTGCGGTATAGTGGCCTGGAATGATCGATTTCCGAGCTCTGTAGATGATGGTAGCCGTGGGTATATATGTATTTTATTAACGTTTACGTGCTACTCTTGGGTATATATTGCTACCTCTACCCGCACAAGGAGATCAAACATCCAACAACACTCGCAAACCTCAAGTCTAAAGTGCAATCTCCTCTACAATCACGAAGATGCAGCTGCCAGTCTCATTCGGCCTGCTCACTGTGCTGATTACTTCAGTTACAGCGAGATACTATGACTGGGGTGAATATCATCCAAAGGCCTACTGCACCGCCCATGTTTACTATTGTGGAAAGACCCTTCTGACTGTCGGTACGTACTTGAGCTAGTTAAAGATTTCTTTCCCCACAAATGTTGTATCTGGTTCTGGCATACCTGTCTTACAAATATCCAGGAAACTACAGGGATCAGATAAAGGACGTTTTACGTAGCGAGGGATATCCACTAGACGATTGGCACATCAACAACGTTCTCCTCTACTGTCGGAAGGGGACGTCAGACGAACTTGGTTTTGAGAGAATGCCTAAATATCAATGCTATGATGGGGGTGATGGTAAAAGCGACTATGTTGATGACGTTGGACCAGTAAGTACACCCTACTCTCTCACTTTGGGGCTTGCAGCGCTTAAAATGTGGCAGTGAAATGAGATTCTCCACGTGGTTGGTTGAGTCGTCGGGTAAGACATTGAATATCTTGATGCTATGGTGGTTTGGTTTCATCCGTTTCGCCTTGGTCCGGGTTTTCCCCCTATTACAATGTTGATTAGGTTTCCCCGTACTCTAGCTCGAATGGGAAGGCGTCAGTTCAAGTTGAACAGACCGTAACTGATGTAGTAAACTAGATATAGAATCCAAAGTACATACTGAATAAATGGAGAGAGATAGCTCCTACCTATGTAGACCTTGGGATTTGAAGCAATTTAGACAACTACCCTAAAAAAAAATGAAACATACCAAGATTAATAGGACACAAAATCAGTACTGCGGCTACTGCCAGGGACTCCCTTACCAAAATTACCGCCACTATATGAGATATATTAAATCGATTTTTTATATATAGATATATCGATTTTTTTTATATATATAAATTATCTATTAAAATTTTTTAAAAATACCTAGTTCCTGAAAAAGTTTAATTTTCAAAAATTTATAATAGTTTTTATTTAAATGAAGTAAAAATATTTAGATTTCTGAAAAGTGCCCCGAAGGGCTATTGAAAGTAATAAGATACTAATCATTAGCCTTGGGTAAGTATAGCTATACTAATGCTATTGTATGTTTTATCTTTTTTGGTTCGAAGACGGAGTACGTACCCTGGCGGGACCCATGGCTTCTCCCATGGTAGAAGATCTCTGGAATGCCCATATATCTTGCACGTTCAAAAGGCATGTAGAGGGGTTTGGCGGGCGACTTATAATGGCATTGTCTTCGATCCTTAGTTGGATAATATTAGGTCCGTCCTTGATTCACTTGATTTTGCCTTGGAGGCAGATAAACAGGAAGGCGGCTTCACTATAATATAGCCGGGGCTCTATTAGATACTAATATTTAACAGCTACTATACACTATATATAAACAATATTCAAAATATCTAACCTTTAAATCAGCTAGGTTTGCTGTACTAAATTATAAAGACTTAGCTTTATTATACAATTAGATACTGTAATAACTTACTACTCTAGTAAATTTGCCAGCAGATATATACACATACGGTCCAGTTTTACAAGCTACTGTTTAATGTCTTGCCAACTTTGAGTACTAGGTCCAATGGAAATTTCAACCAGTCAACCGGCCGGCCTATTAACTAATGTCACAGAACACACATATAACTCTATAATCAGGTTCGCAACCGAGAATTCGAACTTGAAACGCCACCGGCAAGTTGAGACTGATTCCAATGTAGGGTATACACGGCAGGTGACCACACTGCCGCTCAACTTGGGGCGTGGCGCAAAGCATCGAAGTGCGTGTGCCAAATATTCCAAATAACCCGCCATGTTTGAAAATACATTTGCTTGCACAATTTTTAATACAACAGGGTGCTTGGAAGCATTACAATTCATAGACGATGTAGTTTACTTGCGTCAGAAACTCGACGTTCAAGTGACTAAAATTCGTGCTTTACCTTTCTCAAGTGAGAGTTTTCATATGATCCGAAAATAATACTCCTTTGATCTACAACGGAACGAGCTCTCGGATCGTTACCCTCGTATTAATTCTTTCTTACTAGGCCATCAAACGCGGAAAACCATCCATATCAAACCAGGATGCTTGTTGACACGCAAGGGAAAGTCGGCATACGAAAGCTTGGGCCCCGCAGCAGCGTATATCCGACGTATATCCGAATGCGGGATGTTGGCAACCGTGAATATGGGGAAATTCTGGGGTTCCCTGCATCAGCAAACTTGCACCTTCTTTCCCTTCATGCCGCAGACACGAGCTCACCTCAAGCAGCACAGGATTTGTCCGTGGTGCTCTCGGACATTTTTCAAAGCAGAGCACCTCGCTCGGCATGTCCGGTCGCATACTAAGGAGAAACCCTTTGGCTGCTCCGAATGTGGCAAAGCTTTTACTCGCCAGTAGGTACCATGTGCTTGGTCAATCCTGCTGATTAGAGCTGACACACACAAAGCGATACTCTTCTTCGACATGCGAGATCTCATCACTCACACTCCACTCCACAACCGGCGCCAATTGCCACTCCCCTGGCCACGACTGCGACTGAGGCATGCTCTTCTCTCGATCAAACAACTGACATATCAGCCCTCGTCTCATTTTCCCGGAAAGATACAGGCGATGTGGACGCCAGACCGCCCCAACACCGACTCCCAGGGTGGCTTGAAGCTGTTGTCGACCCATCCACAGAATTCGTGGACCACCAACCAGTGCCGTCGGCGCCTTTGAATGGCATGTTTCAAAACACACCGGCGATAGACTGGGACGTTGACTTAGATACCCAAGTCCCGAATTGGCTAGCTGATGAGGACTTTGATCTAAACGCACTCAACTCCACTGTGTTGGCCAGCACAATTAATGACATACCTTTTCTCGCGTGCCAAGATGACGAAGCTCCTATATTCTCTTTGCACGAACCACTGAGTCGGGGTGAGCGACACGAAGAGGATCTGATCCGTCAGCATTGGTTTAGCTTCATATCTGCCCATGAAATGGGGCATGTTACCCCTGAAGCGGTGCCCCAACAGACCAAGCTAGATGATGAGTACCGGGAGGGTCTCTCATGTTGTCTTCAACAACGCGTTTTGGCTGAAGCATTGCCATCGACTGAGTTTTTAGTACGTCCTGTCATTTCACACCGGCCATAAAAGACTAATGGGATGCAGAACCAATGTGTACAAATGTACTTTACACGATTCAGTCCAGTATTTCCCGTTGTTCATCCTTCCACGTTTCGGCCATCTCCGAAGCACTCCTTATTACTTCTATCAATTTGCTCTGTTGGAAGCCTTTTTGTTGGTTCGGATTATGCCATCGCCCAGGGCTCGAGAATCTATGAGAGACTTCACAAGGCTGTTCTTTCTTCTGTAAGCTCGGGCCATGCACTATTGAACGAACTCCCGGTTGACCTTCCAGTGGGAAAGCTACTTCTGCAAGGGAAAAGAGGAAACTCTCGCTGTGATCCAAGCAGCTCTAATTGGGCAAACATTTGCCATTCTATCGGGGGTGAGTTCTGCGCTAGCCACGACGATATCTTGCAGTCGTTGATCATGAACAGGATTCTAGACAGCTGCTTATCGCACAAACTTTTCATGGAACGGTCGTCAATGTAAGCTTGCCCCTGTTCATCTAGCGCATAGCAGCTGGATTAATTTATCGTATAGTGGGCACGAAGATGTAACATGTTTCAAATCCGTCAATCAACCGACCTGCTTCCCAGTAGTGCCTCAGGATGGACTACAGAACAGCACTGGAAAGTATGGGCTCATGCGGAGGAGCAAGTTCGGGTTGCAACAGGTCTCTACATCCATGACTCCGAGCTCTCAACACTGTTCATGACTCGCCCTATGTTGAGACATACAGCATCCAACATACCAAATGCTGTTAACGATAGATTATGGCAGGCTAAAAGTTCCACCGACTGGAAGACATTAAATGAGTGGAAATCCATCAATCCTTCCCAAAATACGACCGCGGAGCTGTCGCAATTTACCCAATTCGCACAGTTGGAAGGAATGATTGCATCGATTGCTGATAGACGCTCCCTGAATTTCGGGCTGCGAGAGGATGTCAGTGGCCAGTTTGTCTCATGGCTAATGCAGTTTTTCGACAACTACCTACAGCCTGAGGGCTCTAATATAGTTAGCCCATTTTCTCTTGAAATCCTTTGGCATTCCGCATTTTTGGCCCTCTTCGTGGATCTCGATCGCCTTGAACTCGCCACCGGTCGAGATGGATATGTACGGTCGTTGCCACATCGCGAGTATATCAAAGAGTGGGCTTCTTCCCAAGACGGTCGGCGCTGTGTTCTCCATGGAGCATTGATACTTCAAAAGATCCAGAGTATGACGCTGGGAGTAGAGCCTGCCATGCATGTCCCTCGAGTGTTATACCAGGCGGCTATGGTGTGGTACGCATATCTCAAGTTTGGTGTTGACAATCATGACTCTCCCAAGGACTTCCCAGAATTTGCTTGTCTGAATGTCAACTGCCAGGCTCTTTTGTTCGAGTCAAATGGGTTCAAGATCTCACGACCAAAAATTAAGGAATCTAGCACATTGAGCGGGCTTGTTGACATGCTACGTCGGATAGGCCATTGGGGGATCTCGCAAAAGTTTGCCGACCAGCTAGCTCGTATGATGCAGGGGGGCGTGGAAGATGACGCGTAGACAATTATTTGATGATCTCCATTGTACAATCGAAATTTACCGCATGTTTTAATGATTTTCTGCGAAGGCTATCTATACACATGCAATGCACAGATCGACATCGTTGGACTTTGATCCATAAATCCCTTTTCAGTCTACGCAATATTCGCAAGTAATTCACCGATAACGACCCTCAAATCTTCCCTGGTATCACAAACAGCGAATATGAACCTATCCTGCCGCACAACTGCAAACCTCATCCCTTTCAGTGCCTTACTCAGTTGGAAACGATCGTAAAAAGCAGGCTCCGGTCGTCTCTCACATAGGGGAGACCGGGCGAACTCCTCCCCAGTGGCAAGCCGATAGACGCTGTCCCCTGTTCCAACCTCCTGGCATCCGAGGTCTTCAATAATGAAAGTGACTTCGGAAGCAAGGATCTCACCACTGGACATGTCGTCAATGTCAGCAACAATATCACGGGAGGGAGGCACCTCGTCAAGGCTTTTCACATAGACCACAAGCTGGAATAAACCCTTTTTATGTGGTCCAAATATCACATCATCGGTGAATAGAATCTCACTTTCGTTGCTCAATGCCTTGCAGTATACTTGTGGGAAAGACAGGCCGCCGTTGAATCTGGGAAGGAACAGCAGGCCCTCTGAATACTCATATTGCATTATGGCTTCCTTTCGGCGCCCGAGCGAAAGTTCATGTCGCCAGGATGGGACGAGCTGTATTAGCCATAGGTAGACTCCACGCGCGAAAATCTTCAACGGGTTGCTTTCTGTGACAAAACGACCATTCTCAATCGTTGATGCGAGCGACTTCTCAAGTTGTTGCTTGCGCTCTATGTACCAAGATCTCAAAACCTTCTCATGAAGTCTAGATCGAGGGACCTGGTTGCGACAAAGTAGTGCAAGACGCCAGGCCAGCGAAGACGCGTCACGGAAGCCTGATGCAATCCCTTGGCCACCGACTATAATCCTGTCAGTTACTTTTCACTCCAAGAGAATTGTGGTGAAGTCATACATGGAGGGAAGACGTGCGCAGCATCGCCGCACAGTATCACTCGGCCGTCTGACCATTTGTTGCAGCTACGCGCTGAGAATCTAAATGGACGAGATCTAAGCACCTTAATGCAGTCCTCAGGGAATACCACGTCATGAGACAGTCTGACATCAATCAGCAAAGTACGCCTTAGGTCTACAGACAGGGGTACTTACCCGTATCGGCTTCCGGCATGTGTAATATATGGGAATACAACCTTTTTGATCATCTCTGGTTTTGCCATCTCATCTCCATCCTCTCCCTTCTGAATAACGAACTCGAAGCGCCACAATCTATCCGAAGGAAGGCCAAATCGCCCACAGACACACGGTCTATTCGGGTTGCAAATGAACCGGAAATTGGTTGGGAAGAACAGGTCGTACACTTGCTCGGGCGTATAGCCCAGGTCCCATAATGGAAAATTAGGGTGTGTGCTTTTGTTGGGAAGACTGATCTCCCAATTTAGGGCTACCCATGTCTCTTCATAGAAAGCTCTATTTATGGTTAGTCGTCAGCATTTTAATTTGTTCAAAGTTCCTCACTGATGAGCTTTCTCCATGAGGATTCCTCGTGGCTCGAGATATTGCTTTCTGGTAAAACCAGTCTTGCCGTCCGCCCCAACGAAAAAGTGCGACTTGATACGACGTATTTGGCCTTTGGGGTCTCGGTACTCGCACAATGTACCTTGTTCGTCTTGCGAAAGATGCGTGATTTCACAACCAGACCGCAAGACGCATTTTCTGGAAGAAGCCATGGCATTTCGCAGACACTGTTCTAGCGCGGGCTGCTTGTGGCAAATGAAGCCTACATGGCCGGTGCCACCTTCAGTCTGGGAGACATTTTGTTAGTCCTCAAAGCTCAAGGCCGTCACTTTCACAGGGCATCCCACCGTTCCATAGTCCATCTCGATAAATGCGCTCTTCTCCAGTATTGGCTCAGTACCACCGATAAATTTGAATTTGTTCATGCCTTCAAGCTAGGTGTTAAATCACAAAGCTGAATTTGAAGATCCAACATCGGACTTACAGGTACCGATCTCCGTATAGATGGATGAATAGAGTCCAAGGCCTTGAAGAAAGCGAATTCCATCTTCATCCAGAGCAATACCTCGAGGATCTGTGGTAATGTCTGTGTCTTTCTCTAGGACAATGTTCGGCACACCCAACTGGCCCAGATACCCAGACAACATGGCCCCAGTCGGGCCACAGCCACAGATCACTACATCAGTTGTTTCGTACTCCAAGTCGGACATGTTGAACTTGTAAGAAATCTGTATGAGAGTCTGTTCGAGGACATATAATACTCCATGTGGTCTCCATGTTGTCGGCCCTCGGCATCAGAGCACGTCGATCAGCCGTGCCCCAGGACGTGGTCCCGCATACCCCACAGGTCCCGCATACCCCATAGGTCCCGCATTGTTCTCTCGCAAATAGAACCTATATAAGTCTTAATTGACTTTGAGCTACCCTTCTCAAGCATATCTCGCTTGTCATTTGTCAATATTGTCTGCCCGGTGGCAGGAAGGCTACCTCCGTATATCCGACTGCGGGGATCTTTTGGTCCCACCGTCCCACCATGTGAAGTACCCCAGACTTCTTTTTATATTGGTTGTTTTTCTTCTTTATTCGCACATAACTTGCAGCAAATACTCAAGATGCCTTCCTGGACACACCTGATCCGATTCGTTGCCGTCGAAGACGGCTTGATCCACCTTGGCCAGCTGGTCGACACATCCCGAGATGTTGGACGCGACAGCGTAGACGGCGTTGAAATCGCGGCATACGTGATTGATGGGACGATCTTCGATGGTCGAGTGACCAAAGAAGTGATGCATGTCAAACAGGTAAGGTGATTCAACATGTCGGCGAAGTAGCATTCTAAACATTTGGTTTAGCTTCTTTCCCCGGTCTCGCGGGAGGAATGTAACTACATTCGTTGTCTAGGTCTGAATTACATGGATCATGCAAATGTGAGCTCAAGTGAAGGTTTGGATTAAAGGATAGACACTCACGACCTGTAGGAAGCCAACATGGCTCTGCCTAAAGCACCAATCCTGTTCACCAAGCCTCGAACTGCACTCATTGGGCCTCACCCCGCCGCAATCAACATTCCTAAGTGTGCTCAAGATGGCAGCAGTGACTACGAAGCCGAGCTGTGTCTGATTATCGGGAAGACTGGCCGTGATATCCCTGAGGAAGAGGCGTTGGATTATGTGTTGGGATATACTGCATCGAACGATGTCTCTGCTAGAAATATGCAACTACTCACTACTCAGTGGTCTTTCTCCAAGGGCCTCGACGGAAGTTGTCCGATTGGTGAGTACCAAACCAACTCAGATGTCGGTGCCATTTGCTGATCAAATTAAGGTCCTGTTCTGGTCGCACCATCCGTCATTAAAGACCCCCAAACGTTGTCCATCAAAGCAATCCACAACGGAGCGACGGTCCAAGACGGCCACACGAAAGATATGATATTTTCGATCAAGAAACAGATTTCGTATCTGTCACAAGGCACTACTCTTGAGGCGGGTACTCTATTCCTGACTGGAACTCCCGCTGGCATTGGGTATTTCAGGGACCCGAGGGTGGTTTTAAAGGACGGAGATGAGATTTCGATTGAGATCGATCAAATTGGAACCCTGGTGAATAAGGTCCGCTATGACACGCGCTAGGCAGATGATACAGAAGATTCATCATATTTGGGCATGGATATAGCCAGTGAAGACTATAATTTCAGGCTTCCAAAATAGATCTCTATCCTTTCCGCACTAGACATGTGCTTTCTACATACTTGGTATCTAAGAGACTCTCATGACAATCCAGCCGAAACCAAGGTAGTCTACACGGATACTAGTCATGGTAAGAATGTACATTTCCCCCTGTCATTTAGAATGATCTAGTCACTCTCTTAAGTATGTTCCAATCTGTTCATAACAGAGATTTGGAATAGCTCCGATACTATGTCTACCAAATTATTCCCAGGCACAC
Source organism: Aspergillus sojae (assembly GCA_008274985.1). NCBI lineage: Eukaryota > Fungi > Ascomycota > Eurotiomycetes > Eurotiales > Aspergillaceae > Aspergillus > Aspergillus sojae. The sequence continues at coordinate 3,802,059 of CP035525.1, read as the reverse complement.
AGATAGTCAAATACGAGAAATCACGCGATCAAATCATTCTACCAGCTACGAAATGACATTCTGTGACACCCACAAATCGCCCTCACTAGACACAATTATATAACTTTAAGCACTTTCAGTGTTGGCAGTGATGAAGGATTGACTATCTGCGACAAAAATTGCTATTTCAAGAACCATGCTGGCACCTCCGGTCCCCAGATAGCTAGGGACTCATCTCCAGCCGGTCCATAACCAATAGGCGTTTGATTATTCACCAGATCTCCATCCGCATAATGCTCTATCATGTTTCCTGTCGTATCCCACCAGTAATCAAAGATTTGAGATCCAAGGATATGGCGTCCAACGCCCCACACAGACTTATACTTTTTATCAGCGAGCCACTGGTGCCCCAGCTTCTGAGTATCAAAGTCATGGACCTCAAACGAGCAGTGATGTACATGACTGCTGGCATTTGTGCTCATGAAAAAACTGTGATGGTCCACATAATTATCGCCACGGTCAATGTGTGCGAATAGTGCAACGTTCTTCCTCTGACCATCCTTTTCCACGTAAAGAAAGTCAGTCGGTACAATATTGAATGTCGTAGTATAGAAGTGGACCAGTTCTTCGAACTTCCCCGTGCAAAGCCCAAAGTGGCCCAGCTATCCCAAGGATATTAGTTTAGTCGATTAACGTAAAGAGAGGACATACTTTGTGTACAGCCGCTGGGCCAGGAGTAAATCGCTGGAACTTCCGGATTCGGGGCTTTTCTTCTTCGTAGTTAATAGTGAGCTTCTCTGGAATGGCACCCTTTTCTGCGGGCTTTTGCCCGAACATCAAATTCACTGGAAACCCCTCAGGATCCGTCAGTGTAACAAGGAAGCCACCACCTGGAGCATCGGAAAGTTCCTGAATATCGCTGGCTGTTGGAAGCTGGGAGGCTCTATCACGACATCAATGCAAGTTTCTAGACACAACAAACATCTGATCCTTACCTTTCAAGGTCGCCGTATGATTCCACGACAAAGGTACCTCCCAGAAACTCTTTCGTGCCCTTTCGCGCATAGTAGACATACTGGTCCTCGCCATACCCGCGATACCAGACTTCATCTTCCGTTCTTTTGGCAACGGTCATGCCAAAATCTGGAGTCATTTAATGAGTTTTGGCATGAATAGCAAGGCCAGTCTGAAGCATACCTTGCAGGAAGGTCGTTATCTGGTCTAGATCAGGGTGTTGATAACGCATATGTGCGAGCTTCACTAAACGAATCTGACTGTCCTTGTTGATCCCGCATCGTCGTTGCCAGTCAGTGACATTCTCCTGCTCATCTCCAATGGCGATGAGATCCGGTATTGAAGCGCCGTGATTCGCGAGTGCCATAATGAATGAATCTCTAAAGATAGATTTCCGCCATGTGTTCAATCTCTATGGTAATATCGACTTCTTTCATATGTCTACTCTCCGCAGGCTTTCCCCGTTCCCCGTTCCCCGTTCCCCGCGTCCCGCAGCCCTACGTCCCGTCGTCCCGCAAAGGATATTGCTTTCCGTATATCCGCGACCTGAGATTGCCATGAGATCTTGAGCGTGCATACTCTCGGATTTAGCATCATGAGTTCATGATTGACGTATCAGGTCTTAGCCAGAAGTAACTAGATCGAACTACCTAACAGATGACGGTTTTGTACGAGTCTAGGAAGGGAACAGACCCTAGGGAATCGGTAGAAAGCTACTTAATTGACACAGCTCCATTTACCTGTCGGTCTTTTGGATGCTTTGAAAAATATCTTTCTTACCATGTGTTGCAAAGGGAAGCTAGTTAAACTTCCAGATTGAGTCATTGTGTTGGATCTTGGGAAGTGATTGATTGGCGAGAGAGAGTGTGTTCGTTCAGGGGAGTCTGGGATTAAGATTGGTGTTAATGGAGAGGATGACACGGCGCTCAGGCTTTATAGAGTAAGGCTGGATTTGCCCCTCAATTTAGCTGCATGAAGAGGGGTTGGTGGAGCGCCTAATATAAATGCGCCTATACTCCGTCCATATACACAGGGTAATGTCCGCCTGCCCTGTCTACCGCCGCTTTAATGAGGGCGGTTACCGTCTGGCTCTCCGAGTAAATGCTAGCATTGACGTTGTAAAAGCAAGACCGCTTGATTACACCACGGGGATAATCTCAACACTTCAGGTATCATTATTTTACGACACTAAATCCGGGGATCAGAGTGCGTATGTTGGTCGATATACCGCGGAAGGTGACCTAGGCAGAACCATGTTGGACGCATTGAAGTTGGGCATAATATAAATTGCTACTCATGAACGACTCTGAATGTGCAGCTGGTAGTTCCAGGAAAGTCCGTCTTGGGGAGTTTGCTATGCTCCAGGGCATCTACAATGAACCGGTGATTTCTGATGAGGTTGACCCTTACTAATTGAATTAATTAGGTGTAAGTTTAGTACATAGTTGTGCAATTTATACTATCGTGGTCCTCTGGCCTTTTCCCCGGAACCTCACCCTATTTCCTGCTGTACGTACCCCAACAATGCGTCGGTCAAATTCCCGGAGTGTGTTGTGAAGGTGATGTTCTGCGGCGAGGTGGACGGCGCCTGATAATGGAAACATACAGAAATATCAAATAGGGGGCAATCAGACCCCCGGATCCGGAGAGTACCCTTCATCCCGCAGGTACTAGAGTATATTCTTCTAGGAGAACCTGATCATGATTTTCGTCTCTAAATGATCAGAAAACCGTTGATAGGCCTTTGGCGCCTCTTCGATATCAATAATGCTGGAGAAGACGAAGCCCGGTTTAGCTCTGCCACTTTTCACCAGTTTCAGCAGTGGCTCAACATATAATTTGCTGTCCACTGCTCCACCACGAATCGTCATATTTTTTTCCCAGAAGAGCGTCATGGGAAAGGTGGTCGATGGTGAAATGGTGCTTCCTCGTTGAACTCCTTGGGAATTCGGTTGAGCAAAGTGTACCCCAATAACCGCTAAGCCACCACCCACACTGGTGCACTTGATTGCCTGTGTGGTAACAAAGGACTGATCGGGCTTCAAGTTCTCGTTGACGCATTCCTCCCCAACACAGTCTACGGTGCGCTGAACGCCACCTGGTTCCCGGGCCAGAATCTGCGCCGACGGTTCGCCCTTCGTGAAGTTGATCGGAATGGCTCCAATAGAAGCTGCGAGTTCCAGTCGATCTTCAACAGAGTCGATGGAATACACTCGAGAGGCTCCACGGAGAATTGCCGAATAAGCCGCTAGTAGTCCGACTGGGCCTGCCCCAAAAATAGCGATCGTATCTCCAGCCTCGAAGCCCGACCAAGTGACTCCCGCCCAGGCAGTAGGGAAGATGTCCGAAAGAAGAACTAGATCTTCATCCTTGATGCCATCGAATTCCTTACCGAGACCAATCAAGGACTTGTCCGCGAGTGGGACGCGCACAAATTCGGCTATTGAAAATGGTGTTTGTCAGTTAGAAATATGTATTTTTTTTTCAATAATGACTCATGTTTCGTTTCTCAAGAGATAATAAAGGATGATTGTGCAGTGCTCAACCATACCTTGGCAACCTCCCAAATCACCAAATCGATGGCCTTCTCCATACAATGCAACTGCAGGGTTAATCGTTGGTTCTAGATCCAGCCCGACGTCATCAGGGAAGTCAGGTATAATGACGCGATCCCCAATCTTCACGGATGCAACATCTGCTCCAACTTCCTCGACGATACCCATGGCCTCATGCCCAATAGAATAAGGCACCTGGTCGCTACCAAAGACGCCGTGGTAGTTGTGCAGGTCAGAGCCGCAGATAGCTGCTGAAGTGACCTGAACCACGGCATCCGTTCGCCTGACGACCTTTGCCTTCGGGATATCGCGGACATAAACCTCGAACGGCTGGCCATCAAAGACGACCGACCGCATGGTTCTGTTCTTGCTATGTGTCTCTGCCATAATGTATAATGATATATAATGCAATTGAAGCGTGGTGAATGTGGGACTATTGATTGAGTGATTCCAATGGATTATTTCTTGTTAGATTCATTCTTGTTCGAATTAACCGGTCATTATATAGCAATTGCTGATGGTCAACACGGTGACCCCGTGTCGTAACGCACAAGACCCATGGTATACATTTAACCTGACATCATCTTTTAGGAGCTTTATGTCTTATACCAGGTCAGCCTCGGCCATCTTCAGTTTGGCTACGCCCCAGGGAGGACCATAATCCCAGCCGGAAACGGCTGAGATGCCTAAAGCATAGGCTACGTCTGACGTAAAATAAGAAAGCCGAAGCGGGGTTCTGTATATACCAGGCTCTTAGAAACAGTCTATTCGGAGATCTCCGTCACCACCTGATTAGGTGCCCATGAACCAATTTGGTACTCACAAGAAGGAGCTGGAGGCCTTAGTCTTACGTGAGGTCCAAACTCTGGTTAGAGACATACTGAGACACAATAGGGCTGCGGATATCGCGGGTGGTCAAAGCCTAAATACTGAACTTAAATGAATGTCAACTCCGCAATAGGTAGGAGCCTAATGGTTGGTCCGTGGAACCATGGGTGGTTTAACAGCTAGATACTTTTAGGTAATTGAATATTTGATATTTCTGGCCTCGATGGTTACACGGTACCTTAAAGGCCGAAAGATAAATGTAAATGTAGCAACCCAAAATGATGGGGAACCTGTACTACACTCTAGACATTATCCAGTATATATGCACAGTCATAGATCGATCTGATTAGCATTGCTATTGCCAGAACTTGCTGTTATCCAGATGCCCATGCATGGAGTTACATTGAGCAAAGGCCTACTGAGTTGTTGTAATATGCTGGAGATAATATCATCAGGAATGGTCAGGTTGTAACAATATGTCTTAAAGGCCTATCTTGCCTAGTGGTAATTTACTTTCCGTTTGCCACGGGGGACTTATGGATGGATACTAATCAACAGATACATGCGTGCTTCGGGGGATGCTACTAGCGCTCTTTTTTCATTGTTGCTCTTAGTCATTCCTTGATGGGCTGCTGCGTATACATAAAGGAATGAACTAGATATAGCATAGTAATAGCTGGTGAAGTAAGTAGCTTTATGGTTCATATTCAACAATCTTCCTTGTTTAGCACTAAATTACCATTCAACTCCTCTTACCTGTTCCGACCGCGGTAATCATCCCTGAAACGCGCTCTAATGCCGAGATCTAATATCTTTCTCGCCTGCCGTTATTAGACAGTGTCGGCGATTGCTGCAGCCTGTAGGCAAAGGAACCAGTTATTCAAAAGAGATTGGAGGGAAATTAATATACATATACGTCAGACGTAGTGATAATAGATATCAACTTGACTATATACAGTCTTTTTAAATAATACTTAGAGTAGCTGTAGTAGAAGTCTACATTTAATAAACGCCTCTAGTATATCAGGAGAAGCTTATAGATGCTGTTTAATATCTTTACTATCTAAAATTCTACCAGTGATATTGTATCTATTAATATATAGAATCCCGGTGATTAGTAGAACTCCTGAAGTGGATAGAGCTCTATCTATCTACTTATGGATAAATAGCTACTTAGTTATTAATATTGAATTCGTGAGGCTATATTCTTTTCTGTTATAGTCCTAGTACTAGGGGTCGTATAGCCGATAGATTCGCAGGATCTGTCTTGATTATAGAATTCCAGTCTAGTAATGTGTATATATTGGTTACTGTTTTATATAGAATAGATAGCGCGATCTTTGTGAGCTTGGGGAGTATTTTTGTAGTTTTAATCTTTGTCTCAGCTTGGCTGCTACCGCTTGCTGTAGTAGCCGTTCCTAGTGTGAAGTGTACAAGCACTCCTACTACTAGTGGTATTACTGTAGCATTCATTCTTCCTTTACAAGTGCCGCTGCTTTACGAAGGCCTCACGTGATAACATACGGATCGCGCACGAATTGATCCGGGCACCTCAGCTAACACTCCGGGACACACACCAGATAAATGCTCACTCATCGTGCTCCCGGAGTCCTTCTGGGAAATCTGTTTATTCTGTACCTATACTTAAGACCGGAATAGTCTGTCTACTCTTAACTGAAGCAATCTTCAAATGAACAACCCTCTCTCTACATAAATACTTGGTTGATATCGGACAAGAAACTCATTGACCGGAATACTTATGGAAACATGGAAATTATGGCACTGCACTACAGTACCTGTTGGGTTATAAGCCATCACATCCTATACAACTCTGGCATATCTATGTATTGTAGTCGGACCAGACGTGCCCATATTCATCAGGATTCAGTGGCCATGACCTTGAACCTCTCTAGCATCTCGTTCAACTCTCTTCTCTTCTGCTTCCTGCCACCTGGCCCGTATTTTTGCACGTAGCTGTTGAGGTGTTTGCCCCGCAGCATTTGGTTGGCCCATTAAATCAACCTTGCCAGCTTTCTGTAGGGCCGCCGTGATCTCGTCCTGCGCTGCTATCTTTTGTGCTAGTGTTACATTCTCTCCGTAGAAGTACGGACGTTTCATAAGTTTATGAAGAGGCGTATTTCCTTCTGAATCTTGAGTAGTTGCGTCCGCCCCAAGTTTAAGAAGATACTCGACTGCCTGGGTCTGTCGCAAACTCATTGATATTATGTGGAGAGCGGTGGTACCGAATTTATCAGTCTGGTGGATGTCGAGACCATGTGCAATCAATAGGTCTATGACAGCCGTGTCAATAGGATCACAGTCTGGAGATCGTTGAGCCAACCAATGTAAAGCTGTTTGTCCCTTATAGTCCGATATACTCGCATCGGCACCATTTTCACATAGGTATTGAACAATATCCTTTAATCCTTTTCTGTTGCCGGTTGCGTAGCTAATAACGACATAATGCAAGGCTGTGAGCCCATCATTATCCTGCGCATTGATAGTCCTCGGATTGGCAGTCAACAATATCTTGAAGATACCAACATTTCTAGGGGCAATGTCGTCTTCTCTGACATATTTCTCAAGTTCCCGCTTGTCATCACCTATAGCTGCCCAGTGCAATGGTAACCTTCCAAAACTATCACGAGCAGAAACCATGTCCGCAATTTTCGCATCGCCTGGATGATCTAGCAGTGCTTTGACCCCCTCTATATTCCAATAAATGCTCCCATAGTGAAGTGCGGTGACATCCCGGAGATCAACGTCAAACCAAAATCTACTGTCCGTATGCTCCTCTCTTGCATAAATATTTGCTCCTTGTTCAATGAGACGTTTCACTAGCATGTAGCTAGCTCTAGAAATGGCCAGGCTGAGAACAGTGTCGCGCGGTTGCGGTGGGAGATTAGCGTTATATTCGTTCTGGACCATAGTGACATCGTTGACTGAGGCACCCCTATCGAGAAGCATATACATCAATTCTTCGCTTCGGACTAGGCACTCTTTAATCTGGTCGCTGGTCACCTCTCCCGGCCATGTAAAAGACTCTGCCGCGCTCAGGAGGGCTGTTTCACCCCCGGGGCTTTTGTCGTGAATGTTCCCCAACGGAGGCTGACTGTCCAGTAGAAACTGTGCTGTTTCCAGCTGCGAATACTTGCAGGCAACATTTAACAAAACAATATCTCGTCTCTCAAGTGGTAATGCTTTATCCAAGTTGGCATGGTAATAAGCCAGCAGCACGCGGAGAGCGTCAATACATCCATATTGCGTAGCCACAAAAAACACGTCAGGGTAATAATATGCTTGTTCTGGTTCCAGCCCAGTTTTCGGATATTGCCCAATGTATTGCTTCAGTGTTTCAACATCATTCCGACGGATTATCTCTTCCCGGAGGACTTTCTCTTCAGTCTCGTACATAATTGATCCATCCGTGTCACGAAGCCCTGAGTCCCGGGGTTCCCCCACAACTTGAGGTGAATATGGACTGTGAAACTGGCCGTACGACATTATTTCTCGTAGTATGGTTGGATGGATGAAGTAGAAAATGGAAAGGGAAGAAAAGAGTTGAAAATGAAATGGGAAAGGTACGGAAGGGTTATGAGTATTTATATCTAGAGTGAATTCCCCAGGCAGAAGTCCCGCCTCAGATCCAGTACTGTACGATACCGTACGATACATCATATATCACTCCGGTGTTGATGTTCCCACTCGGATCGTAACTGGTGGAATAACGGTATTCAGCCCTTTGATCAGCTCTGCGGCCGCCATGGGTCACAACCCCGGGCCGCGTAACAGTTTGACTGTGGTAGACGTCGATTGTGGCAACGCCTGGGTGCCATTGAGTCGGCCGGTTTGAGTTGCTGGTACCGGTATAAAAGACCTGATCATCGATTTGGAAGTGAAGATGGAAAATGATCCAACGATCGGTCGCTGCCGTGTGGCTAACAGTTTAGGATTAACAACCGGTGTTTACTAACCTCAGTATCAATTCTTTGATTTTGAGTTGCTTCGCTTTGCATATCTATCTCTTAGGTTCATTATCTAGATGAACTGGTACTCATCCTCCTGTATCTTCCCATAATTGCCAACTTTCCCCGAAATTATCATATTGGCCTATAGGCATACTTCGCTTGAGAAATCTGTTTATTGGTAATTTCATATATAGGCTGACTCTACTGAGTAGTTGAGTAAAATCTCGGGCTCGGATAATCTCACCGCGACTCTCTACCCGCGTTTACATGACTTTTCGCTTTGCTTTGAACTGGACATACAAAATTGTCTGATACAACAAATACCATGTTAAATACTCTCATATCACTTCTGAACTAAGATGCGACACAGACGGTGAAATTGCTACAGTAGCCCTGTTCATCTCACTGACGGTCCCATTGTGCTCTCTTAAAAGTATATTCTAGTTAACCTGCCACTCACAAAGTGTAGTCCTGGAGCGCTCAGCACACGCACTTCTGTCTTGCACCACGCCCTGGTTTCAACCACAGAGCAAAAGCGGCCTTGATATAGTCCCAAGTTAGTACTAGTATTACTCAACTAAGTCCACTCGATGGTTTGTTACCCTTCCACTCTGTTCCTACTACAGGAAGGCTGATTCCGAGAGGAACACGAATTACCGCTTAACTTTACAGGCATAGCGTGAACTTGGGGTAACGCTATCTTTAGTAACTGTGCTGGGTAACCGTCTTTCTATTTAGAGCTTACATTTCCTTCCCTCTCAACCGCATAACAAAATTACTCTAGCTAAACGATTTAAAGCAAAGCAGCGAAGTATATGTCAATAAGATTGATATTAGATTGACAAATACAAAAGCATTGGAAAGTAGCTTCAGTCAAAGAATGGAGATATGTTGAAGTAAGCTCAAGTAATAGAAAACTAAAGCTAAGAAGGAATAGTAGGAGCGGGGTGGCTTAGAAATCTAAAGAATGGGGATGATTAAATAAGATACATTTCTTTACTTATAAAATATATCTGCGGATTGGTATATCAAATGTGGGAGTATAGCAACTATCAGAAATTACTAATTAATGCTTTATATTTTCTCTATGCTGCTTATATGACGCTATAAGATTATTGAGATGGTCTGCACAAGAATATATCTGAGGCTCGCCCAAAATCCGGATGGGGACTAAATAATATTAACTTGGAGGACTATAATATACTTATCTTGCCACGTCTTTACAGCTGAACCACTCAGCTTTTACTAACTAGTAGAAAAGATGGCAAAGTACAGCTGCTAAGAGAATAGGCGTTTTATTGAACAGGACTATATACCAATCAGAGAGCTGGCAGTACTGATAGTCTAGACAGACGTGGACGGGCACGGCTGTATGTTCTGTCCCATCACCGCAGAGTGGTGGATGTGATAAATCATTACCTCTCTCTAAAACATACCCACGCTAAGCGCGCGACAACTCGGTATCATCACCTATACTTACCCTGCAGGGGCACGCAGTGACCTATTGACCGCGCAGAAGCCACACGCCGGGAGGTTAGTAGTTGGGTGGGTGACCACCAGTGAATCCCTCCTGTTGTATGTTTTTTTCTTCTTTGATATCAAAGATATTATTTGCTTTTTAGACGACATGTATAGAATAGAGTACGTGCCCTGGCGGAACCCGTAGCTTCTCCCATGCTAGAAGAGCTCTGGAATGCCCAACATATCTTGTACAATCTTTTAAAAGGCATGTGGAGGAGTTTGGTGGGTGATGTATGATGGCCTTGTCTTCGGTCCTTGGTAGGATAGGATAATATTGGGTCCGTCCTTAATCCGCTTCATTCTGCCTTGCAGGCATATAAACAGGAAGCCGGCTTCACTATAATATAGCAAGGGTTCTGTCAGATGCTAATGTTTAACAGCTGCTATAGATTATACACAAGCAATATTTAAAAAGCCTAATCTTCTAATTAGCTGGGTTTACTGTGCTAAACTGTAAAGGCTTAGCTCTACTGTATAAGTAGACACCGTAAAAACTTACTACTCTAGTGAATTTACTAGCAGATATATACAGTTCAGTTTGTACGAGCTACTACTTAATATCTTGCTAACTTTAGAAAAGTTAATCAGTTAACCGGCCGGTCTATTAACTAGTATCATAGAATATATATTACTCTATAATTAGATTCACAACCGAAAAATGGAAGTTGAAACGCCACCGGTAAGTTGAGACTGTACGTTGCGTTGCATATTCTCTATGGTAAGCCAATTAGGGCATGGCCATTGTCTCAACTTTCCGTTTACGACTTCACTTCGAAGTTCGAGGTAACGTCACAACTTCTGATATCAAGTCTCTGCAGAGTGACGTGTGAGCATCATCTAAGTCACAAAGTCGGAATGATATGCCAATTACCTGTTCCTTGGTACTGTTTACTGAACTGATCCATAGGAAGGGGGTTCGTGCACAGAAATTCCATCCAACTACAAATTAGGGTTGCTTACCGGTTCTCCTCTTTTTGTTCTCCCCAGCAAATAATTAATTATTAGAGATATTTATGTCCGTGTAGATACTATTAAATTAGAAGTTAAGCGACTCTTGTTCCCTCCAGTAAAGCGCCCACGTGCCGATGTGTATTTCCAGTACTATGTATATGCGACGATGATCAAACAAGAGCATAGCCCCACTCAGATGCCTCCCAATGTATCTGTGACTTTCAGCTAGCTGAGGGCGGCTTTTTGCTCTGTGATTGACCCCGAAGTGTGGGGCAAGGCGGGAGTGCGTGTGCTGAGCGCTCCGTGAGCCTGAGCATCCAGATAGCCCGTTTCTTATGTGGATACAAACTACAACTGTAACATAATCCAACTCGTGCACAACCAGGGAGTAACTAATCACTAGATATATACTCTCTCGCCCGCACGAGGAGGAATAGGATCTGGTCAGTACTTAATGTGATCTTCGCAGTCCGATTCACAATCGGTCTCACAACCATGCGCGTGACGGTGGAGACTCCGTAATGCCCGGGCATCGAGGTGGTCCGGCCAGCTACTGTACCAATCCAGAAACTCAGGGATCGAGTCAAATCGTGGCTTGCGCCCATACAGGACTTGACCCTCGTAGGAGTCGCCCTCAAACTCCATGAAGACCACCCGCCATCCCCAGTCCTGGATGTTGCGGGCATCCGGAGCGTCATCGTCCTCATTCAGGGCCTCTTCGTCCTCGTCATCATCCGGACGTTGACGGCAGTACAGATAGGCACTATACCACCGGGGGTAATGGCCCACATAGCCCTCGCCGGTAACGAGGCCCGCCATGACCTCCATATCGCAGTCCGGGGCTGCAATGATTGAAATCTTGTTGATCAGTCGCGATACCTGGTTGTCTTCAAGATTCTCCCGCAGCCGCGCGCACTCCTGGCGCACGCGCTCATGGTACCGCTCGCGCTGCTCGCTCGAGTCAAGCCCCTCCGCCAGGACCTCCTCCATCCCGGACATAACATACAGCCCCGCCTCGAAGGGGGCCACGCCAGAGCGGCGAAAGTCCGGATCCGCCACCTCGTGCGCGTACATCAGGAACCGACCCAGCTCGTCGCAGCGCGGGATCGACCCGGGGGGGTCCTCGGCCTCCGCGGCAGCCCACTCCTCCGCCTGCCGCTGGAACACCTCCTGCAGGGTGTCTAGGTAGATCTGCCGCGCCTCATCCGTGCACAGCCGCGTCGGATAGATTCCGTCAATGGCAAAGAGGGGGAGCGCGTCTTCCGCCAGGGCGGGCACCTCCGCTAGGCGCCGGGTCCGCCGCAATTGGTTCGCCGTCCGCTCCGCGGCGGGATTGTTGCAGCCGCCGGGCTGGTCGTCGGTGTCCAGCACCCCGAAATGGCGCCACTCCGCTATCCGTTGGATCTTCTCGTGCTCATTTGCCAGCCCGCGGGCCTCGATCTCAGCAATGCGGTTCTGGATGAACTGTCGGTTGGCGGCACCCATGCGCGCGCGGAACCGGTCTACGGCCTGCCGCATCGTTGCGTCCGCGTCCGAGGTCGTGGTTATTGCAGGCGGTGGCTTGCTGGTAGTTTGATCGGCCATTTGCCTGAAGTGAAGTCAAGTACTGTACGAGTAGGTTTGCAGGTTTTCTTCACAGAGGTAGGAAGAGAAAATTAGTACCCTTGGAAGGGAAGTGATCACGTGTCGGTAACAACCATCAAGTCTTCTCCTATTTCTCGTTGACCTAAATCTGACAAGATACTAATTTTAGAAAGATTTTTAAAATAGATCTTTTATAATATCTATATTTATTAATTTTTTTTTTTTTTTATAATTACTAATAGTAACCTCTGGTAGAATATAGTATATGGTATAGTAGGAAGGTAGTAGTATACTTAAAATTAGGTAAATAAATATTATTTGCGACAAACATATAACTGCAGAACTACCAGAAGCTCTGAGACTGAGATCCACCTTGTCTGGAAATTCGCAACCGACGCCTCAAGTAAGGAACATGATGTTTAGGCAATGTACAGCCTCAAGGTACATTCTTAGTGATATGGAACAAGCATACGATGCAGCTGCATTCGTCGATGTTTGGAACTTGCTAGATGAATTGCCGACTTCTGATCGAACTCGTTTGTTAGCCCTTTACTTTCTTTTCTATTTCTGTACTAATACTCAGGACAAACAGGTCAAGTCCACCATCAGTACTTCCCAGCTGTAATTCGCACATACAGAACACATGGTAAACCTGGTACCTATGCCGCCCTCTCAGCCACTTGGTAGATACCGACCCTGTTGTAAACATCCTTGTACTTCTGCCTCACATAATCATCCACCGATATAGGCGCATACTTCTCATCCTCCGGCTTACTGCGGCACGATTCAATACAGCGGATAACAAAATCCGGATTCCCGTTATAGTTAAAGGGGATGGAGTACCGATGCGTACCGGAGCGATTAATCACGCGATGAACGTTCGAAATGTAGGCGTCGTTCGACCAGCGCTCAAACAGATTGCCCAGGTTGACGACATACGCACCTTCAACCGGGGGTGCCGGATAATACTCCTGCGCCTCCTCATCCCACACCTCCAGACCCGGAACATCACCCTGAAGCAGTAATGTGATCACGCCGAAGTCGCGATGCGCGCCGATCCCCCGCTGCAGCGGGTGCGAGTCCTCGGCCTGGGGCGGGTAATGCAATAGCTTGTAGAATGCCATGGGATCGGTACAGAATTCGTCGAAGTAATGTTGATCGTATCCTAGAGACATGGCAATGGCTTGCATCACCTGCTCTGTGAGGGCCGTGATGCGGTTGAGATAGTCCATGCAAGTGTCGCGGAAATGCGTACCCAAGGACTCGGGCCAGAGGTTAGGCCCATGGGCGAATTTCTGGGATAGCACCTGTGGATGGTCCATGGGGAGATCCTGTGCCACGTAGAAGCCTTCTTTGAGGTCGGGCTTTGTGTGGTTCTCAATCATCTGGCCGTACATGACCTCGTAGCCTCGGTTGTGCTGGTTCTGGGCTGCGGGGCTGTTGTTAGCCGGACTCGAGGGGTAAAACGGAAAGATGGGCAATGTCTGCTTTACATTTGTCGAGCTTCATCTTCTCCTCCAGAGGGAGGGCGAAGAACTCTTTTGAAAGCTTCATCATCTCCTGCTGTAGGCTGGCGGGGATGGAGTGGTTGACGATTTGGAAAAATCCCTGTGTGCGGCATGCTTCTCCGATAGCCTGGGCACATTTGCGCATCCGATCTGGCTCGCCGGACAGGAAATCGCCAAAGTCAACAACTGGGGGAGTCTTGTTGGAAGGCATGATGATTGAGAGAAGAAAACTAATCTTAGTACTTGAGATGCGTACAGATCGTTCAAGCAGAGACGGCTGGTGGATGAATTACAGGCCAGGTATTTATACTTGATGGTGTCATTCAGACGTTCCGCACCAATCCTCATGATTGAGGGTATATCGTGTAGATCGTACTTTTGACAATTACTCTGACATGCGCTGATCTTGGCTGTTTCTATCGCTACACAATCAGCTGCTGTCTCACATCAGGACACCCTGGTCCGTATGGCTTAGAATACTCCTGTCCTGCATGTACGGGGATGTTCGGACCTTGATGGATTCGAGTATGTAAGTCCTCTTCCAATAAGCTTCGTAGTACAATGTAAAAGGAAACCATAGTGTGATTGCGCAAGAGATCTGAGACATTACGAGTACACACATCGGAAAGATCTACGGTTGCAATGCATTTCTCAGCCTAGCCTACACGAGGTGATCTCTCAAACTTGATCACTGACCTGGGCTAGTGACGATCGTAAGCTTTCGTCTAAATGGCCAATCTCTCGATTGCACCATACCACCTCCGCCCTCTCCCCGCCCCTGCTGCGCAATCTGCTATATTGCAACGCTAAAATAGTGGTATTATTATATTGTATAGTAAATAATGTGTAACAGATTGCTTTGTTAACATAGTTATGAGAAGCAATGGGATGTAATCCAGTGAGTTAATCAAGAATCTTACAGTACACCGGATTTTTCTTTTTCTCTAGTATGTATGCATATATATACAAACCATGTGGGGTTATGAACATCTTTACCCAGACAGGAAGGAGTCTTTCGAAGCAGAATGCGCAGCCGGAGGGGAGGGGGGTGCAATGGAGAGATTAGGCGTTGGTTTAAACCTCTATGCTCCATCACTCATCATCATTCGATGATACTTGCTCTTCATCCGGATCCAGGGCCCAAAACGATAAAACACCCACGGGAGGGGAGCAAAGGCGAGTGCAAAGAAACCCAGCAGGCTAGATCCCCATGGCACGCCAAGGCCGTCGTACAGATCCGTCCCAAAGAGAGGAAAGACCGCACCGAATATTGAGCGGAAGACGGCATTCGCCGCAAGGGCACTAGCGCCATACGGCCCATAGCAGTCCGTGAGGTAAGATGTAATGCTGAGAAAAAGTAATATCAGGCTGAAGCCAAAGGGAGCCCCCGAAATAATTCCTATAATCCAATGCTTCGGAGGCAGCGCGGTCCAGCCGAACCAAAAAAGGCTGACGGGGATCAGCCAAGACAAGATCACAAGGTGGGGTAGTCTGGCTTCAGGGACGGGACCAAGTTTGGACACGTATTTCCCATGAATAGTGTTGACATAGGGAGACGCAATCGTGGCCATAGCCATTCCGGTACCCATTCCGAGAAAGGATAGACCCGAGATCCCAGGCGACCAGCCGCGGGACTGTTTGTATACGATCGGATACGCCGTGAAATCGAGGTAGAGAATGCCGTAAATGAAGGCCATGTAAAGAGAGAGGAGAAACAAGATCGGCTCGGCGAAAAGCATTAGCCAGGGACGGGTGAGGCAGGTCCGAAGCTGCTCCTGAAGGGTGGGACCGGTCTGGGCCACTCCCTGATGGCGAGCCTTGTCCCGCAAAAGCTTGGGCGCGTATGTCTCTGGGAGGAAGAGCACGCATGTCACGTAGATAACCCCGCTCAGGATAAGCACCAGCCAAAAGTTCCACCGCCAGGACAGGTATTCGCTGACAAACCCGCCGACGACCGGGGCAAAAACAGGGCCAAGGAAGCTACCGGCGGAGAATAGAGCCAATGGTACTGATCGTTCACTCTGTGGCCAAAGATCCGTGATCGATCCGCCAGAGTTGGTGACCGTCGGAGAACCAAAGAAGCCGGCCAAAAACCGAAAGATGATCAGCGCTGCTATGTTTGGGGCTAATGCACAACCAATTTGAAAGAGGACAAACAATCCCAATGTGAGCCGGAAGATGGGGTTGCGACCGCTAGATCGATTCGTGCGTAAGCAAGCAGCGGAAAGTAGGGTAGGAAGATTCTCAACATAGACTGACTAGACTTCTGACAGAGGTGCAAAGATCAGGGGTCCCGACGCGAATCCTAGCAGAAAGGTGGTCACTCCCAGAGTAGCCACGGTCTCCGAGCATCCATAAGTGGCAGTAATTAGGCTGGTTCCTGCGGTATAGATACTCGAGCAAAAAGCAATCGCTCCAGTCATCAACGCCACAATGACCGTATAGAGCCCTAATTAGGTCGCCATGATCGCTCGAACGTTAACTGGTACCGTATGAGGTGATTTGAATCGGAACTAAAAAGATTTAGGATGAGGATCTGACTCACATTTCCGGCTTTTCGGCCAACTTTTGGGATCTTCCATCTCATCGAGAGCAATCGAAGGGTTGTCTGGAGGGGAATCACGAGCGCACAGACCAGGATCCTCGGCCGCGTTCGGACAACCCATTTGGTCCACTCGGAGCTGATATGTTGGTGTTTTGGGGCAAGGGCTGCTAAACGCTCAAGAAAAGCGACCACGGAATGCTAGGCAATTACAAGCTCCAGGCTATCAAGGCTGTGGAGGCTTCTTAAGTCCTCTGTATGGTACTAAAGGGGGAGTGATATCGCATGCGGGAACCGGTGTGAAGTGTCTGTCCTGGCACTAACTAGTCCCGATAACACCATCGCCGATGTAACCTAACTAACCCCGCAGCCCAGGGCTAATCATCAGACATGACAGGGGCACAACCTCGAATCCAGGGTCCCCGGCCCTAGCTGACGTGGCCTATCTAACTAGCGAGAAGCTTATCCAGTCGGGGGAATCGAGATACGTCCCCGGCGGGTGGCGTGCTGTACACTACGGAAGATCGCCATCTTTCCATCCAGGTAGAGGGCTGCCGGCGCACGAGGGCCCACGTGCAGTAGTTGCTAATGGCTGCTCTCTATAATTCTGGCCCCATTGAACCATATGGTTTTGTTCCTGACATGGTCGGTCTGCCGTTGGCTTCCATTTGTCTTCTCTCCCCAGTTCTTTACGCGCAGCTCGATTGTCATGATGAACATTGGCATTGTTGGTTCCGGCATCGCCGGCCTGTATTTGGCCCTCTATCTCCAACGAAATGGCCATCGGGTCACAATCTTCGAGGCTGAGGACCGCGTTGGGGGCAGAATATTTACCCACTGGTTCGATGAAAACGTGTACTTTGAAGCAGGGGCCATGAGAATCCCCCGATCAAAATTGCACGCCCGTGTGTATCACTTCATCCGTTATCTTAACGTCAACGGGAGACAAGACGACAAAATAGAGCTCATCCCTTATATTCAAGAGAACCACAACAATGCGTCCTTCATTCACAATGCCAAGTCCGATATCGATAATCCCGAACTCTCCTCCCGGCTTAAAATACCCTTGCCACCCAGATACCAGGGTAAGCCCGCGAGGGACCTTTTGGGGGAGGTGATCCGACCGTGGCTGGCTTTGTTGCAAAAGGATTTTGATTTTGGGTTCGCGCAGATAGCTCAGTATGATGCTATTTCTTTTCGGGCTTATCTCCATCTAATCGCTGGATGGCCACATGAAGTGATCGATTTCGTGGAGTTGATGACGAGTCAGACCAATCAGTTCGACCTCAGCTTCATCGAAATCATCATGCAGAATCTGGATTTCAATACCCAAAATTGGGCCACGATCAAAGGGGGAATGTCGCGTCTTGTTCGGAGCGCAGTCCAACTTGTCGGTTTCGAGAATATACACATCAATGCAAGGGTACACAAAATCATTGAGCGTCAAGATGGCAGAGTCACCTTGCAAACTACAGGGACACATGGTGGCACCTTTGATAAAGTGATTCTCGCAATCCCACCGGCGGCACTTCACCGAATCCACGAGCGGCCGACTTGGTCGTTCATGAAGGAGTAAGCCATTCGCAGCATGCATTTCGAACCGCTGTACAAATTAGGGATTCACTTCCGCACCCGATTTTGGGAAAAGACCCCATCACCTTGTTTTGGTGGTCAAAGTGCCACTGATCTCCGATTTCGATGGATTGTCTATCCATCCAATGACCTTGGAAGTCCCTCAGCTGGCGTACTTCTTCTTTACTGCTGGATGAATGATGCGTATCGTATGCAGTCTATTCCCCGTGACCAACGCATTAGTCTCGCTCTTCATGACCTCCAGCGGTTTTATGATACTGTGGACGTCTACGACCAGTACGTCCATGCTTTCGATGTTTGTTGGAGCCAGGAATATGCCACTGGAGATGCTATGTTCCTCCCAGGTCAGTTCACGCGGTTTCACCAGGTCGCCAAGCAACCGGAGGGCAACATCCATTTTGCCGGAGAGCATCTGAGTCGGCACCATACCTGGATTGCGGGCGCGATCGATTCTGCAATCCAAGTAGTGATGCAGATACAGGGTGAGAAAGATGTGCCAGGCCTTGGAGAAGAGTACATGAGACCGACTCCGAAAAGGGTCGATGAACCATGGCGAGCATACGTGATTCCGCATCACAACAACCTCGAATATGTTGCGGAATGCTGACGACTATCCTGTCCGAGACAAGCCGCCCGAAATTCAAAGGCGAAAGTTAAGTATTGTTAAGACAACTTATGGGGAGCAGAGCCTACATCCTTCATAGCATGCCAAGCATAGGCGGTCATATCAATGGTGTCTGACGATCAAGAACTTTGTCCTGTGCTTCGATTTAATATGCAAAAGGCTTGCCCTTCCTTCCATATACTGCCTTTTGTTTTCAAGAACTATTTTGACCCGCGATTAATTCCCTTGTCATATGTCATCTCGACTGGACCAACATCATAGCGATAAGACCGTCTCACATCTCGCATTCTTTGTAGGTAGCCTTTCTAGAAATCTACGGAGCCCCGATCGAGGCAGCTATTCGTCTTCTTTCCTAAACCAACACTTGATAATGGACGAGTATGTACCCTTTTATCAAGATCAGTAACTGAATGGCAGAATAAGGTGATTAATTGCTTGGAGAATTCCGATGCCTCAAAGAGAATCCGGATCTTGCCTACGCATTACCTGAAGCCTCCTACATAAAATGCCAGTAGTGAAGGATGCGCCGAGGCCGACAAAGGAGGCTTACTACTGCTATCGTGGCCGAGCTACCATCGTCTACTATGTGAAGTGGCGCTCTACACAAGATATAAACAAGTCAATTGAAATTCCCACAGTCCAGAACACTTCTTTGTATTTGACGAGTGGGATTGTCGATTAGTGGCCCTGCTCTGCTTTACCACAGACCAGAGGGCATTTCGCTCCCGTTCATCGAAGCATCTCCAATAATTTCTCCTTCTCACAGAAAAGCATAATATATAGCCTCTTCTCGACAATGCCGGAACAGTGCCACAAGAAGAGAAAGCCCAAGTCTCTCCAAGTAAACACAAGCTTCCCAGATGAACTGCACTTACCTCGCACTTCTCAAAGCGGCCTGCTCACATGCAGCATTTACTGACCGATTCAACTAGACGACCCCCGAGAATTTCAACACGGAGAAAATACACACTAATTGTCTAAGTCCTTAAGGCACTTCCATTTTAATCTAACTACTCTAGGCGTGTTGCTGAATTGGTACCTACGTCGTAACGAATTTGGTCCCACTAAACATTCCCACTAAACATTCCCACGATATCTTCCCACAGTAGAAGATCGGCCGTTCCTTGCCCCTCCGAATGCTGGAGCAGATATGGTCTGGGACGAAGCACAAACTGCGTGATTGTAATTGTATAGGAAGATTTATCACTCTATAAGTTACGGGGAAAGGGGGGCCACCCTAGTTCTCTGATTACTGTTTGCTTTTATAATAGTTAAATCCTCTATTGATTCTAAATCGATTAGCTGTATATGCTGGATGCTTATCATACGTCATGGTCCGATTTATCTGTGAACTGTAGGGAAAATATCGTCCATTTCTAAGGGATAGAAACTCAAATCTACCCATTCCTAGCTATACTAAGAGTTATTTTGGCCTGTTGACGTATGATAAGCAGCTTCCTAAGCCAAGATTCTTGGCAAATTCTCAGCTATGGGAATCGGATTCAATAAGGTATATTAGACGCCGTTGTCTTTGCCTGTAGTCCAAATAATGTGCTAAATATTTCCACATTGCCAATATGTTTCTTCATAAATTGCTATTCAACGTGCTCTTGCTAATTCTTTCTGTCGATGCGTTGCAACACGACACCAAGTCAGGCATCATCAATCCACCTGAAGCAGCTTGTGTTAGAGCGGTAGGCTTCTTCCGAGTACTCTTCATTGATCTTCACTGACTTTGGTAACAAGTGTGCCGAATTATCATCCCAATTTGGACCCAAACTACACTATCGAGCCGATGGGAATTTTACCGTTTGGGATGCCAAACAGCAGGAAGTTGAATCTGCCTGCCGCGTGGAGCCATCCAATGCTCAAGATGTTAGCAAGATCCTGTCTATCTTGGTCAGCCATTGGTGTCAATTTGCAGTCAAGGGCGGAGGTCATGCTCGCAACCCCGATGACTCGGTGTCGGTTGGTGGCGTGACTGTCGACATGCACTTGATGAAATCCCTCCAAGTGGCGCCCGATCGGAATACGGTTACTCTTGGCAGCGGCCATGTGCTTTATACAATGTACCATGGCCTGGAAAGGTTTAATCTGACTACGGTTGGTGGTCGGGTCGCTGACGTCGGGCTGGGTGGTTTTGCTCTCGGCGGAGGGATTTCCAACCTCTCGCCCAAGTATGGCCTGGCCGTCGACAACATCTTCGAATACGAGGTACGTATGATCCAGCGAAAAGTGCCTCGATGCATTGGAATCTTAACTAATAGGAAGGAAAGATTGTCTTGCCAAACGCAACCATCGTGAATGCCAATGAAAAGAAGAATTCCGATCTCTACTTTGCCCTCCGAGGTGGAATGAATAATTTTGGCATTGTGACATCCTTCGTCATGCGTGTAGTGCCTCAAAACATGATGCTGGGCGGCGACAAGACATACAGTCAGAATCAAAAGGGCCGGATCGCCCTCGAAGCTTTTGAACTTACCACCACTTGGAAGCATGACACCGATATGGCATTTTCCTATGGTTACGGCTATGACCAGGAATCCGACGATTTTTCACTGAGCTTCACGCATGCATATGCACGACCGGATCTCCATCCAGCTCCCTTCGCTGGCCTTGAAACGATTCCGTATGAGTCAAGTACAGTACGCATTGATCGGATGAGTAACATTTCTCTCGAAGGCGCTTCTAATTACCCGTCTGGTATTCGGTTAGTTTCTATTGTCCCAAAGAGTTGGCTGGGCTGTCTAACATTGGATTTGAAGAAATCTTTTTGCCACCATGACATATCATCCATCCGCAGACATGGACCAAGACATCATGGACATCATGGCCGAAGAGATTGAGCCTGTCAAGAAAGTAGAAGGATTCCTTCCAAACGTGATTTTTCAGCCCCTTTACGAAGGTGCAGTCCTTGCAGGCCGTGAACGAGGTGGAAATGCTCTTGGGATTGAAGCCGATGGCCCCCTAACCGGTGAGTTGTCTTTTCTATCAACGAAGCCATTAGTTCATCTAACTCATAATCACCACTGCACCAGTTTGTTTATTGACAGTGAGTTGGAAAAGTGGGCAGGATGACGCTGCTGTCAATGCCTTCGTTCAAAGGTGGATCCAGCGTGTGAAAGCTGCTACCATACAAGCGGGTAGCCATCATCGCTGGCTTTATATCAATTATGCTTACCACCAGCAACATCCTTTCTCCGGGTATGGTGAACGCAACAAGCAAAAGCTCATTGATGTGCAAAAGGCGATTGACCCACGAGGAGTCTTTACCTCTCGAGGGTTGTGTAGAGGTTATTTCAAGCTACAATAGTCGCACATCATTGCGCAGGTGTGTGGATATATGCACAAGGCAATATTGCCATTATACCTGTTAAACCTGGATGTCAATAATCTGTACCGATTTGCCAAAGATCCAGGTAAGTAAAGCCGATTTTATACTCTTATCTCGGAACAAATAGATCAATCAGAGAACTCCAAAGGTTCTTCTTCATGTATATCTTTATCTTACCAGTAATTGGTATATCTAGTAAGATTATTGTATCCTCTAACCACCCATTTCTATTTACATAAGAATGTCTCACTAACTTCCTAATTGAATAGACCCCATGATTTGCTTTATACAATAAACCTAGTCTCGTCGTTTATAATATTAGGGTCAACTTTACGTCTGGTTGATCCTCTGGAGGGTGACTGTCCTTAGATGTTTGGGAAGACTTTCGAGCTATTCATTGAGATATGAAGAGGACCCTCTGGCAGACATAATATGAAGTTAATCCGAAAAGCACAGTATTTTGAAATACAACCACAATTATCAATTCCAACGCCGATAACAGGGTTGTACCACAATCGATCATTCCGCAAACGGTGATCATTATGTGAACCCGGGGATAGGAAAGTTACAAAGCAAAGCGGACCTGGCTATATAAGTAAGTGTTTCTTATTTTGGCATTCATTACTAGGGCTATGGATATAACATTAT
This sequence comes from Aspergillus sojae, assembly GCA_008274985.1. Lineage (NCBI taxonomy): Eukaryota > Fungi > Ascomycota > Eurotiomycetes > Eurotiales > Aspergillaceae > Aspergillus > Aspergillus sojae. The sequence continues at coordinate 3,779,409 of CP035525.1, read as the reverse complement.
TGAGTTTAATATTGAGTTTACTAAAGTACTGTATCGTGAGCAATAAGGAACAAAGAAAATTAAAATGGAAAATAATCAAAAATAAAGAAATTAACTTCAGTTTCTACATATCAAGAGAAGAATCACACTACGAATACAATATCAATGGGGAGGAAGGGTTTGAGCCTGATCTGACTCGGTGCTTATGCTTTTTCCCAAGTAAGTGTCGCTGAACCACCATGTGGAATATCAACGATATACCCTCCCCGTGCGGCTTTCAACCCCTTGGACTGGAGCTTTACTTGATGTGTTTCGCCCAGAACAGAGGAAGTTAAAGAGGTAAAAAAGAGCACTTCTGTAGCCCCAGACACATCTGAAGTGACCTTTATCTTCAACTCGTTCGTGCTTTCAGACCACGTAACCTGTTCAATCTGACCGCTCTCCAATTCGATGTAGAGGCCAATATGTGACGCGAAAAGCCTTCTTCGTAATGTGTCACGTGGGTATATCGTCAACAGCCCTGATGCGTTGTGGTAGAGGTTGCCTCCGAATGCTGACCAGCCAAAATCGGGATGCTGTACCAAATACACCCCTGAGGCTTGTACGTGGCCAAGGAAGTTCGGGCCGTAGTCACCCGTATAGTTATCCCAGGCCATTGTTTGGGGAAATGTATGGAATGACATCGATGTGAAGCCGTCCGCGTCGATGTTGGAGAGAGGTCCCATGTATCCTCCATATCCCACTCTCAGGTCATAGAAGCTCTCCTGAGATGCAGGATTGTCGCTGCGACGGAACCAATCAAGAAGGGCGAGCGAATTCAGCCCGGAGCCATAGTGATGGCCCTGTCTTTCGATTCTTCTCAGGTTTATTTGTCCTGCAGTCAGGAAATCCCAGTATCGGCGCGCATTCCCGTTGTATACCCAGTGCGGAATGGTTGGATTATATCCATGGATTGATTCGATAGTCATCAAGGCGGTGGTACTGTCATTGAAGTACTGGCTCCAGAAATAAACCCCTTCTTGCCCAGTGCAGTCCCAAGCTTGCTCACTCCCGAATGGATCGGATGATTCTGACCAGGAAACCTGTCGTTCGTGGAAACGTGATTCAAGAGCGTCGGCGTCAGCTCCCATGCCTTCTGCCCGTAAATCCTGTAGAAGATTACCCCAGAATGACTCTCCCATCAGCCCCGCGTCTGAGTATCCAGTCGATGCGTTGACTCCTCGGGCAACCGTGCGAGAGGCTTGCTGAAGGTACCATTCGGGCGTATTATAGCTCAAAATTCCCGGTGAGATACGGCTAGCCTTATAAAGTCCCCAATACAAGGCACTAACCCAGACATAGTTGTAGGCCCTGCCAGTAGACAAAGATCTAGTCTTATTCCAGGCACTCTTCCAGTTGATAGATGAAGAGTATGGGAAGTCTGGGAGATCGTCTGGCGAATAGTAAAATAAACTCATCTTCACACCGTAGGTTGAGTCTTGAAGAGATCCCCATGCAGTTTTATTGACAAAGACTTCGAGAAGCTCAACTTCCTCCTGCTTGGGCTGGAGGACTTGTTTCATGGCCAAGGCCACAAAGCTACCTGCTCCGCCTTCATCGCTTAGCCCTGCAACTGCGACTCTACTATCCTGCAGGACAATTGAGCCATTCGTTCTATCCCAGGACATAATTGAGTGAGCTCGACCGAAAATATCAGACGTGTTTGTGTACCACTGGTTCTGGCTGATGTGATTGCCTATCAGTTTAGGCGCTTGTAGGGAGTTGTGAGTGACCCAATAATGCACTGTCTGCTTTGTGGAATCTGCATAAGTTATTGTTACCCGGACTCTGCCGAATGCTCCTGTTCCAGCTTGCACCGTATATCCTCTCCATGGAGCCTTGGGAGACGGATTTTGTTTTGTAATCTGGAGAGAGCCTTTCGGGAAGATCTCAAAGCTTGCCGGCGCAGATCTTGACTTGAGATACAAACTTCCAATAGTGTCGTTTGGCAGAATATATCCAGGGATACCGACAGCGACGGGGCGTCCATTGTTGTAGAGGGTGTCCTCTATCTTAGAGACTTGTGGAGCAACACTAATACGGATGGCGTATGTCTGCGTCTCGTTCGATTTGAGAACATATGAGGTAGGCGTATTCCATGGCTCTGCATTACCCCACTGCGTGTCGGCCAGAGCTTGTGAATAGACTTGCCAAGAGTAGAAGCCCTCAAAGCTATTGGATTGGTATTTCAACGACCCAGAGCTTTCGGATAAGAATTCCCACGCCTCGAGCTTCGTCGCATTTGTGAACGGAGTGAGGACAAGGTTGGGTCCTGTCCCATTGAGACGAGTGACCTGGGCATATCCTGCATCCAGACCAATATAAGGATCGATAAAGCTGCCTGTTTGAAGGACATCTGCTGCGTCCTGGCCGGTGAAGATGCTGTTGAACTCAATCGGAAAGCCAAGGGCACCGATTTCCACAGCTCCTGGCGATATGTTGGTAACATCAAAGCTGAGTACAATATCACCGTGGTAATCGGACCAACTTCGGGTGATATGCAACACTGGACTCGGTAAGATATTTGAGAGGTCGGAAACAAGAATTTCAGAGCGTGATGTTGGAAGACTGCGAATTTCCACGGAGCGGTTTGCTGCACTGCTTGCTGAGCTCCAGTCATTCTCACCAGCCACTCTGAAGGATATCAGAATATCACCGAGATGGTAGTTGTTGTTGGACGTTCTTTTGTCGAAGAATTTAGAAGGGGAGAAGTCAAATGAAGGGAGGACATTGGGCCGCAACGATTTCAGCACGCCAACCGAGCCTAATTCTCCTCCGAAAGCAGACGTGTTGAACGACTGGGTAACAGCAATGCTAATGAACTGGCACAGGAGAATAAGTCGGAAGCCTAACATTGTTCAATGTGGAATATATCGACAACTGCAAGCTACCGTCATTGCTGGATCGTGTAAAGATGCAGTTTGAACAAAGTCTATAAATCCTTGTCTATCATACATTTTGATAAACCCAATTATAATTATAGGTGGAAAATATGCTGCATACGAGATCTCGGTGTTCATTAGGCCGAGAGTTGCGGGACCCGGATTCTGAGTTGCTTTTCTGGAGACATCCCAAACAAACTTACACATCCCAACTCCGCCGGAGTTTCTGCTTGCGTGGAGGTCTTCTGCCAAATGGTTCAAACGCGTTCTCTACAGGGTAATGATCCACCCACAGCCCGGCGGTCCAGTCCCTCAGCCAGAAACCTTTCTAGTTAGGTTAGTTTTACCTATTATAGCTAATAGACTAATATATAAATAGGTTAGCGTGATGAAAGTGGAAATATAGCTCGCGATAAACCTTAAAAACTCTAAAATCTAAAGCTTTCTTGCGCGTCGCTCCCCCACTCATTTCATTCGCTTCTCAATCCCTTCACTGACATCGGGGGGACCCCACCCCCTATACTCGAGGACACTTATTCTCATAGATATTGAAAAAAAAAAAAAAAAAAAAAAAATTGTGTGTAAAAAGCTAAGAAAGTAGAATCCTACTGATATAACTAAACTATACTAACCTAACTAGGTAATACTAGCCTAATCAGCCAGGTTGGCTGTGAAATCGGAATGCCGGGCTGTGTGGGTGGATCATTACCTTCTCTACATTACTTTTGTGGAAGAAACCTTCTCAATATGATGATTCATTGACATTGTACCTTCTGTTTCCTTCACATCATGGTGGTTCTGATTCTCAATCGCTGGATATCTTGTGTTATGATTGTTTATCCTTTACCACACAATAGCTAAGCGTTGAAATAGGAAGGAAAAAGGACAATAAGAATATAATTATAAATTTCGAAGAGCGTTGTATTTCTAATAGGGCTAGTTTTACTCCAAAACCTTCCAACGTGATGCTGTGAAGATACTGGAAATTGCCTTGTGGCGTCTAGCCTCTACAACCATGGCGTAGCGGTAGCAACTGCGTCGGTGACAGTGCATGTAGCCTTTTTGGCAGAGACGGCAATAGGATCGCTCGAGCTCACACATGGAACACCAATATCCCCTGTAATTCCATCGCAGATATAGACTGGGTCGCCGCCACAGGCCGACTTGACGTTCCAGTCCACGAACGTAATGTTCTCGCAGACGGATGAGGCACCACATACCAGACTGGCAACGACGTTTCCTTCTTCTCCATTGTTATATCCTAAAGTAGCAATATTCGTTAGATCCATTCATTTATGGTGAACTCCGAATCTAGTAATCACTTACCCGTGAAATTTTCAAACCGAATGTTTGTCTATACATCATCAAGTTATAAGAGGTATTCAAATTGAGGGTGTCCAACTTACGACATTAACTTGAGATGGATACTTGGCACATTCCGAAGAGTCGACCTAATTAATCCAATGTAAGCTCCCAGATAATAAAGCTCTAACGTTAACATTTAGATCTTACCAAATAGTAGCACGAGTCGATACTTCCCAAGTACTGGTTACCGCCGCTATAGACATTTCTGGCGGATTGTTAGGTCGTAAAGGTACCAAGCTTGGACACAGAATACTAACCTGAAGGTCACGTTATCGATAATTCCGTAACCGACATCGGGGCCAGCCCAGGATTTCAGTAAAGCGCCGTACTATATATATGATGTCTGTCTTAGCACGTCAACCATTAATGAATACCCCATAGGGGACGCACATTGCTGTTCATCACCCAAACATTCTCGACCAGAACATTTTTAATGTAGTCATACACCCCAGAGTATTGACCGATAGAGCCCAGAGACTGTATAGTTAGTGATTTATACAAATGACCAAGATTGCCGGATAGCTTACCACGCCATTTCCTCCTTCGCGTCCAGTGTTAGCGACAAGACAGGCTAAAGATTACTTAGAGGAAAATAGAACTAGAACGTACCGACACAATACAAATCATTGACGTGAATATTAGATGTGTTGGGCTTAGGTGAGAAACAATCATCACCAACATGGGACCAAATACGTTCCATAGTCAATGTGTCCAAGTTCAGCGAATCCAGAACATCGGTATTTTTAGGATGAACACCAGATTTTTGGGCGCTTGCTGTCACGACCACATCTTTAAATGAGGTATTTTTGGCTACTGGAGCGTTAGTGAAGAACGGAAAATGGAGATATTTCAGGGATACTGACATGTAACGATCAAATTGTTCCAGCATGGTGAGTCTTTGAAATGAATCCCCTACGGAATACTTAGCAAACTCAGATCTTACTACTCCGTGTCCAAATATATGCCACAAACCTCGATTTGTAGATTCGTCGTGTTTCTATATTTCCTGAATTAGCCTTGGTCCATTGCTCAAAAGGTCCAAAGTTGTCACTTACTGGGCATAGAATAGGATTGGGCGTAAAGAGGTGTCAGTGGTATATGCCCACCAGCTCTCCCCATTTCCGTTCAGCGTGCCCTCGCCATAAATCTTGATATTAGGACCTCCCCATTTCCAAAACGTGGTTGCATTCTGGAACGGATGATGGAAGCCGTTGGCTAGCCAGTAAGATTTATCGGTTGTGAAGGCGATTTCGCCGTCAAGACGAACATGGATGTTGTCCAGGAATGTCAAGTCAAGAGCTTTACCAATGACATAAGTCTCATTTGACAAGAGATGTAAGGTGCCGCCATGATTGGCCGCATGCAGACCCTTGACAAACTCGTCTGAGATGTCATCGGTGTCATTTGCTGACGACCGTATGGTGACGACGTTTCGGGCCTCGTGTTGGGCCTCATAAGGATGTCTTGCTCGGAATTCGGAGATGGATCGAGGAACATGAACACGAGGAGGCAATTTGAAGCCAAGGGTACCTGAAAGAGTACTCAGGCTGCTGACAACGGCTAGTGCTGTAAGTAGCTTCATGGCTACTGCTAGTTTTGGTGGTGGAATTGTAGAACAATGAATAGTAGGGAATAGGAAAGCTAGAAAAAGTTACCTTTCACTTGATCGTGGCTAGCGTAAAAAGAGTTCATTCCGCTGGACTATAACAATATTGAGCCGCTTGGTTATAACTGATTCCTACCCGGGAAGTAGAAGCTGAGCTTAGTGTATCTTGATATCAATCTTGCGTACCACGCAGTCAGAGTTTCTCCGCTTCATTTGTGGAAGGGAAAAATTATCTCCACCGATAAGGCAGCTAATAGTTGAAGTCATTAGTATATTCGCCCATGGTAAAGAGACAGGAGATCAACTAGGACTGCAAAGTCACATGTAAGACAGTAGATCAGTAAAGACCGACAAAAATAGCTCGGGAAAGTTGGCACCGAAGTAGGATGGTTTGAATAAGATTAGCTCCACTAGGACCTCAATAGACCAGTCGCTCCTAACGGAGGTTGTAGGAACTCCACCAAACTAGGGGCACGTTCCCCGGATTTTAGGGTTTTCGGTGGGTAATAATGTGGGGGGAGTAATTTACTATAAATCTAGTTAGATGTACATACGTCATTTCTCCCTGTCTTTTCGGAATATCAATACACGCTTCACGGGGTGTATTATAGCCGAGGACGTCGTGTAGATAGCTCAGAGAGGCGTTCAACGTGCTTCGGCTTGGACGCTTTCATAATGGTCGTAAGCAACGTGTCTTGAAACACGCACCCAGAAGTCCAATATCTACGTGAGTGTTTTTTTTTTATCTCCTAGTGTATAACTGGCGGAAACCTAATTCCATGAAAACGCGCTATGAATAGTTTCAAATCAGGTCACTGCCTAAATAATAACTGGCCGGGTGAGACACGACGTCACCAAGAGGAATGAACGCCTACCCGAGAAACCTAGTAGGAGTGGAACACACAATCTTTGTTCAGAATCACTACATAGTGTGATGAGATCAGAGAGGCCTCTACTATAGTACCTATGAGAGCTCTGGATTGAACCCAGTTGCACCTAGACGCACACTTCGCGTCAACTTTCCATAATATCTCGGGATCTCAAACTCGGGCTACCAGAGACGTGCATTGCATTGCACTTGAATCCATGAGGGCAACCGAATCACACTGTCGCAGTAAAGCTATAAGACCCTGATCCAACTTCGATGACTGTATCGTCTCCTCGATGTTCCATGCTTATAACACCATACTCCCCGCGCTTCAAATCCCTACCGTCTTCCTTGACAGCTGTTGCGTTCAAGGAAACGACGCCCTTCGATCCGACTGGAACTACGATATCATATGTAAGTATATTACCATCAAGGTGCCAGCTCGCATTGGCATATCCAGATGGTGTCCTGTAGGATGAGGTGGCGCTGGTCAGGTCACCTTCGATAATCGGTGCGTAGTCGATTGTGTCCCACATGGTGGAGCCGCGACTCGGAGCCAGGCCGCTGAGGCGCTGCAACCACATGTCACCAAATCCCATCATGAAATGGTTGAGCGAGCCAACGCTAGAGTCCTTTCCGTCCCTTTATGGCCAATCAGTACAGCTAAACAAGAAGCATTCAGTAAGAATCACTTACCACTTCTCCCAGAGACTTGTAGCACCATGCTCTATTTGGTAACCATAGCTTGCTGCCGTTCTTTGGTTCATTAGTTTATAGAGGACGTCATTGCGATTTCGTGCCATCAGAACCCTGAATAGTGCCGGTAACGCAATCTCACCAACCGTGAAATGCCAGTCGGCTGCGGCTAATGCGTCTAGTAGTGACTGGAAGACCTCCGCCTCATACTGTGTAGGTACTGCTCCCATGTCCAATGCGAGGGCATTAGACGCTTGGTTATTGATCGAGTAGTGTGGTGTACCACCGCTGGTGTTGAACCACATCTGGTGAAAAGAGCTGCGGATGTTGGCTTCAAGATGTGCCCATTCCCGAGAAATAGTAGGGTTGCCTAAAACTTCTGCGATCTCCTTCATGCTGGCTGCCGCTTGCTGATAAGCATATGTCGAAGTGAGCCCAGTAGGCGTCGTGCTATCGATGCCTTCCCAGTCACCCAGCCCACCGTCATTAATAATAAACATGGTAGAGTTTATCTGACGGGTCTTGAGGTATGCCATGTACTGGTCCATTATGGTGTAGTGGTCGCTCAGCACAGACTTGTCACCATAATATTTGTACAGTTCCAAGGCAAATAATGACAGCGTATTACCCCAATTTGGGTCTTTTCTGTATTTGGACGATGTTGCAATGAAGACAGCATACTCAGGGGCAGTCGAAGGAAGCATCCCGCTTGGTCCCCATTGTACCTGGGATTCAGCAATGGTACGGCAGAGGTCATGGCCATAGGCTTGAATGTCGTAAGAGCGAGCCACCGTTTCAAAAGCCAAATGGTCTTGTTCAACCCATCCCAATTTCTCACGAGTGGGACAGTCCGTTAGAACGGAATACATGTTAGACTGCTCTAATTAGTATTAGGAAAAGATTGGTCTATCCATGGATCATACCTGAACAGACCGCTGTATAATCTCGTGGATTTGATTGAATAAGGTGTTGCTGGTGCTGAGGGTACTCGACTCCTCATTGGCAGCCCTAGCAACTAGGCCAGTCATGTCAGATACGTTCGGCTTCCATGTTGTGTTTACCTAATACGGTGTTAGTCGTATTTGACTTGATAGATCAATTTCACTAACCCCGATATATTGGTTGCCGTGGTACATGAAGTTTGGAGTAAAGGATTCGACCTCTAAACCCGCAATAGTATACCCATCGAATATCGGTGAACTGCTTGAGGTCTGGTCTGGTACACCGGCAGCCGTTATGTTTTCGGCAGGGTAGAAAACAATCCTGGTCCCAGCGAGACCAGTTCCGTTCATGGTGAAAGTGTACAACCCGGCATAATTAACCCCGAAGTCATAGACCCATTGCGAGCCAACCTTTTGGTTCCGTTAATTCGGTATCAACTAACCAGTCATGAAGGAAGACCACATACCTGAGTGACTGAGACGGGGGAAATTTTCTGCGTAATCTGAATTGGTGGTGCAACGGGATTGATCAAAGCACCAGCGGTACCAACAGGCCCAGTAGAGACGTTGGCATATTGCCATCCCGAACGATCCCCACTGATACTCGACCAATTTGCAATCACTCTCTGAGCATCGTATTCCTCTCCGCCATACCATGCACTTTCGAGTTGCGGACCATCGACCGTCGTCAGCCATGTCGCATCGGACAGCACCGATTGGGTACCGTTGTTGGAATGAGAACAAGTATACTCGAGTTGCGATCGTGCAAGAAGCGGCTTAGGGGTGAGGGTATATTTCATGCTATGATCCAGTTATATAAAGATTCGTCTATCCATATCAACAAGATTAATAACTTACTATCGGTTATTCAGACCCTTTTCGGCGTCGTATGTGCCTTTCCCTAACTCTATCCCAATCACGTTACTGCCGGACTGCAACATGGATGTCACATCATGAGTCCTATACCACACCGTCCGGTTGACGGTAGAATAACCGGGTCCAAGGATTTCCGAGCTGATGCTCTCACCATTGATCTCGGCATGGTAAACACCCAGTCCGGTAATATACAGTCGGGCCTTCTCCGGACTGCATGGGAGCTCAAACTCTTTGGCGAATATTGGCAAGGAGTTGACACCGGTTTCAAACTGGGTATTCGTGATCCAGTCCGCTTTCCAATCACTAATATGTAGCAGTCCCATCTCAAAGCTTCCCACCTCACTCCACGACGAAGCCTCATCATTGACATCCCAGGTCCGTAGTCTCCAGTAGACCTCCTGTCTGGACATGAGCTGTTGCCCATCGTAAACGGTGAATGGCCTCGCTGAGGCCACCTTTCCACTATCCCATAAATCTGGCTTCCCAAGCAGCCGTGGACTGGATGCTGTCTGCACCTGGTAAGCTGTCTGTCTATCGTTGCGCAAGTCAGACAGCAACCGCCAGGAAAGGTTTGGCCTGTCGGAATGAATTCCAAGGGGGCTCGAAACACCTTCAGTACGGAGAGAGCCTAATTCCACTTGGAGACTTGAGACAAGCGGCAAGACTCCTGCCAGAAGTGGGAGCAATTTCATGGCCACGTGAAGCTTCTTCGATATTCGAAAACGAAGTATGTGCTGCCAAATAAAAAGAGTCACGGTGGTCTCTTGGCGTATTTCTTGCCCCCTACCTCGGGCTTTACAAGCAGGGGGGAATTCCAAAAATAAAACAAACCACTGGCATATAGTTCGGTGCAAAGATAGAACGAGATGCACCTAATCGGGATGCGGAGGGCTGTTATCACACCAATAGGAGTCCGCAAAAATAGTTAGTTAGTAGAACTATATCTGACTCACAAGATCGGCTAATCCTAATGTGCAAACTCACGTTTGGTGTGCCGTTTATGCCGCCGTTAGATGAGGACCGAACGCTACCTGGACTCATCTGCTATGTGAATTTGAGTCGAGCAGTCTCGTTTCCATTCTGTGTGATCCACAAGGGTGACGGTCTCTAAGTTAACAGTGTGGCCACCAGAGCACTCCTTCGATAATTATGTACCAACCTTTATCGTCTCAGCCGACACAAAATAAGCATATGCATATTTCTCAAGTCCTTATCCTAGGTTTTGCTTTCAAGGTCATTGAAAGTCTTAGACATATTCACGTAGCTCTATCCGTTAAGGACCTCCCCAGCCTGCATAGCTGTAGCTTTCAACTCTGCACTATCATCCTGGCCACGACTACGTTTGCACGATCAAGTAGATACTCAACCTCTTCTGTGAGAACCAGTCTTAATTGTCGCTGATAACATTTATGAAACAATGCTGTGACATTGTACAGATAGTATACATATATTGGGTACTAGCAAAAGCAATGTAAGGTGTATAAAGATGGAAGCAATTTGAATAAGAGTCGGTAATCTCCAACTCAGGAGACCTGTGTAATTAGCGATTGTTACATTTATCCACTTCGAATAGTATACCGTCCCCCAGTCAGGCCTGTATATGTTACCGTGCCGTTGACTGTCGCAGAAGGGCTTATTGTACCATTTAGCCCAGTTAAAACAACGTCACTACCATTTCCAGGCAGTACCAGAGTCCCCGATGTGCCTTCAGGCGCCTGAAATTGCCCCACGACCACATCTCCCTTCGCCTTCCAGCTCGATGAAAACTGCCCCAACGGTGCCTTAAACCCGGCCGTCACACGCCCCAACCCGCCCAACCGTGGCCGGATCCTCCACGTCCGCCCACCCACCCCCGTAAGCTCTAACCCAGCCGCCAAGAACGTCAGCGCTGATGTCGGCCCTGTGGACCACCCATGCGCGTGGCTGGTCCTGGATGGTTGCCCTCCTCGTGGGTACCCAAACTCTCCGTTGGTAGTGTACCCCTCTATTAAGGAGCTGTTGGTCATGCGCGAGTCGTCAAGCATAAAGTCTGCCCACATGAATTCGATGAGCTCGTGTGCACGCTCAGGGAACCCGGCCAGATAATGCGCTTGGACTTCAAATCCGGAAACGAAGGGTGAGATGACGTCGGGAGATTCGGGAGCGGGGGCACCGTAGGGCTTCACCCAGCGGGCCTTGAGGGCGGTGCTGATTGAGGCGGCACGGTCGAGGTCGGCGAGCCCCGCTATAACGGCCCACGAGTTGCCGTCCTGCGGATGCATGCCGTTAGGGTTGGTGTCGTTGTCGAGGAAGAGGCTCGACGAGGGGTCCCATAGGAGGGTGTTGGCAGCAGCTTTGATGGATTTCAAGGCGGCGGTATAGTTGCTGATGACACTCTTATCGCCCATGACGGAGGCAAGGCGAAGGCTCATGTCGATGGTGTGGTAGAGAATCGCGTTGGCCTGTCGGATGTTAGTCTCTGCACGGCAAAGTCAACTCAGTTCGGCGTATACCTCAATGTTGTGACCTCCCATACCCAACCGTGCCCAGTCTCGACTGCTGGTCACATTGGCCAGGCCAGAACTATCGATGGTCCCGATAGAGTAGGCCAGCGCAAGCTTATATCGGTCCCAGTAGCTCTGTAGATACGCCGTGTCTCCGGTATACGTCACATAATAGTACAGGTCGAGCAGCGTGTGCAGGTGATAAGTGAAGCTCCACCGGAAATTTTCGCTGGTTGTAGACAGAGGCCCCGAGTATGGCAGCTGGCCGTTGGTTTGCTGTAGCAGAAATAGCGTGTCAATGGCATTCTTGATACCGTCGAAGCTGTTGGTCGAGACAAAGACGGACGGCGCCGAGATGACCACGTCGCCGGGCCAGACCATGCGGTCACGCTTGGCCCCGTCCACCAGAGCTGAGGTTCCATCTTGAGAACAAGTAGGTTAGCAGCTTGAAAATGAGTTAAAAGCGGACCCCACAGCCACTCACTCGCTATCTTGCCAACCAGGTTCCAGTTCGCTCCCTGGGCGGCCAGCGCATATCCGTAGTTTGGATCAATGCTGCACAACTGGTTGGTGTAAGCACCCGCATACCACACCCGGTTCAGCTTCTCGCTATCACTGTTAAACCATCCATCATACTTGTGCGGGCTCTCCATCTCGGGTGATGCCGTGAAGCTCACCGACAAGTCTCCCAGCGTAATGCTGCCCGTCGAGTTGTGCCAGATACTCATATACCGAAAGCCGCCACGTTGGTGCGTCTTATCTGCTACATAGTTGCCCTTGGCCGGGATATGAAACCATAGCGGACTGTCGAAGTCGGAATGGGTAGCCGAGTCGCCGTAATACGGGCTAACGAACTCCGAGCTCTCTGTGAAAGTAAAACCTAGGTACTCGTCCGCGCCGTCGTCGTTGGATAGCGCCCGTACATCAAACTGCACCGTACCGGCGATGTTCTTCCCAAAGTCCAGCGTGATGGACGTGTTGGCTGCAAAGACAACGCCCTCGCTGCTGTTCACATTGGTACAAAGTGCTTTCGGGTTCTTGACGTCTCCATGCACGGCATGTAGCGTCGGTGGCGTGACGGAGCGGTTATTCGGCGCGAGTATGTACTCGCTGAACTGGGTGGCGGATGCGTACTCGACAGCGCCAATGGCCGCACAGAAGATGGCCCGGACGCTGCGAATAGGCGCCATTTTGCGATCAGAGTAATCGATACACACTACCTTGGCTGCTTGTCCACCACAACGCAGACGGAAGTGCCTAATTTGTTGACCTTGACAGTCCATGCCCCATTTATTTGTATAAGGTCACTTCACAATTTCGAACCCAGTTGCCGCTAGTTCAGCCCATGGTTCGCCTCGGGATAGTGTCTGCCGTGCGGACAGAATCAACGGCGGGGGTTCCTTGGCTGTGCTGAAAGGTAATTCAAATATCTCATCCAATTGAAAAGTCCCATATGACCGTTGAGACTCGAAGACTAGGTCGCATTTCGCTAAGGCCGTAATACGCTAAAGTTTATTGTTGGACTAAGGATATCCGTTCGTTCTAGTACTGAGGGAACCAATGGAAATAGTTGATTGAAAAACTATCGAAGACATAGTCTTAGAGGCTGTTCTAGCTGTTGAGCGAACAAATAAAGTTTCTGATCTCGTAACCTTGCTGTGGACTAATAATATCTACGGCAACCTTCTACCCCTACTCCCGCGAGACCACGTCGGCGGGCGGGTCTGTAGATTCAAGCTCTGTTCCACGTATGCAATTCAGTCGTTGTATACAAGTTTTCTACCTAATAGCCCGCCGCCTCTACATAGGAGAGCGACTCGTCCAACATAAATTGCACTGGGGCTCTGGACAATGTTTGTGAGTCGTCATCTCTCTCGGGGCGAAATTGACCGAACCCCAGATGTGGAGACGAACTATGTATGTCAAGCCAAGACCGCGGGGAAAGGGACTAATGTGGGAATAGAAGCTTCTTAGCCTGCTAATTCATCAGGCCGCGTAACGTTCCCGCCGATCTGGGAGAATAAAGCCACCAATCGGGATCGCCCCACGGATGGAGCCTATAAGGGACCACTAAACCCCTGCTCGTTCTCCACCTCAGCATCGCCGCAATACTCAGGAACAGGCATGGTATGGAGCAACCGAGGAGACTTTGGAGTGTTTTCGACCACCACCTTCAAAGCTCCGCAGGGACTTTTCCCTTGGTGGCAGTTGTCGCCGATAAACCAACACTACCCTAAGTCGATAGGTCTCCCCGCACCCAACCTAAAACCCGCTAGGTTTAGCCAAAGACTGAACCTTGAAGAGATTCAGTAGGGATTCTCATATAAGGGTTTCGGACTAGTGAGTCGGGGCCCAACTCCGACTCACGTAAGATCACTAAAGATTCGAGAACAAGGAGTCCCCCGCTATTTCCTAACACTTTCTTTGGGATAACAAGGATAGGGGCACTGGCAGGGCTCTTAGATGGTCGAATTCAGCTAAGGTTGATATTCTTTTTGATGTATTTCTGTAATTCGCATAATTCTGTTTAAGAGAGAGGATAGATTAATCTGTAAGGTGGTGTTTTGCTAGGTTCAAGGTTAATTAAATGATCAGTGGCTTTACTATGAGGGTGAACCTTAGAGCATTAAGACATGAAAAGATTAGCGAAATTGTTAGAGTTCTAGGGGCAATTCTTAATAGGGTCGAAGGAACCGTCGCCAGAAATATCGTCGCAAGGTAACTAAATCTCTTTAGGGGTTTTAGCTATAGTATAGATATGAGTGTCACAGATTTGATAGCGATCATGCAAGGTGATTGTACTGGATACCCTGCCCCAGGTGCATGGACAACTCGGTGGCTGATCAGTGTCGTCGGAGTCTATATTTGCTACCTTTCTAATGATATAGAATGAACCCTACTGGAGATAGTATACTGGTACTGAGTTTGGTGCTATAGTTGCTGTCATGCTGTCACCAAGTATACCGCAGCCAGGGGGAGCCACAGTCTCGGGACATGTCACTAAATACGCAGTTGTTTCGGCATCCTTGGATTGTCAATAAACATTCTAATTTATGAAGACGAAAAGTAACGGCTCCCATAATTATCGCCTGTAAATCACGGTCTTGAAACCCTGGTAGGAGTAGACTAGCTGTCTGCATACCCGCGATAGAGAGAACACAAGACAAAAGAATGATAATATTGAGATACTTCATCAAAAATAGCATAATTGTTTGGCAGAATATTTCTTGATACTTTGGAGCACTCATTTCCATCTTGGTATACGGTGAATTGATTTTAAGAGAATTATATATATTGCTAAAAGGTGCGATCTGGGAGATTTGGACCAGAAGAAAACAATGCCCCTGTTATTTAAATAAATACGGCAAGAACCCCATCCAAGGCTGCAACTACTTAACATCTGATGAGTCCTTAGCTACTCTATTCACCCTCCTTAGCCAAGTTCCCAGATCAAAGGTGCCGTCACTTAAATCTCTAACATTACCGATAAATTTAAAAACATAACCAAAGTCATCCACGGGCTTATTCCCGTTGGTATAGTTGATGCGATACGGATCGGCTCGATAATTGTCCGTCTCATAGCTGGCAAGCCTCTCCCCATGTTCTTCTGTTTCGACATGATAGACAGCCCCATGAACAACCTGTTCTGGGGCATCTAGGAGAGCTGGATACTGGCCCCATAGTTTGCACTCGTAGCCTGTAATGGTGGCGGGCCGAAGTTGTGGCGTGGTTTCCAAGCCAAGGACATCGCGGAGCATAGCGGGATCAGCCAGGGTGCCGTGGAAGAAATAAGGGCCGGTGGGCGCAGCAAATGGATCTGTATAAGGTGGTGGCCTTTTGGGTTGAAAGAAATAGCCCGGAGACGCAGACCTCAGCTTCATGACGAACGGGGAGATTTTCAAGCTTGGATCTTCGGGCGGAAGAGGGAGAGGAGGTGGGGCAGAGACAGCGACACCATCGTCTCCTTGGGTGTTAGACATGTCTTCGGTTGACGGCCAACAGCGTGTCTACATGGCAGAGGTGAGAACCGGCCGAAGGATGAAAATTCGATAGAAGCTTAGGTCCTCCAACAACTAGCATGTAAGAGCATTCGGATAAGTATATCGTGCATCGGGCATGATGTCCTGATCGTCGTTGACAGGACCCACAATGGGAGCTAGCGGAGAATCAAGGATCAAATTATACGGAGTAAGACAGGAGTCCTGTCACAGGACTCCAGGAGACAGAAGACAGAAGGTGGTTAATAGGAGATACTCTCTGTATATCTTAGTAGATATCCTAGTTATCTTTACTATAAACTTTAATTATAGTCTATATAAATATAGATTATATAAATATCATAGTAGATAATTTAGTTAATATATCTATACTCGATACTATTCTATAAAATAAAGACTTTAACTTGATATAATCTGTAACGAAGGATCCACTATACAGGGTAGATAGCCTGTCAACTAGGTAAGGAAATGGGAGGCAAAAGGTAAAGCTCTATCATTGACTGGATAGTAGAACAAATACAAAGAAGACTGATTCTTGTCCCTTTTTCCTATGTCTTCAGCAGCGCTTAAATAGATTTAGAATCCTCCTCTTTTAGGAAGTTCTTTCCCTTAGAATCCCAACCGAATAGTCGGTGAATCCTTTTATTAGAAAAAGGGCCAAAAGGTCAAGGCGTTAATTTCCCTAAGGCTGGTTCAGAACTGCAAAGGGAGCTGGGGTGTATGCAGGTGGAGCAGGGGTTAGGAGGCCCGGGGGTTCTGTTTGTCCTACGGGCCGATTCTGCATCGGCTCCGTGACATAATCATATAGGTGACAGGTCTTTAAAGTAGTTATGTTAATTAAGGATTACTAGAGAAATAAGTTGTAACTATATAAATTAATTTTAACATTCAGGGGTGGTACTAAAAGATATTACAGTCTTCAAAATTAATCTGGATGTTATGTAAAACTGTAACGGCGGTTGCCTCAGGCAACCATATCCCGCCGCCAGCGGGCCGCCGGCTTACATAACGCACAAATGTATTTACGCCAGAATCGCGCAGAGGGTTCCAATCCTCAAGCGATTCGTTCTGTTACCCTTTATAGGAGAACTGCCATACAATCCTGAACAGCCCTCAGCTTCCTAGTACTGTATTCCTGAAGCCCGTTGGCCTACCGCGCTCCGCAGGCGTACCGCCTATAGATAGTAGTGCGCCGAAAGAGCGCTTACAAAAACTGAGATTATGTTTGTGAGGATATAGCTTTCCGTATATCCGCGAACTTAGATTGTTGTGGGATATTGAGTGTGTATATCTCTCTGATTTAGTATCATAGTTCATAATGCACATATCAGGTCTCAGTTAGAAGTAACTAGGTCGAACTACCTAAGGGATGATTAGAGGTGTTAATTGGTTGGATTTGGGTACGAGATCTTGAATCCGAACCCGACCTGTCTATAACTCTCTCTCCTATGTATATATGTATATAAGAGACTCAACTACGGAGTAGTTCACTTTCTCCGCTCACCTCATTTAACCTAGATAAACATCTTTCAACGCGTCTTTATTCACCACTATCATTCAGAATGCCTCTATTCCAAGGGCTAATGCTCTTCAAAGGTCTAATTATTACTCTCCAAATCAGTATCCTTAGCGACTCCTCCCCCATCTTGCCCTTTGCAGACTATTTAGACGGCACCATGCCGAAATTCATATCCCCTTGCGCCTGATACTGGTGGCTGCCTACAATATTCTGCGGCCCCCCGCCGAACTGATTGTATTGCTGACTATTGGCTCCGTACTGGCGGGCAAGTCCAGCCTGCGCAGTACGCGATGAATTGTCAGGGCAGCTTTTGGTTGCACCCCCCGTGTCTTTACTCCACCGACGCAGCTCCCCACAAATAGCCACAAAACCAGGGTCATCGACACTGGCGAACTTGGTCATATCCATGTGATTACTATGAATACCAATAGGGACATAACCTGGGAGAACGGCCGAATCTTGTGGCACGACCTATGGTTGGAGACGTCAGCATTTCGAGGAACGGGCCCCGTCCTTTACATGACTTACTAAACCAACTCCCAATACGGGCACCTCTTCATAGAAACAAGTCACTTCGATCGGTGGTGGCCCTACACTTCGCACCATTGTGTGAAAGCCGTCTTGGATCCGCGCAAGGACCTCAGAATCGCGCTTGAGAACCTTGACGATCTCGGGATTCGTCTGCTTGACAAGGCTAATCGATCGGCATACAAAGTCGGCCCATTTGGCAAGGCTAGCCCCATGGTGTGGCGTGCCGAGGAATACAATCCCACGGGTGGACTGAATGATGCTGTGGAGATGCGGCTCTGGCCGTTGTTTCGACGTGAACAAGGCCTGTGACGTGCAATTAGTGCAGTCCCCTCCCCAAAACCAGGTGATAGCGTACATCCTCACAGACTAGTCCGCCTAAGCTATGGCAGACAAATATAATCGGTCGTTGATTCTACGTGGCGGTCAACGATGCAAAATGTGGCACCAGTAGAGGTGGTCACCCTACCGTGGCGTCGTTCTCTCGATAGGAGGAAAGAGATGCGAGCAGATTATATGCGTGGTTGGCGATAAGAGACCGCGATACGACACCTCGCCAGTCTGCCACATATGCATCATATCCGAATGTGAAGATGCGGGCTGTCGGAAGCTTCGATGGGAGGAGGGTTTTGGGCCACGGCTCCTCCGCGCCTGGAGCAGTCCACGTTGCATCGCGATCACCGGTCAGCCCGTGAACAAAGACGATACTGGGGAGAAACATTAGCAGTCATTTTCTTGATCTTGGGAGGGCACCTACTCAATCGTCCCATCATTCGGGCCGCAGAGCAATTTGAGTCCAGCAGGGAAGGCCTTTCTTGGCTGGCATTTGGGTGTATTGTCCTGGTCTTTGGCTCGAGGCCGCAGTCGCCGGAAGAATCGCTTTGTCCTGGTTACGTCCAAGATCATAGTGTCTTGCCTCGGTCGTCAGAATTACTATCCTAAGGATATAGTTTACTAAAATTAAAATCAATCCCGGTAGGCGGTATTTAATAGTTGGGAACCATGTCAATAATGTCAACCGACAACGCATCCCGCGCCCCCACGACTGGTTTCCCTTGAAGAGGGCAATGTACGCTCTCAATCTAAGCGCCAGCCTGAAATAGCAACACATATCTATTGCAAGGTGCTCTAATAATGGCTCGGAGAAGGTCCTCCGGAGCTCCTCAATAGTGGCGGAGCTTTAGCGTTCCACGTACCGCCCACGATCTCGCGGGACGAAGCTCTGCATAGGAGGTACTAGGGGGAGAGAGTTCCAACTTTGTCCTGAACTGGGAATGGGTTGAAACCCCTGAAGGATCAATGATGAGCATGGAAAATCGGTCAGAAGCTTTGGACAAATCAAAGCGCAAATTGCAATCCCATTGGCGCCGTTGGTGTTAACGACCGCTCCGCGTTTGCATCTCCGACATGAACTTGTGTCCAGAAGGCCCTATTATAACTCCAGGTGCATTCTCTACCTAAATTACCAAGATGGGTCGCTCTATAACCCACCTCTGGAGAACCCTACCAGAACCCGGGCGTTAAAAACACAAGACCTGATTCGCTCAAAACCCCAATGATTCAATCTAAATGCATGGATAGTCGTCTCATTGGTGCAATAGCGTGATAAGTGCCTAGCCCTAGCTAGTAGGGACGCATATCCATTTCCCCTTCGGTCCATGCTAAAATAAAACAAGCCGGCAGTTGGTCAGCTTCGGCTACGATTACAGGAAACCGTTTCCTAGCCAGTAATAGTGTCCAGCGGGCGTTTATCGCTACAGCGCTATGACCCAAGAGTCAACATATCTCAGCTACTACTCCGCAGTATGGTGGCTAAATCTAGCTTATGGTCAACCAAGAAATTTTACCGACTTCACCAACAGCAATGTATTGTATACCAATTCTAATAGTTTAAATACCCGGATTATCGACTAGTCCACTTCCGAAGATATTGACCGCTTTGGATATTTCAAACCTGCAGTATTTTACCGCTTTTTAAATCTATGGACTTATTCTATACAACTACCACTACCAGTCTACTACTACTAAATAATAATAGGATTCTACTCTAGAGTACTCAGTGGTTGTCACGTCACTAGTATACTATAAGATTGTAAGTACGTGACAGCCGTGGCTCAATGTAAAACGCCAAGCTTTCGGTACAAAATCACGCGATCAGACCGCTGGATCGGCGAATCCTTCGGCCGAAGTCCACGTCAATCTGAAGAGCGCTTATTAGTGAAATGCGACTACAACTCGTTAACTGCAGCCCACATCCCCTGGGCGGCTAACTTGCATGGTGGGGTAAGTCTCAACTGTAAAAAAGAAAAAAAGAAAAACATACTCCAAAGAGTGAGGTGTACTGGCCTAAGCGACCGAGGACGTCCCACGCGGCGGCTATGAAAGTTCCCTCGCAACAACCACAAGATTGTTGAGTAGAAAAAGGACTGCCAGCCTGAGTGGAGGACAGTGGGGGCTCATTGTACCGACCTTGATTTATATGATCAAATTTGCCTGTTTCGTGTCCAGCACCTTCTACTACTTTTCCTTCTGATACTGTACGGCCCACCAGCGGCGAGAAGTGGCTATACACTGTTTACCGAATATTTGTGATGGAACTCCCCGGCAACAACTCCAGTCTACTCTTGTCTAGTTACGCCTCGATCCAACCTCGGTCCATCATGGCAGACTCGGATGTCTCTCACCAAATCACTAGGCTCATCGAGGTCACAGAAGGCATCGTCGAGGCATATAACCCGATCAAAGACCTCCGTGGCCTACCCGAAGCCTTCCGGGAAGTGAACAACCTCCTTCCTTTCATCAAACAAATCCTTAGAGATGCAAATCGTCCGAAGAAGAGAGTCCTGTCCGCCAACGACGCCGAGGCGCAAAAAACAGCCCTGTGTAGCTGCGGCGAGAAGGCTAACAGGCTACTGGAGATCTTCAAGAAGATCGCGAAGAAGACAAATGGCCAGTACAGCTCTTCTGTGTACCGAGCAATTGTTATTCAGCACGGCAAGCATCGTGTCGAAACGCTGGCGGACGGCATTTTGCAGGATTTAGGAGCCCTTGTGGCGCACCACATATTCTCGGCGGACATGCAGAGGCAAGTCGAGTCGTTAGAGAATGCTCGAGAGACACTGGCGAAAGTGTCTCCATCACTCACCGACTCCGATCCGGCCGAGCAACCCCGTGCTGCCACACAGTATGGGGATTATAGTCGCCAGTATAACCTGCTCGGCGAGGGTGGTCAGAGAATCGCCGATGGCCACTATTTTGAGGCACGGGGAAATCAAAACTTTGGCATGTTCCCGCCGAAGAGCTTTATGGAAAGCTCTGAAATCGCTGCAGGTCAATGAGACTTTTAGCGTTAACCCAGCATCACCGTCTCCCAGCCTCCACATTGATTTGCATCCAAACTGCCCGGTTTTTAAACAAGCTTCTCACGTTCGTGCATTACTGGAATAGTCTCTTAACGCCCCGCGCGCGCTGTGCCAGGGCAGTGTGCGCCCTTGCAGCAGATCGGGGAGGCAGGACATCCGAGGCATGATAGCCCTGCAGAATATATTAGACTATATTGGACTTTGTTATCCACTTTGTATGTTTAGGTTGTCTATCAGCTATCGGTGATCTCACCCTCCCACCACCTGGGACGTTGGCGGTGGCAGGCATGCGGAGGGAAAGGTTTGCTGGGAGGGATCCTGTGTGTACAAGTAAAGCCTACAACTATAATACTATATGGCTCTAACCATGATAACCCTCCATCCCCCACACTGTTAGCAAAAGTACGGGCCGCGCACAGGGTCCTAATGGCGTAAAATGTCCGCCGCGCTCTATCCTTAATACATTTATTCTGTCATCGCTCTTATATATAGGTTCCAGCGAAAGTATTGGCCGAAACGCATTTCTAGGCGTCACGTGTGCCTATCCTTTTTCTTTTTTTTTATTCAACCATCACGAATGCCACAAAGCCCCCTACACTCTATTGACCCGAATAGGGTACGAGAACCTGAATTGACTCCTTATGCTAGGGTTTCATACGCGGATTATCAGCTGCCGGGGTCACTCCTACTAAGACTGGTGAAGAACTTCAAATTCAACCAGAAACAGTTCGATATATCCTTCAACAAAAGAATCACACGAGGACATGGCAGATCATGTAGCGCAAAGGCAGGCCAATATTACTATTGATCCATTACCAGCGCAGAATTATACATGTAATCCAACCAGACCCCTTTATTTCCTACAATTCTATACGCCACCAAGTCGCGACAACCCGTTTCCAATCGTGCGCTACCCGCACGCCCGTAGTGGACCAGGGATCGCACGTGTACCCCTAAAAAACAAAGAGGCTATCCAAATTATTATTAACAGAGCCTATAACTGGAGCCGGCGGAGGGCGAAGAACACAACTATAAAATAGAAAGCAGAAAGCAGGAGGCAGTTGACAGGAGACACTCCCCGCAGACCCATAGTGGATACTTTGGTCATCTTCGGTTGAAGTCAGTGCATCAGGGATCTGACTATACTATGGGGCCGTCAGCGCACCCTACAGGCCTAGAGGGAATCTTTTGATTTTTATTAACAGGACCCACAATTGGGGGTAGCCGAGGATCAAGGATCTAATGATAAGGCGGGAGGCAGAAGGTAGTTAATAGGAGGTGCTCTCTGCAGATCTATAGAAGATATCCTAGTTATCTTTAGCGCTACCCACAGTGGAAGTCAGTTGATATATAATTTAATTATATTCGAAGCTAGCCATACACCTATAGGACGAGAGGGGATGTCCTGATTGTTATCAACAGGACCTAGGATAGAGGTTAGTGTAGGATCAAGGATCTCACTGCAGGGAACGGGGAGTCTATCGGAGAGCTCCGTCTAGTTCAATAACTAGAAGCGGCGGCTGCCGACAACTTGAAAGTATAGTAGAGTATATTCTTTCTTTGGCCAATCAATGACAGTTCAAACTGAGGTAGCTATCAATAGTCGATCACATATGTTCAAACGCGGAACGGTCAAAGGGCATCAGGTCCTGTCACAGAGAACTAAGCAAGACGTTGGCCGATAGCGACCTTATCTCTGTTTATGCAGGAGATATATACTCATTTGACAGTCTATGGTCTTGCTCCTTGCGTGCTTGCAATAGTTCATTCATTAGATTGCATGCCCACACATCTAACATGGAAGAGAAAAACACATATCCTTCAAATCCACCAGGGTCGGCTAGAGAGCTAGCTCTGGAAACAGCACCAAAGGCTTTGGCTATCGAAACTCAAACCGTTCCGAATGGTGGTTTGAAAGCTTGGCTGCAAGTACTCGGAACTTTCTTCATATTCTTCAACACTTGGTGGGCTCTCCCTACGGTCTTCTGAACGCTTGTTTAAAAGACACATTCATTAACTTATCTGGGCGATAGGGGAATTTTGAATACATTCGGGGCTTATCAAACGTATTATGAGACGGGGAAATTGTATACCGCATCCTCTTCCAATATCTCCTGGATAGGTTCGGTCCAGTCTTCTCTGCTCTTGATATTCGGTCTTGTGACTGGGCCACTATACGACGCTGGGTATTTTCATGCACTGTTGTACACTGGGTCGTGTTTGATAATTTTGGGGCAAATGATGACTAGTCTTTGTCATGAATATTACCAGGCACTGCTTGCGCAAGGCTTTTGTATTGGAATTGGAGTGGGTCTTGTCTTTATTCCAGGGGTTGCAATACTGTCCACCTATTTCAGCTCCAGGTTGGCCCTTGTGAATGGCATAGCTGCGGCTGGAAGTGGATTAGGTAAGTGTGAATATGGTAAAAGTTGAACGGTTGCTGATAGGATCTCGTCTCAGGGGGCATCTTATACCCAATCATTTTTCACAAATTGTGCAACCAAATCGGGTTTGGCTGGACCACACGAGCAATAGGACTGGTTATATTTGTGACCTTGCTTATCCCGCTGTCAGTCTTTAGGGTCCGAATCATACCTTCTAGCAAGAGGAAGCCAATAGACTTGCCTGCTTTCAAAGAACCAGCATATAGCTGTTTCGTTATGGGCGGTTTGCTTACATTCATTTCTTTAAACATTCCTTTCTTCTATATTCAATCCTATGCCCAAGGAAGAGGGATTTCTGCTGATGGAATGGGATTCTACATTCTCTCTATCATTACAGCTGGGTCTGTTTTTGGACGCATATTTCCTAATATATTTGCCAATCAGGTCGGCCCTTTTAACATTATTTCCTTATGTACCATTGTGTGCGGAGCGTTAATGTTTGCTCTGGTGAATTTATCCAGCCTGGCGGGTATGGTGGTTGTCTCGCTGCTCTACGGGTTTTTCTCGGGGGCTTTTGTTTCCTTGCCCCCAACTTGTTTCGTGCACCTTTCTCCGGATCGAAACTCGATTGGAACCCGTATGGGCATGGGCTATGCGGTCATGACAATAGGCAACTTGATTGGCACGCCTGTAGCGGGCGCTATTCTGCAAGACAAAGGCTTCAACTCGATGTGGATCTTTGGGGCAGTTATATTGATTGCTGGAGGAATGACCATGATGGTCAGTCGTAACATTCAGGCGCGGTGGAAACCATTTGCGAGGGTGTGAGACCTACTGGAAATATAAACATCGTTCCTGGCTTGGCCATGCTCACACGGGCAGTCTGATATGAAAGGGCTTCGGAGAATGAAGCAGCGATTCTATGTCACTGTGGAGACCGGCTTAACGAATAACGATCGACTGTAAGAACTCGCGAGTTGAAACCCCAATTTGATTTTATATACAAATTTCCACAAAACCCCGGAAACGTGGGATCCACCAATGACTTTAGTGGCCCGTATAAATCCCAAGTCTTAACCCGACGTTGTTTCTGCATTTACACCAGAGATGTGATCATCAAGGATCTACTTTTTTACTTGGAAAGATATCTACTTTTCCTAAATAGTACTCCCCATACAATAAGCGGGGCGGTGAGGGCATCAGCCAATCAGAGGACATCATAACCACCTTGCTTTAAATCGTCTCGGCCGCTTTTGTTTCAACTCACGAGGTTTTACAGCATACAGTTCTGACCCAGGTAGGTCTTCTGAGGCAGTAGGACCACTATACTTTGGGGAACGCGTGACAGTAACTCACCTGACCCACCGCTTTAATGTCTAACCCAGCTGGAGCTAACACGTCTACAAAGGATAGTCATCCGCGTGTCCTTCCAGACATTCCATCAAATATTGGGGAAATAATGGTCTCGACCCCGCCTGTTTTGAATACCATTGCTGTAAGTCTTTCACTGGCTGTAAGTGGAACTTGACTAAATGACCTGATAGTGCCGGCGGTGTAGACACAAGAAGGTATAATACGGGTTTTCCCAGAATGTCTGAACTTTGAGACTAAAGGTATCAAAGCTCCGATGTGACAGAGAAAAGCCTGCTTGTAAGCGGTGTTGCCGGCTGTCTGCTGACTGTGTGTATGATCCGCCTCGTTATGGCGAACGGTATGCATTCAATGACACTATCTCGTGTTCTAGTTAACAAGGGTTGGATGCAGCAAACGTGGTGCCATCTCTAGTTTACATAGGGTGAATGCGACTCAGAATACTGCAGCCTTACCCATCTCTTCATTCTCGACCAACGCTATTCCACAACAGGGTGTACACTATACACCTTACGCAGGTGCTCCTTCCCCCGGTTTTCTTGTTGACATTCACCAACAAGCTGTCGTATAGAGTCGCAAAACCATCGCGCCAGACGAATAGATCTGAAGGGATACAGGTTTCGTGCAGATCCCACACTGATTGCCGGAGACGGAGAAATCTCCATTCCAAAAGAAACGGCCGTATCATGGGTGCAGAGTACGTGATAAGGGCCGTGCCATCGTAGTAGTGGTCTAATCTTTAGCCCAGGATTTTATGACAAGCAAAGCACTATGGGATTACTGTTACCTATCAACAAGGACTTTATGCTCACCATACCGTCTATCCTTAGCAACCCTTATGTTCAAGTGGATATCCGCGTGGTTATTCTCTATTACGGTACGCTGAACGACGGAATGCTCCTCAGCCCCGGTCTCAGTGCTTCAGAGAAGAAGAAATATTCTCTATATTTTTATCGCAAGAATCTACAGCACCTGGAGTACTGGCAGTGTCAAGGTCAGGTAAATGAGCTTAGCTTACACGTCGCATTCTGGATGGTAGGTCCTTTGTCATCTTCTATCCCCTCCAGTTCGTGTTGGCTCGTTGCATTCATTATGAAATATATTAAGCAACAAATGAAATAGGCACATGAAGCTTACTGCCAACTTGACTTCGATCTTTCTCACCGACTACATGGCTATGCATGTCAAATAGCGCGTGACCTGGGACTTTTGCAATTAGATGCCGAGACCCAGATTGCATCTTCTTCATTTAACCAGATATCTTCTTGGCCACCAGAGAACCTGCGGGCAGCGAATGATATGGGTACCGTTTATCGAGATGTACACAGAATCTACTTCTGGCACATTTTGGTCAGGGACGACTACTTATTCCAACATCATCTCCACCGGTCGGGTAACATTGACCCAGGGACGTGGAATGTCCGCTTGCCTGATTCCTCTACCAGGAAGTCACTGAGTAATATTAAGCGGGATACTGAAGTGTATTTTGAAGTCTCCCTGCACCTAGTCCTTATAGAGCACAAATACTCTGAGTTCGAGAAGAGCAGGGTTTGGCGTACCTCCTCTGGCGGCCCTCTTAACGAGGCTGGTCAAGTCAAGTTAAGAGACTTGCTGTTGGAAGTCGTCGCTGTACTCTCCGAGTGGCAGGTTGTAAGTAGCCATATTTGCCTCTTTTTATGTTTAAGCATGCCATTCACTCACAACCGTAGGAGCAATTGCTGAACCAGGTATCCTCCAAAGTCAATGCATGTCTCTATGCTCATGTAATCTGGCGCGCAACGTCGATGATAATCTCTTTCCTCCGGATTCAAGAGCGCAGCGCCGTGTGGCCAACAGAGCACGACAAGAAACTCGAGCATGAGGCAGCTTGTAGATCGATAAAAGCTCTACAATGTTTTTTTGACTTTGGTCATGGTGGACTTCTTTGGAATCTCGGGTAGGACTAATCCTGGCTACTACATTATGCTGCAGGGGAACTGGATTGTGCTGACCACAATGTTTTCTTTGATCATTAGGCATCTTAAGTGCTTCTTTGCCCCCTGCCTTGGTATTATTTTTAGTAATATTCTCACCACTCCCTCTGAGCAAATCGCCGCGTCCGACCTGGCCCTTACATTGCAAGTGCAGACAATCGTTACTTGGTGTGCCAACGAGCGCCGCGAGCTGAGATCCCTGGAGCTGTTCCTGCAGACACTGAACCGTTACTCCCAGCTTGTACTTCAGCAGAGATTTTCCTCTGTCAGACCACAAGCACAGACACATCGGGACTGGCAACGTACGCTACCGCAACTAATTCTACCCGCTGATACAGGAGAACCGACAGCAGGCCAAGCGAGAAACTCGAATCGTCCCCTGCCAGAGGGTATTGCTACCTGCTCTTGTTCTGAAGATGATTTCGAGTTTTTGCATGCCCGTGGCATTGACGTAGCAGAACTCTATAATGAGCCCTATCGGATGGTTCTGGTATTGGAGAAGGATTTATTGACTGAGCCGGACCCCCATCGTCAGTGGTGGGACTTTGAGCCTTAGACTTGGACATTGGTGGGACCTTTTCTTGGATATTGCGTGGTGTGGCCAAGCTCTCTATGTCTGGTACACATGTTTATCTTATCGATCACGGATTAACTGAAATAGAGCAGGACACTTGCCAGCACCGAATCAATATCTAGTGCAGCCCCCGTTAATAGTATATACTACTGCTGCTGCACTCCCTCAGTCTCCCCAACCTTAACCACAAACTTTACCGCAGACACTTTCCCTTTCTGCAAATCGCTCAACGCCTTCTGAATCCCGTTCAACCCTCCCTGCCTGACCTCAACGGGATGTCCCGAAAACCAACCCCCAGCCAGACCCCGACCAATAAAGGCGAAAAACACCGCAGCAAATTCCCGATCTCCAAGTGTCTTCCCCGCCGGCGGATCCGCATGCACAGAGCCAACCATTACTCCCTCAACTTCAATCCCCTTTGGTAGCTCCGCTCCATCCTCCGCCCGAGGCGGCCAAACAGCAGCGATCTTCCCCGGCGCCGTCAATGCAGCCGCAGTTGTATTGTACGTGCCGTTTTCAGCGACGGCATCGAAGACGTGGTGGATCTCGGCGCCGTTCGCAGCGTCTTTGATCTTTGACTGTAGGACCGAGGAGTCCGTGTTGCGGTAGTCGATTATCGTGTCGCCCTTTCCGCGGTCGATTAGGGTTTCGACGTGGCTGGCCCCGTTCCCTGCAATCACAATGAGTGGGTGGATGTTGGAGAGGCTGGCAAGTTTCACGGCAAAGGATCCGACTGCTGTGGACCCGCCGTAGATTACCAGCGGGGTTGGAGTGTCTGTGGCCTGCGGGTTCCATGGCATCGGCAGGCTCAGGGTTTGGTAGAGGGCTAGGGCGGCAGTTGTGGCCGCAAGGGGGATGGTAGCCGCCTCTGGACAGCGGGTATCATTGTTAGTCAATCCATTCGCCGTACTTCAAACGGTGTACATGGGGCAAAGCATGGGACACACACCTTCAAACCCTACGTTGTCAGAAACATGGAACGCTGTATACGCCCACGCAATCGTATACTCTGCATACCCGCCATGCGGAGTAAACATCTGGTGCAAGGCAGCGACTCGATCACCCTTCTTGAATCCAACTACGCCATCGCCGACCGCTTCAACATACCCTGCAATATCATCGCCTTGATTAGAGGGAGGGGCATCACTGAGGAAAAAGAGCGGCAGTTTCCAGTCCTTGGGGTTTAGACCAGCTGCGACAACGCGGATAAGAAGCTGGCCTGGTTGCGGGGAGGGGATGGGGGCGTCTTTGACTGTGACGGTCAGGGTGTTGGTAACACTTGCTTCCTTCATCTTGCTCTATTCCGTTTCGGTTTTTCTTGAGGCATGAAATGTGATCGTGCTCAAAAACTGTAGAGTTGGGGCTGTCTTTATAGTAGAGGCTTCGGCATTTTTGCATGTCCGTCGACTGGCTGATTTGCAAGAAACATTAATAATTAAGCCTGTTTCTAAACGATTCCCCGAGCCTCGCTGAGGGGAGATTGAGGAGTACGTATGGGCATACTATTCACCCCAGTGCACAATGATGGCGAACGGTGATGCAGAAGAATTAAAAATCTAAGTTTGACGAATCATCATGCAAAAATTAGCACCCACCTGCGGATGGACCCGCTGGGGCCTTCTTGGCAAAGTCCGAGGACTCGATTGTTGTCCAATAGAAAGAGCGAAATATCTGCAGGTGGAGAAGCTCGGACACTTGGCAAAGTCCGAGAGTCCACAGTTGGATACTAATAGTATACCAATACGTACTGTTGAAGGAGACACTAACACAAAGTGTGTCTGTTTCTCCCTCACACCTTGATATTGCAGACTAGAGATGGTCATGGGTGTTCTATCATCCGGTCAGGTTACTCTTGTCTTCTTTGAAGAGCAGCCGCCTAGCTAGTATTCAGTAGCCACTTACATCTCGGCAGCTAGACACTTCACGTAGGTTACCAGGTGCAAGTATATAAGGCCATGCAAGGCTGACAAAGCCTGTCTAGAAAGAAGCAGTCCAGTGTCGCAGAATAGATGTTGTAACGCGGATTGAGCAACGCTCTCTAGCGAAGAAAGAGAACCCCAAGACAGGGAACTATTAAGCACCACCTCGGTTGCCAGAACATCTCTCGACGAAATCATTATCTTTGCTCGAAAAGATCCATTGTAGCCCTTCAGATTCTCGCTATGTGGAAAATGTAGTGGACTACTTCAAGTCCCAGGGCTTCGGCGCTGAATTCATCACCAGAGCTTATCCACCATCGAGGCCAGCTGGACCATTTCCACAACAACCCATCCTTTCCTCTCCATGAAGGTCCAACGAGTGACTGCCATATATACTCTGTATGCCATTTGTATTGACGACACCGCCAACGTCAACACAGATGACCTGAAGGGCTTCACTCGATTATGCGGCGGCAAAACACAGCCGAATTCACTCCTCCAACATATGCTGCGCTTCATCGGCGAGGAAATTCCCAAGTTCTATGGAAGCTTCGCTAGCGACATGATCCGGAAATCAATCATCGAGTTTGCCTGCAGCTGTGTCGTCGAGAACGAACACCACGGCAAGATCATGCCATCAAGGACCACACCAGACTTTCCTTACTACTTCCGACACAAAACCGGGTTGTCAGAAGCGTATGCCTTCTTCTTCTTATTGCCGGAGACGCTTTTCCCCGAGAAGACGGCACTAGCAGTCTATCTCCCCGTGATTTCAGACATTGAGCGCTATATAAACCTTGCCAACGATCTGCTATCGTTCTATAAAGAATGCGTCGTTGGAGAGGAGCAGTTCAACTATATTTACAGCCATGCTAGATCAAATGAGATTACTCTTGTCGAGTCCTTGCGCAGTACGGCCACGGGCTTGACAAGGTGCATTCACGATATCAAAGTGACGTTGCCAGCATATCCGGCGTTGAACGATTCAGTCACACAGGTCTTTCATGGATATGCGGTATATCACTACAGCTCGTCGCGGCATCGCCTCGGTGAGCTGTATCTTCCAAATATTACTGCTGATAGAGTTGGGAATAGTGTTTTGTTGAATGTGGGTTAATTGAAATAGTAAAATTGATGAAGATGATTGATTCAACTTTCTGATACACAAAGGAAGCCTTTTTATCGTATGGTGACCGCCGAACCCTTGACAAGGGTCGATGGGTTATATGTTGGCATTAGGTAGACCACCGGACGTCACGGCCAGTTAGAGATATTGATAGCTTCGAGTACTCTGGTTCCGAATAATTTCTTCGAACTACTTAAGCATGCTTCCTCGCATGGCTATCCTTACACGGGCATTCTGATATGAACGAAAGGGCTTCAGAGAATGAAGTAATGGTTCTACGTCACTGTAGAGATCGGCTTAACAGTCTACTCAGTAAATCTCTTACGCCCGCAGTCCAATTTTAGCCTGGTAAAGGCTTCCAAAAGATGAGCTTGAGATATTGCCTTTATTCAATCATTTAGCTCAATGTGGACACCGAAGCAGTGTGCTGAGGCACGCAATCCATTACCGATAAGTCGGGAAGGGAAGCTTTCAAAGATATCAGGATCTAAAATTATAAGGAGAAGGGACACTGTAAATTTATTGTTGAGGTGGGAAGTATTGTTGGGATGTAGTAGACTAGGTAGGGTGGGGCTGCTTATCAAGGGACTGTTACTATAAATACTGTTAATCCCCTCATTCCCGTCCCCTCCCGACTTGGTCTTGTACATACCGCTCCTGTACGAATGATGACTCGATTAGATAACACATGTGTCGTACTGGCACGAAATGAAGGCTTGTCTTTCCCTCATTGGTATTTATACTCAAAGAATGCCGAATTAATTATGATACGAAGACTCTCAGGGAGCCAAGAGGGATGATTCAACCGCTTCAGGTAGGCTTCAAATATATCCCGAGCTTGAAGCGCCTATGAGATTTCGCACTGTTATACGGGACTTTGGCCTTCCGAAGGAGGTAGTAGCCTATGAATCATATAAGCCACAGACCCCTGGGCTCGGTCAAGTGCGGATCCGTATGCGTTTGGCCTGCATCAACCCGTCAGATTTAGTGACAATGTCCGGAGCTTACAGATCGAGGACCCCGCTGCCTTTCGTGCCGGGGTTCGAAGGCGTGGGTGTGATCGAGTCAGTGGGCGCAGGGGTATCCGAGTTGCATGTGGGCCAGCGGGTGTTGCCACTCGGGAGTGCAGGCGCCTGGCAGGACACGAAGGTTACCGAAGAACGCTGGTGCTTCCCCGTGCCACAGGACTTCACCGATCAGCAAGCGGCGATGGCATATATCAATCCAATGTCAGCTTGGATGATGGTACGACAATACGCGCCTAACCCACCGGCAGTCGTGGCGGTCAACGCAGCCACGTCCGCTATCGGCCAGATGATTATCCGCATGCTTAATCGCGCTGGTATACGGCCGATAGCCCTCATTCGGCGGCCCGATGGCAAACGTCAACTCTCGGATCAGCTTGACCTGTCAGCTGTGGTCTGCACATCTGAAGACGGACTACGGCACAAGCTGGGTGTATTGAGCGGTGGCCGTGGCTTGGCAGTCGCATGGGACGCAGTTGGCGGAACCGAGGGAGATGATTTAGTACGCAGTCTTGCTCCAGGCGGAACCCTGGTTCATTATGGACTCCTCTCTGGTATACCCTTGTCGTACCGTTTGCGTGAAGAGTGCCCGGGTGCGCGAATTGAACTGTTTCGGCTCAGAGACTGGATCCACACGGCCAAACGCTATGAGCTGCAACGTGCGTTGGACGACATTTTTGAACTAGTTAGGGATGGTACCGCTGAGTCAAAGGTCGCAGCTGTGTTCCCACTTTCGGATATTCGGCAGGCGCTGGAGTGCGAGGCCACTCCGGGTCGGCAGGGAAAGGTGCTGTTATCTATGTCTAATGTCATGGAAGCCACTCACTGCGATTGACGCCCAGATTATAAGAGCTTCTCTAAGGCTGTCTTAGCAATTTCTGCTAACTCATGATTGGATTAAATGTCGGAACATACGTATCCTTTTCCCGCCCTGGGGTTCGAGCTCGCATGGCCATTATTTAGGAAGCTAGATATCTTAGACAATATAGGTCGGCGCTGGAACAGGAGCTACTTTGTAGAATTAGTTGCTGCCAGACAGGTTTTTGTGTTGTTGGTATAAAAATTTAGGATCGTGAATAGCACATTTACGTAGTGTTAAAGAAGCTCAACCCTGCAGTGTTTTACAGCTTCTAAAAACTTTTTATCCTTGGATATCGTGGTCCCTGAGCTTAGGTACTACCGCCGCTAACTTTAGGCATTGTAGCCCCTAAGCTACAGAAGTTGAGAGCACTTAAGACTACAAGTGCGTGGCTTAATGTAAAATGCCAAGGCTTGGATAAAATTATCCGTTCGCTTGATTAGTCGGCCGTAAAGGCGGTAATTATGGTGAGTTTATCGTGTGTCTGATGGACTCCCGTTAGAACCAAGTAATCCGCAACTCTGTACTCCTACCTCGTCTCATCCGAGGAATGCAGGGGACGAATCCACCGCCGGGAATACCAGCGCTGGCGACATGGAAAATGATTTGCCCAGCACTCGAGATTCGTCCGACGGATGGCCTCGGCAGTCCGGCCGTATCCGTGTGACGCGTGCCTGCGACCGCTGCAAGAAGTAAGTTGCCCCATCACCTTCGCCGTCGATACCTATCTTACTGACTTGGACCGATTTTAGGAGGAAAGTTCGGTGTAATGGCCAACAGCCATGCCGTGTGTGCACCGAGGCATCCGCCGCTTGCTCCTACAACGCCTCGTACTCCAGAGGGCGACGCCCAGCTGTTCGGTTGACTCGCTCGAGGCCTTTGGCTCAACTGACCGCGTCTCCGCTGACTCCACGGGTTGCAAATCAAACGGCAACCCATCGCGGAAATTCAGACGTTCTTGAAGAACCGCCGGGCGTTGTGTCCCAGGAGGGGGGATCGATGCCGCTTGGCGAGCCCATCTCTCGCACTTCACCAGAGCCAGCGCAGACCGACCTTCAAGGTCACTACGTAGGCCCTTCCTCCGGTATCTCATTCCTCTCTCGAGTTCAAAAGCGGCTCGAACAGTCTGTATCTTTTCCCCGAAGCTTATCTGTCTTCAACTTTGGCGACACCCCATTGCCTTACCATCATACTGATTCTAGTACCGGGGACCCCTCACCATCCTATCTTGACCCGACATTCTGTTTGCTGCTGAACCGAGATGACACTACTCGCCTTGTTCATAGATTCTTTGACTTTGCAGTTCCCGTAGATCGATTTGTGCATCGACCAACGATCGAGCAATGGATGGACGAGTTCTATGAGACTCGAGGTGTGATGCGCGATAAAGATGCTGCACCTGCACAGATAGCTGTGATTTTTATGATCTTTGCCATCGCACAGGAACATACAAGCCCAAAGCTGTCCGCAGTAGAAGCCGACACGAGGTCTGTTCATCTACATTGTTTTGAGCATCAGGTGTCGGCTGGGTTCAGGTGATGCTAAGAAACGCTTCAGTGTTCGATACTTCCGGGCAGCGAATCAACAACTGGCTAAAGAGCAGGGTCCCGTGCGACTCGCAAGTGTTCAAGCCCGCCTCTGCCAATGCCTCTGGCTCCTCTCACAGTCACGCATCAACCACTGCTGGAGTCTATTTGGGACCGTTGCTCGGCTGATCTTCGCCCTCGGTCTACATCGCAATCGACATGCCAGTTCCAGCTCCATGACTCGGCTTGAAATTGAATGCCGTCGCCGGACTTTTTGGAGTGCTTATTGTCTCGACAACTATATAAGCACGGCGCTTGGGAGGCCGAGGACGTTCAATGACAAGGACATTGATCAGAAGCTTCCTTCTTGTGTGGAGGATGAAGAGGTTCAGGACAGCATGGACGGAACTGCCTCACATGCGAGTCAAGGGCTATCAGCCATGTTTGGCCCGGTTAGCTACGCAAAGTACATCCGCCTAGGAATGTAATTCTCTCGCAAACTGACACGAGTTTTAATAGGTTATCTCGGATTTTGAGTGGTGTTTTGAGCGACATTTACTCTATTCAACCTATGTCTATTACCGAGCGTCTGTCGCTCACATCGAAGTATATGAGTGAGCTGAAGTCATGGCGGAGAGAAATGGCCGGTTTCCTAGACCAACCTAGTTCAAACGCTGCCCCATTGGTCTTAATCTATCAGAGACAGAGAAACGTCCTGAATCTTGCATACTGGCATACGGTGATTCTAACCAACCGTCCGCTCTTGCTTACCAATTTCGCGAGGTTGACAAACATCACACGGAGGTTGCTGCGGGAGCAGAATGAACGAAGGGAACAGGTTGATGAAAGCATCTCTGAATGCCTCCGTGCTGCAATGGAAATTGTTACTGTCGTGGACGCGATAATCCAAGCCAAGCAACTTTTCCGGTGTTTCTGGGTAAGGATTTTGGTAATGCCTCGAGAGCTTGCTAATACTAGAGTCCATAGTTCACTCCTTACTTTGCCTTCTCCGCTTCCGTGATCTTGTACGTCTACACCATACAACACAGCAAGGAGCCAGGCGACGTATACAGGCCGTTCTTCGCAGCTGCAGAACGTTGTCAGCAGCAGATTATGAACATTGCCGAACAGGGATCGTTGACTTCTAGGTATTGTTTGGTTTTAGAAGAGTTGCATGCGGAGGCTGTGCGGCAAATAACCCCAGTCCAGCCTTCTGTGGACCAACCAACGCAAACCCACTATACAATGGAGATGAGGAGTGAGGATATAGAAACCCTTACTTCCAATGTCGGGGATTTGGCAGCGGAATTTGCTATGACAGCGCCAAACCTGGTAGGCCTGGGTCCGCTGAATGATTTTCATGTCAGCCCCAGTGCTTCTCTGGAAGATCTGACTGGATGGGATCAATTTGAGTCGATGGTAAGCGCTCACGAAATCGAGAAGGTATTCTGGTATTAATCGGCTGATCGAGACTACCCACAGGTTTTCTCCGGCTTCAACAGTCTCTACGATTTGTAACTAGCAATATCATTACCAAGCCCCCTCTTCTGGAGGATGCCCGCCTTTGTATTACAATACTAGCATCAGTTTTGTATGAGATTATTGTCATGCCTTCTGATAGGCAAATAAGCCTTTTCGGAGGTTGCCCCGCGCAGTACTAACTACTGTAGCTCTTTCTTTGAATTTGCTGTGTTTTGTCTTCTCTTTTGTCTTTACGATTAATACTTCTTTATTATTATATTCTAATTATGATTTAGGAGAGAATTAAGACGAAGGTTCGCCAGGAAACTTGAACAAGTTTTCGTAAGTTGCCCTGTTGCTCCAGAGTGCCACGAGCTTGCATCCTGCCAGATCATCAGACAACCATGGTTGCAATTTTTTATATGTATCCGGGTGATTCTCTAGCCCAAGCGCTAATTATCGAGATTTAGTACTCGGTACGCTACGTGCCGTCACGGGTAGTCTGTCAGTGAGCAGAACCCGTCGGATAATTTTGACCAATGGAATTTAAGAACACCTATCAACGGAAAACGCCTGATGTGGAGACTCTGGTCTGAGATCCCACGAGAACGTTGCAGAGCAACGTTCGCTATAGAAACTCGGATCAGTTGCTCAATAACTTAATGCAAATTATTGTTTTTAGCAATCTCACAGAAAATGTCACTTCAGGGCAAGGTGTATGCTGTTACAGGCGGTGCGAGTGGCATAGGCTTTGCAACAGCCAAACTTATCTCCGAACGCGGGGGAACAGTGTGCATTGCCGACGTTAACGCAGATTGCCTTGGCAAAGTTGAGTCATACTTCTCTGCCAAAAGCCCCTCTGTTGAATTCATGATCACCCAAGTCGATGTTTCGAACAAACAACAGGTTGAGAACTGGCTTGCCGACATCAAGACGAAATACGATCGGCTCGATGGGGCAGCCAACATTGCCGGCGTCATCGGAAAGGACCATGGGATCAAGACGGTGGCAGAATTGGAAGATGATGAATGGAATAAAATCATCAGCGTGAATCTGACAGGAACGATGTATTGCCTCCGGGCAGAGCTCAACCACATTGTGGATGGAGGATCAATCGTCAATATGGCGTCTATCCATGCCACCACCGGTGAGTCTCCCTTCTTAATGACTGGAACCCTTTCTGAAGGAAACTAGGTGTGGCAAACCACGGTGCGTACGCAGCGAGTAAGCATGGTGTTTTAGGCCTTACTCGAGTTGCTGCCAAGGAGAATGGTCACCGGGAAGTTCGGGTTAATGCCGTTGCTCCGGGACCAATCTATACTCCAATGATGCAAGGGTTTTATGACCGAATCGAACGACCGTCTGATGCACCGTTCGATGACCCTATCGCTTTTAAACGGCAGGGCACCCCTGAGGAGGTGGCTAAGGTGGTTGTATTCTTGCTGGGGCCGGAAAGCTCTTTCGTGAGCGGAAGTTGTTACCCGGTTGATGGAGCTTGGGTGTGAATAGACTGCGTTGCTCGGCACGATGTTCATAACAATATGTTTCGTTCCCCTACACTATTGAAACATGATCTCTGTGTGCTTAGACTATGATATTTATGTCAATCCCACTCGAACCAAAACAATCATATGGCGTCAAAGACGTGCCTTGAATTCCTCATTTCCAAATATATATCGGTTGGTAGACAGTACTACTATCATAAAATATGCAAACCTCGATATAAGAAGATTGTACTGGGTGCATCTATTGTAGGTTCTAGGAAAGTTTACTAATAGCTATCTCTATCCGCCACACTGTCGCCTTACCACTCTCGAAGCTCCCCACAGGGACCGCGGAACTCCGGAGTTGGCCAAGCTTTCGTTTCCTGCGACATCTGCCTCACTTCTGCTTCATTGATTTCAATCCCTAAGCCCGGGCCAGATAAGACATCAATATGGCCATCCTGCACAGTCCAAACCTCGGGATTAGTGATATAGTTCGTGATATCTTGCCCAGTGTTATTGTAGTGCATGCCTATGCCCATCTCCTGGATGGCAAAATTCGCCATTGTCGCGTTCGCATGAACACAAGCCGCGAGTGCAATGGGACCTAGCGGACAATGAGGAGCGACACCAACATCATATGTCTCGCACATGGCAGCAATGCGTCTCATCTCAGAAATGCCACCGATGTGGCAAATATCCGGCTGGAGTATATCCACACAATTGCTTTCCAGGAACGGTCTTACGTCCCAGCGACTATAAAGCCGCTCGCCAAGCGCAATTGGGACAGTGGTCAACTCTGATACTTGCTTGATGCCGCCGATATGTTCCACGAGAAGGGGTTCTTCAACGAACAGAGGTTCGTGGGGTTCCAATGCCCTCGCAAGGCGTTTGGCCATGGGCTTATGTACTCGGCCGTGGAAGTCAACAGCAACATCGATGCCCATTGCCTTTACTGCTTTGACCCTCGCCACGACCTCATGAAGAACCGATGGTGAGTCTAACCAGGCCGTGTCTCCCGTGCCATTCATCTTGACAGCATGAAACCCTTGTTGTTTGCGAGCTTGTCTATGGGACGTGAGTACGGTTCCTCAATGGTTGTTAACGGGTAACATACGCTTGAACCTGAACATCGTCGGGCCTGTCACCCCCAATCCAGGCATAAACTCGAATCTTATCCCTAACCTTACCACCCAGCAGGTGATATATTGGCACACCAAGTTTTCTAGCTACTTGTTTGTCAGCCTGTATTTCTCCTCGTTAGACACCGGGTAGACCCGGATAGTCCAATAGGATTGTGACTGCGGCTACCTACCTTTCATGTCCCATAGAGCTATATCAATTCCGGACAGCGCACTCATGAACACAGGCCCGCCACGGTAGAAGCTGCCGCGCCAGGAGAGCTGCCAAATATTTTCAATGTCCCTAGAACCATGTTTAGAACCGGTAAAAAAATGCGTGATAAAGGACGATCGTCCGAATGGACCCACTGACTCTGCGTCTAATCCCTTGTATCTCTCAAACCAGGCATCTAGGCAGCCTTCTACAGCATTAGTGTGCCCCTCGAGGGAAGCTTCCCCCCACCCACAGGCGCCTGTTTCGTCTGTGATTTTAACGAAAAGCCATCGCGGAGGAACGCGAAAATATTCCATGGACACGATTTTCCCCATGATGATTGATTCACCTACTTGAGATATTGCACGGTAGTGATAGAGCCGGGGAAAATGAAGATAGGAAGGTAATATAACCAGTAATTAGGGAGATAATAGTAGTTAGCTCTGGGTTTAAGTCCGGATCTTGGCCATCGGATAACTCTGTCCCGATAAGCATCTGCTGCTTTTCCGTCCATATCCGTCCACATCCATTTACATCCGTCCACTAACATGAGGTTAAAACCTTCTCCTATTCCATAGCGTTGTGATTCCTGTTTAATATTAATCGAAGCGTGGGTACAGGACGTACGAAAGTCATGTCTAAGCTCCTATAATTTCCACATACATTATGAGGAGAGTATTAGCGAGCTCCATGCTCTCTTGTGCTGTTAAGGCATGCAATTCTGATAAAGTGAACATAATTAGTGTTTCTGGCGGGTAGGCGGATTTATGAAACTGAATAGGCGCATTCTCTCCTAAATACCTATTAGGGCCCAGGGAGCTTTTGTCAATTCTGCTACTAACGAACGGACGAGGGATTACGTTCGTATTAATTTAGTTTAACTTTAGTTTATCTTGGCTATGGACCCTCATTCCAAAAGCAGTCATGCTACCCAGTCAGAACTCGTCATTGCGGTTCATTATGTGGCCATTGGTTCTAAATCTTACTTTCATTGAGGCTCCAAAAATTCGAGGTATCCGTACGCTTCAGTCCCTCTGTTTAATATCGCGATGTCGTACTTAAAATTAGCCGAGATGCTCTCCGAGGCTCGCAGTCCTCTATATTTGCCGTCACATGGACAGGTTCCTTTAATACAATCGAGCTAACCGAGTTAAGATCTTTTAGGGACACCATGTGGAGTAGTCGACTAAACGATTGCTATGTTTATATTGCTTGTGGGGTAGCTCTTGGCAAAGCGCACAGTGCAGCATGATAACGGTTCTGCTACTGCCCAACATCGTATCTCGAGTTCTAACGTGGATGGGCCATCCAGACCGCGGTGAACACGGAGAATGAACAAGGATTATGGTGTTCTGTAAGGGAGCGTGACTGTTTCGATATCGACCTATCGGTGCATCTTCACTCTCTTGCACGCCTTGTGACATTCAATCTAGTCCAACTGGAGATTTTAATTGTTCCGATGGATGTAAAGGCCAGGTTGCCATTGGTGCATGAGTTCCGTACTTCTCTGAATCCGACGGATGAACAAGTCCAGCGTTTGGCTCGCGTTGGAAGATCTCACGGAGTCGACTAAGCCCTCTCAATGTAGTCATTGCCCGGGATTGAGTGCCCTAAACTCCTCGGACATGGCCATCGGATGGCCATCTCAGACCAAAGCATCTCTTCCAATTTCAAGGTCTTAAAACCTTTTTACCCCTCGATCAGGGCTGCGAAATATTACTATCATTATTCCAGCAGCTACTATCAACGGCTTTCTGCCCCCTTATTGACTTAATACCCCTTCCCTTGCCTCCAAGGAACAAATAATCACCATGGCTACTGAAAATGCCCCTGGGGCGTCGGGCTTGTTTACGATAGAGGCACCCATCACTTGGAAGGCATATCTTGTTTGCGTCTCGGCTGCGTTTGGTGGCGTCTTCTTTGGCTATGACATCGGTTGGATGTCTGGCGTTCTAGGCATGCCATACGTTATCCAGCAATATACGGGCATGGAGTATGACTTCAACGCTGGTACCCCCGTTGATTCCTCCCACTCGTTGGCCATACCATCCTCCGACAAGTCCCTTATGACTTCGATTCTGTCCCTTGGAACGTTCCTTGGTGCGATTGTTGCTGGTGATCTAGCTGACCTGTGGGGCCGCCGCATCACCATCCTCATCGGCTGCACTATCTTTGGCTGCGGCGTCATCCTCCAAATCTCCAGCAGTGGCCAACTCGCTCTTATGAGTATCGGACGTCTGGTCGCTGGTCTGGGCGTCGGATTCGAATCTTCAGTCATCATCCTCTATATGTCTGAAGTAGCGCCGAGGAAGATCCGGGGTGCTGTTGTTTCCGCTTATCAGTTCTCCATGTAAGCCAGCCTATGTAGACTTTGCAGTTTTCAACGTGTACTAAGACACAACTTAGCACTATCGGGCTTTTGGTTGCCAACTGTGTCGTTTACGCAACCCAAGGGAGAAATGATACAGGCTCTTACCGTATTCCAATCGGGGTCCAGTTTCTCTGGGACATCATACTCGCTGGTGCTCTTTTCTTTTTGCGTACGACCCCATTTCCTTTCAGCCTTATGTACAAACACTGACTGCCACTGCAGCCGAGTCCCCCCGCTACCTCGTTAAGAAAGGAGATATTCAAAAGGCAACTGAGGCCCTTTGTTTCATCCGAGAACAGCCCGACGACTCCGAGTACATTCGTGACGAGCTTGCAGAAATTGTGGCGAACCATGAGTACGAGTCACTAGTGAGTCCCGACAAGGGGTATGTAGGCTCGTGGCTGGTTTGCTTCAAGGGCCCGATCAGTAAACCCAACTCCAACATCAGAAGAACCATCGTTGGCGCTGGCATCCAGGGCATGCAGCAGCTGACTGGCATGAACTTTATATTCTATTACGGAACAACATTCTTTCAGCAGCTTGGAACGATCTCCAATCCGTTCCTCATCTCCCTAATAACAACTCTTGTCAATGTTCTGACCACTCCACTCGCATTCTGGACTATCGAGCGATTCGGGCGCAGGCCGTTGCTCATCTATGGTGGGCTCGGCATGTTTCTTATGCAGTACATCATCGGCGCTGTTGGAACTGCCCTGCCTGACAATGAAACAGCAGTCAAGGGAATGATCGCCGTCATCTGCTTCCAAATATTCTTCTACGCCACAACCTGGGGGCCTGCGGCGTGGGTGGTTGTAGGAGAGACCTTCTCGCTGCCAATCCGATCCCGTGGAGTCGCCATATCAACGGCTTCATGTTGGTTCTGGAACTGTGTGCTTGCTGTCATTACCCCGTATATGACTGGCGATGAGGAGGGTGCGGTTAACCTCGGGCCCAAGGTGTTCTTCTTCTGGGGTTCTCTATGTCTCCTGGGTGCTTTGTTTGCCTATTTCCTTGTTCCAGAGATGAAGGGTCTCTCCCTCGAACAAGTTGATCTCATGCTTGCAGAGACCAGCCCACGAAAGAGTGCCCAATGGGCGCCTAGGACAACATTCGCTCAGGAAATGGCTCATGTCGAAAAGACTGAGGTCACCCATGTTGAGCATACCGATCATCATGAAGTTTAGGCTACTCTCCAAGATAGGTACTTATAAAACCCGTCTGTTTTACTACGGATGACTGAAGCATGCCGGGGGTCGAGAAGTGGTATAGCTCTTCATTTGCAACTGTGGATTTGTTTAATGGATTGGCTGATCAATCCATTCCTGTTCTTCATAATGCCACATAAATTCGAGAAGTAACGGTTATAATTTGCGATACTTCTCCACTACCATAGCTGGGTGACTCCCCCGAATCCAACGACTCGAGCCATTTGTTTCCTGACATGTTCTCTCAATTCCGCTCGACTAAAAGAAACCATATAGCGCGAGCGTTGTGCCTTGTACACATCATTCCCAAGATGCTGTGTTGCTCTACTTATATATAATTCGTCTCGATTGCTATCAGACGAAGTCCGCCCTGTTTACTTTGCCTACTCTATTTTCTCTGAAGACCCTGCCAAGGATATTGGAGGACAAAAAGAGTGGACTACCGGGCAATCTCTTAAGGTTCATGAAAAAGCACAATGGAGGTGGGGATAGAGATGGGGATGGAGAACTCGACACCTTCCGTTTAGTTTTCCGTGCCAAGGCCTTCTTCCGGTTGGTGGAGCTTTTCCGTGTATGGGGGGAGAATGCGCGATACCGACCTGCAATATCGCCTACCATAGCCGAAGTGCCTTAGCAATCCACATAGTTCACGAACCCCACTAGGCCGTTCCAACTAGATTAAATTATATGGTTCGGCTAGCACTGGTGGCGAAAAGACCCTTACAGGTCGTTCAATGTTATTAGATTTAGGAATCGTTCTTACTCAGATATTCATAAGCGGCATTTTTACTAGGTTAGCCAGTTTCAGCCAATTTCCAACATAACTGTGTATCTTAATATCATCCATAGCAATATAAATATCAATTACCCATTAAACCTACTACCAGTCTATTACCAACGTCCCTTGACTTTTCACTTTACAAATTTATGCTCTACCAAAGCTCATAATGCAGACAATGTTCAAGGCAATAACTGCAGCGGTGGCATTCTCGTCGTTGTCGACTGCCTCTGCCTCATCTACATGCAAACTCGCATCCAGGGCAGATCCCCTGCAGTATGTCGGAGTTGACTGGTCTTCTGCTTTAGTGGAGGAACGTGGCGGCGTCGTCTACAAGAACGCACAAGGCACCGAAATGCCTCTGGAGAACATTCTCGTGGAGGCCGGCGTGAACATGGTGCGCCAACGTGTGTGGACGGTTGACGGCGACTATGGAATACAGTACAACCTCGAGCTGGCGCAGCGAGCGAACAAAGCGGGCTTATTGTTCGGCCTTAACCTTCACTACAGCGACACATGGACCAATCCAGACCAACAAGCCATTCCTACTGGTTGGCCACAGGACATTGAATCGCTCATAACCCAATTATACAACTACACGACCGAGGTGTGCGAAACCTTTGCGGCAGAGGGCCTTTACCCAGAGATAATCACCATCGGCAATGAGATCACCTCGGGACTACTCTGGCCGACCGGTTACTCTACGAATCCAGAAAACCTTGCCCGACTTTTGCAGACAGCTGCAAGTGCCGTGAAAAATTCTTCTCTAGGAGGACACACCAAGGTCGTGACTCACCTTGCCCATGGATGGAATTCTGAACTCC
This sequence comes from Aspergillus sojae, assembly GCA_008274985.1. NCBI lineage: Eukaryota > Fungi > Ascomycota > Eurotiomycetes > Eurotiales > Aspergillaceae > Aspergillus > Aspergillus sojae. The sequence goes on along the minus strand of CP035525.1, from coordinate 3,736,052 downwards.
AGCATTGGTTCTACGACCTTGTCTTGAACACCGGATATCTGACCGTCGACGACTGGGATGTCATCGCTGTTTCATTCTATCCTTTCTGGGGCGAAGGTGCCACGATGGATGCTTTGACACAGTCTCTGAACAGTCTAGCGACGCAGTACCAGAAAGAAGTCCAAGTTGTGGAGACGAACTGGCCGACGCAGTGCTCCAACCCAGAATATCCGTTTCCACAGGATCAGCTTGATATTCCTTTCAGCTCGGCCGGTCAGATCACGTATCTCCAACGACTGGCTGATACTCTCAAGGCTATACCGGCTGCTACGGGTCTGAACTATTGGGAGCCTGCGTGGATAGACAATGCTGTGCTAGGGACTTCCTGCGAGAGCAACGTCATGTTTGATACAAGCGGCCAGGCTTATGACAGCGTCTCTATCTTTGGCTCGCTTTACTGATGTGACTAGATGTGCTGTTGTGTTGGCGGGACTGGGATTGGGGGTTAATGTATTTACCACTTTGCAAGTTGAAATCGCGATTATAATATCATCCTGTGTCCATTATGCTGTTGTTTAGTATACGTAAAAGGGATAGCTTAACTTGACTTCGTTACGCCCAACAATGTATATACAGTCGTACATGTACCATAGGCAGAGAGATTTCCTAGCGTATCACGCGAATACTAGAATAAAAATGATTGAACAGCAAAACCGCAGTGCTGAGGAACTTCCAATCGACACCTTCCAGGGAACATGTGAATGTGAACTCCGTAAGAAAATGATAGGCCGATGCTACCCAAGCCCGAACGATGTTGTCCCCGTTGAATGGACTGTATGTAGAAAAAGGAGCGACGCGTACGACACAACTAGTTCAGGGGCTAGTTAATAGTCTCCCGACGGATATATCGAAGAGGATATTGCCGTCGGAAAAGACAGATTATTCTACTCGCGTAGAAAGCCCAGACGGATATTTCTAATATGCCCTGACTCCGCCTGACAGGTGTCCTAAATCCCATTCGCTTAAACCCAAAGTACATCATGCCATTCAGGAACCGAGCTCGCGAAAGTCGAAATCCGGGGAAATCGAGACGCGGGGAAATGATAGTCCTGGTAGTTCGTGGATGATCAAGTCTGCTCAAGTGGACTATAAATAATTCCAAACGAACGAACCTTCGTCAATGTTAAGCGATTGTCATAAAGTATTACCCAGGTTTATTGGCAGATTCTGTTCAGGTCTTGCTGATTTAACAAGTTAACTCTGCAATCATGAGGCTTTGGCACATTGTCAGTAGTGCCGTAGCGATTGCATGCCTAGCAACGGCTCAAGACTGGCCCTTACATGACAATGGTCTTAACCAGGTTGTCCAATGGTATGTTACAGAGCTCTACCACTTGCAGGCGGACATTTGAAGCTCACACACCACGCAGGGACCATTACAGTGTGATTGTCAATGGGGAGAGACTGTTCCTTTGGTCGGGTGAAGTGAATAACCCCAGCTATAACCTAATCATATGGAATTGGCCTAACACTTCAATTAGTTGCACCTTTGGCGTATCCCTGTTCCCGAGTTATGGAGAGACATCCTCGAGAAAATCAAGGCAGCTGGGTATGTAGAACTCTCCAATGTCGCGCCTTCGCATGAGATTAGTTCTGACCCAATCAGCTTCAATGGAATTGGCCTCTACGAACATTGGGGCTGGCATGCCCCGAACAATGAGACATTGGATTTTGAAACCGGGGCGCATAACTTTGCCCAAGCCTTTGAGATTGCTAAGGAGCTTGGTCTTTACATCATCTACCGACCTGGCCCATACAGCAACGCCGAAGCAAACGGAGGAGGCTTCCCAGGCTGGCTGACTACTGGAGAGTACGGGGCCCTGCGCGACGACAGCGAAAAGTACACCAGAGCTTGGACACGATACTCCGGAGCTGTTGCGGAGTACGTACGTCCATATCTCATCACGAACGGAGGACCCATTATCATGTGGCAGATCGAAAATGAATATGGCATCCAGTGGCTCGATCCCGACCTGAAGACGCCCAATCACACTGCCATCAACTACATGGAGCTACTTGAACAGAAACACAGAGGCTGGGACATTGATGTCCCTTTTACTGCCAACAACCCTAGTATGTATACTCGATCCTGGTCAAAGGATTATGGCAACGTGGGTGGTGAGGTCGACCTGTACGGCCTCGATCACTACCCGGCGTGCTGGACGTGCAACTTGGCGCAATGCCTTTCAGTCAATGGGCAGGTTGAGCCATACACCGTATTTGACTACTACACTCACTTTAACGAGGTGTCGCAGACTCAGCCTTCTTTTCTCATGGAGTTCCAGGGAGGCTCATTCAATCCTTGGGATGGGCCTGAGGGCGGGTGCAAAGAGAACATGGGGCCTGGTTGGGTGAACCTTTTCTTCCGTCATAATTTGGCACAGAAGGTGACAGCTGTCAATATCTACATGCTGTATGGGGGGACAAACTGGGGTAATATCGGTTTTCCTGAAGTTGGCACCAGTTATGACTACTCAGCGCCCATCCACGAGACTCGTTTGATTGGCGACAAGTACAACGAAGCCAAGCTCTTTGGTCTTTTCATGCGTGTTGCCCGTGATTTCTCTAAGGTGGAACGAGTGGGGAACAGCACCCAGTATGCTACGGACCGAGATATCTTCACAACGGAACTCCGCAATCCAGACACCGGAACTGCCTTTTATGTCACCCGCCATGAGTACTCTCCTTCCACAGAGGTGACCAAGTTCCGGCTGCACGTCTCCACCGATATTGGAAACCTCACAGTCCCAACTAAAGGATCCATTACTCTCAATGGAACGGAATCTAAAGTCCTGGTCACAGACTTCGCCATCGGTTCTTCCGGGAAGAAGATAACTTATACGACCTTAGAGATCCTCACGGTATCTGACCTGGGAGACCGTCAAGTAATTGTATTCTGGGCTCCGGAGGGCGAAGAAGGCGAGTTCCTACTTAAAGACTCCAAGTCGGGCAAAATCATGACTGGAAATGCCGATAACAAGACGCTAACCACGACTCGATATGGTGTTGTGACCAGCGTTGGTGCAGGCAATGAGAAGACGGTTATTGATTACAACCATGACGTCCAAGCCGTGGTGGTAGATCGCCAGTCTGCTTATAAGTTCTGGGCTCCTACGTTGAATAATAGCCCACTTGCATGGGAGAACTCTACCGGTAACTGTGCCCCCGTCCTATGAGAATGTACGATACCAATTTACTGACAAAGCGCATTAGTTCTTGTCCACGGACCCTATCTCGTCCGCACGGCCGAGATCGAAGGCGATACCATCTATATCACGGGTGACTGGGACGAAGAAACTGACATCGAGATCTGGCCACCGAAGAATGTGAACAATGTCTCGTTCAATGGCTCGAAGCTGAAGATCACGAAGTCTAAGTACGGAACTCTCGTTGGGACCCTTCCCGCCCCCGAAGTTACGGCGGATAGCCTTCTCGCAGAGCTCCCGCCACTTACCAACTGGAAGGTAGCAGAAAATCTGCCGGAGAGATTGGTGGATTATGACGACTCCAAATGGACTAGTGAGTGATCAACCGGCGACTTCTATCCAAGCTACTTTGACTAACCTCTCTTACAGATGCGAACCATATGACAACTCCCCATTTCGTTCCTCCCGATACATACCCCGTTCTGTTTGCTGACGAGTATGGCTACCAAGCGGGTAATATTCTCTGGCGAGGCAGGTTCAACGCTTCGGAAGGGAGTATGCCCTCGGGTGCTTATCTTCGTGTCATTGGCGGTCTTGCGAGCGGCTTTTCCGCGTATATTAACGGCGAATTCCTCGGGTCCTGGCTCGGTTCAATGGCCAACAAAACGGGCGAGCTAGAGGTATCTTTCAAGGACGTCAAGCTCAATACGGGAGATGATAATGTCCTATTTGTCATCCAGGACACAATGGGCAAGGAGCAGCGTGATGCCGCGCCAGACCCACGAGGTATTCTGAATGCCACATTAATTGCTGCAGATGGCTCGCCTACCAATTTTACCTCGTGGAAAGTGGCCGGAAACGCTGGCGGAAACCATCTGCTTGAACCAGTACGTGGCACGTATAACGAAGGCGGCCTTCATGCAGAGCGTCTGGGCTGGCATCTCCCTGGCTTTGATGACAACGATTGGGAGTCAGGTGTCCCTGCGGACGGGTTCACTGGCGCTGATGCGCGCTTCTACCGTACCGTTGTCCCGTTGAATATTCCTGAAGGTTACGACGCCAGCTTGGCTTTCCAGCTAAGCACTGAGAAGAAGGCAAAGCTACGGGCTCAACTATACGTCAACGGCTACCAATTTGCAAAAACCTTGCCCTACATTTCGAACGAGACAACTTTCCCGGGTAAGTCCAACCAGCTCTAATAAGTAATAAAATTGAAACTGATGATCTTTATAGTGTTTCCTGGCATCCTGGACTATAATGGTAACAACACTATCGGTCTCAGCGTGTGGGCGATGGATGAAGCTGGAGGACGGGTTGATGTAGCCTGGAAAGTGATGGGTGTGCATCGATCAGCTTTTGATCCTCTATTTGATGGCAAATACCTTCGACCTGGATGGAAGGATCGCTCACAGTATGCCTGAACTGTCAGCCAGGGAAGACCAAGTGTAGTACGCTGCTAGATGCACAAATTCACACGGATTATATTTGTCCTGAACAGATCTGGAAGATCACCATTGGACCATTATTCAGGACTCCACTGAGTATAGGGAATGAGATGTGTATAAGAGCGTAATATGGCATTATGAAACACGTGACTGTCATGTATCCCACAACCCATGCTATGGAGCACAAACAACTAGCCCAGGCGCCATGTATCCAAAGCAATCAGGCATAAAACCTCGAACCTAATACACTCCATTGTATCCCGGGTCAGTTTGATTGATGTCTAATCTCTTCTGGGCTAATAACCCGCCACGAGCCCCCAGGTCGTATTTGATCAAACATGTACGGCTTTTGCATCAATATCAGATGCTATCCCCAATCTACTTCCACTCTAAAAACTAACAAAACCGCATCTTCAAATTCGCATCCAAACCCTTCTGAATGGCCACTTTAAAAAATTCCTGAGCCCCATTTTGATCCAAATGCGAAATTGCCTTTTCCGTACTTCCACCAGGAACAGACTTCCTTTCGCATGTCAGCGACGGACTTCGACGGCGCTCTAGCCAGATACCCAGCACCAAGACAAGATTGAATAGCGAGAGGCTCAGCAGCTTCCCTTGATAGACCCATGGACTCTGCTGCAGCGACCATGGATTCGATGACGAAGAAGAAATGCGCAGGACCAGATCTATCATGCATAGTTAATGGAAACTATTGATTGGTTTATATAGAATAGTAAAGAAGGACTTACCCCGACACAGCCGCGACAACATCTAGCATCGACTCTTCCGGGACGATAGTGACGAGAGGAGATACCTCCTCAAGAGCGGTTTTGACATGATTGACGCAAAGCGTGGCATCGTCTGATGCGAAGAGACCGGTGGCACCCTGCCTGACCTCAATGGGTGTGTTGAGCATGGACCGGACAATCGCTGTGCCTGTCGGTAGCCAGTCTTGGAGCTGGCTGACGGTGATTCCGGGACACATTGTCACAATTGTAGGACGGACACTCGGATTGAATGACTCGAGGGTAGGCGCTAGCTGTTTTGCGACAGTGGGGACATCTGCTGGGCGCGTGTGCAGATGAAGAGGATGGGAGATGTTGTATTGTCTTGGGTGGAATTTCGGTGTGAAATTCTGGCGTCTTGCCGGATGAGTGGATCCAAATTGTTGTCGGTGACCAGAAGATGCGGGTATCGCGATTGCAGTTCTTGGACATGTTCGGCCCGTCGGCTGTTACTGCGATGCTGCATTTTAGGGCCTAGGGATTAGTAGAGGAGAGGATGCCACTGATGATGGCTTGCGCCAGATGGCCTCCGCCAACGAAGGTGAGGTGGATGGGACCTTGAGTGGAAATAGTCATGGTTGATGGATTAGAATGTGGGTGTTCACCTGGCTATTTTGCGGGTATTGAGTGGGACTTTATGTCTTCAACGAGATATAGGGTATGGTAAAACACTGCTTGTAAGCCACATTAAGCTGATTGGCTCTCTCTATATGTATTATGCAGTATATTACTTTTTACCTATAGCATGGCTGGCTGGCATACCTTCATTCAAGGAAAAGTGAAAGCAGGGATGAAATGCGAGTCACAGAGGCTACCCTCTTTTAGGCTGTATTCAGGATGTTTCTCCAGCCCGCGAATGCACATAATATGGCCCAGCCTCAATGTGTGACGCCGAACGGCTCTAACCACGACTGGTACGGCGCAACTCTGGAGAATGGCCACAACAGTGATCTCTGGGGCATCCGCATCTACTTTAACTATAATGACACTTGGGTGATACTTGGCGCGTTAACTAAGACTAAAGCTACTTTAGCTTAAACTTACGGACAGTTTCAGAATATTATACAAGTATCTAGGTGTTCCTAGGATTATAACCAATAATAGATTGCTGGACATCTTAATATCATTCCTGAAGGCGGATACAGTTATACCGTGTATAGTAGTGGCGGGATACTATCAGAGACTATATAAATTAGATTCACGCTGGATTAAAACACTTAAACTTACGGAATAACGACTTAATCTATTCTTCTATAAGGCAGGCGGGAGAGGTGCTAGTAGAGCACTCTAACCTTTCCAGCAATGACTGGCGTTACTATATTGATGAGTACTGGAAGGACTATCAACAGCAGGGAAACCAGGACACGGGCAGGGTATTGCGTAAGGCTACGAGGCTGTGGTAGAATCGACAAAGTCAATGTCTTGGTTCTCTATCCAGTTAGTACCAAGACTCGCTTTATTGATACTGCTCCGGGAAGAAATGCATCAGGATTGAGGGATTGGATACTCGTGTAGCTTAAATAACAGACCGAAGAATAATGCATGAGGGTTCATTGGGGAGAACGTTATCCAGATCAACTGTAACTGAACAACGACATACTTCATCAATAGCCCCACAAGAACACGGAATTACGGATTTATGTCATGGTTGGCAGAGCATTTTGATCAGGTTCACCCTTTCCTGCGAAGTGTCCTGACTGAGCTACGAGAGAAGTCCTCGGTGTCGAAATAGGAACTTCAAATTGGCAGATTTCAGACAACCCCACCCGGAAATTCCAGATGATTTTGACACCTTCGCTCCATAAGACCTCTACGGGTAGGTCTGATGTCCTCCAAAAATGGTGTGCGAGTACCCTTGGGACCTCGGTATCCTCGGTACGTCTTGCAAACCACTTACCGACCTGCATACTACTAGCTTTGAGCGATTATTTTCGTCCACGCATTTTTCTCTAGCTACCGCACTAGCGCATTTCAAAGTTGGAATACAAAAATAAATCAATGCTCAATGAGGCTAGACTAAATGCGGCCATATGGGTGACTTGATGGATAATCGATTACCCCTACCTGTCGTCTGTTGCATCTCCGCTTAACGGCGTTTTGCTGGTGATATATCTCCTTGGCAAAATTGATGCCCATAGATTTATTTCCGCATGATTCTGATACATGATATATGCAAGTTTCAACAATTCATAATGGTTGACAGGGGGTTACAGGTGGTTGCCTAGGTATCATTCATGCAAAAGTTCAAAGGTTTGGAAGAAGAACCGCGGCTAGTAATTCCGTAAAGATAAGATTATGAGGTACAACACAGTTCATTAATCATAGTTTCTCTTTTTCTCTAGACAACATGATACTACTCTTTCCTCCAGCTGACGAGTAATCCTTCATCTTGAAAGTAAGTCGTCTGATAAGGGACATCTAATTATGAATATCTGGCAGCACAAACAAACGCCAGTACTCGTCAAAGTCCAGCGTCTGTGTGGCGCCCACACTTTGGCCCTTGGTCTCCCTTTGGGAGAATCCATTGCCCAGGTAAGCAAATCTATTCGAACTAGCCTCCGCCGTCCTTTGAATATTGAAGTCTTCCCACCGTGGGTTCTTGATAGCTTCCATAAAATGGAATGATGTTCCACCATAAATTGCCACGACCGGCCCGTCAACGGTGCCACGCTTGTACCAACTGCGGCAACCACGAGTCCAGACAGTGCGCTGCAAGTACTGCTGCATATGTTGGTTGTATTCTTCGTTCACATCGTTTCGTACTTCGAAGCTACTGATCATTTCAGTTTGCAACTTCTCCAGCCACTTGTAGATATATAAAGCAGTCGCTTGGATACCCAAAACCAGTGAGCCGTTGCTGATTGGGCTGTTGGGTCCGATGAAGCAGAAGTAATTTGGCATGTCCGGTACCATGAATCCGAAGTAAGCCTTAGGTTGTTCAACCTCCCACTTTGACGCTAAGTTTACTTTGTTCCGTCCGATCAAGGGAAATGACGGCTTGAATGAGGTGTCAAAGCCTGTTGCGCACACGATAACATCATACTCCTTCTCTTCTCCGGATCGTGTTAAAATTCCTTTCTCAGTAATACAAGCGATGTCATCCCACCACATATCCACATTGTCTTGTGTCAAAGCCTCGAGGAATCCTGGCCCGGGGGTCTGTCTCCGGCATCCGACGGGGAAGTCTGGTAGTAAATATTGCGCGGCCTTCCGGCCCTTCTCACTGTCGCCAAGCCTCTCAGTCATGCTCTTGCGGAAAAGCTCCTGGGCGCGCTTTTGAACGTCACTATCTGCAAGAGCACGCTGGAAGTTCTCGATTCGACGGTCCATAATCGCAGCTCGGTATTGCCGAAGCACCTCGGGATCTTTAAATACGGCCATGCTCTCGGGTGTAAAGTTATAATCAGCATCCATGTCAGGATCGTTGGCGGTTGGCTCGTTGATACCAGGCGCTGGGGAGATCCAAGTCTGTGTCCTGACGTAGACGTCCATAGAATCCACAAGCTTGGCCAGTTGAGGCACGATCTGAATACCTGAAGACCCGATACCAATGCTTGCCACCTTCTTTCCAGTGAAATCATACTCTTGATCCCACCGAGCAGAGTGGATGAGCTTGCCCTTGAAATTGTGGATGCCTTCGATATTCGGCCACTTCCAGTTGCTATCGTACTATGAGCACAAGATACCATTAGAGTCTAGAAACTTCATAAGTAACGCTTACTTCAGCACACCGCCAGCATTGATAAAGACATCGACATCGTCCTGGAAGACGACCCCGTCCCCGTTCTCGACTTGAATCTCCCACTTGGCTTTGTCTTCATTCCAGACAGCCGCCTTGATGGAGTGACGGTATTTAATGAACTTGTTGCAGTCGTATTTATCAGCCACCCCATGCATATATGAATGGATTTGCTGGGAGGTGGCATAGTAATTCGGCCAATCAGGGTTGGGCGCAAAGCTATAAGCGTAGTTGTGCGCGGGGATATCGCATTTGCATCCGGGGTATCTAACAATGCAAGTCTAGATCAGCTCACGTCCGTGTAGGAAAATCGTACGGATTATGTCCACGTTAAGATCCTTACCTATTTTCCAACCACGTCCCCCCCAGATCCTCATTCCTTTCGTAGACGACTAGCTCAGCATTCGAATTCTTCATCCGCTCACTGAAGACAATACTCATCATGAGGCCCGAGTAACCGGCTCCCATGCAGGCAACTCGTATGGGGCGCCGGGTTCCGATAGGCTGCTCGATAATTCTATAGAAGGGGTCTAGAAGAGATGCAGCCTCCTTCTCCAAGTCGAGCGCGGCGTCAAGGGGGCACGCCTTTGCATCTTTCTTGTTGAATGCAGCCGTGTCTGGCTCTGTGGTGATTACCGAGGGACTCATCGTCAGAAATAACTTTGACCTTATGTCGAGATGTTTGAATATTTCAATTCATAATGAGCCGGTCCCACGGATATATAAATGCCCAAAGTTCCCAAATTGTAAAGGACATGTCCATTTAGCAATACCCCAGAAGAGCTTCGGAGACTAATGTCCGACGCGTCAAAGCCTAGGTCGAGAAGATGGAAACCAATGTCCGGTGAGTAATATCATGTTGGAATGGATGGATTGTGCTGGCATTGCCAGATCCGAATCGTTTCTTGGCAGTCTAGCATTGCTCATGGGATAGCAGAGAACAAGTGTCTAAGGCGCTGAGGGGAAAGAAGAAGAAGGGTATTATTAGTATCATTAACTCAAAGTGTACAAAAGAATAGGCAAAGGCAGGAAAGAAGCTGGGAGAACAAGAAAGGTAGTAGCGGGGCGTCCAAGGAGGGGAGTACAGAGCCATATGATCAATATGGGCCAATCAGAATCCCAATGTTGCCCTGCTAGACCTTCCGCCGGACATCGATGTCCGGCACGTGACACGTTCACAGCGACCACTTATCGTTGTAAGACCATCAGAAGAAGAGATGAAAGCAATACTAAGATTGTCAAAACAGAATATGTCTTCCTCTGGGAAAGGGATTCGTAAACACAATCGGGACTCCACCTCTGGTCCTACACCAGGACTAGGTGAGACGTGCAAAACGTGCACACCATGTCGCCAAAAGAAAGTGAAATGCGACGGGACGCGACCCCAATGTCTTGAATGCAGAAATACAGGTCTCAGTTGCGTATACGCTCGTGATGCAAGACGAGAACCAAGGCCGTCAAGGGCTCGGATGCAGAGCCTGGAGGCTACGGTTGCAACAATGCTGGAGCATATGAAAGCCTCAGGCATGCTCCCGGCCCACCTACAGGCTAGAGATTGCATCCCACCTGCACCAGGAGGTAAAGGTCCCGACAATCCCAGTGATGATTCTTTAGATCAGCAACAGAGCCAAGTTTGCCAAGTGGAAAACCTCAACCATCTTGCCTCGACCGCAGCTATCGCCAGGCCACTACCAACCCCATCTGCATCATCGGTTTCGAGCAGATCTGACTTTCCTTCAAAATCTCCCTTACCGCATTTTTCAAACAATGCTAGGCTCGCAGGACGTGTGGCATACCAACCTCCGAGAAATGAGGATATGGAAGAAGGTTACGACTTGGGAATGTCAGAGTCTATATCAACAAGATATGCTATGCATGCTGCTTCCCCTGGTGTGGACTCGACGATCGGCCAACAGCAGGTGCAAAAGGAAACAGAAGGTGCTACTCAGGGTGATATTGCTGTTGGAGGGACCTCCGCGATGTCTCCATGCGAAGCCCGTGTCGCTGGAGCATTTCATGAGGATGGATGTGTCTCATTAGTGCACGGATTGTCCAGCATCATGAACCCCGCGTCTAGGGCCCAGTATAAAGAGAATATCTCCGACATGGTGAGCAAGGGGAAAGTCGCCATCGCCGCCTCCAGAGCTCGACTTATCAGTAATGCCGCCTTGCAAAGACAACGTGAAAGTCGCATCTTCCGCCAACCCTATAATTCGATGGATCTTGATGGGTGCGAGCCTGAGCTAGCGAAGCATCTGCTGGATCTACACTTCAATCGCCAGCATTACGCCTATCTTATCTCTTACCGCCCAGCCATCATGGACGGCCTCTCTAATGGTGGGGGTCCCTGGGTTAATAAGCTGCTTCTAAACGCTATATACTACTCAAGCACACTTTATAGCGATAGGCCATATCTGCGCTCTAAGCCAGAGGGCCACAGCAGCGTCGGTGCTCACTTCTACAGCCGATTTCGACAGCTTCTGGGGGATGCTATCGACAAGCCGAGTATCCCCTCTGCTATGGCTTTGCTGCTCACAAGCGCAACTCTGGTCTCCCAGGGCCATTCAAGCGCCGGTTGGAATTTGTCTGGCACTGCATATCGTATGATTATTGATATGGGATGTCACTTGACGCTTGGGCCAGATCATCAAAGCACGGCCACGTCCAGCGACCGCCACCTCCTAGCTCGGGACTTGGAACAGGAGATGCGGACACGACTTTACTGGGGTGCCTTTGCTACCGATGCCACACAGTCCCTATACCTTGGACGTCCGTGCATGTTTGCCTCCACTGAAGCCAGGGTCCCAATGCGATTCCTGGACACATTTGAAGAGCTTGAGGAATGGGAGCCGTATATCGATCCGGAATCGCCGGCCCCTCCACCTCCAGCTTACGCGTCACAGCCAGCTTATGCTGTTTCAACGTTTACGTTTCTGGTCCGCCTATTTCAAATATCCGTCCAAATAACCGACTTATACGGCATACAGGCTATGAAGTACAGCTCAGAAGATATAAGAAACAAGAAGATTGCCATCGGCAGAGAGCTGGATAATTGGTCGAATTCGCTGTCAGATCATATGAAGTTTGATCCAGATGGATCATTTATCCCGCCTCCGCACCAGATCACCCCCCTGTAAGGTTGACCTTTTTTCTGACACATCGAAAGTACCAGGACTGATGTTGTGGGCTAGTACTACTTATCACGCCTTGACTATCCTCCTACATCGGGCTTTCCTTGAGGAAGGCCATCTCCGTCGCCACAGCGGGGAAACAGACCGCAGGCAATGCGAGGAAGCGTGCATAAACAGCGCTCTGGCAATCCAAAAGCTGATCCGTGCATACAGAAAGGCTTTCACACTCCGCCGCGCGCCCTTCCTTTTATCCTATGCTGTTTACTGCGCTGTGATTGTAATTATTCGCCAGGAGCGACACGATCGCGGGCAGTTCATAGAGCCCATATCATTTTTCTGGACTTGTCTGAGCGAGCTACAGCACGGATGTAACTTTGGGTTGAAGAAGCCTCTCAGTATCCTCAGAGATATGGTTTACGAGTTCCGTGTCAGTGTCGAAGAAGGAGGAGTGAATGGGGATGAGATGCCCCAGCAGACGTGCCTTGACCAAACATTTTTCCAACTTCCGATGAATCCTCCAAGCAATGAACCATCCATGAATACACATACACCAGGGAATATTGCAGCCTCCGACTATTCAGGTATGGAAGATTTCAATCCCGGCCTTGAGAACTTGTCACCTGGTTTTTTATATTCGATGAATGAGTTGGAGAATGACATTACCCACGATACTTTATACGGGCTGTTTGCACCTCCAAACATTTATCGGTGAGCACCTATCCAAGTCGATACAACATTGTTACTTTCAGCTATAGAGTTGAAATGGATGGATGGCCTTGATGAAGTAATACATATTCTATCTATGGCAAAACTACATATAACTTCTGCAGTCTCATACCATGTCAGGAGTTTCAAATTTCCAGACTCTCCGATTATTAGGCTTAGCCGCATTGCTCCGGATACGCAAAGTCCACTCCGTCACACCAGCCTTCCACTCGGGGCCTCCCAATCCATTCACCTCGTCGTAAAAGTTCAACCCGTAAAACTTCGCCGCTTCCAACTCTCCATACAACTTCACCAAACCGTACCGTCTGGCCGCATTCCAACCCGGGACTAGAGTCAACTTTTCTCCATGCTCATGGTCATACCAATCGTGGTAATCCTGTTCCTTGTCCGCTCGAGGAGTAGACCCGTTAGCCACCATTATGGAGCCCGCAACTGGGGCTTTCAATGGAACATGAGGCGTAGGCTCTGAGGAGTTCGTCCCGTTGAGCCGATCACGACCGTTGATGTAGGCGCACACTTTCCATGAAAGTGAGGCTGACTCTGCATTGTGGGTGCTCAAGTCGGTGTTGTAGTATTCGGGTGTTGAGAGTACCGGCGTGATGTCGCTGAGGAAGTAAACGGTGTTGAACGAAGGCGTTCCGCCGTCATTGGCTCGGAGGATGTACACTGCTTCGACGTCTGGGAAAGGTAATACCGGTCTCTCGGGTGTCTCAGAGAGACGCATGACAATACCTGCAACAGCCATGATATTTGTTGTGGCTCGGTTGTATGATATCGGATGGTATCACTGGGGGTAGAGAAAGGACTGCTTCCTTCCAACGCTGATATTCAGAGTCATTATATAGTGGCGAAGATATTGTTCAATTATAAAAACAGATGCCAGGGAGGATGGAACCGAATTTTCAATTACCGGACATAGATAGCCGGGAGGAGCTCATGCAATCATCATCATGACTTCCCCACACTGGACATTGATCACCGTTACTATGGCATCGCGCTCTTTTTCGAATCAAAGACTATCCCCTCTGACATGTTTTATCTAAGATGACGGCACCAATAGCTCTATAATTACCATACAGACCGCCCACTTCTCGTTTTCTTACCATTGAGAATCACAACAAACCTTGAAGCTCCTAACTCCTGCAGACCTCTTACCATGGCGCCTCCAATAAGCCCTCTCCCTTCTTTCAACCAGCTCCCCTTACGAGAAGGTGACCCACCACATTCAGCATGGGGACTGTGGGGCGACGGTCCAGACAGTGCACTGGGATCACTGAACTATCTCACGGATGATTTGGTGCTGAGAACAATCCAACAAGAAATCAAAACAGGAGAGAGAGTTGGTCTAAAGTGTGTCATGACCAAGTAACTCTATTACACTTAGGAAGATGTACTAAAAAATGGGAAAAGCCTCCCTTTGGATCTGTTCAATCCTCCCCTTTTGGGAAGAGCCAGCTTCCAAAAAACTATCATCGACAAGAGCCCACTGGTAGTGAACGATGACGTGGTGAGTAGATTAATCAAAGCAAATGAATCAAAAAGCTGATATGATACGCAAAAGATCAGCTTTAACACACAAGGAAGTTCCCAATGGGATAGCCTGCGTCATTTTGCCTACCAGCAGGACCAGAAGTTCTACAACGGGTGAGCGTGTTTTGGCTCCCGATGAAGTATACGAGTACTGATGCAATGCCAGAACTACCCAGGCCGAGATTCATGCCGATTGTAACACATCCGTGAACGGCCTTCAAGCGTGGGCACCACGGGGACTTGCCGGTCGCGGTGTTTTGATAGATTATTATTCATATGCTCTTCGAGAGGGTGTCGACGTGCAGCACTTCTCCTCTCATCCAATCTCACTCGATACCATGCTGAGTATTGCAAAGGAGCAAAACGTTGAGTTCCGCACAGGAGATGTGCTATTTTTGCGTACAGGATATGTTGCAGGCTATAAAAGGTTAGACCAAGCTGGACGCGAGAGGGTGGCTGGTGTCCGTGAATGGTGTGGTTTAGAGCAGTCGCGTGAAACCACAGAGTGGTTATGGGAGAGACAGTTCGCTGCTGTAGCGAGTGACTCGCCTGGCTTTGAAGTTCGTCGTGAGTTGCCCTCTGATTAGTCACATTGAGATTTGCTAATTCTGTTGAACACAGCGCCAACGGAAAAAGCATGGCATCTTCATCCAATCTTGTTGGCTGGATGGGGAACACCCTTAGGGGAGCTATTCGATCTGGATGCTCTGGCTGACTTATGTGTGAAAAACGGGCGGTGGTCATTCTTTTTCACTTCTGCCCCCTTGAACTATTCTGGGGCTGTGGCATCTCCTCCAAATGCGACGGCCATTATGTGAGTGAATAAAAATTGTTCCAGGATTCAGAAACCGAGGACAGCTGAAGGGAGCAATGCTTAGCAATTCAATAATACCCTATTCATGTAAATGGTGGTATTTTTGGGCGAAGGGACATTAGGAACATCCTCAGTATATCCGATCCACGAAGTTCCCAGAATAAATGCCACAGAGACACATTAATGTGTTGAATTGTATTTATCTTCCTAAGAACCCTAGTCCTGACTCTACCCAGGTTGTCCTCTTCTGCTCTTCGCTTGAACCATACACAGTCACCCACGCCTCGTCCACCGCAGCTTGCGCAATGAACTCAGCCCAGGCCTCCTTTCCCAGATAGCCAGAAAAGACCATGAATGTCAGGTCCTTCTCATCCTCTTGGTGAAGCACCCAAAAGCTGAACACCTGCTCGACCTTCTCCGCTTCTACTGCAATTTTACGGAGATGATCCAAGACAAGGTCACAATTTCCAAGTTCGGTCCGGAGCTCATCCACCACGATGTATTGATTTCCGTGAACCAAGCCACCTGCGAAGTCTATAGACCCCCTGCGTGTCAGAAAGCCGACATCGGTGGGTCTCCAAAAGCGAAGATCACTCGGTTGCTCCAGTAATTCTTCTTCGCCGACGGCGATTCGAAAGGCCTTATACTCGGCGCTAGCGCGGTGTTCTATAGTGTTTGCTTCGACATCCTCGTAGCTGTATATCTCCTATGTTATCTTCCGTTCACTTGATGATGGATATTGGACATACATTTCAAATCCCCTCAGCCAATGGTGTGGGACGGTATCGTTATCCTGTGCGCTTTTGAACCAGGCATATCCGAGACATTTCGGCTCGTGGCGCTTGGTTACGGGTGCAATATTGCCGATGTGCTGTAGGAACTATCGCGACTTTTAGCAAAAGCCTCCTCTTACATTCGGCATCGTTAGATGATACGTACAATGTCACGCTTTGCAGAGGAGGCGCATCTGGATAGCGGCGAGATAACTAACATGACTAATGAGTGGTGTAAAGTTGCCCATTGAGATATCCATCGATGAGACTTGGAGATAGGATATTTTGGCAATTATAAACAACCGGAGACATGTATCCGGGACCAATATTTGAAATTACTGGCCGGAAAATGATCTCTAACTACCCCGCCCAAGCGGACTTTGAATGCCTCCGCATTAGTGACAAATCAGAGGCAACGCATCCAATGCCAGAAAAGGTCTCAAAAAGAGGTTGAAGCCGGCTCAAAAATTCTAAACATCTCGATAAAGTCAGACTCATCATCGAAAATGCCCGCTGAAACTCCCGTTTTACCTGCCTCGTTCCTCAACAGTTCCCTCTCCCTCCCATCAGCAGCAATTCGTCTCAGATGGTACATGTGCGTCATTGTCATGTTATCTTCACTGAACTATCCCGATGCAATCCCTCAAGTCTACGCTCACCTTGACCAAAATTTGCTGTCGTCAATGTCACCCGAGGATCGCTTTGCAGCTGTCCAACAAGTCCGCGAGGGACTCATCAAATCGACCGGCATAGTAGGCGCCTGCAGAACAGGGAACGCGATGCGCACCTTATCAACATGCATACCGGAAGAACTGCGAGAGAAAGAGTCACCGAGATCAAAAGAATCGGACCAAATGGCACGAAAAAGAGGGAAAGAATTCTGGAGCAATATTTATGCCAGGAATCCGGCTTTTGACCCGGAAGCTTCTGTGCGTGCTAGTCCCGACTACGCTTTTATTATGCGAGGTAAGAGCATGGACTACGGTCTTGATTCAGAGCGTGACTTCGGTTAACATTGTCACAGAGGTTCTCTATGCACGGATATTCTCATTTGATGGTATACTTGATGCGTTGACAACGGGGTATGCTATTGTATCGGGACTGTATGGCATGGATTGTCAGAATCAACTGCAGCATCACATGAAGGGTATGCTCTTTAATGGTGCTACGAGGGACGATCTCGAAAACCTTCAGGAGCTTTGTCTTGGTCTGGCCAAAATCCTTGGTGTCAGGTTTAGGTATGGTCCTGCCCCAATCCCGACCATTCCTGAAGGAAGTACATAAGGTATTGCAAGTGACAGAAGTTCAAAATCTATTAGTTGTAATTATTCCATCTTGTCCCTTATATACATCTGCTGCCGGACTTTCGGCAATGAAGGCAAGCCATTCCTTGCTAGGAACTCCAAATTCTGAAAAATCCACGGCGTATCAGGGTAGCTGATAGATTGAACAAGCAAACAGTCATATTGGTAGAAGCCCGCATAAGATGATGCCCCATTTATCACATGATACCCCCCAGGCGAATTCTTCTGGGCGCCCGGACCTCAATGTCCGGGCGCGTTATCATGATGCCTGTACATTGACGTGGGGACAAAGGGTCCCGGGAACATCCTTTCTGTTGGCCTTTGACACCGCAGAGATCCGGTAACATATTTCCGCCACGTTCGGAAATTCACCTTGTTTATCATCGATCGAGACCATCCTAATCACACAGTATGTGGCTCTACTATCCGAGCTCTTGGACACGAAGTGAAAACAAGAGTGCGATCAATCAAGTTGCGATTGCCACAGGATTTGTTTCAGTAGTGACTGGGCTATGATAATCATCTTGAGGATAACGAGGAAATTATGAGAAGACTTTGTCCAATATCCACATTTTGAATTCCATGGTGTTAGCCAAAGAATTCGGGAGCAAAGGCCTTCCGATGGAGCCAACAGAGAGTAACGCAGTGAGTGAACATGTATTAATCCTGAAATTGACAAACAACCTTGGAACAACGATGTTTGCTGAATCACCTATCTGTCCCATCCGACCCCCTATCCCTCTCGGCTTTGCATTCTGTTGAACTCATGATGATTCGAAATGATCTCCTCGGCAACGCTCACATGTTCCGGCCTGCCCAATCTCTCTCTGATCCACGCCCCCTTCCACATGAGCCACACAATGGGCGCAAAGGCCAGCAGGCTCCCCACAAGGGCAAACATGATGAATGCAAACTGATATCCGATCGCATTGCACAGCTTGACGCCGTAAAATGCGACCGTACAGCTGGTACTCTGACGGCAAAAGTTGAAGAACTGGGATACCTCCGAGCCCTCCACACGGTATGAGTCGATACTGTATGTGTAACACACAGTGGCCACAACCTGAATTCCGAAGATGCCTATGAACATACCGGCTAGTGGACCGGACCAATGTGAATTGTATTGGATCGTGAATCCGAATATAAGAAGCCCTGCAGGTATCAAAGCCGCTCCAGTCCAAATACCTTTGAAGCGGACTTCTGGTGGTGGCGAGTCTACACCTAGTCGAATAGAGTCGCGGTGGACAATGTCGTCAATGATCTTTCCCGCGGCAAACTATTTGCTGGTTAGCTTGCGTTGGCGGCTGGATCGTGGAGTCTGGTTGGCACTTACCTCGCCGACTATGGAGCCAATGGTCATAGTACCACCATAGGCTAGGCCACACTGCAAAGCACTCCAGCCAAATCTCTCCTTGAAGATAATGGCATAGGTGACAGCTGGGAATATAGCTGTAAAGCAATACTGCGAAGCGTAATACAGAGTCGGGAAAAGGACCGATGGGTACAACGCCATGCGGAAGGCGGGTATGACAAAGTGTTTCGCCTTGAGCTCAACCCCAGGGAAGCTTGTCCACGGCCGGAGAAGCTCTCGATACTTAGCCATAGATAGCTTTGGAGGCTCAGTGTTGGTGTCAGAGTATAACCTTGGCTTGTAATACATGGTCTCGGGTAAGCCGAAAACCAGAATCACAAGAGTAACGAAGTTCATGGCTGCGGTGATCCAGAATATCCATCGCCAGCCTAAGAACTTGGCAACTGGCCCACCAAAGAGGCCCGAAAAATGAGATCCAGAGGTCAGCATGACAGTAAACAGACCCAAAGCGCGGCCACGCTGGTGATAGAAGAACAGGTCTGTCACAGTGGCTGGGCCGAGGGCCATAGAAACCGGAAAGATGCCATTGATGGCGCGAATTCCGACTAGAGCACCAAAGCTGTGTACGAAACCGCAGCCAAGAGCAGTGGCAAATCCGATGAAGGTAGTGATAAGGTAAACGAACCGACGGCCATAAACATTTGCCAAAGGAATCCAGATAAAGGGACCGACGCCGTTAAGGGCGATCACAATGGTTCTAAAGGCATCAAAATGGTCAGAGACAATATGCTCTTCCATCTTGGTAGATATGGGAATTTGGCCTACGTCTGGTACGAGGCCTGGACCTCTGAAACCCCCAGATCCTCTGCTAATAGCGAATAGGCTGAGTTAATGGCAGCAGTATTCCAGGTTCCCAACTAGGTCCCACTGCGATCAGTCTGTGGAGGCAAATTAACATGAGAACAAAACTATCATACTCACAAATGCGAGCCAGCAAACTTGAAATAGAATCAACGCTTTGAGCCTCATGGGCCAGTTAAGTGGATCACCCTCATCTTCGGACGGCCTAGGCACAAGATGAGCTCTAGCATTATTGACTGCCGCCTTGCACTCGATATCATCGATATTTTCAATATATTCCTCATTTTTTCTGTCACATTTTTTCTCGTCAGTAGCTGCCATGATTGAGACGGAGTCCAAATCAAGCAAATCGATTTCTTAGAAACAACATGGCTCATCGATGAGGTTCTCAAAAGATTAAGTATCCCAGTGGGTCCTAGAAGCATGGATGCCAAGACCATAGTGAAATGGTAAAGTGGATCCGAATGGCCGGACATGTACTTCCTTGTCCTTCCCCACATTCCGCATCAATATATCCGGGATGCACGGCTCGTCATTCATGTACCCCGCAAATCCAGTCCGTCTCCCTGGGTATTTCAAATCTGCGGCAGATCGCTTACCCCGGAAAGAGCCTTATGTTCCCCGCATCGCTGAATGGAGAAATTCCCTTAATGTCGATCTCCAGCGATTCGTTTCATGGCTCGCTAAGTGGGATTGGGACGGGCTACGCGAAAGCGCTTTGCCGCCATTGACCTTGAACCTCGGGATGGAATGTTGTGAAGGAAAATTATAAAGGGAGCATTCCGGCCGGTTGATCTATGGGGGGTTTACAGGGATGATCTTCACCTAGAGCTTCATCTGTCACTATGCTAGCTCGCAAAGTCTGCCTCGCGGCAATTCTTTCTGCTCTTGAAGTCTTTGGTGCCCCAACCTCAAGCTCAAAGACCGCCAAGGATGCTGGACTCCTTGTTCAAACATCGAGTGGGTCGATTGAAGGTTTCTTCAACTCCTCAGCCCCTGATGTTCGTCAGTTTCTCGGTGTTCCTTTCGCAGAACCTCCCGTAGGAGATCTTCGCTTCGCCCGCCCACAAGAGGTGAAATCCAAGGGAACGGTCAAGGCACACAAGCTTCCCAACTCTTGCATGCAGCAGTTCAGCCTGAATAGCTCCACAATCTATACCACGTACGAGCCTGAGTTTCTGGTGAATGGTGGGAACTCTGAAGATTGTCTCTATCTTTCCATCTGGGCACCAAGGATCGATAAAATTGAGTCGGAGCAACGCCCATTGCCGGTTCTTCTTTACATACCCGGTGGCGGCTTTACCAGCGGAGGTCAAGACTCTCTTTACAAGATTCCGGACCAATGGGTGCAACGGACACAGTCTCACATTGTGATTGTTATGAAGTGAGTCATCTCTGAATCGTTTCTTTTTAGTTGTGTCTAACCAAAACTTTGTCAGCTATCGCGTCAATATCTTTGGTTTCCCTAATGCTAAAGGACTGGAGGATCAGAACGTCGGATTCCTGGACCAAAGACTAGCGTGAGTCAATACACCAGTTGCCTGAAGCCAAGGCAGTCGATGCTAAGCAATATCATAGCGTCGAGTGGGTTCACGCCAATGTCGGAAACTTTGGTGGTGATCCTGAGAGAATCACTCTTTGGGGTCAATCCGCCGGAGCAGCCAGTGTCAGCAACTATCCATACGGATATCCGGAAGACCCTCTAGTAGCTGGTCTTATCGCAGACTCTGGTGGCCCGACCATTATGACCAACACCGACACAACACACACCAACTTCACCTTCATTGCTGGTTTGGTAGGCTGCAATAACCTCAGTGCCGAAGATGAGCTCAGTTGTGTTCGAAAGGTTCCTGCACAGACTCTGGAGAACGCCTTATCTTATTATAACGGTAATGGCACCAAGCCATCAGTCTCGTTTGTTCCGATCGTGGACAACAAGACCTACTTCGCAAATTACACACAGCGGATCTTGGACGGAAAGATTGCAAAGACGGTTAGTGCGCCTCTCACAATAATGTCCATCCTTATTCTTCATCAACAAAGAGACTAATCGTCCCTATCTCTCGATAGCCCATGATCATTGGTAGCAATACCAATGAAGGAGCCGGTTTCGTTTCATATACCCCCGACGGACCCGGAGCTGCTGCACTTGCGACTGCAACAAAGATCATCTCTTGCCCCGTCAGCAAAGAAGTGAAGAACCGAAACCTAGGAGACTTGCCAACATATCGCTACCAGTACGCTGGAAACTTCTCCAACATCTCCCCTGTGCCTTGGTTTGGAGCCTATCACAGCTCAGAGTTACCCCTGCTTTTCGGTACGCACGATGAATACCGCAGTCGCTCTACCAAGTTCGAGTGGGAGGTCAGCTACGCTATGGAGGCGTTGTGGCTCTCGTTTGCTGAAGACCCTACACGGGGACCTGGCCGTGTTGCGATTGGTGACGCTGCTGCTAACCCCAACAAAGAGAGTTACTTTGCTTGGCCGGAGTTCCACCAGGGTGGTGAGGATATGTTACTCATTGCCAAGGATAATGAGATTATGCAACTTGTTTCGTCGGAGAGTATTGACGCCTTCTGCTGATTCATATCGCATTTCTTACCAATGGTTATCGAAAAGAGAGGTAGAAGTGTACATATACCAGGTACTTGGTTATGCATATACAGTCCCTGGCCATGAAAATCCCAATATTACATCCACGTGGGTTGAGTAACTTCTCAAAAATCAGTCAAGTCCCTGGTCCTGCTCAACCGTTGTTAAATCTTCTTTATAGAACCAAGTCAAAATGATAAAAAAGGAAGGTAGAAATTAAAGATCGCGGAATTTATGGAGTAACGTGTCTCAACAAAATGCCACAAAGCTGTTGACGGACAGGATATGGCCGCGAGCTTCACAGCAGCCTATTCCTAGGAGCGGTACGATATATTCTGTCTATCTTGAACCAGATTCACCAAGGACTAATTTGTCAAATATACGGTCGTTCTATTGCCCTTTATATATTCCGGCTTCCACCATGATTTTAGATTCGAGTGACGATGGCTTCAACTATGGCGGCATTGATTATGGATTCCCCAGAAATATGCGCCAAAAATATGAAGACAACGAATATGAAGACACGACATTTCGACCAAAATTGGGTAGGTCTGAGGAGTTGACCTTTGAGGAGTTGATGGTGTGCGTGGAGATGGATAGGCATGCGGAGAAGATGCAAGAGTGGCGGAAGAAGCATGGGCGGAGGGGGACGCGGATGTCTCATCTGAATGATATAATTAATTATATGTATCCTAAGGCTTGGGGACCGGTTCGGGCCAAGCGGGCCCGGATTCAGCAGCGGGAGTTCGCGAAGGAGATGGAGAGGCGGAATGATGATGATGAGGAGAAGAAGTGGTTGAGGTTGAATGAGGTGTTCGGGAACGGACAATGAATGAGCTCGACTGCCTGGATTTGCCATTAAAGGATGTTATTACTGCACTCTATGGTGGATACTTATATTTATCTATTGCCTTGGTATAGGCTTTTCCCTGTGCACAGGAGGTTTCCCTATATTGTATTTCAAAATGAAGAGGCAGCAGCACCTCTCTTTTTGATTGAACGGCTTCTCTAAGCCTCTTTAATCTCCTACTGCTTGTCTTAATGTCTTCTGCTCTATTTTTTCAAGTGTCTTTGATCTCTGTACTGTTTATTTTAGTATCTGGTACTCTACATCTTTAACTCTGTGTAATCTCTCCACTGTTTATTGATAATCTTTTACTGGATTTCCTCTTACATAAATATACCACTGCAAAGAATTTGGGATCATGTGTGAACCACTGTTAATATTTTTATACCGAGATTATAGAGATCTACGGTCCATGTAATTAACCCAAGGTTTTGTAAGTAGTGGCTTCGTTGGCGATGTCGTTAATGCGTACATGTATTTTTAGTTCTGCGGGATCTTACCACAATAGTTGCTAGCTAGATTACCAGAGTAAACATATACTAGCTGCCATTGGTTCCCGGAAGCAAGATCCATGTAGATTCATCTAGATGTAGTGGACCATGGCGGGGAAAAGGTTTAAAATGTAAGAACGTTATTTGATGAGTGAACTTGATTAGTGATATGTAATTCGCGATATTATTGGATTAGTGATATTAGTCAGTGATTCGTCAGCACCATCGATGATGATGTTTTCAGCGTCGTTACATTCAATTTCCAGTGGTATATTAATCGGTACATTCTTATCTGCATATCAAATTACCATCGCTAATACGGCACATTGTCCTAATAAAATCATAAAGATGCCTGTCCCCGACACCTTCCTAGCGGCTACGGTCAACGAGCCCCACGCCCAACATGTTGTTTCCAACCGCTCCTTGCAACCACTGGAATCGGGCGAAGTTGCGATCAAAATCACCGCCACGGCCATTAACCCCGTCGACTGGAAGATCCGTGACTACAATTTTTTCATTAAAGAGTACCCTGCCGTGTTAGGATCTGATGCCGCCGGTGAGATTGTTGCTGTCGGTGCCGACGTTTCCAACTTTGCTGTTGGCGATCGAGTATTCTTCCAGGGTATCATTGGAAGATATGACTCTTCGACCTTCCAGCAATACTGCAAGATGCCAGCCGCGCTAGTCTCCAAGACGCCTAGCAACATCAGCGACGACCAAGCCGCAGGAATAAGTCTTGCGACCGTGGCTGTTGTAACAGGATTCTACGATAAGTCAGGCCAGGGTTTAACCCCACCATGGGACCAGAATGGCCCGCAGGTCGGAAATGGAAAAGCCATAGTGATCATCGGAGGTGCCTCATCTGTGGGCCAATACGCCATTCAATTAGCTAAGCTGTCGGGTTTTGAAAAGATTGTTACCAACGCAAGCCCTCAAAACCACGAGTGCCTTAAGAAGCTAGGCGCACATGTTGTCCTAGACCGAGCCCATTCGAGCCCGGAGGATTTCAAGGCTGCGATCGGCGGGTTGCCTTTGGAACTCGTGTTCGATGCTATCTCGGTGAAAGCGACGCAAGCATTGGGTGTGGAGATTGTTCAGGCTACCGAAGGCGCCGATAAGATCGTGACGGTCCAGGGTGCCGACTCGGATGCTATTGCACTTGGTCAATCGAAGGAGCCGAAGGTAGCAGTTAAGCAGGTTTTGGGATTGGGGAGCTCCCCGGCATTGCGTTATCTCAGCGAGCCTCTGGTGAAACATCTCGGCGGTGAGGATGGTTATATCGCTAAGAACCTTTTTGTTCCCAATCGGGTGCATCTGGTTCGAGGGGGACTGAATGCCGTGGAACAGGCGCTGGCGAAGAATAAAGAAGGTGTATCTGGCGAGAAGGTTGTATTCCGTCCCAATGAGGGAACGAATTGAGCATAAAATTATATACAATATCTGTAATATACGGCTTCATTGGTACTCTTCTGCATGTTATTTCCCCTACCATGTGGTTATTGTCTAACTTTTCTCCTCGGCTCTCGTTGGTAAGATGCTCAATAAAGCTCGAGTGATTATCTAAGGCTTATATTTGCATGTCATTCTCCGTTTTCTAGCCAAATTTCCACATTCATTTGTGCAAACCACTTCGCTTTTCCCTGTGACCCATAGCGGCGGGCAACTCTTTCTACCAGATGGAAGCGCAGAAGCTCATACCCTCATTATACTTTCTGCAGAGTTCCTCACCGTGCCTGATAGGCTGTTCCGGATCTTACCAAGTGGAGATCGAGATCGGTGTCAGTCAAAACTTTCGGCACTAGCCTCACGTACAAACCCTAGTGGCGCACCACTAACCAATCCACATGACATTATGAATGTCTGGTGGGACGTTCAACTGGTGGTCTACAGTGGGATGCAAAAAGTTTGAAACCAGCCGCTTTTACCGCCCTACATACCGCCTTAGGTCAACCCAACCGAATTCAGGCGCCTGAACCTATACACGTCGATATACACGTTGAATTATGGCTTCTAGAAAGGAACTAGATCCTCAGATTTGCTTATGTATATGTGAGCTGCATAGTATTGGATGGGATCCGACTAAAATCTATCGGAAGCACCCTGAAATACCTCTTTCTACTATTAAAACTACTATACATTGAGAGTCAATTCAAGTTAATAATACTACACGCGCGCGTTCTGGCCGCTTCCAAAAGCTTACAGAGCAACAACGTGATTATATATATGATTTAGTTCATTCAGAACCTTATATACAATATATTGATCTACTTACAGAGATAGATTATGTGGTCAAACGCCGCTCTATTCAGTATTTACTGAGCGAAATGGGTTGCTGCAAATGAAAGCAGTTGAATCGGCCTGAAATTAAGCCTATCCACGCAGCCAAACACCTTGCCTGGGCCAGGCGCTACAAACACTTTACTGCAGAGAATTGAGCGCGCGTTAAATGGAGCGACGAGTGCATAGTTGAACGAGATATTGGGGTACGTCCAACCTGGACCTTTCTACATCCCCGAGATCAGCTTAAAAATCACGATATTCATGCTAAGCCCTGTGGAAAAGGTGTAAAGCAGATATTCTGGGCTGCCTTTGGAGAAGATATACATACAGACCTTGTCCCACTAGATGGTGACCCTGAATCGGCTCAGGAAGATGTTACTGCAGCTATTATTCTTGCTTTATATCGTGCCTATCTACCAGATCTATTAGAAGAAGATGATATTTTTATGCATGATAGAGCTAG
Source organism: Aspergillus sojae (assembly GCA_008274985.1). Classification (NCBI taxonomy): domain Eukaryota; kingdom Fungi; phylum Ascomycota; class Eurotiomycetes; order Eurotiales; family Aspergillaceae; genus Aspergillus; species Aspergillus sojae. The sequence goes on along the minus strand of CP035525.1, from coordinate 3,709,774 downwards.
TATACACCGCGCGTATATTAAACGTGAAGACCTTGAGGAAATGGATATAGAAATAATGGAATAGCCACCTTATTCGCCTGATCTAAATCCTATTGAAAATCTATAGGCGTTGATGAAAGAAGAAATCTATAAGCTCTATCCAGAGCTTCTAACCGCTCCCAACACTGCTTCTATACATAAGCTTTTAACTAAGACAGCTCAGAAAGCCTGGCATTCTATAGAAAATCATGTTTTAGTACGCCTTTCTACTACTATGCCTCATCGTGTTCAGGCAGTTATTGAGGCAGATGGCTGGTATACTAAATACTAGTAATGGTTGAATTTGCGAGGTTTCTGCCTGGCAGAATGGCCTAATTAGGAAGGCGGCTAGATTAGGCAATAAAACCACGGTTTCAAACTTTTTGCATCCCACTGTAAGGTCTTCCCAGCTGAAGTCGTCTTTGCCGATCTACAGCGGGGCAGATAGATGCCGAGAGGCATAAATAGGCTTCCTACCCCCCCATAAGAATTGATCATCCCCAGGCATTCTCTACCATCTTTATCTAATTCCACAACTTCCCTCTGACCACAATAGTCACAATGGGTTATTTTAGTAAGTTCACCTACTTTCTTGTCCATTTTCCCTCTGGTTGTGGCTAACATTCATAGGTGATGACTCCGAGCAGGCCATCGCCTGGAATGCAATCAACGATCCTCACGAGACTGAATGGTCCGACGAGCTGATTGGTGATGCCGCTGCCTACCAGGCTGCAAAGAAATACGAGGAACACGTCGCCGCGAACGGTAAGTACTTTCCTTACTCAATGTTTTTGTCGAATCTCACAATGGAACCGTCTAACCTGTTGCTTGGTAGGCAAGCCCGCAAGCCAGGCTCAAGCGAAGGAAATCCTCCGTGCGCTTGCGGGTGCTTCCGTCGACAGAATCGTCGAGACTAAGGGCTTGGACTTTATCGACACGCAAAAGGCTAAATACCTCGCCAATAAACAGACAGTGGAGATCATTGCCGATGATTACTGAGTTGTCTGTATATAATCATGGAATCTCGGAAGTTATGACTAGGATGGATACTATTGATATAGACTCTTATCACATAGAAGACTCTCATAGAGCGATTGGTATTCATTATTGCTTCGTGAGTCAAATCTGGGACTGTCAGGCTATATGGCGCACATCTATAAAGAAGCTAGAGAGTATGATAATAATATTTAACTTCATGGAATATCACCCTATCCTCACCTGGGAAACACCGTCCTAGATATAACTATAGAGAAATCACACGCCGGTGAGTAGTTAGGTGGGTCACCAGCAATCCCCACCCAAACAGGAAAATGGGTGCCTGTTATTTAGAATAAGAGGAAAGTCTAGTAGAAAACACTTATTGCAAGTGCTGAAGATATAATACCTATTTAGATGATTCTCTATGGTCGATTCCAACTGGACAATGGCTTTGATAGACAAGAAAGAGTGTTGGCGGATGGTGTATTCTAATTGGTGGTTCTGACAATATATAACGCCATCTTAAGAGCGATCGGCTTGATCTTCCTTGTTCCACCGATCCCTTTAATATCTTTGTTCCTCCCTTGCATTCTTTATTTAGTGCATCCGACAATGACTCAGAGGTATCGATTGTACTTGACATAATAGGACAATAACACTCTTTACCTATATCCATACGCCCTCCCGATCGGCGACTATAAATGCTCCAGTTTTAACCGCTATTCATTGACTCACAAAAGATCGAGCAACATGACAGCTGACGAAGAATCTCCGTTTTTGCAGTCACCGACCCCACGAAGCCCTGTGTCCGACCTTGAACGAAGACGAAAGTCTGACCGAGCCAACAAATTGGTCATCTATGGTTCTTTTGTCGGTGAGTGTTTTACAAATGAGAAGGTGCCAGGAAGATGCTGACAATTCCCAGGTGTGTTCCTTGCCTCCGCCGATGAGTCACTTGTCATCTCAACATGGAGCTCCATCGCGTCGCAATTCAATCGTCTATCACAAGGGTCATGGCTGCTGGTCGCATATAATTTTGGTTATTGCGTCTCATTGCCGGTGGTGAGTCGCTCAGAAACTGTCCGCTCTGCAATACTTACTCGACTTGGTTAGTATGGTACGCTTAGCGACGCGTATGGACGGAAAAATGTCCTCCTCTGGGCTTATTTTCTGTTTGCTTTGGGATGTCTAGCATGGTGAGTCACTCGAGCTTCATCGATTTTCCTACAACCTGCTAAGGAGATACAACGCAGTGGCGCTAGTGGCTCCCTGATTCAGCTCATTCTGGCTAGAGTATTAGCTGGCATTAGTGGGGGTGGTATGGTCGCTCTGGTGTCCATTATCATAACCGGTATGTTCATACTTGATGCACAGATTTATACCTGACAATTGATAGATTTGATGCCCTCAAACGAGGTGGCCCTGTTTCGGGGATATGCTAATGTGGTCAATGTTGCTGGCCGCAGCTTGGGAGCCCCGGTTGGGGGCTTTCTGATCGCGACACTCGGGTGGAGATGGTTTGTTTCTTTTCAAGATTCTGAGTGTGGTGATACAACGCTAACTATTTCCAGGGCTTTTCTAGGTCAACTCCCACTCATCATTATTTGTATTGCGGTCGCATATTACGGTCTTCCCTCGTCGTTCAACCAAAGTAAGACAGATAGGGACCAAGACAATTCTCGATCTCGAGCTTCGGATCTCGACTACGGAGGTATTATCAGTCTTGCTACCGCAATCCTGATTTTGCTATTCTTGATCCAAAGCTTGAGCACGGCATATGATCAACCAGGCCTGCCCTACATATTAGCTTCTGCTTTCGCAATCGCCATTACAGTCTTCGTTCTCACAGAAGCATACTGGGCCAGAAAGCCCTTGATACCCTTAAGCCTACTAAAAAGCTCCTTAGGGGGGTACTGCGTAGGGCAATTGCTGTTAATCACGGGTCGCTCGGCGGTAAGTTAGATATTGAAACAACCTCGTCTCGCTGCTGATAGATCACTTTTATATAGCTCAGCAGTAACATGGTACCATACTTCGTCCGAATTGAAAAGGTGACTGATTTTCTCGCATCATTTACCTATGTCGTCACTGCGGTGGGTGTCTCAGTCGGCGGCCTGATTTCAGGTGCCATCATCAAACGGTGAGTTCGTAGGCCAACATATCTTCTGCTACCTGCTGATGGAGAGGACAGAACCAAGCAATATAAAACAATGACTGTAATAGCAGTGGTATCAACTGTCTTGCTGTCTATATTGATTTTCATTCGCTATCGCGACGGCTGCTATACCTGGGAATTAATTTATCTTTTCCCGTCGGGCCTGTCAAATGGCATACTCTTCTCCACGCAATTCATTGGCATGTCTTTGGCTGCACCTAAAGAGCGGCTGGCGACTTCTATCGGGATATACTACCTCTCTCAGCAGTTAGGGTTCATTATCGGTCCGGCCGCTTCGGTCGCTGTTGTTCAGCGGCTCTTCGCCAGTAGGCTTTTAAAAAGCCTGGAAGGGTTGGAAGAGAAACAGGTGCGTATAATTGACGTGAAACTGAAGGTTGAAGCTTATCATTTTGATATAGTGTATTGGTAAAGTTATTAATGATCTGAGATACTCCGAGAATTTACCAGAAAGACTCCAGAGTATCGTCCGATCGAGCTATCTGTATGGGTTTCAATTTGTACCGTGTAAGTTCAATCACCGAAATAGCCGGAGATAGCAAGAACTGACAAGTAGTATAGTACTTGGCACAGTGGCCACTTTGATCATGTTGCCAATTGTGCTATTGCAAAAGGAAAGAAGAATCGAATGAGATTCGTAACAACGCAAACTATAGATGACTGGACAAGAACAAGGCATCACTGAACACGAGACAGTGTGCATAGGAGCCGTGATGTGTAGAAGGGAATATCCGAAACCATTGGATTCTATTATGGGGAAATTGTGGGTTTAGAGTTGGTTTACATTTGGGACTGAAAGAGGATCGACAAGTCATTTAACTAATAACTTGGCTTTTTTGCGCCACGAGCTTGAACTTTCTAAACAATCATTAGTACAAGGCTTAACACATTGGAACAAGATCTCTCATTCGATGTGCCCTGACTCCACCCCATCCGATATTTTGCAACAATATAGCCCTGAGGTCTAGATTAAACCAGCATATTCTAAACAAATCACCAATATACATGAGGACAAGCCAGCCCTATCTTGCCGAAGTGGGGCTGCGAGAACCGAAATTCTCTTGCGTACGGAGTACGTACGGTTGCGACGCGTCACCAGGGGGCCGGGATGCCGTAGTAAACCCGATAGTCATACTGAAGAGCTCCACTCTGCAGCCGTTTAAACCACCCAAACGCCTCGGGTTTTCCGACCGGCGTTGATGTCGTAGGCCTGTTACGACGAATGCCGTTGCGTGGAACTACTACGATCAACCATTACTTCTTACGGAAAAGCTTGGCCATCCTCAATCCCCGGATGTAGCAGCGTCATTTCCTATTTCCACACAAGATCAGCGCCCAGAAAATGTAATGCAGTTCGATACTATTTAATCACAGAGTATAAATAGAGCATTGTAACCCCTAAATAGACCTTACATAATTGTTAGTTGCCTAATTATAGTCTTTCCTTTATACAGTTTTGCCTAACTAGAGTCCTTCATTTGCTTTCCTATATCGTTCTTGGGTAAGATGAGGTTCGTCTCACTTGCCGTGGCGGCAGCCTTGCTGGGCTGTGCAGGCGCCTCGCATTCTTCCAATCTGGGCTTGCTCAAGGCCAATGGTGGTCAGTTCCTGACATATGGCAAACCCGAATAACCAGGCTAATATACAAATAGTTGCACTCGGAAACTGGGAAGCTGCCTACGAGAAAGCATCAGCTTTCGTCGCCGGCCTGACGACAGACCAAAAGCTGGCTTTAATTACCGGTAGTAATGTTGAATCGACCAATGGAAATTTCACTGCCCTCTACTTTCTCGATGGAGACATGGGTCTCCAGGACTACTATTATGTCTCTGCTTTCAGCTTGTCCTCGGCTCTTGTGATGACCTGGGATCGCGACGCCATTTATGCGCAGGCTAAAGCCGTCGGATCGGAGTTCTATAACAAGGGCGTTCAGGTGGTAGCGGGACCCACGTCTCAGCCATTGGGACGTACCCCTTGGGGTGGTCGTGGCGTCGAAGGGTTTGGCCCTGACCCTTATCTCAATGGCTTGGCTACTGGACTCACCACGAAGGGCTATGTCGATGCTGGAGTGATTCCCGGTGGTAAGGTGAGATATATTTTCCTATTTCCGTACAGTACTATAGTTTACTTATCAGAGCCGTTTTTGCCGGTAGCACTTCCTCTTGTACGAGCAAGAAACCAACAGGACCTCTGGTTTTGGAAGCAGTGGAGGTGCTCCTTACTCCTCTAATGCGGATGACAAAGCCATCCATGAAACATATCTATGGCCATTCTACGACGCGGTGAAGAATGGCGTTGGCGCGGTGATGTGCGCAATGACCAAGGTCAATGGCACAATGGCCTGTGAGAACTCGGATCTTCTGATGAAGACGTTGAAGACGGAACTTGGCTTCCCGGGTATGGTCTGGCCTGACATGAATGGCCAAAGCAGCGCCAAGGAATCGGCTCTGGGTGGCGAGGACTATGGATCAAGTTCTATCTGGAGTACTTCGACCATGGAAAGTTTCTTGTCGAACGGCACCGTTACTGAAGCTCGCTTGAACGACATGGCTATAAGGAACCTGATAGGTTACTATTACGTTAACCTGGACAACGGCCTCCAGCCTACGAGGCAAACGACAGATGCCTATGTGGACGTCAGAGCTAACCATTCCAAGTTGATTCGCGAGAATGGAGCGAAGTCCATGGCTTTGTTGAAGAATGAGGGCGTGCTACCGCTAAGCAAGCCCCGTGTTATGAGTATCTTTGGAGCTCACGCTGGCCCTATCATGGGCGGCCCGAATAGTAATGTCGATGTCATGGGCTCCGGTCCGACTTATCAGGGTCACCTGGCTACTGGTTCAGGATCCGGGATGGCATCTCTGCCCTATTTGATCACTCCCTATGGTGCCCTGACTAACAAAGCATCCCAAGACGGAACCGTGTTGCGTTGGATCTTGAACGATACTTATAGCTCTGGTGGAGGATCTTCGCTGGTTCCATCGAGCACGTCCTCTACTGCCGTAGAGCCGTCCTTTGAGAACTTTGCCACCGGATCGGATATCTGCCTTGTCTTCATAAATGCCCTGGCTGGAGAAGGTGCTGATCGTACTGAACTATACAACGCGGACCAGGACACTATGGTGAACACAGTCGCAGACAACTGCAACAACACAGTCGTGGTGGTCAATACCGTTGGGCCTCGACTGCTGGATCAATGGATTGAGCACGATAACGTTACCGCCGTCCTTTATGGATCTGTCCTCGGACAGGAATCGGGTAACTCAATTGTGGACCTTCTCTACGGCGACGTCAACCCATCTGGCCGTCTTGTCCACACCATCGCCAAGAATGAAAGTGACTACAACGTTGAACTTTGCTATACATCTCAATGCAACTTCACCGAAGGTAAGCCAATTTATTAATCCCTCAATATCCACACCACCCCACACCTCACCCATCCATCCCGTTGACTCTAACCAACCAAAAACAGGAGTCTACCTGGACTACCGCTACTTCGACGCCCACAACATCACCCCCAGATACCCTTTCGGCCACGGTCTCTCCTACACCACCTTCCACTACTCAGATCTCGCCATCAAAACCCCCTCATCTATAACCAAAGCACCCAAAGGGAACCTCACCGTCGGCGGCCACAGCGACCTCTGGGACGTCGTAGGAACTGTCTCCGCCCGCATCGCCAACAGCGGCACGCTGTCCGGCGCAGAGGTTCCTCAGCTCTATCTCGGATTCCCCGATTCGGCAGATCAGCCTGTTCGTCAGCTGAGGGGGTTCGATCGTGTTGAACTTTCGGCTGGGCAGGAAGCGGTTGTTACTTTTAACTTGCGGCGGAGGGATATTTCTTATTGGAATGTGAAGACTCAGCAGTGGATGGTTGCTGGGGGAAAGTATAAGGTTTTTGTGGGGGGGAGTTCGAGGGATTTGAGGTTGAATGGGACTTTCTTTCTTTGGGTTGGGTCCTAGTTATGTTGTCCGATATGGTATTTCTAGGGGGCGATGCTCTTGGAGGCTATCAGGTAAATAAATTACGAAGTGGGCCATGGTAGTCGAAGGAGGGCCGGGAGGGCTGGTTTTCTAGATGGTAACACCTACCGCCGAAGATGTGGATACCCAGGCTGTATAAACCAGGAAAAGATCTCTCATAACCAACATCTCTCCTCAATGCATCCCTGTGCATTCATCAGCATGACAAAAGCCTCTCACAAAGTACACATCCCTCTCCGGTCACATTGAACTGAACCCCATACGTCCGACCCACACAGCAGACTTAGCATCTGGTGATAATGCAGGACTATGCTCATGTCTACAAGGAAGACGGCCACCAGGGAAAGACACTTGGTGGAAAATTCATTATTGCTGAATGGCGCTAGGACTGCCCCACATGTCAGGAACTTCTATGCGATAGGACACGGCAAATCGGCTATTAAAATAAGGATAATTTTGAAACGCAATTTCCCCAGATTTTACTTCAGGCTAAAACTGTAAAAGCAATTGATATTGCGTAGGCTAAAGCCCGCGCTTCTGTTTAGTGGCGTCCGTGATACATAAAGGCGACCCTTTTGTTTTCAATGAAATAAAAAAAAATCATACAAAGTATGGCCCTTGTCTCCCAGTTGTCATGAAGCTGATTGGGCTTGCTTCTCTTCTCTTTGCGGCCCTGGTGACAGCTGAACCGTACCTTCTATTCAGCTCTGGTGGAAGTAACTACCAACTCGCGAGTAACACGACTGCACCGGCTGTATGGGTCGCGCAGAATGAGCCTGTTGGGGTCCTCCGAGCCGCACACGATTTGGCCAATGACTTTGGCCACGTGCTCGGTGTCAACGGAACCGTTAGTGTTTTCGATACCGACATCTCGGAATCCCCTGGGAGGGCTGTCATCATCACCGGAACGGTCGGGCAGTCTACTATCATCGACCAGCTTGTGTCCGACGGGAAGCTCGACGTGTCTCTGATTGAGGGCAAATGGGAGTCATACGTCTCCCGGATCGTCGAGAACCCCTTTCCCAATGTTTCATGGGCCCTCGTCGTAGCTGGGAGTGACCGGCGGGGCACAATCTATGGTATGTACGATATTTCGGAGCAGATGGGGGTCTCGCCGTGGTACTGGTGGGCGGATGTCCCCGTGAAGACCAAGACCAGCATCTGGGTCTCGCCGGAGGGCACGTTCCAGAAATCCCCGTCCGTTAAGTATCGCGGGTTCTTTATCAACGATGAGTCGCCCGCACTATCGGGCTGGGTCGCCGAGAACTTTGGGACCAAGTTTGATAGCGCCTTCTATCGGCATGTCTTCGAGCTCTGCCTTCGTCTCAAGGGCAATTATCTCTGGCCCGCCATGTGGGGAAAGATGTTCTACGTCGAAGATGTCGACAATGGGCAGCTGGCGCATGATTACGGGATCATCATGGGCACGAGCCACCACGAGCCGATGGCCCGGTCCGAGCAGGAGCAAAAGACGTATCTGGACGGAGAGTGGAACTGGGTTGAGAACCAGGCAAACATCACGACCTTCTTCCAGCAGGGAATTGACAGGGCGAAGGACTGGGACACAATATGGACCATGGGAATGCGCGGAGAAGGGGATGTTGCATCACCTACCTTGACAGCAGCCGATCTTCAAGAGTTGATTCATGCACAGCAGAAATTACTAGTGGATTCATTTAACGCTAGTGATCCCGCTAGCATTCCTCAAACCTGGGTGCTATACAAGGTTAGTTAACTTTACTACTAGTCACTCGAAATGTCACTGACGACTCGCATGAAGGAGGTCAGTGATTACTATGCGGCAGGAATGGAGGTGCCAGAATCGGTTACCCTTCTTTGGACCGATGACAACTCGGGCAATCTCATCCGTGTGCCCATAGCGAATGAGACGTCTCGGGTAGCAGGCGCAGGCGTGTACTATCATTTTGACTACGTCGGCAGCCCACGGAGCTACAAGTGGATCAACACGATCCAGCTGGTCAAAACATGGGAGCAGATGCATCTAGCCTACCAGAAAAGCGCCCGGCAGATATGGATTGCGAATGTCGGAGACATCAAGGGACTCGAGGTGCCATTGACACATTTTATGGATATGGCGTACGATATGGATCGCTTTACGAGTACGGATTCCACCACAAACTGGCTGAAGCGCTGGGCGGCCCGGGAGTTCAACGAACGGATTGCTGATCGTACTGCCGAGATTCTCAATCATTATGGAACCCTTGTTGCGCGCCGCAAGTATGAGCTCCTCAGCCAGCTGCCATTTGCATTCAGCACGATCTACTACGACGAAGCAGAGGCCAACCTGGCCCAATGGGAGAGTCTCCTGGCCCAGACACAGAGCGTTTACAATTCTCTTGACCAGGCAACCCGAACCCCCTTCTTCGAAATGGTTTTGCACCCGGTGCTAGCCGGAAAGACCGTTGTGGATCTTTACACGAAGACTGCATTCAACGCACTATACCATCAGCAAGGCCGGATCAGCACAAACCGCCTTGCCCAAAAAGTGCGTGATTTGTTTGCTGAAGATTCTGCAATCACGGAGCGATATCACGGCGTCAAAGGAGGCAAATGGAAGCCGGTCATGAATCAGGTTCACATTGGCTACACCTCATGGGACGACCCCGTGGACAACACTAACGTCATGCCGGCTTTGAGCTATATAGCAGCACCACAGGGTGCTGAGGGCATCGGAATCGCCGTCCAAGGCAGTGCAGTATCCTACCCAGAGCAGGAAATATTACGCCTCCTCTCCATGGACCCTTACATGCCGCCGTCAGAGTCGCGGTATATTGATATATTCGCTCGCAAAAACACCACAGTGTCTTACTCCATTTCCTCCAACACCTCCTATGTCACGGTCTCAAACGCGAGTGGGTCAGTATCGGCAGCTGGTAATATGTCCGATGTGCGCAGCGTCATCACCGTTGATTGGGCTTCTGCAGAGTCGGGCTTATCACACACCGAACTGCAAGTGCGAGCGGGTGATGGGTTTACGGCCACCCTCGTACTTCCTGTCAATAACACCGTCGTCCCTACAACCTTTACCGGGTTTGTCGAGTCGAACGGGGTCATCTCCATCGAAGCAAGCCACTATACCATCGCCGAGACGAAAAGCAACGTCTCGTATGTCGAGATCCCGCATTACGGACGCACCCTCTCTGCCGTCATGCCTTGGCCGGTGACGATGGAGACGCAACAGCCCAACACCGGGCCGGCGCTGCGATACTCCCTGTACACCACAACCGCGTCGTCCAGCGCGAGGCTCATCGTTAGTCTCGGTGCCTCGCATAACCATGACCCCACGCGATTGATCAAATTTGCCTATTCATTGGATGGAGCGGTGCCCGTTACCGTCCGCCCGGTGTCCACTGTGCCGCCGTACAAGGAAGGCCAGGCCTGGCAGCAGGCGGTGATCGAAAACGGCTGGACATCGGTGGTCGAGCTCGCTGGTGAGGTTGGGACGGGCGAGCATGAGCTGTCACTCTGGCTGCTTGAGCCCGGTGTGGTCGTGCAGAAGATTGTGTTGGACATGGGGGGCTATCAGGACTCGGCACTGGGCCCGCCTGAGAGTATGAGAGTTGGTGTATGACACGTGTAACTATGTTCTGTCGTGATGAGAAGGAGGGTGTAGGTGCGAATCTCGAACACTAAGGGTCCAGTAGGAAGTTGTGAAATGTATCTCTCAGAAGTCAAGTTGCTTTGGCCAGCCCCCCGACCCCCGACCATGATGGGAACTTATCGGGTAGCGTATTCGATTCTAACGGTGGGCTGCTCTGGTATATGTTTGTTTTTAAACCACGCTTCAAGCCTAAGTACTTCTCCAATAACAGTCTCCGACTCATCTTCGCCTGATACACAGACAGTAATATCTAGCCTGCTCGGCCTCGGTCATCTAAAGTGGGAGTAGTACACTTCGGCAATATCCTTAACTTCTACCGAAGTCTACACCTAACCACTCAGCCAAAAAAGCTCAAAGTTGAATCCTGAACAAGGATTCAATCGGTTAGATGATATATATAAGGTAGTCTAGGTAGGAGCATACCTAGAACCACACCCTCCCCAACTTAAGTTAAGGCCTGACCTCAGGCCCTATAGTCGGTCTAGGACGCCAATCTATATAAACAGGGACCCAAAGGCCCCCTACTAGACTATCTCACAGGCAAGTTGAATGCGAATCTAGAGATGGCGCGGCAGGTCTACGGTGCGAATATCCAGGTTCGGGGTCCGCAGCGCTTGATTCATGGTGTGGGGAGTGCTTGTTAATTTATTGGTTTGGGGATGGGTGGTTAGTATATAGGAAGAAGCAGTTTCACCCAACTATAAAAGGTCATGCAGTTGATAGTAGACCGTGAGAAAATTACAGTATCACCTGCTGAAAGTCTTCGCAAGTATTGCCATACCGTTCAAATTGTAAGTTAATTATTGAATCATCAATTACTGTTTAGCTACTGAAGCATGATACAGACTGCCGTTGAACTTTTACTAACACTTTTCTAATTACCTAGCCGACTTCAACTGTTCTCTGCCATTCACCCTCTGGTCTACCAAGGCATTCACCTGCCAACGATCCTGTGTCCCCTTTCTCTTCTGGCAGCATCTTGGAACTGCCAGGACCTTCTTCCCAATAAGGTCAACCGGGTCGACCGCGAACAAAAGCCACATATTTGCATAAAGACCGTTATCATCCTCGATCTCAATAATATTGATCTGTAACACCTCAGGGCTGTTATCATCAGCTGGGACCAGATGATCGAATGTTACACCGTAATAGTCAATCTACCTTATCAGTTCATTGGAAGGAGTTAGTCATATGGATATCATAGCAAAGGTAGTAGGTAGAATGGGGATTACGGCTAGATTACTCATTTGGATACGTCTCTGGCATCCAGCCATATATTCATCCCTCACTACTAGATCGCCTGGAACTTCTTCACGAGGATCTCGTCCATAGATCTGTTGATATGTTAATCGTGCTAGACATGGGCCGGCTGGTTGGGTAAATGTTTGGTTTTGGAGACTTAGATGCCATGGCGTGTGTGGTAGGACTCTTTGGATGGCGATTAGGGGAGCTTCGATTGGATTCGAAGCGGGTGATCATGCGGTGGGAGGCGGTATTTGTTGGCGGGATTGTGGATGCAAGGTGGGGTGTGAAGTGGGAGCGCCATATGGGAATTAAAAATATCCGATCGGTCTTTTACGGTGTTGATTTAGGAGCTGTGGTAAGTTAAGCTGATGTTCTGCGTGCAGATGTGGAGGAGGAGGGGGGTGATATATCCCCTTTGTATAGGGCTTGGAGATTACCCTTATCACATGATTCATATTTGTGCGACTGAATGAATAGAGCAGTAATAAACAAAGGTTAAATTGGTTAGCTAAAACAATGGACAAAGTAGATGCAGTGCTTCCTTTCAATGGTTGTAAATCTTGATGAGCGATTTCTGTAATAAGTCTACTCCTTGGCAAACTGATCAGTATCCAAGTCTTACTTCGGTAGCTTGAATCCTCCAGGTACATTGGTCTGGAACACCCTCTTCGGGTCGACGCCCAGGCTTACACGCTTCAATAGCTCGACATTCTTGCTCTTATAGCTCGAGATTGGATCCTGCCATGGCGCCGCATAGTTGAGGTATACGAATGGCTCGTAGACATCCAGTTTGCGCGCGTCGTTATCAATGTTATCGAAAAGCTCGCGCGCCGCTTTCTCAACATTCTCATCATCTAACTCATTGTCCCAAGTTGCGCTAAGAAGAGTCACAACCAGCGCACCAGATGCAGCCCCAAGACCCAATGCATTCTTAGAAGCATGACGGGTATAGATAGCCGGGGGCAATGGCTCCAGAGAAATAGCCCACACCATACCTGGAATACCTTCAACACTCTTCAGACTGGAATCCCAGTGCTGGTAAACAGCATTCAACATGGGGAGAGTAGACCCATGAGTCGTAACCACAGTCAACTGCCTTTAACAGAGTCAGCCCAAACTCATCACCAAACTCAAAAAAATCTCCAATCTCACCGCTTCCCATCCTTCGAGAATGACCCCTGCTCCATCGCAATCTCATGCAATCTCGCAATTCTCACGGTACTAAACAGCTTCGGAATCTCCATAAACGGACGATAAACCGCCGGATTCTCCTCGGCTTTCGTATACACAATACTATTCACCACCGCCTTGCCCTGTGCCGAGTACCCGAAACTGGTGATTAGCGACGCGTACTCATCGTATCCCTCTGCTGAATTCACACCCGCAAATGCCTCGAGCTGCTGCTGGTAAGTATCAACAGAATGGTACACACTTCCGCCCCAGATGGGACCCTGTTCGAACGTCTTCAGGTCTACGCGTGTGACAACCCCGAAATTATTCGATCCGCCTCGCAGACAGAGCATCAGTTCCGGATTCTCGTGCTCATTGGCATTGACGATCGTCCCATTGGCGAGGACAATCTCGAAGTTAGTCACCGTGTCGCACGTCCAGCCCCACCGGGGGGAGAAATATGAGATTCCCCCGCCGGTCGTCAGGCCACCGACTCCTACCTGTGCTGCGCGACCACCTGCGACTGAGAGGCCTAATGGGTCGAGGTGGGAGTAGACTTCGCCCCAGGTTGCGCCGACGCCGATGGAGGCCGTCGTGCGGTCCGGGTTGACGGTGATGCTGTTTAGGCCGCGAAGGTCGAGAGTGATTCCGTCTGCGATGTTGGATGCGCCGGTGAAGGGGGCGTGGCCGCCTGAGCGGATGGCAAAGTTAGTAGTTTCGAGAGTAGAGGTTATTGTGTTAATGGCGGTAGAGACGTCCTCTGCTGTCGTTGGGGACACAATGCAAACGGGGTGGAGGTTGGAGTTTTGTTGGGAGAAGTACGTGTTGATCGAGTCATTGTAGGGCTGGGTGTTTGGGAGGGAGACTTTATTGCCGAGCACGGAGGCTAGGGCTAGGCACTGGTTTGGTTAGATTGTAGTATTGTATAGGTTGGATAGAGCTTACACAATTTCCTACACTCGGGTTGGTGGTGTTGCCGGAGATATTTTCCATAGCTAAAGATTGTGTAGATACTGTCGGGAGAAAATAGGTAAGGACGACGAAGTAAACTGGGGGGTAACGGCTATTTATTCGTAGACGGAAAGTTATACTTCACAGGATTTAGGGCTTACATACTACTGTCTATACGATATGATCAGTTTGACGCTTAACGGTTGGAGTGGCGGCTTACTTGCATTAGGGTGTGCTTGATTAAATCCTAAACCTCTTTGGTTCTGTTTCACCGATGCAACTCTCTAAAGCGCTAGCTGGTGGACATATCTCCCAGGAAGACCTCTACTTTACAAGAATTCTATTTATGAAAAGAATATTCAACTACTTCTAACAGTAGTAGACAGTTGTTGAATGGTTCCAATCACTGAGATCTATGTGCTTAAGCTGGTTATGCGTACCCCCAGCAAGTGATTGTGGCTGCAACGCGTGCACGAAACCCCGCTAAGCCCTAAGACACAGGCTGCACAGCCACCCAACACCCCAACATCTCCCTCATGTTTCCAGACTCACTCCAGGTGATGCTTCTCCTCTGTCTTTGGAATGCGAACAAACCCAGCACACACCGCCGCCGCAGCCAGTGAAATCGCAAAACTATACCACCAAAATCGCCTACAAAGCGCCCAAGGCCAGACTATACCCGTCGGCGCCAGCTTTGGTCACTTCTTTCCCGATCATGTCTCCAATCGCCGTCGCAATGGCTGCCGAGAGATTCTGGATCGTCACAAGTAAACTCCCCGCTAATCCCTGGAATGAGCGGGGCACATTGGATGCTATGAAGATCGACGCAGCCGCGAAGGTCAGATCCGGTCCAAACGTAATGGGAGCAATTCCTGGCATGGAGAGAGCCCAGTATGTTGTATTTGGAGTTTGCGGGATGAAGAACACAGGACCCATTGTGTTTGCGACCATGCCGGCGATTAGGATCCAGTGACCGGGGAATAAATAAAGGGTTTTCGATACGATGTGTGTGGCTAAATTCCCGCAGATCATGTTGGTGATAAAGTAAAGCGCAATAGTGATGGGAGCGTGATCTTGGACTGTGAGTAGGAACCGCATGGTGAAGCACATCCATCCGCCAACATATGCTCCATATCCAAGGAAAGATGAAATCGCTAGTGGCAGGAACCCGGGAGTGAGCCAGAGCCGGTTATCAACTAAAGGTCGAGCCGCTCGTCTTTCGGCCAGGTAGAACAGCAAGAGAAAGAGCACACCGACAATGATCAGCGAGTACGTGTATGGGCTCCAGCTACTGGGGACGCCTTGTGTTAATCCGAGAATTATCAGGCCACAACCGATAACAGCCAACAGGGTGCCTAGCGCATCAAAGTCCTTGAGAGATAATGGGGTGTCTGAGGAGCTGTGCTTCGGGCTAAACGAGGAAATACCGGGGAATGAAGGCACTGCACAGATGAAGCTAACTATGGCATTGCTCCCGAATATTCACGGCAGAAGTGCGGCGAGGGCCCTTCCTTGCAGACACCCGACCAAGAAACCTATGGGAACAGTTGCAGATATGACAGAAAACACACGTGTGTTGCGAATACCGGGCCAGTAAACTCGCCCGAGCAGACTCATGGACATCGCCTGTAGAATACCCATAGCTAACGCCTGCATGACCCTGACCACGAAAAGCAGCACCGAAAGTGACGGGCGGATACTAATCACCCCGACCACATCCCAGATTACCAGCCAGACAAAGCCCATATTCATCAGGATCTTCGGGTCGGACAGGTCAGCCAGCGACCCGGATATGATGACGGCGATCCCGTTTGCCAGCAGAAAGGATCGAATCAGCCACGGGGTGTTGCTTTTGCTCACTTTAGGCTTGCCGGGAAACACGGCTTGATTGATCACGACGTTTCCGAGGAACAGACCGAATAGGAACAAATCCATAGAGCACAGCAGTATGAATATCAGTTCGCCCGCAAACCCTCGGAACTCGGGTGGCACTCCTTGTGGGGCGCCACGCTGTGCTTCGGCATCTGCGCTTTCATGGGGTGGAGGAGCGTCTTGAAACTGTAGTTCTTCCGAATTATGTATACTCAGGGGGCGGCTGCGGTTGGACTCATCTGGCGCACTGGTCTTGTCTGTGCTGCCATCTGCCATGGGCGGAGCTTCTGCTGTTTGAGGATCTTGACCCGGGCCCTTTCCTGGCAACAGCGATTATTAAAAGCTGGACAAAAGAAATTCGAGCAATTTGTACCTAGCCAACTGGCCCCCTCCACTGAAGGATTCATTGTTTGATCGTTGAGAATGAATTTCTGTATTCCGGAGAGTAGGTTGGAGATACACCCATGGTTGATCCGGTGGGTATGTGTAGTTACTACGAACTTGTCTATTATGCCCACCACACCTGATACTTACGAACTGCTGACAGGTTTGGGCGCTATCATAATTACTACACATTCAACATAACTTCTACCTAGCTACGTGCTAATAGAGTTGTAGAGTAGGAGACAATAGCCTGAATGGTGTGGACATATCATGGGTCAAAGTAAAGTCTAATCTCGCCATTTATCAAGATGACGTTTACGAGATCCAGGCAGCATATTCGCCGGCCGGGTGACCCCAGATGAATTTGCCGATATACTTACACAATGCCAGACAGGCAGAGTATCAGCAAACAGCCGGCTAAATCACGAATACGCGCGGGAAAGGCATATACGTGCTGCCATAAGAAACGTATCAAGTGTGACTCCATGAACCAAATGCCATGCAGTCATTGCTAGCAAGATTGCCACACAGAATGTGTCCTGCGTGGGACTAAACGCGGGACGTATATCCGGACCGTCATTCGTCAGAAAATAGCCAGCGATCGTCCGCGAGCAGGATCCACTGCTGGTGATGCCGGGGATCCCACCCCGCGCTCGCTAAATGGTCGACTACATGGATCCGACACTGCTGCAGCTGTACTGATAACTACATCTCCTCCGAACTTTGCAACGCGGAGTTCAGCCGGGCACGCTATGACCACCCTAAAAGCGGCGCTGAACCCTCAACCCTGCCTGCTCAGCAATTGCCCTCCGTTGGTGAGACTCCTCTCACCCAGGTTTCCTAAACCGGCAGAGACTGGATTGACAAGTGTTTCATCACTTACCTTGGGGAGTCCTTTCCCCTGGCTCACATACTGGGTGGCCTGGCACATAGTCGTATAAGCGGCATGAGGGCTATATCAGAACAATCCGCCATTTCAATGTACTAAATAGTAGTCCTGGTGTTATTAGTGAAATCGGATGTTCAGTAAATAAATCGGGGCCAAGGTTCGGAGCAGAGCCGTTATCAACTACTACGAGCTTAGTCAGCCGCGCTATATCTATCTGGGGGCGGCGGGGGTGGGGCGCGCGCTCCGAGGGAGTCAGGATTAAGTGGCTGAGGGTCAGGGTGGGGCGGCGAAGGCAGCTCCTAGGGGGTCAGAAAGAATTCTGCCGCTTCACGTGACTTTCTGATTTCTGACCCCATCAGAGCTTTGTCTTACTAATCTGTAAAAATCAAGAAAAAATTTTTCTGACCCCTTTAGATCTTTTCTGACTCCCTTAGAGGACTGGCACGTGACTAAGATTATTTTTTATAGAGTACTCTATCTATATAAAATAGAGTGTATATACTTTAAAAATAATACTTAGTTTAAACTGACCCTAGTCACGTGATAGGGCTCTAAGGGGGTCAGAAAGGTCTGAGGGGGTCAGGTCTTTCTGACCCCTGTACAGCCCTACCACGTGATCCCTAAATTCTGACCCCCTCAGAGGTCCTATCATGTGACCAAGGCGGTAGACCTCAAAGGGGGTCAGGGTGGATCTGACCCCCAGCCACTAAATCCTGACCCCCTTGGAACTGGAACCCCGGCGGGTCGGGGACGGGTCCTGCATCTCTGACCCAAACCCGATCCGTTAACAACTCTACCTACGCATATTAGCGCCTGCAAGCCAACGGCACCAAAGCATGATAACAACGTCGATAAATCACCACGTAAGAGCCGCCGATTGCATTCAATAAGGTATAGAGCAGAGAGACGCACCTGGACCAGCAACTCTCGTCTACGATGCAAACTTATTGTCTACTCAGTACTCTTAAATGCTGCTCTTTCCTACCTAGCTCGAAGGCCAACTGTGATACCCCCATATCAATACGCTTAGTTTTGACGGTTTTTAAAGCTTTTGTAACTGCCGTTGCCTCAGGCAAATACACCCCGCCGGAAGCGAGCCGCTAACGCACAAATGTATTTATACCAGAATCGCGCAGAGGATTCCGATCCTCAAGCGATTCGTTCTGTTACAATCTATATACAGACTGCGATAGACTCCTGAACACCTTTGATCTTCCTAGTACCGCAATCCTGAAGCCCGTTGGCCTACCGAGCTGCGCAGGCATACCGACGAATAGACGTAGTACACCGAAAGAGCACTTATAGCTTTGCTATTGCTTGGCAGTTTATCTTCAGAGCAGTCATGACAACATACGCGATACCTGTGCCCCAAGATGTTGTCAAACAGTCGGGTACATTGACCAGGTTTCCGACGGCAGTCCATCGTGATCACGCTCTATGCTTAGAAGCAGCACACAAGATTCGAGATGAGTTTATATCCAAGCTTGATGTTGAATTGGACGCTAAGACGATAGGGAACTATCCTGTTCTTGGCCCAATTCATCTTGTTGCCTTTACCATACCAGAGTGCTTGCCTGAAAGGCTAAATATCGTGACGAGGTTCATTGACTTTACTACAATGAACGACGGTAGGTCCGCAAACCTAATTTCAAAGAAATAGCGTTGACAACCGCTAGACTACTATGACACTGTCGACGTTGAGACAGTGTCCGCGTTCAACGCCAGTCTCCAGAGCTCCCTGCAAGGCCCCAATGATTCGACAAGCGACGGAACAAGTATAGCAATGAAAATAAAGCAGTTTCAAGCCAGCGTTTTAGTCGAGATGATGACCATCGACCGCAATCTGGCTGTGGACGTCATGACCAGTTATAGTAATAGCCTGCAGATAGTAACATCTCCGCCTTCTGGGATTTCTTCCATGGAGGAGTATCTCCCCATTCGACTGGTGAACTGCGGTCTCCCGTAAGAAGATGACGGACGTCTGCTGTTACACATGTGGCTAATTTGAAACAGTGTATTTCAAGATATGTCGTGTTTTGGCATGGGGATTCGTCTCACACAGGCAGAGAAGGAAAAGCTGTCCGAAATTGCCAATACAGCTCTATATAGCGCTGCTCTTATCAATGACTACCATAGCTGGCCGAAAGAGCTGAAATACCACCTTGACACGCAAGGTTCAGAGATCCCATTTAATGCAGTCTGCGTCCTGATGCGGCAGCATAAATGCTCGGACGTCGAAGCTATTGAGAGACTTCGAGACAGATACGTGGAGCTTCAGGAGCGACACTTATTCTTGGTTAGGAAGCTGGAACAGAGTGAGGGAGTCCTCTCTGACGCTCATCGCAAATACATCATGGCAGCCCAGTATGCGGCCTCAGGTTCCGAATTCTGGAGTATCTTCGCTCCACGCTACCCAACCAAAGAAGACTTGAAGCAACCAGAATGTGTGCTGGTCAACGGCGTCTTCCAATGGAAACATGCGTTGGCCAATGGTCACCAAGACGACAATTCTGCCGTACTTGTGAACGTGGCAGTTGCAACAAATGCCGTCAGGTCGTCTCAAGTCAATGGAGCTGTAGCCGCAGGGACATCATCAGCCAAAATAACCGATTACAAGGTGAGTGGAGTCAATGGCTCAAAACATGAAAATGCCTGCATTAGCAACGATACTCAACATCTGTTGCAAAAGCCTTCCGACGATGTAAGCATCAGCTCATTTCCCTCCAATAAAGGAGGTCTAACTCAGTGGATAGGCTGTCAAAGCTCCCTACAACTACATTAACACCCTTCCCTCGAAAAGGATTAGGGAGACCTTCATCGACGCCCTGGACTCTTGGCTAGAAGTCCCAGCGGCATCTTCAACGTCTATCAAATCTATTATTGGCATGCTCCACCATTCATCTCTCATGCTTGACGACATTGAGGACAACTCAGTTCTGCGTAGAGGAAGCCCTACCGCTCATACTTTGTTTGGCGTAGGGCAAACGATAAATTCAGCCAACTACACTTTTGTGTGTGCTTTCGAGGAACTCCAGAAGCTTCAGAGCCCACACGCTATAGGGGTCTTTATAGAGGAGTTGAAGAACCTACACTGTGGACAGGCCCTGGACCTGTATTGGAAATATCACACTCACATTCCCACCACTGACGAGTACATGACCATGATTGATCATAAGACGGGCGGTCTCTTTCGATTGTGTGTTCGGCTGATGCAAGGCGAGTCTACCAGGAAGATCGAGCACATTGATGCGCGCCGATTCGTCACATTACTTGGGCGCTATTTCCAAATCCGCGACGATTACCAGAACCTCACGTCACCCGAAGTAAGACTGAATACTTAACTGTGTTGCGAAGCACAGCTAACGTGCAACAGTACACTGCTCAAAAAGGCTTTTGTGAGGACCTGGATGAGGGCAAGATTTCCTTGCCGCTCATCCACTGTCTCACCGGCTCAGATCCCGAACAGACCATGATAAAGGGTATACTACAGCACAAAGGCACTGAAGAGATGCCGATGGGATTGAAAAGACTGATACTGGGAAAGATGAGAAATGGAGGAGCCCTCGACTCCACTTTCTTGCTGCTCCAAGACATGCAAGAGGACATACTCAAAGAGCTGAAATTGCTTGAAGCTGAATTCGGGTCTGAGAATCCCATCCTGGAATTAGCTGTAAGGAGATTGTGGGTGTGAGGAGTTATCCATATATAGGAGCTGTTCACTTCAGACTACAGACCGGAACTTGCACTGTAGAAGGTCGACATTTGGCACTTTGTTCAACTTTCCAGTAATACTGCGTGAGCGTCCTCAAAGTCCGCTAGGTCACTCGGGAGCCTTAGGACATGCACCCATTTAACAATTCCAAATCTATCGATACCCTATGCGCCAGAGGTCTGCCACCGAGATCGGCTTTCCGTCGTACGATCCCAAAGTCCTTCCCTGCATCCTAGTGATATTGCCGCATACACCGTGGCTAGACTCAAGACATGTTCTGTTTTAGACACTCCAAGGCCCCAGGCAGCGTGTAGTTCCAGTTCATAATCGATAATGACAGACACCGGTAGTTCTTCCTCTCCAGAACCGGCAGATAACCGACCACTTTGCTGAACGGCTTTCCAACCAGCGATTTGTTGCTTCCTCGGATGAATGGGGTACCAATGTGACCTTGATGCTGCCATTACGCACAGCATCTAAGTTGCAAGCATCGATACACGCTTTTTCGGCAACTGACATTGCCGGGTTAGTATGCTTTAAGTGCGTTTGTTAGGATGGCGTACATGGGCATCGACAGTGCCGAAGGGAAACAAGGATAGGGAAACAAGGATAGGGAAACAAGGATAGGGAAACAAGGATACGTGGTTTAGGGCTAAGTTACGGAAATTGTAGTAAACGATGAGCTTGGTGCAGGGTATCCAAGCTTTAGCACCCGGGATATTCCTGCCTTTTTCGGTGCTACCCAGGAGGCAATTTCTTGGTAAAGTTTCATCTTACGGTATAATACCCCTGTGGAAAGAGAACAAGGGCTAAAAAAGGAAAGCATAATTTCTTTAATGCTTAACAGGGTTTCTTAACTTGTTGCTAGAAAAGTTGATCTCGATATTATCGATAAACAATGCACAACTGAGCAAAGTGATGAAGATCACGCGATGTAACAGACTTATACTTGCATACTATTGGCAGCACAACAGCTAGAGCCAAATAGTTATTACATGCATGGTCTAATGGACATTTTCTTAGCCTTCAAGTCTGCATTATTATAGTCACAACGTTATACAAGGCGCAGGCTAAGGCCCGTCAGCGAGTCTTGATGCTTACAGCTTTATATGTCAGCAATTACATATTAAGGTAATAATCTAAAACAGCTTAGCTAAATACAAAGGCATTATGGCTAAGCTAAAAAGTAGATGTAAGATTAAGCGCCTTCATCGTTAACTCCTAATTAACTGTCGCTGTCTAAGTCTCGTCGGGGTCTAGATAAATAATAATTCTTCTTTAAAGTATACATAATCGCATGTCATTATGCACATCTATGTGGACGTCGCTATAATCCTGAAAACATACCCTTACATTAGTTAGAATTATCCAGATTGTACAAAGCTATATTGCACAGGCTACTCCTTTAGGCAAAGACAGTATAGATTCCATGCCTACAGCTATTGACCATCATGCATTGCTACGGGTTACGGGGTTATCATGGACTACATGGCTTCAAAGCTTGAGGGGCAGTGAAATGCTGTCCCAACATTGCAGTCCAAGCAAGCCTCTTCCTTGTGTCGCGGCCTTCTTAGTGGTGGCTCTCGCTATATTCTACTTCCATGTTCCGTGAAACCTGCCGGTATTGAATGCGAAAGGTTTCTTCGAGTTCTCCGATGAACGTGTCAAGAAGGCATTCCTAAGCAATGCCAGGCGGATGCTACATAATTGGTTTGAAGAAAATCCAAGAAACCTGTTTCGGTTTATACCGATACTGGAACGCTTATAGTGCTGGCAGGAAGTACGAAAAATGATATCCAAAACGATAAAAGATTCCTGTTGCGCCAGCAAGTTGAAAGGGTTTTTAAATCTATTATTCCAGTACAATCACTATTTCTAATATGATTAAAGACGATGCATGGTCGCGTGCCGGGCTTTGAGGTGTTCTTTGATGATAATAACAACCAGCTCGTCAGGACCGTGATTAATAAGGATCTGACTAAACAGTTAGGTGGGTGCTTCCTCTAAAGGCATATAACAACAATATCGCTAACATAATATTCAGTGAAGGTCACTGCGCCCCTTGCCGAGGATATTCGTTAGCCCTAGCAGATTTGCTTGGTGAAGATACAAGTATACATACACACGGTGTTGACTAGGCTCATGAAACCAGCTGACATATATAGAATGGCACAAATTGCCTCTCCAAGGCACTATTCTCACGTTGGTCTCTCGGCTTTGCTCACGGGTTTTCCTCGGGGCTGAGCTCTGCCGCAGCGAAGAATGGCTAGAGGTTACAACAGAGTATGCAGTATTAGCATTCCTAGCTGCACAAGACCTTCGACTATAGTCTCCTTGGACACAACCAATTGCGAATTTATTTTTAGTAAATGTCGAATGAGTCGTGCTTCAATGCAAAAAGCCCGATAACTAATTCAACCCGTTATCCAAGAACGTACGAGACTCGAAGCCAAGTCCACAGAAGGCCATGTATCAGAGTTCAACGACGCAATTTTTTGGTTCGAAGATACAGCAAATGCCAAATCATTCAATCCTCGTATCGTCCAACTATCGCTCTCAGCGGTGACCATCCATACAGCAACAGATCTGCTGTGCCAAACGGCAACGGATATTGCGCTGCATCCTCAGATCATCGAACCACTACGAAAAGAGATATTTTCGATTCTCAGGGAGGATAGCGGGTTAAAAAGAGTTCATATGGTAAAATGAAACTTCTCGACAGTTATATCAAAGAGAGTCAGTGCTTGAAACCATTGTCCATGGGTAAGAAGACCAAGCATCTATGCTACTATCGGAGTCCACTAACAAGGGTTTCCTTAGCTTAGCATCAATGGGCCGAATAGCCACTGAGCGTGTATTTCTATCCGATGGCACCGTGACTCCCAAAGGCCACAGCATACTCGTTGATTCGAGCAAGATATGGGACTCCAAAGTCCATCCTACATAACCAGCAAAATGGGACGGATATCGTTTCCTTCTAATGCGCGAAGATCCTAAGAAGCGGGATATAGCCCAACTTATAACGACGTCGCCTGAACAGATCGCAGATGGTTATGGTGCTCACGCCTGTCCTGGCCACTTTTTCGCTGGGAACGAAATCAAAATTGGATTGGCTGCCATCTTGTTGAAATACGAGTTGAATACTAGTCTTCGATCACGTTGCCTTCTACGGTGATCATTATCAGCCACACCTCGTCAACACAGAAATGAAATATAGTTTCATGGCATTGTAGTCATTCAGCGAAAAAGAATGCGACATGATTCATAGGATATGCTGGAGCATGGCCCCGAGCTGATCATTCTGTGGGCAAATACGAGGTTCGGTTGTTGTGATTGACACCCGCCGAGACCGACGGACCGCGCTTCGCTAGGACATATTTCCACAAAAAGCTAAGGAGTTCTCGTATTAGCCGCCGATCATCGAGATCGTCTCATATGTTTGGTATTCATGGCTCGTACTGGGTGTCTTGGCTTGGAAGAAGAGCCTCGTTGTCACAACCCCACCTCAGGTTGGGCCGTAGGTGCCCTGAACTTATAACAGCCAAGGTACTCCGTAGGAGATATATGTACTTATCAGTGTATATGGAAAAACCGTAAATTAAATATCCCATGTCATGGCAGAACTCACAGTGGGCTATGTGTCTGGTATCATTGCCGCCGCTGTATTTTTGGGTAGGTTCAACTGAACATAGTAAAGATGTAACACACGAAATACTTATATGTCATAGTCCGGCTCTTTGTTCCTACTGTCTTAAGTTTGATAGTTATCGGTCATCTTCCAGAGGAGAATACGATTGTCTCATGGTATTGCCTTTTACTCTCGCTCTAGTGCTGGGATTGACACAGGATTAGGTCCGTGGTCAGCCGGTTGATTCATTCGTCATACTGGTCAACAATACTTAATTCCGATACTGCCGCCAGTACAGGAGTCAGCAGAGCGATCAAGGCTTGCAACTGGTTACAGTTGGGTGCGCTTGGACTTGTTGCAATTACTGGAATCGTAACCCCTTTGGGCCTATATGATACTATTGGCCCTGATGATACCCCGACAAAAATCCCATTCCATTATGCCTCTGATACATCGGCCTTTGGAAAGGCCACCCGCTCGAGAGATGGATATAGATCACTTAGAATCTGTTACGCAGATGAAGACTCCAATACCGATGAGGGATGTCCTGGTGCGCCGTCAAATATCAATGATATCGAAGACCCTGCCGAGGCGTACTCAATCTGGCCGAGTAGTGTTGATTTATTCACGAGTGGAAATGTACCGTCGACTGTTTCTAGTCTTTTTGACATCCAGTGGCGGTCGTTTCGGTCGACGACCAACGTAGCCTTGGGTGTCAACGGCAGTGCTTTCTCTGAAGGATATTATCGGCAAATCTCGCAGTTTATCATGGAGGAGGGAATCATAGCGGTTGAGGGCTTGATCGTTGATACTAAAGCTGGACGTATAGGCTTCCGGAACCATACGGTACCTGTGGATGTTCCTACGGGTGCGAGGTGGACAGAAGATATACTGTTCATCGAACCGGAAGCACGTTGTGTGAACACCAACTTGACCGTGGACTACAGGTACAACCCGTCCAGTGAGACGTATGATGGCATTGAAGACACACGGGACCCAGTCCTGGTTGACCACGGCGGCTTCAGCAACCTACCCCATGCGGCCTATGAGATAGACACGGCGGATTTCCAAAATAATGTCGCATTGTATGAGCTTGCCTACAGTGCTGCCTGGAGACATAATATGGCATTGATGCAGTTCTTCAATGTGACGACCAACGGATCAAATGGCCTGGCACCCTTCGCCTATATGAATTCGCATATTGGAAAGAAGTTTGACTTACGTAGCATAGGGAGCAGTTATATTGCCCCTGTGACTGTTCAGACGGACAGCCAGTATGCTGGCTTCCTCGAACTCCCGTTTCCTAACCAGTCAACATCATCGTCCCTCAGGGATAGACCTGAGGGCCCTAACCCCGTTAACCTCACTGCGCAAGATACCTACGCAATTGCCCAGGAGGCTTGTCACTATCCTTCAATGGAAGATCTGTCTAACCTGTCATTCGTTGGTGTGTCCTGTGGCACTGTTTTCGCAGCACCCGGGCGGACTGATGGAGACTCACTCATCCCCGACACAAATAGCACTTGGACCACTCCAATCTACTCCTGTGCTGCTGCTGCAAAAGCAGCCATACGCAAGGTCACCTTCAGATTTAATGGAACGGGGGAGCTGGACAACCTTGAGACCGAGAAAATCGAGCGATCATCCAAACCTCCACTCTGGGGTGTCGAGCGATTAGCCAATCACACGCTAAGAAACGTACGACCTCTATGGGGCATCGTGTCCCCTGATGTGGGCAATCGTGACGACATCTCCACTGTCGAAAGAGACCATCTCTGGCTTCCTGGTTACCCAGATACGTTCGTATCGGACCTCTCCACCGGACAGCCAAACATGCCCGGGAGCCAGTTCTATATGGACAGGTTGCTATCGCTTTTCCAAGTTAAGAATATGGAGAAGTCCACTTCGAGATATACGGGACTTAATGACCTGGCTCTATATAGCAAATGGTTGGAGCTATCTGACTCGGCATCCGGTGTTGAGCAGATGCTCAAACTTATGTGGACTGACATGGCGGCCAATACTGTGGTAGGTACGCGTGGGTGGCACAGCAGTCCCTCGCCGAGGAATGGAGAAAGGCTGTCAAAGCGAGATAGCGGCGAGGTAAATGTGCCTGTTACACTGTGGTCCCAGCATATTGAATATCGAATTCCGTACGCTATTCCTGCCTTTATATTACTCGCCCTCTGCATTGCACTGGGATCATGGAGTATTTGGCTACTTATTCTGAGACGCATCGGCCTGAAGCAGATGCGAACGTACCTTGCTCGTACCTCTCCGGGCAGGATACTCGGGCATGCGCTACATGAAGATCAAGGCAATATTCTTGCGTCTACGGACGCGTGGCTTCAGCAGATAGGCCTACGAAAGGCCACGCTTCCAGGGCGAGATGAAGACAGTGAAGTACCATTGCTAGATATTCAGCGGACGCCAACCCACGATGATGGTGGAAGAGATAAGAGCTCTAGGTAGAGGTAGCTTAGTGCCTTACTGCAGAAGGGATAATGTGCTAGGATGGATATGACCTTTTTTGTTTTAGTTGCTCTTCTGGATTTTTATTCGCTCTCTTTTATTTCTTTTTCAACTTTAGTTCCTTATATTTTTATTTATTTATTTTCTTTTTCTTTTTGTTGTTGCCTCAACTGAGAGACATCCACCGATCTAGTCTGGGGTATGTCTTTCCGGTATCTCTGGAGAATACTAAGCACTCTTTCGTTCCTGAACCCTATATAAGACCCACCACCGATGTTCTCAGTATCAAGAAAATGGTCTTATCCCACATCACCATGTCTATCACAAGCGCATTTCTCCCCATTTATATATTCTAGGCTGTCATACGGTGCAACATAATTCCTTTCATAAAGAATATACCATGTCAGAACATAAAGACCCATAGCACAAGATGCAGTCTTTGGCGAGATCACTGAAGAAGCGCCGGATTCTCGAGACTTTAGTACTCTCCAACCCATCTTACTCAGACATCTAATACTCGATAGGTTGGGTGGCTAGGGACCGTGACTCTCATGATGAAGACCCAGTTTAGCCTTGGGTCCTTTCCATTCCCCAAATCCTTGATTCACTGGGCTTGATCCCAGGAATCATATGCCTGCTTGCAGTTGTAACGGTAAACACCTGGTCCAACTATGTTATCGGAACTTTAAGGTTGAAGCATCTGGAGGTGTACGCCGATTTCAACGGTAGTTGCTTAGCTCACTTTATACTCCCACCCATTGTCCATTGTTGGTCTTGTGATTATGGGAAATCTTGCCCTTGGTCGAACTTGGGAGATCAAAGAAAGCTTTGGAGACGGAGAATTGTGCCTCGATTTCTTCCTCTAAAACGCCATGATCAATCAGAGTAAAGAAACCAGCACACTCGGCGGCCTCGATCAGCTCTGCTGTCATCTTATCCTTGCGTTGCTCAAAATCTGGGATATATGAGAATGGCTTTGCGGTATGAGGCACTCCACAAATTTCCAGTCCTTTGGGTTTGTGCCGCTAGCGACCACTCTGATCCGGAGTTCATTCGGTCCAGGTTTGGGAATGGGCATTGAGTGTATCTAGACCTTCAGTGATGAGTCAGTCGCTGCTAAAAACCAGGGCTTCTTGCATAGTGAGATAGCGGGAAACCTGGACCGGTAACAGTAAAGAAGAGAAATGAAGCCTTCATTTGCCAATGAGGCAACACCTGGACGTACGTAGGATATTTTCAGTATCACCTTTATTCTTTGTTCAGCTCTGCGCTTTCGGAATTATTGATCCGGTCTTTCTGTTTCATTGATCTGCATTCTGCACTTGACCTCTTTTGGACAAGTGTTAAGGATCCGAGGTCGTCATGAATGCAGCTGGTGGGGAAGATAACCGCACAGACGGTGATGAAGTGGTCGAACCACAACTAGGAGACCCATCGTTACCCATCAGACTAAACCAGAATCAGTAGCATTAGCCGCCAAGACTTTGCCGTCGTCCCAACTCAAAATTGTCACTCTCTCCCTTGGTCTTTTGTTATATCGGCCTGGCTGGCTGGCTGGCGGGCAGGCATTCGTGCATGACCCCCATACTACGGCCGGTGCAAACATGAAAGTCAAGAGTCGGGCAGTATGTCAGACTTGTCGACAAAGGAAATATGGAGTAGGTTCTGGGCCGCTGCTAGCAATACTGAGGAGTCATTCTCAAGAGGCAACTTGTACTAACGAAACGAATCCGGTCTTGTCCAGTGCGACGGGAAACGTCCTGCCTGTACTCAATGTCTTTTCACCAAGAGACGCTGCCCGGGTTATGAGGATGTGCGGTTTGTTTCGCCAAACACGACTGGGCCACGACGGCTTGTCTCTTCAAAACCTCCACCCAAAGAACCACAGACTCTATCATCAACCGCAATGGCAATGGTCCATGTCAGATCGTCCACCAATTGTCTGACACTTAACCTGTCCAATGTTCGGTGGTCTACCGACGAAGATGTCTATGCTTTGGTTACCGAGTATTTCGCTCCCGAGCCTCATGGCCGGTGGCAGGATTTCCGTGCTGACCAGTCACCATCAGCAACCGGCAGCCCTTGGTTGGAGGTGCTTCCTTTTCTGCTAGACCGCAGCCGAAGCACCAGTCGAAGCGCTTCTCTGCTCTCTGCTTCACTTAAAACTCTAGGTTATTCGATCGCCTCCAAAGGGGGCAATGGCTCCACGCGCAATCAGTGGGAGATTTCTCGCGCGGAGTATTATTCCAAGGCTGTGCATTGCTTGAAGCATGAACTGACTGAAGGTACCGGGGTGTGTGACGAGTCCGCTGCGGCGATCATGTGCTTAAGCATGGCAGAGGTATGTGGTGCCGTTTCCTGTAAAACCCTGAGGAATTCTTCATTAAGACCAGCAAGCTGTTGATTCCCACCTCGAGAGACGGCTGGATCGCTCATGTTAGAGGTATTGGTCGAATGATGGAACTCTGCGGCCCTCGGACATTCAATAAACCCATCTCGCACCAGCTATTCCTCGGCTTTCGTCCAATGATCGTATGTCATTATCTAAGCATATATTCACTAATTTCAAGCCACTAATCGCGCCAGTGTAGCTCGTAGAGGCGTGCCGGTCCCGTCAAGATACGTTTCTGTCCGCTGACGAGTGGCGGACGATACCTTTTTTCTCCCATGCAGCCTCCCCTCTGCAGATTCTCCTCGGTCATGGCTCGATTCTTCCTTCTTTACTTCGGAAGTCTCAATCGCTCCAGTTCCTTTCCGGCGCAGAAAAAGACTCCATGGCGGGAAATATTTTAACTGCCTTGACAGTTACTCTCCAAGAGCTTGACGCGTGGGAGCAATCTATGCAATCGACGGTTTCTGGTCCCCTTTTCTGGCCAAGCGCAGCATCTGCCACCTCACGGGGAACCGTTC
Source organism: Aspergillus sojae (assembly GCA_008274985.1). Taxonomy (NCBI): domain Eukaryota; kingdom Fungi; phylum Ascomycota; class Eurotiomycetes; order Eurotiales; family Aspergillaceae; genus Aspergillus; species Aspergillus sojae. The sequence continues at coordinate 3,679,766 of CP035525.1, read as the reverse complement.
AAGGCACAAAATCCTGCATATGGTTTCCCGGTCTGCCAATGGCCACGGCATTGACTTACCTGTGGGCCTTTCGCGCGGTATGTTTCAGTCAAGTAGCACAGGTGCTATCTTCCGATCAGGCTCTCGCTTCTCGTACAGACTGGATCTGGACCTGTTTGGATATTTCGGGAACCCAGAATTGTCGAGAGAAGGCTCTTGCTTTCCACTCGATGATCTGCCAAAGCATTCCGTTTTTCATGCAAGACAAGATGAAATTTTACGGTGCTGCCTCAGTTACTCTACCATTAATGGTCACGCAAACTGTCTTGTTCCCGTAGCAGTGGTCAAAAATACGCTGCTGATTATGTCACGAGTTGCCTGCAATGGATTTGATCTTCCAAAGAAATATATACGTAGCAGATGACATTCCGTGATGGTCCAGCAAATGTGGTAAATATGTATGAGGTCCATCATGAAATCTCACATAGTAGGTGAAACTGATAGTACTTTATTCTGGACCATCTTCTGTGGATATCATCTGGGTCTTCCTGGGCTTGGCGGGTTTTATTTCTTTATCGGTAAATCGACCCCGCCATGACTTGTAGGATTACCAAGCCGTTGACAAACTTGTCCATCCTATAAGTGGAGCCTCCCACAAATTCCCGCTTCACCCGCGGACTCCCTTTTTCCATACTTTCTTGACCCCCTAGTTTTGGAGGCTGAACTGCTAGGATACAAAGGAGAGATGATATCCTGCAAATAAAATATTAAATCTGCACTTTTGACCCGACTTACGATCACTCTAAACGGTGGATATGGCTACCATGCGTGCGATCGGTACGTTATCGGTGATCATCCTAGTCCCAGTCAGAGGCCGCCCACAATGAGATCTTGATGCTCTGTTGCTACCGTTTCTTCGTACCGGAGCAGGATGGACCTAACATTCCTTCAGCTATCCAAGGCAGTAAAGGCCCCGCCACTGCGATGTATGTCACCGACATAGCCAGGCCAGTTCCCATACCGGGTCAAGTCCTGGTCAAGATCCGCGCCTTCGGACTCAACCGTATGGATATACTTCAGCGGGAAGGTCTCTATCCGTTACCATCCTATGCACCGGAAACGATGGGTGTCGAATTCAGCGGTGTTATTGAGCAACTGGGGGATGAAGCCACCGCGATGGAGAGCGGGTTCAAATGTGGGGATGAGGTATTCGGGCTGGCATATGGAGGTACGTATCTCAGTGATGGTACTGCTGCCAGTGGCTTCTCTCATTGGGTTGAGTCGTGTTGGGAGTTTGTTAGGAATAAGCAGCATAACCAGAATGCTTACAGTGGTCGATCAGGTGCCTATGCCGAGTATATCGTGGTCTCGACCAAGACCCTATTCCATAAGCCAGCGCAGCTTTCGTGGGAGGAAGCTGCAGGTATACCGAAGGTATGGAATCTCCCTCAGGATAGTCCACGGATATGCCCTACGCGGCCCCGGCATCGTATATACGAATCCGAATACTGATGTTGATAATGAATGACTTCGTTAGACCTGGATGACAGCGACGCAAGCCCTCCTTTTAATCGGCGAGTTTCAATGCGGGCAATCGGTCTTATGGCATGCCGGTGCCTCCTCGGTTTCTATTGCCGGCATTCAATTAGCTAAAGCCAGAGGCGCTTCTGCTATCTATGCGACTGCTGGCTCGCCAGAGAAAATTCGCTTTCTTGAGCAAGAGTTGGGTGTCACGAAAGCCTTCAACTACAAGACGGATAATTGGGCGGCGGAGCTGCAAAGGCTCGCTACCGGTGTGAACCTTGTTGTCGACTTCATCGGGGCACCATATTTCCAGAGTAATCTAGATATTGCCGCACAGGATGGCCGCATCATTCTCTTGGGTCTCATGGGTGGGGCGAAGTTACCGGAGGGTGTCAATATTGCGCCATTGCTATATAAGAGGCTTCGTCTGGAGGCAAGTGGCTTGCGAAGCCGAGATCTGGAGTACCAAAAGACGTTGAGAGACATGCTGATTGATTATACCCTGCCAAAATTCTGCGATGGGTCGTTCAAGGTGCATATTGAGAAGATATTCCAGTTTGAGGATATTATCGAAGCACATCAGCTGTTGGAGAAGAACCAAACCAAGGGCAAAATAATCTGTGTGATAGGGTCCCAATGAACAGTTCGGTCGGTCCTCTGGTCTTGTCTATATTGTCAATAGACCAAGAGCGATCATCAGAACCGGCAATATCATCGCACATAGAAATAAGAACATGTGAAACAAGTGTCAGCGATATACTATCCATGGACAGACCTCAAAGATCATCCCTATCTGCAGGGGCCACACTTTGGGAGCCTTAGCCTTATACTCCCGCCGAAAGACCGAGCAACGTACGTATAAGTAAGACACCTGACCACCACGAAGTTGAGAACCATAACTAGAGATATGATAAACGATTAGTAAATCAAGTTTGCGATTTAGAGTACCCCGCAGCTGCAGTGGTGTTATATCCCTATGCTTACCTGGAGATCTGATCGATACGACATTTCCGTAGCCCCAAGGATGGACAAGGTACATAAGCGATACCATGACCGAATCCGTCTCCACTCATTACCGCTAGTCTCTTGTGGTATTTCTTCCTTTGAGGTTGATGACCGGAATTTCTTCTGTCACAAACCACAGATTGCGCTTTGGAATACGAATCGACCATGGAGAACATACTCAGGAAGATAGCACAACACATGCTACCACCAAATTCAATATCGGAGATGAAGAGGTAGAATTCCAGTCCAACAAAAGGGGAAGTGTGTGCCAATACTAACAAGGCAGCTGATGATATGCAGCTAGCTCGGGAATGGGTTTTTCATCATATCGCTGGGGAAAGATATGGGCGAGGATCCCCAAACAAGGTGGTGCTTCTCGGTCATTCCTCCGGTGGCGCACACATCGCTATGAATTTGTATGCTGCAGGTAGGGATGCAATTTCTTACAAGATAAGATACTCCAAATGCAATTCTCTTCCTGCTGACAATCATAACAGAGATTATGAGCAGTTACCAGTTTACATTGGAAGCGTTTAATGGGAAGTATAAGACATACTCACGCCACTATCAGCCTGTTCTAGAAAGTGGTGTTAACCATAATACTCTCTATAACAAATGTCTCCGAAATCCTCCCACCTCTGAGCTTCCTACGTCATCAATAGTCACGGTCCTCTGGGGTAACTGACATGAACCGTCTAGTACAATTCAATCCAGCGTGAAGTTCTGAATCCATTGAGTTGCTCCACTGCACTACTGATCCCGGATCATCCTATAGAACCCTGATGTAAAAGATAAATGCATTCACTCAAACTCCTTCGTTACTTCCCTTTTCCTTATGTACTATTGAAGTTATAGACAGGCATAAGTATATACTTTGGCTATAGGATAGTGAATATAGCAAGTTATCACCCCCCTTTAAAATATACCTATGCTAAGCGCGTGACAACTTGATATTATTATCTATACTTACTCTGTAGAGATATATACTAACCTATTGACCGCGCAGAAGCCACACGCCGGGAGATTAGTAGTTGGGTGGATGACCACCCGCGAATCCCTCCTGTTGTATGTCTTTCTAACAGTACCATAGTAGACCCCACGTCCAAAGGGCTGGCCTCGTTGCTTGGAAGGTATCTTTCTTTCTTCTGCATCTAAGGACTATCAAGCTGAATGATTGTGGCGTCATCAATATCTATTCCATTTAAGATAATTATTCTAAGGGTGAGGACTAGATCTGCACGAACCTTGATGTATTAGATATCTTTTATACTTCTGATAGTACTTACTCTAGAAGCTTGATTTCAATCTAAAACATTTTCAGACTGGTTGAGTTATAAGCATTTAAATATGGGCTATTGTTTCAAGTTGGTAAAGGTATTTACTGTTCATGTTAGAGGACTTGTTAACTACCAGCCAAGAATCTGTTGGTAACAAGGCAAACAGTGGATACTACGTCAATCGAAAACTAATTCTTATTATTCCACTACTATTAATGACGTATTAATTTATAGCTAAGAGGCCTATAGATCCCCTGTATAGGATTAGGTGGTCACACAGTCTAATAGATGCTATTGGGAAGAAGAAGGATAAAGAATTCGACATCCTTGTTTTGTAACCGGGCTATCTATACACAAGGGGCATAGTATACTCTACACTCGTAAGGCAAATCTGCTATTGGTTCTGTGACAGAAGCATTGTGCGCAAAAATGAAAAAGATGCGCCAAGAACTCAAGGTACATGATCTAATAGTGCCGCTGACTTGTTCACCTAAGCAGCAGCACCCAGCGTGCATGAGTCAATCTGCTAGGGATGTTACATTCCAAGGTACATCATTCCCTAAATCAAGGCATACTTGCAGCGACTGGTGTCACAGGAGCTTGGAAAAACCGGTCTTATAGCATGACTTGGCGCCTTAGCGATGTGTTCAGATTAGTAATATCCTATATTCCTGTTCAATCATCGCGTGTCCTCATATTCCGATCAATATATGCTAAGGTGCGTTCGACATTGATGATGGAGAATGGGGCTGCCTTCTGCATCAAGCATGCCGTCTTGCCTTGGATATCATTACCTGCTGACGGATATGATGTCAATGAGGCATTTTGAACTCTTATGTGCTTGTTTGCCGTCATGTAGAAAAAACAAGATCAAGAAATATCAACGAATCAGTTCTTACAAGGAGGCCCCGAGATCATATTAAAAACTCAGGATATCACCACTCTAGCCCTAGGACAAACCTCGAACTGCAATCAACGGACCCGATATATTTCGCACGTATTCCCTTTTCAGAGCAAAAGTCCTGATACCGTTACCTTTCCTACAACTGCCCGCTGAAAGACACCAACATGTCGGAAGTGGATACTCGTGCCTACAGCCAATGGGTTAGAATCGACATCGAGAGCTTGTTCAAGCAAGGACAAATCAAAATTGCTAAAGCCAAAGTTACCGAGTACGTGACACTTTGTCTATGTCCGTCGCATGTTTCATTCTGACCCGTGCCCCCAACTAGTGGCAAGTTTCACGTCTGTAGCGACAAGGACCAGGAGCTCAGCGCCGGCCAAATCAACCAGATTGTCATAGAGCCAGGAACTACTAAGTCTGTGTGTGCTTGTGGCCGATATGGCATCGATGTCGGCACCGAAGGCTACCTGGATCTGATGGACGGGGACACCAGAATTACCACCCTCCATTTCGACAGCCCTTATCAGTCGAACACCAACACCTTCCAGGCCATGGATACGAACAATTCTTATCTTGTTAATGTGGGTGATTGGAACCAGGAGAATGGAGCGTTGGGGAATGTCCATGTGAAAGTCCTTAAACTTGAGTAATTGGTGGTAACTAGTTCTCCTGGAGAGATACATGCTCCTAGGTGCTTTGGATCCTCCAATCGTCCATTCGCCAGGGTTTCTATAGGATATATCATGGCATTTTAAGTCTGTACGGTATCCATGTGAACGAGTGACCAAAACAGCGGTTCAGGCCATAATATCCGGTGCCCAACTGGCTTCGCTCAAGTTCTTTGATATTTCGTGTATCCCTCTTCGAACTCAGGTTGCATCAATAAAAGTCACCTTAAAAAATGTTGGCCTACGTAAGTGTTCACAAAATGATTGAAACCTGAAAATATTGTAGATTTGCATACTTTCAAAAATAACCAACGCTGTTTTACTGCTGTTGATACTCCTGGAATGAAGCATCCCACTGAGCCCAGTCAAAGGGGGAGCTTTCCGCAGGATCTAGTCCCGCAGAAGAGGCAAAATAAGCATTATCATCGATTAAGTTCGTGCTCTGTAGAACGCCCCCCATTAGCCGGGGAACAGCGCTAAACGGACTTGCATCCATGGTAGCAGCCCTAGCAGGAGTACTTCGCTGGTCTTGGTCCCGAGATGATGAGGCAGTAACTCGAGTAGAAGCAGGGGGTGAGTACAGATTCCTCTTCTGCGTTAATTGCCTAAAGGTTAGAATAATGTTCGGCTGTGGGATGGTAGACATGTGCCGACGCTCACACTCCGCTACATGGGCTGCCCATGCTTTGAGAGCTAAGTTCGCCAGGGCAAGATCCAACGGGCTCCTTGCTCTAGGCCCTGGTTGATGATACTGGCGGCTACAAGTGACGTCGATCAAGTGCCAGGCCTTTGCAGTTTCGTCTCCTATAGATCGGTGTCGAAGCTCGTCCAGTATGTAAATCAATGGGTCCCAAGGGAACTGGCTGTCGACATGCCACAAATATTTCCGCATTTTCTCGGTCGTCAGCAAAATATTACCATACTCAAGCACGCTGAGGCATGTTTTAAAGAGAAGATCTTTCGCGGCTTGGGTCGGGAGTTCGCCCTTCTCATGATAAACGCGGGGATGATGGGCGGCCAGGCGTAGTATTAGTGGTACTGACCATGCTACAATCATGGTCATGAGATGAAGCGGGATAGACGGGTCGCAATGGGCAGTGAACTTTCTCTCAATTGCATCCTCAAGATCTTTAATCATCCGGTCTTTCTCTTCAATCGGAATAGAGCCTCCACTTATGGTCACCCAGTATCCATCAAACCCAACCGGCTTTGACCTAGATTGACGCTCAAGCCACTGACCAAGCTCATAACGCATTAGACAAAAAATCATCTCTGTAGCACCCGATGACTCAGGCGGAATCTCTTTCATTTTCACATCCAGATCGCTATCATTGACATTCAACGGAATGCGGGTATCCGCGAGAGGGTATAGAGATGAGGTTGAGCCAGACATGCGGCTAATTGCAGCATCTACAACGGTGATTTGCCACCAAAGTCGACAACGCATCTCAGTTTCAAATATAGATAGACCAAGACGAGATCCATCTCGATGAAGACCGATTCGTTGAGCGATTCGTACCGCAATGCCACTTAGAGACCAGAGAGTGTGTGGATTATATTCCCCACGGACAGATAGCTGAACAGGAATAAGAAAAACGGGAAACCGTGGGACAGGAATGGAAAGCTCACTATAAATATCACAAATGCCTGTAAGACGACCATACTGGATGTCTTCAACAATCCGGCCTTTACCAAAGCTGATTGGGCAGCCTGCTGATACTGAGCCAACAGCGTTGTTCTGGACTTTCCAAACCCTTGCAGGACTTCCTCGTCACTCAGAGATCTAATCGCTGCGCAGTAGATTGCAAACATGAGAGCTTCAAGTTCACTTGGCATAGAATCAAGATTACCACTCGCATTCAGAATGCGTTGCTGTAAGGTAGGCACATGTATTATTTTTGTTAGTGGGTTTACATTCTCAAGGAAAGTCTGCCATAGCTTGAATATATGAACTGGATTTGGATGTAACCCAGATAGGTTAGGTGTGGAGGCTAGACCGAAAAGAAGAGCTCCCTCATCCAGCTCAAGCTCGCCTTCAATTCGCGCTGTCGGTATCTGGTAAGATACACCACCTGAACTCTCCGGGAGAATAGATTCCGCATCTTGAACCTTTGAAACGTTATCAGTCTACAGCTATATGAACAAGGCTGATTAGTGAGGATATTATTGCCACGAACCTCATTGCTAGCTGTCTTCCATAAATAACTATTGTAGGTTGTTAGTCTTAATAACAACAATCACCATACAAATAAGAGCAACTAACTTATCTAGATATATAGATCTCTCGCCTTTTGAAATCAATCTCCCAGGCCCTGTTTCGCTCTTAGTATCAGACGGGAGGCTCATAGAACTAGTCTGTAGCAAGAGTAGCCTCGTTCTGATGTCATCACTAGCCAAGGGCTCCTGGTTCTGGTTAAATACTGTAGTCTTTTGGGTGTCATCATTGCAATTCAAGGTTCTAAGCACAGTCTTTTGCTTCGCCTTCCTCCGACGAGGTGGAACGGGGTCCCGATATTGGCACGGTGCATGGTCTTTGACACAAGTAGAGCATGGTTCTGTCCTATCACATCTGACCTTCCTTCTTTTACAGACAGTACAGGCATTTTTTTTGAGACCTTCTGGGGCATTAGCTGGTACGGGAGATCTGAGGCCATCAGCCATCCTTTTCCCCTTTGTGAGCACCGATACGAAAAAGAGTCTCGAGACGTGGTCAGAAAGAAGGTACGCTTTACTGGTCGTCGCTTCGCGGTGTCACCGATTCTGCCGCCCGCATCCGCGTTCGATAAGTGTACTAGACAAGGGTCTGTAACACGAGTATCCTGAAGCGGGTAGTAAGGTTCACTTTCGGGTAAGTTTTCGCGAGGTCGCGCTCGGGAGTCGGGAGACTCGGAGATTGCCGGGTGACCCACCGTAGAGCGGCCTCCCCCGGCAGCTACCCGACCCCGACTTCGGGCCGCGTTTAAGCCACACGCCGGGAGGTCAGCACTACCTTTCCTAGGAGATACGCATACCAGTTAGCTAGATGGATGCTCACGCATCGCCTCGCCTAGACCTGGACTGCCCCGCAGCATCAAGAATCTACGGTGGTTTCCTATATTTAGATTGGTAGAAGATGAATATATATATATCCATCTGGCCTATCCCTGATGACAACGCGAGACATGATCGAGTGGGGAGGCTAGCCAATGTATGTGGTACAATTATGTGGTCCTTTGTCGTGCGCATGCTCAAGACTGTTGATTCAAATATACCAGTATAGTAAAGAACTTAGATGTTTTGGTAAGATGAGAAACCGAGGAAATCAAAGAGAACAAATAGGAAAACGCGGAATATCAAAGAAAGAAGCCCAACTACAACACTCTTAGTCGCTTGGCATCCCTAGGAAGGGGAACGCCATCTCCTCGCCTCGCGACTCCATGGCCTCCAGGTAGCTGGCTACCAGGGGCTCGATTCCCAAAGTGCGGGCCCTCTGTACCCAATCTGCAAGCGCAAGGCGACCGAATACCCCTCCATAAAGGTCCTGCATACGGTCCTGGATCTTGTCAACCGGCACCTTGACCCCACTGGAGTGATGGGTGAATGATGCAAGCGATGTGGCATGAACCTTGGTTACCTGCACACTCTGCAAAGCCTTCTTCACTATGTTGGTTGCCACAACTCCCACCTTCTCAAAATCAAAGAATCCTCTTACATTGGGAAACTGTGGTACGACTTTCATCAGCACAGAAAACCGCAGGATCGCATTCAAGGCATCCTCGCTGGGCGCTTGGTCGCCTGTCAGCGCACAAGGTCGGTGGATGCACACATCCAACCCCGTCGCCTCGGCAACAATCTCCAGATATCGCTCGCTGGCCCATTTCGACGCAGTAAAACCATCGCTGCCAGTCTTGGGCGGCGGGAATGCCGACACTGACCCCGGAGGGAGCGCGACATCGCCGGAGAGTAACGTCACCCGGTTAGAAGAAACGTAGTGTAGGGGAACGCCTCTCGAGAGCGCCAGCTCGGTGAGGAAGCGAGTTGATCCTAGATTGGGCATTCGCAGCGAGAAGTAGTTGTTTAGGCAATGTCCATTTGCACCCGCGTGGATCAAGGCGTCTACGGTCGACTTCAAAAAGTCGACTTCCCTGGTGCTCAGCCCTAGCGCAGAAACATTGAGGGATCCAGGGTAGATAACAATCTTATGGGATTTCGGGAGACTCTGACCGTGCTGCGCGTCTACTGCAAGACAATGGATTTTGCTGACGGTCGGCTGTTCTAGCAAGGCCTTCAAAATCTCCACCCCCAGAAACCCGGTCGAACCCGTGAGGGCGATGTGCAGATCAGTCTTTTTGGGCTCTCGCGACCGTTGGCCGCGTGCGAGGCCGCCGGGCACGCGTGTCTCATCCTCCCAGTCGATTGTCTCGGAGATAGGCTGGTTCTTCTTCTCGGCGTCGATCAGAGTAGCCATCCGTCCCAACGTAGAACACCGGTACAGATCCTTGAGGGCGATGGATAAGCCGTATGCATTCTTGATCGCTGCCTGGAGTTTGACCAAGAGAAGGGAGTTGCCGCCCGCCATGAAGAAGTCCGTTCGTGGATCAATTCGCCCGGTCTGAGCGGTCTGCTGCAGAACATCTTGCCACACCAGGCGGAGCTCCCCCTCTGCAAGACTTAGAGTCTCGGTGGAAAATGACGAGTCAGGCTGAGTGGGCAGGGGCTTATCCTGTAAAGCCTTCCGATCGACCTTCCCATTCGGAGTGGTGGGAAGACGATCAAGTAACACTATAGCTGCCGGACACATGTATTGGGGTAGCGGCAGGGATTTCTTGAACGACTCGAGATCGCTATTCGTCACCTTTTGACCCCTGGCGGGTACTGCATGAGCGACAAGAAATTCTGGGTCCCCCCGTACCGACACCACCGTTTCTGAAAGCAGTCCGGCAGCGACTTGAAGCAGACTGTTGGCCACCTCTTCGAGGTCGATCCGTAAGCCACGTAGCTTGATCTGCGTGTCACCATCGAGTCGGCCCATAAATATCAGGCTCCCGTCTGGCCCTAGCCTCCCACGGTCGCCGGTCTTGTACAACCTCGTCCAGCCCAGGCGCCTGTCTGCTGAAGATGCAAAAGGGTCATGGATAAACTTTTGCTTCTCAAGGTCGGGCAGGTTCCAGTACCCAAGGGCGACCCCGACACCACCAATGCATATTTCACCAACGAAGCCCGGTGGGACGATATCCCCATTGTCACCTAAGATGTATATAGTCGAATTGGGAATCGGTCTTCCAACAGTTGAATATTCATTGGCTGCATCCCGGTGCAGGTCAAGCGTGTTGAATGAAGTAGCAGCGGAAATTTCCGTTGGTCCATAGCAATCAGTCACATTGGGACAGTTAGGAGACAAGCGCCGGAACTCACGCTTTAGTGGCTCTGTCACCGACTCACCTCCGAGACAGGCATGTCGCCAGTCCCTGTATTGACGGAGGTAGTCACCGCCATGTTGAAGAAGCATCAGGTACTCAGACGGCGTCCCAATCATGAAAGTAACCTTCTCCTGAAGCATCAACTGTGCCGTCGCAACAGGATCGCCCCGGACACTCTGCGGGACAACCACGACAGTGCCTCCATGAGCAAGGGCATTTCCGATCTGAGCAATGGACATGTCGAAACCCACCGAGCTCTGCTGCAGGACAATCTCTCGCCCCAAGCATAGGTGGTGACCCTTCGATGCTAGGTAGTTCATGTAGCCTTTCTGCGGAAGCAAAATCCCTTTCGGGATCCCGGTTGATCCACTACTATAGAGCAAGAAGGCCGGATCGTCCGCAACTGGTTTGGGCATTGCAGTCGTAGTTGCACGTGTTGGCGAATCGCCTAGATCAACTCTCCTGGATTCTTGTGGAGCGAGTCGGTCGATACTACCTGCTGACGTGCGGTCGCACAATATGACGCTCGGTCGACAGCTGTGCAGGATAGCTCTTCGCCGAGCTTCAGGTAAAGTTATGTCGATAGGCACATACACACACCCAGCTGCAAGAGTCGCCAGCATCGCAGCTATTGTATCCCTCGAAGGCTGAATGCAGACAGCAACCCGTGCATTGGGCGGAGGGTTGCACCCCAATATGTCCTGTGTGATGTCGGCGACCCGCTGCTGTAGCTCTGCGTAACTCACAGGCCCCCTGCAGTCCTTCACGGCAATACTATTCGCGTCAGTTGCTGCACGCTGAGAAAATAGCTCGCTCATAGTTCGAGGCCAGCCAAATTCAAGGCGAGGTCCAAGCCCTACCCCCGGTTCGCTTTTGTCGTTCAGGAGACCGTCCTGTATTTGCATGGAGGTGTCCCCAGCGAGATTCTCTAGGAGACGAATATACATGTCGCATATCACGCCCGAAACCTCGGGGGGGTACAAGGCATCCCGAGAAGTAACCTGGAGGTAGCTCGTTCCACCAGGACATTGGGTGACATTGAATACGACATCGTAAGGACTTCGAGCTTCTATGCTGGAATGAAGTTCAAGTCGGGTGCTTCCAAATGGGACCTGAAGCATATCACCAACCCTGTAGTTGAACACAACCTGGAACAGTGGACTGTGGTCTGACGATCGCCGGATATTCAGTTCACGAAGGACTACGTCAATAGGCACTCCAGAATGCTCCATTGCGGACAGGGCCTTCTTCGATGTCCGGCGGAGCACCTCAGTAAACGAGTCGGTCGGTTTGACGCGAAGGCGCAAGGGCACCAAGTTTAGGAAGAATCCAACCGTTTCCGCGAACTTTCTATTGGTCCGATTGGCATCTGTCACTCCTATACAAAGATCGCCAATATTCGTCAATTTGTACAAGAGGACCTGAGCAATTGCAAGGTGGAAGTGAAAGGGCGTCACTCCCAGTCTCTGGCTGGCGGCCTTGGCACTCGCCAGGATATCGAAATGCAATTTACGTGTCGCCGTCGTGCTTTGGAAGCTCTGCATGCCTTGTCGAACTTTAGAGCTAGAAAATGGAAGAAGTGGGAAACTCTCTGGAACGGGCGAGAGCTCCTCCCTCCAAAATTCTAGCTGAGCATCATACTTTTCGTTCTTGGTCTCCTGGGCCTCTACCAAAGCAAAGTCCAGAGCTTGTGGCCCTCCAGGTGGCAGTGGTTGTTGCTGGTAGGACATGCTAAGATCGCGAAGATACACATGCCAGCTGAACCCATCCAGGACGATATGATGATAAGCAACAATCAAGGACTGTACCTTGGTAGGGAATGTCAACAGAGTGACCTTGAACACATCGCCTCTTTCAAGGTCCCAATGTCTGTTCTGCATCTCCAGAAAAATATCGTTCGCAGCGTTGTCGTCGTGTACCTTGACGTGCTGAAAAATGTCTCCGGGCGCTTCGATCACTCCTTGAAGAGGCTCTTGGGTATCCAGGTGGGCAAAGTAAGCAGAATGGAGGGCATCGTGTCGGTTAACCGTAGTAGTCACAGCCGCTGCCAGTCTATCTACATCTAGATAGCCTTTGACATCGAAACGAACAGCAATATTCAAAGCAGTGGGGTCTTTAACCAGTTGTTGCTGGAACCATAGACGAGATTGTGCGTAGGACATAGGACCCGATCGAGAAAGCCTATTCACGTTTGTCTCAAAGTACTCATCTATGCTTGTCGGAGTCCTGGTGCCAGATCCAGATGAGGAACTGTCGCCCGACTTCCGTTGCGACCCTGAGTCTGAGGAATTGTCATTGTCCTGATCTGGGGGCAAAATACCTGTCCTCGACGTAGACTGTACCTCCTCTCTGACTGTCTCAGGTGGTGATGCCGTTTCCTGTTTGATATTTGAAGCAGCGCTGGGCGTTCCTTGGAATGCGCTTGGGCTCATCTGCGCGAACTTTTGAATCGCCTCCGCGCATATCTCAACAACTGTATCTCCGCTAAGAACCTTCAGCACTGGAATGTCAACATAAAGCTTGGTGAGGAACCATTGCCTGATCTCAACTGCAAGTAGAGAATCAACTCCAATGTCTAGCAATGGCATATTGACGTTAACGCTGTTAGTGGCAAGAGACAGCATAGCCTCTAACTTGGCCGCGAAGCATCGCAGGAGGACATCTATGCCTTCCTCGGCAGAGCTGGCGTTGCTCACCTGGTCCCTGATATTAGCTGATGTCGAGTTGGATTGCTCACTGTCTTGCGAGCTTGCTTCTGTCCCGAGTCGAAGATGCGAGAAGATTGGGTTGTTGTACCAAGGTGGCTTCTTCAGGGACGCAGAAATAGCATGAACTGGCTCAACACCCATGATAATGTCAGGACATAGTCCGGAGTCCACAGGGCTTGCCATGACGGCCTCGGCAAATAGCTTATGAATATCCGACTCTGACAGAGGTGTGTAAAACAGGTTCACAAGATGGTCTATCAACGATTGTCCAGCCCGAGCAACGTAACCCACATCCACTACTAGACCAATGTCGATCACTGAAGCAGCCAAACCACGCGATCTCCTTTGAGAGACAAGGCTTGTCATGAACATATTGGCGGCATGGTAGTTGCACTGCCCGCCGTTTCCTACCACACTAGCGAGCGAAGAAAAAAGCATGAAGAAGTCAAGTTGCGTGGTAGAGAAGAGCTCGTCCAAGTAGATCGAACCATCTACTTTAGGTCTCAACACCTTATTCATGTCTTCTGCCTTCATGTTCATGAACAGTTTATCGGAGAGAACCATCGCGCCATTGCAAACTCCAGCAATGGGGGGCATCGTTCTCAAGATCTCTTGGTGAACAGAGTGCACTGCCTTACGATCAGCGACATCCATTGGGTATACTTTGATGTTTCCGTTCATGGATTGAATTTCGTCAAGCCACTGTGCATCAACCTTGCCACTGCGGCTGGTTATGGCAATGTGTCGGGCACCCTGAACAATCATCCAGCGGCAAATGGATAGTCCAAGCTCGGAGTTGAGGCCGATCATCCAATATGTCTTAGCAGATGAGAACAATCCTGTGCAGTCTAGTGGAGCCACTGTAGCTAAGACCGCATTGTCACAGTCGAAATTGACGATGTTAGGATAGGACAGCTGAGAAGAGGATTGACCCGCGCTATCTCCAACTGGGAGTATTGATGCTGAAAATTGCGCTGTCGAAGGCAACGCAGCCAGCAGTGACTCGGAATACGCCTGTTCGATGATACTGCGGAAGGTACTAGGTGTGCGCGTTAAGTATTCCACAACGCAAGACGCGAAAGGGACTAGTTTCCCGACCGTGGTAGGCACAGCCCAATGCGGACAATCGTTCGAGCAATATATGAGCGCTGCGGCATCACCGGGAAGTACATCTCTTGCTATGTTATGCGATACACGGGGATGAATATAAGTCCATCCTTTCTGAAGTGTACCAGACCTGGATGTGATGAAGTATGGTTGTTCTTGCACCCAGGACCGACTCAATATGATTGCCTCAGCAAGGGCCTCTGTCGGCTCGTACAGAATAATGGATCCTGAGCGCGGCGAAGCAAAAGATAGTGCGACTGCAAGAACCTGTCCAGCAATGGAATAAAGCAACGCTGGGTCACACTGCGAACGTTGCGGAAGGAACCAAGCATCTGTTGACGGGATGTCCATTAGAGACCCCAGCCTGGAGGTAATGGCTACTGCAGTCCTTCCATTATCTGCTTCAACTCCCATGCAAAGGAAGAATGACGCTAGCCGACTACTGACCAATCGAGTTGCGAGGATGGTCCTGAGACGTACCGAAGCTTTAGATGTGCCGGTTACGCGTTTGCCTTCACGAATAATGATACGGCCATCGAAGCACGCAAGCTCAACTGGCTGCTTGGAAGCGTCCAGCGGTTTCATTATTTGACGGCGTGCGGCATTGTACCGGTCATTGAGTTCTTTGTACGGGATAATACGAGGTATCTGCCATTCCTCGCCGTCGAACGACAGCTCCGGTTCGATCTTCCATTGCATATCACCCTGTAAATACTCTGGCGAGTTTACCAGGGAAAGCTGGAGGAACTTGGTCACAACCTGATCCGCCCCGATCGAGAGGCTGGATCCAATATCGAGGAACTGAATATTGATATCGGGAAGCTCAAACTGTAGCGTTCTACCAAGCCCAGTTATCATATTCGAATGTGGATAGTCTGTAAGCCGGTCTCTTGTGACCCACAGCACGTTGGTTGCACTACCCAGGACTGCTTGAAGCTTGGAAAGTCGGGTATCAGTCAATGGCTCGGAAAGAAGAGGGTTATCCAGCTCAGAGAGACAAATGACTGATCGACTACCCTCAAGAGGAACCGTCAAATGGTCAACACTGGGCGCATGTTCGATGTTCCTACGGAAAGGCCTTAGCAGCTTCCGCACTCCGGTCACCAGCTTTGCAACAGGGAGTGTGCCTCCACCGAGGATGAGAATTGGATCCTGGATAGGGACATCGCCAACTCTAGGCAATGGGTCGCGAAACAATTCAAGCTTGTCATCAATGGCCTGACTGACCAAGGCAGAGCATGAATGCTTAACATCGCTTGGCAAATCAGAAACGGTTGCCTCGATCCCGGAAAAGCCCGTCATTTGCAGCAGGCCCTCCCACTGGACGGCAGGAATGCCCGGACCGTCCGTTCGGCCATCGTCCACGCCCAACCACCAGCCCGGAAAGCCACCCATAACATACATGAGTTGCAGCGTCTCACCCGTTACCTCAACTATGAGCAGGTAGCCTCCAGGACGAAGCAGGGACCTGACATGACTCATTGTTTCTTGTAAACGAGACGTCGCGTGCAGAACATTAGCAGCAACCACTAAGTCATAGCCGTGCCGTTCAAACCCCTGTTCCACAGTGTCCCTTTCGATGTCCAAGGTTTGAAATCGCATCTGTTGCCTATGAAGTGCGAATCTTTCCTGGGCTTGTGCAAAGAATCCGGGAGAGATATCAGTGTATGTGTATGAGTCAAATACGTCTCCAATGGTGTCAAGGATGGCTTTTGTTGTGGCACCAGTACCTGCACCAATCTCCAGGATCTTCATATGAGGGTTCTTGTGTATCATGGCCTTGACAGTCTCTGCAACATACAGGTTAAGGGGCACAAATAGTCGACCATCTGTGTAGAATCGGTTGAGGAGGTTGTCTCGCATCATAACGTCCAAGAGTAGCGTACGGCCGCGTATCACGTCGGGAAGACACTGGCCAATTGCATGCATCATTTCCAGGTCTATTGAAGACTCAAATGAACGACGAAGCGAATTTACATCATTCCAAGAGTCCCCTAGCCATTCGCTGTGGATGCTTTTGTGTACACCGCCCTTAATCTGCTCGATAACCTTCTGAAACGCGGTATGCAGGTGTCGAAACTGAGGCTCGGATTGTTCGATCTCATAGGGGGTTAACTCGGCGAAGGCACGCTGTAGGAAAAAGAGAGAGGTACGCTCCATTGCATCGCAGAGCTCGAATTGATCTTTGTTCGCGCATTCGACTGCACGCGACGAGAATCCATGGGCAATGTCGGCACCCCAGACGACCTTGGAGAATAGCAGTCGATCATTCGGCGCCTTAACTTCTGTGAACGATTGAAGACGAACACCTTCAATAAGGATGCTTGGAGTGGCATCTGGAGACAACAGGTACACGTCACCCTTCATAGTGCTTGAGGAAGATTCCGTTATGAACGTATCTATCTCGATCGTCAGAGCCCCATCCGTGCCATAGAGGCTGATATTTGGGTTGAAGGACAACCGATCAATTGCGACAGGCAGGTAGGTCGCCCAGAGCTCATGGCTCACGGGGGAGGCGAATGCCACAAATATGGAATGCAATCCAACATCCATCACTGCAGGATGAACAACGTATTCCTGACCCAGCTCTTCCACCGGCCAGGATGCACTTCCAGTGGCATAAGATTGGGATCTCTGGAATGAGCTTTGAGGCTTGAACAAGCCATGGTAGTTGAGTCCGATACTAGACAGCTTGCGGTAGAACATCTCGCGATCGAGCGGTGATAGGTTTGCCCGTTTCTTTGGCCGCGATGGAAGCTCTGAAGCGGAGCCCTCACCCTTATAAAGAATGAGGCGTCCGGTGCTCGTCTTGGTCAGGTCCTTCCACTCATCAGAGCAGGTATAGCAGTTGAAGTCCCATTTGGAGTCGCCGGTTTGCTTTAGACTAAACACAATTTCCACCCCAGGATGTTCTTCTTCGAGAACGACTGCTTGGAGGACATGGAAGTCCTCAATATCGACTAGCCTGATTGGTTGACCTTTCGTTGCAATTGTAGATGCTTCCAAAGCCATTGCAATGTACCCCATCGCTGGGAATAGGGCTTGGCCTTGAAACTCGTGTCCGCGGATCCATTCTAACTCCGACAACCGCAGAACATTCCGCCAGCGCATCTCACTGTCTGAGTCATCTGGGGCCCGCCTACCCAGAAGTTCGTGGAACGGTGAATGCCGTAGGCGGAATTGTCTAGAAATGCGAGACTCCTTCCAGTAGGCTTTGTCATGCTGCCACGGATACGACGGGAGGTCTTTGAGGATAGCTGGAGCTCGGTCGGCCTCCTGGAAGAATGACTTGCGGTAGGAAGCAAAGTCAATGTGGTAGTCAGCAAGATGAGACCACACGTAGCCAATTGCCCCAGAGAATGCCTCGACCTCGTTTGTGGCACGACGCATTATACCGGCGTAGGGAAGTGACGTGCCAAGAGCCGACTTCAATGTCTGGGTGGCGGGTCCTTTCAACGCGGGATGAGGGCCCAGCTCAAGCACCATGTCAAAGGGGCCTCCAGCCCAGAGTGAACATTCCACGGCTTGAGAAAACAGGACAGGCTTGACCATGTTGTCTACCCAATACTGGCCGTTCAAACTAGTAAAATCCCCTTTTTCAAGAATCTCAATATCACCCCGCACGCTTGATACCCATACGCAGCCCGCACGTGGCAAACTTGGCTTAATCTTGCATGCTTCCAAGGACTTGAGGTAGGCATCTGCGCAAGAAAGCATATGATGGGAATGGTAGGCCGTGTCCACTTGCAGCTGCCGTACGAAGACCTTCCGCTCATTTAGCAATCCCTTTGCCTGAACAATGGCATCTCTATCTCCCGACAAGGTGACACTGGAGGGAGAATTGCTGGCAGCCAAACACACCTTCCCATACAGGCCACACTCTGCAATGAACGACATTGCACCTTCCATGGAGAGGCCTACGGCCATCATGGCACCAGGCTGTCCATCTGGCCCATACGCGAGCTTGGCATATAGGCCCCTGTAGTATGCAATCCGGATGGCATCTTTCGCGGACAGGATTCCCGCGGCATATGCTGCAGCGATTTCGCCGGAGGAATGGCCAACCACTGCATCAAAGGTAATGGCCGCGGAGGAGCACAGATCCACCAAGGCTATTTGCAAGGCCGTGCAGAGTGGCTGTGAGAACGCCGCCTGCCCGATACGCGACTCCTTGTCGTCAGCCAAAAGCTCCTGCATCAGCGACCAGGATGGTGGGTCTGGCAACGTTGATAGGGATTTTTCGCAGTTTTCGATGGATACTCGGAAAAGGGGGCAGCTGTGGATCAACGCCTTGCCCATGGTTGCCCATTGCGCACCCTGGCCGGTGAAGATGCCCAAAAGCCCAGGAGTATCGGATGATGCAAGTGCCCTTGTGCCAATGTCGGAGCCCTCGGAGGATATCAGGGCTTGACCCATATACTTGAGAAGCGCTTCGCGGTTAGATCCTGAGAAAAATGCTCTGACAGGAAACATAGATCGACGATCTGCAAGAGCCCTTGCCAGCCCTTCGAGATCCAAGGATGGGTTCGCGCTGAGGTAGTCAAAGTACTCTTTGATCATGGCCCTCAATGTTGTTTGGGTATTTCCAGAGAATAACATTGGACCGACGAAGGAGTCTAGCCTTGCCTGCTGGCAGCCGCCGTTAAGGCACTCGCCCCCCTTGTGATACCCTTCGAGGATGACATGGGCGTTGGTCCCGCCAAATCCAAAGCTATTGACACTCGCACGGAATGTGGTCGACTCAGGCCACGGGATTGGCTGTTTCGGAATCTGAATCTTGCCGTAGAATGGTTTGACTGAAGGACTCAAGTCATTGAAATGCATGTTAGGGGGGATGATGCAGTTCTGCAGAGCCAGACTGGCTTTGAGCACCCCTGCAAGGCCAGCACATCCTTCCAGATGACCAATAATTGTCTTAATGGAGCCAGCGTACATAGGCCGCTCATTCTCTCTCTTGGAGGACGGAGGAAAAAAGGCGTCATGGACCGCCCGCGCCTCGACCGGGTCCCCGGCAGCAGTTCCGGTTCCGTGGCATTCGATGAACTGTGGTCGATCCACAGACGGGTCAAGTCCGGCCCGTCGATACGTATCGCGGATCAACTCAGTCTGGGCGACCGAGCTCGGCATGGTGATGCCTTTCGTTCGGCCATCAGAATTGACACCAGTTCCTCTGATGATACATTCGATCTCATCTCCATCCCTCAAGGCCGCTGACAGGGGCTTGAGATACACGGCCGCGAGCCCTTCGCCACGAGCATAGCCGTTGGCATCCTTATCCCACATCCGTGATCGCGCCTCTGGGGAGAGCATGTGCAGGTTCGATTCGGCAATATACATGGTGGGATCGAGAAGCAGGTTTGCACCAGCTACGATGGAGGCCGAGGCCTCCCTATTTTGGAGTGAAAGGACGGCCTGGTGCAAGGCAACGAGTGAGCTCGAGCAGGCTGTGTCAATAGTCATAGATGCCCCTTTCAAGTCAAAAAAGTACGAAATTCGGTTTGATATAATACTTCTTGCGGTTCCCGTCGCGTTATACCGAGCCATAGTCTCCGAGTCCCGCAGCTGGATGTCGTAGTAATCGGCGTTCATCACGCCGACAAAAACTGATGTTTTGGTCCCTTGGATATCCTCCAGGCTGCAGCCGCCACGCTCCAGCGCTTCATAGACCGTTTCGAGAAGGATCCGATGTTGCGGATCCATGGCCTGTGCTTCAAGGCCATTGATATTGAAGAATGCCGCATCAAATACGTTCGGATCCTCAGCCAAAAGGTACGATTTGTTTATGACATTGGTAGAACCATGGTGCTCTCCATCTTTGTGATAGAAGTTGGATAGACGGAGACGGCTTGGTGGGAAGTCCATCAAAACATCCCTCGGAGAATGGAGAAGGTCCCAGAGCTTGGATGGAGAGTTGGCGCCCCCAGGGAATCGGCATGCAGAACCGACAATGGCAATCGGCTCCACGTGGACATCAGAAAGGCTGCCCATCTTTGCTGCCAGTGCTTTATGTCGAAAAGATGAGAGCGATGGGATGATGTCTCTCCGATTGGACTTCTTCCGGTACAGCTTGATGAAGAGGGATCGTCAAGAGAAAGGCCTGCTCCCTAGGTTCACCAGTATGAAAAAGTTGCAGGAAAGTGTCACCACAACTACATAGAGGCCTGATGGAACGACGCGCTTTCCATTGGACTCTTAATGTCTCACTACTTGTCACTTTCCTTCGCGGCTAGGACCAATAGTTTAATAAGACAGCCCATGTTCACGAACGAACACAGACGAGTCCGCCAAACCGATGGCCATCCTTTGGAAGCGAAATGAGTATCGGAGATATGATTTCGAGACGGATATGACTACCAGACCGGCCATGGTGGGCCCTGTGAAGAAACAGCGGACCGGGCGCCTTGTGGCTTACATGAACCCGCGCTTACTACGCACGGTTGCGGCCGAGACGGACAATGCACACCAGGATGACGGGAGACGGTGCTCGGGCAGTCCTCCCCGTCGCTTATCTGGGACTGACGGTGGGGGGGGTGTTGGGGAAAACGAGAGAAGGTTGGAGATTTTGAAGTATTTAGAGTGCCATAACCTGATCTAAACTAGGATGGTTGGGTTCGGGTATAAGATTACTTCACCGACCTATTAATAGATATAGGTTAAGGCTAGTACCCGGAGGTCGACCTGTAATTAATTTATCGAGACTCCACAAAGTCAACTACATTCTTTCAGGTTGCTTAGGCTTACAGTAAAAGACCCCCATAATGTAGCCATATCCTAGCTGTTCGCCAAGGTAGAATACAGTTTATGTGGCGTGTCCATTCGTGGGATGTAGAAAGGAAGCGAAGTGTAGCGTCTTCACTCCAAATCCGCCCATGGGAGATGTCGACGTCGGTCTATTGGAGTGCGTCGTTGGTGCTGTGGCACGCACTTGGCTATCTTGGGTTTCAGGGCAGGTTGAAGTATGTGCGCCTGCCAAAGCCAAGGCATCTCCTTATAATATAATTGGAGTTCGCGCAGAACCAAGGGTTGTGGTACTCTATTACAGTATCCGGATCACTAGAACCCGCCCCCTTTCATCTCAAACAATTCTGCTGTCCAAGGCCGAAAACAAATGGTCCCAGCTGCCCGGGCTGCAGTTCTGATCCAGATTGATGAAGTTCTGCCATAAATCATCAATGTTCGCATTTTCCAACGGATCGTATGTACTAGGTAAGATCTGGCTGGGGTTCACCAGGTCCCTGTTCGACAGATCCGGATCAGACACGCCACTGGCACCGTTGTTGGCCGACAGTGGTCGCACATCCGGAACCGTGGTGGCCGGTAGGACTTGGATCTGATACTTCTGCAAGATATCCATGAGGGACTTCAAAAACCGGCTCGCCATGGGAGACGTCGCCTCGGCCTCCTGCAGGACTCGACACGCGTCGACGATCTCCTGGCGGCGGTCTTCGCTGCTTCCCCCCTCCTTATTGAGGCACAGATCCATGACCAGCACCGCGGTGGCCAGGAAGTAGTTGTGGAGGAAGGTGGCCAGCCGCACGTGCGCTGAGGCGAGAGAGGCCATGTCATGATCCATGAGGGCCTTGAGCTCAATCACGCAGCGCGCCGACTGCAGGCACACCTTCCGTGAATATTCATAGCGTGGGTTCATGGACACGCGCGTGAGGAAGGGCTGATTTAACTTCGACCGGCGCCCCTGCAGGGTCGACCAGAGGATGTACCGCTGTACGATGATCTGGGGGTACTGGTGCTCGACGTCTCGGCTTTGATGGCGGCTGGCCTCGTCGAGGCGGAAGAAGACGGGGAGACTGCGCATGAAGGCTTCGAATCGCTGGTCCAGCGAGATGAACCGATCGTAGTTCACCTCGCCCCAGTCCGAAAACGGTGGGGGTAGCGCATCGATGGCGCTGCGGCAGATGTCGGCCAACTGGATGCGTAGGAGTGTGTAAGTCATCGCCGTCGGTTGCGATAGGGGTCGACTGTACTGCGGATTGTAACGATCGAGGTCTCGATCATCGAGATTCCGGGGGTAGTTGACGCGCATGTGGGCCGGGTGCATCAGGTATGTCCCTTCTTGGGGCCCGCCTGACAGCGCCAGGATCCTGGGTGAAAGAGGGAGGCGCGTTAGCAGAGGGAGCCGGTGGCCCTGGCCGGAGAAGGGGTCTGCCACAAAGTAAACTCACCAGTCAGTCGAGACCATATGCCACCACACCCTGCGTTTGATCTCCCGCCCTATGTCGCTGTCCAGTGGTGCGTGGGGGCCGGGCAGTCGGTCCGGGCGCGCGTCCAAGCGATGGAGCGACAAATCGCGGGCCATAGTTAGAGCGCTGGCGCTGAGCGCGCGGAAGCGCATGGTGAAGCCCTCGAAGTTGAAAATGACAAAGGACAGAATGATGGTCGCCTGAATATCTTCGATTGAGCCGGGGGTGCTGCGGCTGGAGTGCTCCAGCACATCCAACGCCATCTTACTCCACAGGAAGGCACACTTGACGGCTGTTTGCTCGTTGGTAAAGACCGCGTCCCCGCCGGTAAGAGGGGTGAGCGTGTAGGCCGTGCTGGCAAAAATACTAAGAACCAATGCGACATGGCAGGGCTCTATCCGTAACCCCAGGGATAGTTGCTTGTACAGATCCTCCATCTGCCGGCGCACCGACGGGAGATGAAGGATGTGGTGTAGATAGGTGACATCTTCAGCGTAGCGCTTTAGCAGCCAGGTTGCCTCATTCTTTGGTGGCAACCACACCCTGGCGGCACAAGTGCCCACAGACGAGGGATTACCGGACGCCTCCCCCAGGGAAATCTCGGTTTCTAACGCCTGCTGGACCGCGAGTACGCGGACGGATACGCCATTGGACATGGATGACAACTACAAGTGGGCAGGGCGCGCGGCTCCGTCAGTACATGGCACATCGAGTGCTGGCCATGGCAACATCAGAGACTCACCACGGAAGTATCACGGGTCCCGACCCCTTCCAGCCATTTCGAGTCCCCCTCGCCCTCGGAAATGTATGAGGGCTCCATAGAGGGACGCGGAGCAGCGGCACCGTGGGCGCGAAGAATGATGTCTTCCAGCCGCTGTAGACGCGACAGGATCTCGGTATTGCTGCCGGTGCCAGTGCCCGCACTGGGACTAGCGGGCCAGCCCGGCTGCAAGTACGTTGTCTGCGCTTGGACGGAGTTGGTGGTGCTGGGAGACGCGATGGACGAGGTGGTCGGCTCCACCCGATATGCGCGCTCACAGGTGACCCCGCGGCTGGCGCAGTTGGAGCAGGGCTGGTCGCGACTACATTTCAACTTCATGGACCGGCAGAGCTGACACGAGACCGGAAGCTGCCTCCGACGTCGTCGCTGCATGTTGGCCGATCAAATGCAAACGCTGTGGCGGAGATAGGGTGATGACATCAAGCTCGACGATATCAGATTAGCCGTAGCCAGGTCAGCAACACCGGAAGAGCTCAGAACTGTATTTCATGTCGAGGGTCAATGGTAGCTGACGGAAAAGAGAGGGTGAGAGAAAGAAAAGTGAGGGTCACTCTGACCGGCCGCTAAGCCTGATCGGGTGCTGATCCTCCATTGCCCCAGTGGGAAACAAACGACAGCGGGCGCTAAACCAGACTCAGTGTGTGGGGCGAACTGGTGGGTCAGGCGCTCAGGCACTCGGCGCTCAGGAACGCTCATCATCGTCCTCTTCCTGTTCCTACGCCGGTAGTCGTTTGTGCCTGCTACTTATAAAGGGGACGGCTCTCCCTATGTCGTCCTCTTCATCTTTGATTACTGTTCATGCGACTGCACGCATCTCGAAAATCCTTACCTAACTTCCGTGGCTGCCCGGAGCTCCACGGGGCTCCTCGGAGTCTCCATGGAGGTTGAGGAATCTCCATGGAGAATGAGCGGCGCTTGCCCGATTTGGGAGTATATATGGCTCACGGCTTCTGTTACTTTTCTCTGCTGCTGCTGCTGCTTCTCCAAGGCCTTTCTGCTTCTTCTGCTCAGTTCTGTCAACTCTGATCTTAGATCGTTCATGATGTCCGCGACAGTGGCCAGCACCGAGGCTAACGCCGCCACTCCAAAAGAGTTCACGTAAGGACCGGTGCATTTCCTTCCTCTGAATGCCGCTGATTCTATGGGATAGGCTTCGCTCGACCATTGCGCTGATTGGAGCCTTCATGGCCCTCTTCTGCACCCTAGGGTTCCAGAATGCCTTTGGGGTCTTCCAGGCATTCTATCATGCCACCATACTGCGCGATCATTCCGAGTTCGATATCGCCTGGATTGGCTCCCTATTGACGTTCATGATCTTTTTCTTTGCAGCGCCTGCGGGCATCCTGGTGGATCGGGTTGGTCCAACAGTAAGTGGTCCCAATCGAGGACGAGAGGTCGCATTCACTCATCGTCATCTACAGCCGCTGCTCACCTTCGGTGCCATTGCAACTATCCTAGCAACCTTCATGATTTCACTATGTAAGGAGCTGTATCAGTTCCTACTAGCCCAAGGTATACTGCTAGGTATCGGCAACGCCTTCCTGCTCTGTCCGGCTATGGCTACCGTCACCCGTCTGTTTGATCGCCACCGCGGCGCCGCCAACGGAATCATGATCGCCGGGTCCTCCATCGGCGGTATCATCTGGCCCGTCATGCTAGATCAGCTACTCAACAAGGACGGCGTCAGCTTTGGCTGGACCTTCCGCATCGTCGGCTTCGTGGTGCTCCCCCTATGTTTCTTCATGGTCGCGACCATCCGCCCGCCTCCCAAGACACCGCACGATTCGGACAGGGAGGGGATAGAGCCGTCGCGTGGCGAATTATCGAGCGACCACAAGGCACAAGACGCAGAAGGGCCGGCGTCTGTTATCAGGAACCCGACCTTCCTCATCCTCTGCGCCGGTCTCTCGGTAGCCACCTTCGGTCTCTTCAGCCC
Source organism: Aspergillus sojae (assembly GCA_008274985.1). NCBI lineage: Eukaryota > Fungi > Ascomycota > Eurotiomycetes > Eurotiales > Aspergillaceae > Aspergillus > Aspergillus sojae. The sequence goes on along the minus strand of CP035525.1, from coordinate 3,654,280 downwards.
GCTCTTCTTCATCTCCACCTACGCCACCGAGCAAGGTTTGTCCGTCAGTCTAGCCTTTTACCTGGTGTCCATGCTCAACGGCGCCTCCATGGTCGGGCGGGTCTCCACGGGCTTTCTAGCCGATCGCTACGGGAACTTCAACCTTTGCTTCTTGACGATCGCCTCGTCCGGGTTGATTGCCATGTGCTGGACCAAGGCCACAAACACCGTCGGCATCATCTTCTTTGCCCTAGCCTACGGATACACGTCCGGGGTAAGTCCGTCTGATCTTAATAAGAGCCCTCCGGGTCCTAACACCGCGGTTTGCAGGCCATGTTCAGTCTCCAAACCCCGTGTGCCGCCCAGCTCTCGACGCCCGAGACGAGGGGGGCTGCCGTCGGCATTCTCTTTGTCGCGCCAGCAATTCCGTAAGTATCGTCTTCTTCTCTCGAATGGATCGTTCTTGCCGACTAACTCACTCCTACAGCGGATTAGTCGGCACCCCCATCAGCGGGCGCCTGCTCAAGCACGGCTACCTGGCCCTTTCGATGTATTCGGGAGCGGCGTTGTTAGCTGGGGCAGGGTTGGTGCTGATCGCACGGCTGCGCCAAAACACAAAGCTGATGGCAAAGGTGTAGTTGTTCTTCTGCAGCTAAAAGTGGGCGTTGCGTCTGCCTTTGCTCTGTCTGTCGATTATTCTGCGTTTCCAATGGTCTGTCAATCCTTGCTTTTTTATGCGATGGCCTTGATCAGGATCTGTTACGTGTGTTATTGTTAGTGTGTCTACAATAAATCCCTACTTTAGGAATAGAGAAATAATATAATACTTGATTTGCCATTGTGTCATCCGTGTCTTCAATTGTAACATGAGGTTTTCGGGCACTCGACCATACACATAAACATTATATATATTCACAATCCCTGCAAGCCGCAACCACTGCAAGAAAACATCCTGAGCCCTAGAGAAGATCGCATGTAGACGTCTACTATTGGTATTTTAGTTCCAGGTATTTGTCATACCTAAAAAGAGTTCCGTGGGGTTTGTGGATAAAATCCTCACTGATCTGTTTCACGGTACCAACAAAACATACCGATTATGGATGGCTAATGCGGTCGTGAACCAAGGCTCGTCCGGAAAGAAGAGCGTTCCATACGAATTAAGGTTTAGAATTCGATCGATTGAAAAGCAATCCGGTGTTGGCAGCGTATATCAACCTTCAAGTATTTCTCCCTGCCTAGATAGCGGGTCTGAATTCTACTTCCACGTCCCGGTTGATCGTGAAGCCCGCCTCCGATTTCTCTCCTTGATCAGGCAGTGCAGGGGGTACATGTAACGTATACTTGTCCGTCACAGCCAAGATTGCTAGCTTCAGAATCACCTCGGCCATATTCTTGCCCAGGCACTTGTCACGTCCGATCCCCCAGCGAACAAATCCAAAGCGATACCGCGCGGGCTCCAGACCGAAAAATCGCTCCGGGCGGAAAGCATCAGCGTCTGTTCCCCAGATACTTTTGTTTTTGTTCAGCCGGTTAACGTCCACGAGCGTTGGCGTGTGAGCAGGAATGTGGAATCCCCCAATGCGCTTGGGGATGGCGTTACATTCCGGTAGGGTAAAGTCTGACTTTGTTAGCGAATCCGGGGTATCTCTCTGAGTCGGTCGGCAAATGAAGAACGTACACATAGCAGGGGTAACGCGGATCGACTCCAGAAGCGAGAAATGCAGCAGGGTGTTCTGTTTGCTAATATAGTCCCCTACCGTATATCCGGGTTGGGCTCTGTGAGCGGAAATCTCAGCTCTGAGCTTTTTCTGCATGGCTTGGTCCTTCGCCAAGTGCTGGAAGATTAACGCTAAGATAGATCCAGTTATATCAATATTCGTGAAAAGCATTTCGTCCAGGGATTGTAGAAACTGGAAGGGCATTAGTTGCATTCGAGTGGATGTTCGAGCTTAGCTTACCTCCGGAAGGCTCATGTCGCCGGCTTCGACACCTCCGTATATCTTTTCTGCTGGACACGAGAGCTTTTCCTACAGGCTTATCAGATACGCCTGGATATAACATTGGGACGGCGGTACCTCTCTTGCAAACTCGATCTGGGCGAGGTTGAAAGCCTTCCACTGCGTCTGGAACGAGTCCATCAGTCGCTTTTCAGAAGTCGGCAATTTGTTATACCATTTAGACATCACTCGCTTATTGAGAAACGCGACAAAAATAATTTTCTCGTGAAGTTCGTTCATAGCACTTAGAGCCGCGTAGTTCTTTCCGTATGGTTAGCTATATTCAAATCGTCAATGTTCCAAGCCACACACCTCCTCACTGAACGTCTCGCCATAGATGCTGATCGCGATGGACCTCAGGGACAGATCCTTGCACCGCTTCTTCACGTCCTGCATAAACCCATCTTTCTGAAAGCTGTTTCTGGTCGGGTTCACTGACAGATGGTTAACCCAAGAGTCAATCTCCTGGGAGAAACGTTTCATCATGGAACGGCTAGCCCGATGGGAAAATTCCGGGTCCATATGACTACGCGCAAGCTTCCACTTGGTGCCTCCCAGCTGTCCCACACATTGTCCTAGAAGTCTACATATGATGGTGGTTACCAGAAGTCGGAAACTATAATTTTGGGTGGCCACTTACTGTCCTGCATAGTCACCCATATTCATGTTTTCAGGCTTGTAGTGCGAGTTGGCGTCCTTTCGATGGAATTCCTGTAGATGCTCTGGTGCGAAAATGACGAGCTCTTTCCTTTTCCCGTTGCGAATGAGATATGGCTCTGAACCAGCAAGCCCCTCGCCGGCCTCTGACAGTTGTTTTCTGCATGGATAATGTCAATGTGGTGCCTATAGCCCAGAGTCAATTGGTCTCTGTACCCATGGGTGAATCTCATGAACCGCGTATTGTCCGGATATTCCTTGATGCTCTGGTTCTGATCATTCTTAAATTCCTGGCGCAAGTTTTCTGTTAGTGACTGGATTGGTGCTGGTTGCGATTAGGAGCATTTTCCGTACATCTGTTCCTACGAAGAACCATGAAAGCGCCAGGTAGATCACAATACTAGCCACCACAGCCACTGCGGCGGCAATCCCTGTCTTGGGCAGCTCCATATGGCTACCGGCAAGGAAGTCAGACTTCATAGGCGAGGCCATTTTTTGTCCTCCTGGGAGATGAGTTGAGTACGCAAGTTTGGAATTCACTGGTTGACGATAGTCCAGGACTGAATCTTCATGTCCACGAAGGCTATAGTCATAGACCACGAATGCCAGGTGGTTGTTGCCATGCTTCTCCAGCATACCTCCGCTCTCTCTGCGAGCGTCGACCGCTCCTCAGCTCATCCGAACGGAATATGTCCGGCTTATGTGAGCCGGGCTTTCCCCCCGCACGAAACCTACCAGTGGTTCTCCCCCGTATTCCTCGCTTCCACTCGAGACAATATCCATTGTTTGTGCTACATAATCTGAAGGCTAAAGGTCATCCGCATAGTTTCATGGACCGCTCGAGCCCATTTGCTGGTGTAAAAAGCTGTGGTAGCGTTGTAATAATGCGTCAGAGGATTGCCATCATTGGCTAGGGGTGAGCATTTAGCGGCGTGCGAAGACGTAGATCTGGGGGAGGAATCCTTCGACCGGGGTGAGAGCGATCGCAATGTGATGGTTGGGATAAAGCCGGATCGTCTCCCGTGCTTATCATTGGGGGCGAGGAAGGGCGGACGATGAGCATCAGCCATTTAGTAGGAAGGGCCTAGAACTCTCGGCCGAGCTGGTATTTGTGTCCTTTCGGTCTTTGTTCAGCTTTCTGGAGTTCTAGTGAGTCTTGCCAGTCGCCAGAAAGGGCGATCAGGGTATGCAAGACCCCGTGATTTGAAATTCCCTATTAACGATATGATCAGAATATTGTACTGTACAAGATCGTAATACAACAATGTTATAAGACATCGTTTAGTAATCAGGCCACCACTGGAATAACAGGCAGTTCGGCCAGATGGCCTGCGACTGCGTAAGATCCTGGTCAGTTTGCTTGCTCCGTCTGTTTTGGTCGTTCCTGAAATGGGACTTTTACAAATCATACACTAATAACAAGCCCCCCTGCTGAGACCTCAATCCTACCTGGCTGGCTTGGCGCAGGAGGGAATTACTAAGATTAATTAGACCACATTGACACGTCTTACTATGAATACACTTGCTGAATAAGTATATATCCAATTATTTCGCCATGTATTCTAGTAAACACCACGATTGGTTCATCATATTGGCGGGATCCGTCAGCAGGGAGGGGCTCGAGTTCACGTTGCAGATGTCCCAGTCTCACACCAGTCAGAGGCGTATTCAAAGATATGCCCAAGCAAAACACCCGCCAGGCCACCACGATGATGGCATTGGAGACCTGTTCAAGTGAGGCATAGCTAAGGTTTACAGCTACGGATCATGGAGGTACTACCAGAACCGTGTTTATATTAATAACACCTAATTATATGGTTCATATACCATCGCAGAAGTGCTTGAATTGTTTCTTGAATCCCATAGTCTGTCCTATTAAGCACCGTAACTAACAAATTAAAATACCTCTGTACGGCATATGTGTTAGCTCTTTTCATGACTAAAATATCTTAACAACAATACGTCAAAAGGTCCTCGTATTCGGACCCTGATTAGAGATACCACATCAGATACGAACAAATAGCCTCAGGAAACATTTTTTTTATATCGTTTATTCTAAATTTCAAAGGATATCTCAATCCCATTTCACCAAAACAACTATATGGCAATAAGGTCGCGTCTTGAACGCCTTATTCCCAACAGGATATGTTTGAAATCCGCCTGCATTGAGGCTCTCTTGTACTACGTGGTTTTATTCTATCTGCTGTTAGTAACTACTATTACTGGTGGTAGGCAACTATTGGAACGGTTACATCGCTAAGTATCCATGGATATATTTCAGATGGCCAATTTGCTGGGATACCTTAGCGGATACGAGAAGAGTTATTCCAGTATGATAGGACGTCCACTGTTAAACGCCAAGAGTGGCCCCCTTCAGCCCATGTGGTAAAAAGCCATTGTACGCCGTATGCGAGATAACCAGACTGTGCAACGTGATGAGGCACACCTAGACGCCCAAGACATCTACACCAGGGTACAGAGCGGGGAAGAAATGTCCAGAGATATAATATTGTCCCCTACTAGAATTTCTGCAAGTCATCTCAATCAACCAATCTAAGTTCCACACATACCGTACAAGCTAACTTCACCAGATAATGAATTCTTAAGTTCGCTTTCAAAGAAGTCAAGCAGAAGGAGGTATTTCAACAGTAATGCTTCAATGGTCAATCTGACTCAACAGGAAGGCACCACTGATTCGGCAATTTCCCACGCCATCCATGGATGCTTCGTGCTTGGTAGCGCCACAGCATGTTAACTGCAACACCACTGATCGCCCTAGTTTCGGTTGGCCCCGTATAAGCCTGCTTATGGCATTAAGAATAAGCGGCTCGCTCCTCCAGCTGGGATATTACGAACTCATGCTGGGTACTTATCTCTCTGCTCTGGCGTAGTATTATTCACGTTGCTCCTCTATATCGGTTATTTCCATTGTTCTTCTGCCCTTTACCTCTACGCCAATGGATGGAAGCTCCAGACCACTACCCCAAACCGCGCAGCGTAAACGTCGACGCCCAGTCTTAGCCTGCGATCGATGTCGGAGACGAAAGATTCGGTGCGACCGTAAGGTCCCCTGCAGTCAGTGTCTTAGGACCGGGTATGCCAGCACATGTACATACCTGACCAACTCAAATTCCTCATTCCCCGGAGAGGACCTGCCAGGGCTGGACACCACAGATCATGCCATGGACATGACTACTTCAAATCCAATCCACGACGACCGCGTGCCCACTCACAACGGCCTGGGCCACTCTCCTCCTGCCCAGGTCGAGCCAATTCCAAGCGAGGGCGAGATGTATGGGGACTTCTGGGATCCACTCTTTGTGATCCACAACAGTAACTCCACCCGCAAACATCGCGATCCTGCCGGCACGCCAGCGAGCCCGGGCCACGTGCCCAGGCACACACAGGCACAGGCGCCAACAGAGGTCCAGGTGCTCATTCAACGGGTGCGTCAGTTGGAGCAGAAAGTCTTCAGCCAACAAGAACCAGAGAATTCCGTATCAGCTCCCCATATTCAACAGCGTCATCCGCAGGCCCGACGCACGGTGTGCCAGGCGAACCTTCTAGGCAGGAGTCACTGGCTGGTGGGGTTTGCGCAGGTAAGCTAATTACGTAGATCGATCTATCACCAAGTGCTGACACAGTGCAGTTTGATACAATTGTACATACACTAAACAACCGACTCCAGGATGATGATGTGGAGTTCCGTGCTCTGTTTTTTAAATGCCAGCGGCTCTCACGAGCAATCCAGCAACAGTATAGTCTGCACGCTTCCTCTCTGCAGGCCTTGGACGGCAGCCTGCCATCACAGGAGGCCTGCAATGTCTGTGTCAATGCATACTGTCGCAGTTTTGAGTCCGTGCTGCGAATTCTCCATGTTCCCACCTTCCGACAAGAATACAATGATATGTGGACAGGCTCACAGCCGACCAGCAAACTGTTCATGTTAAAACTGCAGCTGGTCATCGCCATCGGAGCCCGTGTAGTAAACCAATTGGACATTCTCGGCACGCCTGACATGGCCTCCCGCTGCGTGGCTTGGATCCAGGAGGCCCAGCAATGGCTGCACGCCCCAGGGGAAAGTCTGCAGGCTAGTGTGGATGGCATTCAACTTTACTGCCTTGTCCTACTTACACAAATAGTATGCGCCGTGGATGCAAGTCTTGTGTATGTATCCACAGGCGCACTCCTGCAGAAGGCGCAGCAACTGGGACTTCATCGTGATCCGTCTCATTTCCCTGCAATGCCGGTGTTCCAGGCTGAGATTCGCCGCCGACTATGGTGCACCGTCTGCGAACTAGTTCTCCAGTCTAGTATGGACTCAGGGACCCCACCACTTATATCTTGCGATGAATTCGACTGTAGGCCTCCTGCTAATTTAAACGATACGAATCTTGGTACAACCAGCGAGCCTGAGCCAAGTAACATATTAACACAAACATCCTTCTCAATCCTCCTTATGAGATGCTTGCCGATTCGCGTACAGGTGGCCAAGGTCTTAAATAGCGTCCAGCTAGATCCCTCGTACAGCGAAGTGCTCCGTCTGGGGGAAGAGCTCACCGCAGCATGTCACCACAATACGCAAATCATTAAATCTATGTCTCCCGACCACGAGCAGCCGACCCTGTTCCAGCTGGAGCTCCTTAACTTACTAACATATAGATTCCTCCTTTGTCTCCATCAACCGTTTGCCATGAAAGCTCGGAAGAACCTCGCCTATTACTTTTCACGCCGGGTCTGCTTAGAGACGGCAATCCAGATACTGGCGGGTCACCCAACAACGCCTTCCGCACAAAATATTAACGACTATTTGAATGTGAAACGATACTCAAGCGGGCTGTTTAGAGACCCATATTTGCTTGCCTCCGTGACCGTGGGACACGAGATCCTCTGCGTAACAGAGGGCGATTGGTTTTCCTGCCAACCTGTCTCCCCGCTTACAAACAACCTATCCCCTACGCTTAACAAAAGCCAGCAGGGTCCTCGCACAGTATTAGAAGAATACGTAGGTTTGAGTGAATGCCGACTTAAAGACGGTGCACAAATAGATATCAAAACCTATGTATTGTTATCGTGTATCATAGCCCAGATTAAAGCTGCCGAAACTCGGTCACCTCAGGACGATGCGGTACTATCAGCGGCAGTGGACAGTCTGGAAAGGTGTCACACAATTCTTGTCGACAGGTACAAGAGCCTAGCACAATCGCGGGAGTCCCCTCAGCCTCTACAGGTATACGGTGGGTCTAATGTGCCGTGTCGACTGGGTAAGGGTCCCAATGACATCCTGGACATCAGCGAAACGGGGGAAGGCGAGGGATGGTCTGATTTCGATGTGAGCCAGGTGTGTGTGATGCGTCACAGTCGATATAATCTTACTTCTAACTGCATACAGGCTGAGTGGTCACTGCAGGTTGAATATCCTGATCTGGACTGGAATTTGCTAAATACTTGGTCGGCTTGTGTCCCGGGTTCTGATTCAGAGGGAAGTTGAATTGTTATATTCTCATCTGAAAGCTTGAGGGTCTATATAGATCGTAAACACCAGATTGAATTCCAGCATGTCGCAACAGTGCCAGAGATAGCCACCGTAGTGAGTATAGAGGAAACACTTGCAATTCGAAAACAGTCTTTGTCCCGAGGCAGCTTCATGAACATGAACCAGTGCCACTTTTCAGTAATGAAGAGTTGCTTTGATCGAGATCAATCATCACTCCACTAGATAACTGGTATGGCAGCAGCCGCAAGAGCAATAATGGTCTTGAGACACTGTCCAACCAACGAAGATGCGCTCACGTATGTGTTCCTGGGCGAACGTAGCAGATCGACTAACATCCAAGATGCTCCTGGTGTCCATTTTGTGAAGTTCAACGAGTAGGGCAATCGACGATATATTCTGCCATTCTCCCTATCCTGCTCGCACGACCACACGCTCTTCACGAAACCAACAAGCCTACATAAAAATAGAGCGCCTCCTCTGCTACTTCTTGACACTACCCTTATCCAGCACGCTCCGGAATACCGCCATCGTGTGTTCCCAGGCTCTCTCTGGCATGCCTAGCGCCCGGTACGGCTGAAGCACAGTATCATCCATCACGATGTCGGACGTGTGCTTCATCCGATAGAACCCCGGAGCAGCCACGTTTCCAGTGCGAGGGCCCTGCAGCTGCTTCTGCCATTGTTGCGACAAGTCCACGGTCGCTTCGTAGAGTCGCCGCTCACCAGACTCGGCCAAGGGCATGGCCACCACATAGAACACCGGCAGCAGGACGGCCTGCAAGACGAGCATGAGTATCCCTTTGAGCCATCTCCAGAACACCAACCTCGAGCGAGTGCGCTCCGGGGATTGAAGGAAACTAGCCACGATGTCCGTCTGCACTTTCCCGGGGGACTCGTGCACAAAGTCCACAGAGGGTTGCTTGTGCGCCAGGTGTTCCAGCGTCAAGGTGTTCATTAGGGTGGTGTGGGCAACGTGGTTCAGCATGGTGTAGCTTTTCTCCGATTGCAGATCTTCAGGCACAAAGGGCAGGGCACGTTCATTGCCACCGTTTAAGACGCTGAAGACTCGCGGTCGTCGACTGGACGGCTCATCCGGGTGATTCGCCTTGCCGGTTCGCTCGAGAAGTGGAAGGAGATTCACCGTGAATCGTAGGCGACAGTAGTATGCCAGAGAAGTCAGCTCTTCCAGCCCCTCTGGTGTATCTTTCAGATCACGGATCAGCATTGTAAAAACTGAATGCAGGGATCCCTTCCTTACAGGACGGATGCCCGTTAGGCAGGTAGCCAGGACTCATGAACAAGAGGTCCAGCTGGGACTCCTCGCGGAGCACCAGGTGGCAGATGCGGTCGACCTCGGACAGCAATGAGATCTGTCCGTACAGGGCCACCAGTTTGGCTTTGCGGTTGAGTCGCTGCAACTCAGCGACCCTCGGGGCGAACTGGGTGGTTGACCGGCAAACGATATATACGACCGGTCTATCGATGCGCTGGACCAACTCTATAATGGTAGCCAGCCCGATGCCCTTGGTCGCTCCGACAAAGAGCGAGACATGGCGATGGCCTGCCCAGGCAGCTCGGAGGCCTGCGTTGTGGGCACGAATCTCTCTAAGGGAAACCATGGTGGCAGCTGAGGATATCAATCACTCAGACTACCAGGCGCCCGCCGGGATGTTGTATGAATGCTCTAAAATCTATCAGACAAGAGAGAATCCACTGCAGTAAGACTGGCTTGTTGTTCTGGTGGAGTCTGCGTTAGGGCTAGAGTAAGATAAGCCCGTCTCCGCACCGTCTCCGAACCTTGTGCGCCACGTTACTCGGCCGCTGTGGTTCTTATGCTCCATCTGTTTGTTTGTATGAAGCATAGTAGATACAAAATGCGTGATTGGAATCTTCTCTCATCATCATCATCATCCGCGGTAACTTTTTGCTGGTATTCAGAGGATCCTGCTACGTTTTCCACCCCCTCGTCCGCGTCACACCATGCCTGCCTCCGTTCATTTCGAGGTCCCTACCACTCAACGGGCGATCAAGATTAAGGGCCCCGGGCAAGCCTCCGTTGAGAAAGAATGTCCGGTTTCCACTTGTCAGGCTGAAGATATCCTGGTGCGGGTGATCTGTGTCGCTCTCAACCCCGTCGACTGGAAGTCTGCCGATCTCTCGCCCAGCCCCGATGCCACCTGGGGCACGGACTTCTCCGGAGAGGTAGTTGTCGTAGGTGAAGCCTGTCAATCCCGCTTTGCGGTGGGCGATTCGGTCTGTGGAGCGGCCTTTGGGAATAACCCCGAGGATCCTACCCAGGGCGCCTTCGCCGAGTATGTTGCCATTCCCGGTGAGCTGGTGTACAAGATTCCTCCGGAAATGTCATTCGAGCAGGCAGCTACGATGGGCACTGGCTTGGCTACGGCCGGTCTGACCCTCTACCAAACGCTCGGTCTGTCGTGGCCCGATCAGCCTGCCCAGGACGGACAGTATGTCCTCGTCTACGGCGGGGGAACCGCGTCCGGGTGCTTCATGATCCAGCTTCTTCGGTTGTAGGTTTTAAGGCTTCCATGCCATTTATCACCCAGAGTACAGGATGCTAACCAAGTCCAATCCACAGGTCCGGCTACATCCCGGTCACCACCTGCTCCCCAAAAAGTTTTAACCGCGTCAAGCAGCTTGGGGCCGCCGAAGCCTTCGACTATCACTCCGCGGGCTGCGGCTCCGAGATCCGCGAGTACACGGAGAACTCCATCAAATACGCCGTCGACTGCATCACCAACATCGACTCCATGAAATGCTGCTATACGGCCATCGGTAACTCCGGTGGCCAGTATGTGGCTCTTGATCCGTTCCCCATCCGCGGCCACACGCGCCGAAATATCAAGGCGCGCTGGATTATCGGATACACTATCTACGGCCGTCCGATTAACTGGAAGCACCCTTTCAAGCGGGATGCGCAGCCCCAGGATCGCGAGTTCGCAAGAAAGTGGTATCCCGTGGCTCAGCGGCTCTTGGACAATGGCAAATTGCAACTCCACCCACTACAAGTCGAGACTGGAGGACTCCCAGGGGTGATCGAGGGGGCTAACCGAAGCCGTAAACATCAGGTAACTGGCGTGAAACTGGTCTATTGTGTCTGAGATAGCTGTAGCTAGCTAGAATCTAGGCGATGTATGTATCTTCCCGTTGTAGAAGCAGCATAAAGTACGACAGGGCCCAACCTGTGTTGAATCAAAGCTGGATTTGGATTTGTTAGACAAACTTTCCACAGTCAATTTATCGTATTCTAGACACCTGGTCTTGCAGCTACCGCCCATGGCTCAACATCGCTACGTCCATAGATTGCCCCCCCTTACGCAGTCTTTACAGCTACGTTCACCCCATTCAAATTGCTCGGCCCAATCCGCATGATGGCCTTGTATGGCCGGTCGTCTCGGGGCTCCAGAGTGCGAAACCGCTGCACAAAGCGCAGGAGCACGTATGATGCCTCGGTATCGACGAGCACATGCGCAGGGCAGATGCGCGGGCCTCCTCCAAATGGGACGAACTTCCACAGAGGCCGGGCATCTCCCCAACGCTCCGGGCGGAAGACCTCGGCGTCAGGGCCCCAATTGTCAGGGTCCCGGTGCATGAGGTACCGGTTGGCATGAACGACGTCTCCTTTCTGGATGAAGATGGGTTGGCGTTGATCAGGGCCTCCTCCGACCGGCAACGTAGTGTCTTCCAGAGCAATCCGTACCATCTGGATGCCGTTCGGGTACAAGCGATGAGCTGCCAGCAGGTCAATTGACTAGTCTCTGAGCGGGAATTGGCCGACATGCACTCACTCTCGTTGATGACATATCGCAGGTAGCGCAGTCCACGCAGTTTCTCAAACGTAATATCCTGCTCTCCCAGGGCGAGCACTTCCTCCCGCAGCGTCTGATACACATGGGGATGTCTTGCCAGGGCGAAAATGGCGTTGCTGATGAGAATCGACGTTGTATCGTTGCTGGGAATGAACACGGCCATGATTTGGCCCCGCAAGGCCTCCTTATCCTGCAGCTGCTGTACCATATCCCATAGCAGGTCCGTGCGACCGTCAGGCTGATTCTCTGTGGCCGATGTGCCCTTGCCACTCTTGACGTCCTGCAGCTGCGTCAGACTGGCCCCGATGCGCTCGTCCACGAAATCCCGGACGATCTTCACATTTTCCATCCACACCGGGTCACGGTGGAGGAACATCAGCTTTGACATGGTCAGACGCACGCGGATGCCTCGCATTGTGTCGACCATGGCCTTGGCCACCTTCGCATTCTCGGGATGGGTGAGGGAGTCGACAGTCTTGCCGAACAGGAACTCACTGGAGGTATCAAGGAACTACGGTTCCCGTTTGGTCAGCCATGCTGCGTTCCACCCTACATGCTGAAGAACTCATACGAACGGAGCTTACCCATCGTTGCAGCAACGGCTGCATGTCAAAGGTCGAACCATCGGTCGGCACCAGGTCCAGCAGACGATTCACAAACACCTCCAGCCGGGCGAGGTTCGAGTATCCGTCGCGTGTGAAATAGGGCTTGATGATATTGCGACTGAAGTCCCACATCGGTCCATCAACTGTACTGACTCCGGGCCCAGCAACAGGATCAGCAGCTCCGCTGCCGCGACGAAGCGGCTCCAGGCCGAACTCGCGCCAGTATGTGGTCGACATGGCCTTCATGTTCTCGGACTCGGACGTATAGATGGCTCTCGACCCGAGAAAGTTGGCCTGGAAGGTCTTGACTCCCTGGGCCGCGAAGAGCTCCTGTTGCCATGGGAGCCAGCGGTGTTCCTTGAAGGCTTTGGAGAGCGTGTAGACAAAGTCTAGTCCGAGAATCGGGTCTCGATGGCGATAATGCTTGATCTCCCCGCAGCCGCGAGCCTTCTGCTGCTTGTAATAGTGATGTCGATTCCACAGCAAATTGCCAACTTTGTAGAGGATGAGCCAGGCACAGGCGGCGATGAAGTACTCGGTTAGGGTAAACATGATGATGGGTTCGCAGGCGAAGTTGTTCCAACTCCGGCAGTCATTCTATACCTCCTTAGGATAGAGATGGATGGTACGACAAACGGCCCGGTGGACAAGGTGCAACAGGCTAATTTTGAGAGATGTCACACCCGCTACATTCGTGAGCTGGCGTGTCAGACCCCTCGGCCGAGGCGGACGTCAGCATCGGGGCTTGCATCTTGGGCGACGGCCGCGAAGACGGTGTAATACGAGCCTCGGAGATAGCTTTATTCATTACTGCTATAAAGTTTATTCCATTCGTGCGAGGGGCTGGCTCACTGGCCTGGTCAACCCATCTAATCTCAATCTTCGTCATGGAGACTGTCACTGCCATAAAGACGCTCATCCAGCAACTGGCCCAGTCCACGGACCAGTTTGGGCGTGCAGAAATCAATGACGCTCTCCGCGAGCTGCAATACTCGCTGGAGACGCCATTCGATACGGTGATGCGGATGTCGCTTGATGTAACCTTTCTATCCTTCATCTTCTCAGCTTTTCTGATTTGTCTGGATAGACGTGCCAAGTCGCCGTGGCTCGCGTTGGTTCGGACCTGGGTCTATTCAAACACCTCAGCCAGTGTGCATCTCCTCAGAGTGCCGATGAACTGGCCGATCATCTCGGCTGTGGCCGGGAACTGATGAGTATAGATGCAATGATCATCTTCTTCGAGCACGCTAGCTAATAGGACTGGCACATAGCCCGGCTCCTCCGCTACATGGCCTCGGTGCGCATGGTACACCAAACGGACGACATCAAATACATATCGAGCAACATCACGAAGGCTCTGGCCGTCCCCGGACTCGAAGCAGGAATGCGACATGCGTACGTTTCCTATTTCCCCCGGATCACTCCCAATGCGAGGTATGTCATGTTTTAACCGGTGTCCAGATTCGAGAATCTCTGGCCAGTCCTGATGGCCCTCCCCGACTTCCTCGCCGAGCGCAAGTATCCCGACATCGTGGATGCCAAAGACACCGCGTTCCAAAAGGCGTTCAACACCGATCAGGACTGCTTCCACTGGCTAGCAACCCAGCCAACACGAATTGCAAACTTCATGGTCCTGCTCACCGACGAGCGCACGCCGAACTTCCTGTCCACGTTCCCACTAGAAAAGGAGCTCGGATCATGGTCTGCAGAGCCCGAGAAGGCGCTCTTCGTCGACATCGGGGGTGGAATGGGACATGCATGCATTCGGCTTCGCGAGAAGTATCCCAACCAACCAGGCCGAGTGATTCTCCAGGACCTGCCTCCGGTGCTGCAGGCCGCTCAGGCGACCCAGCGCTTGTCAGGGATTGAAACGATGCCACACAATTTCCATACTCCACAACCCGTCCAAGGTGCGTGACGAGCTCCGTCTGTTTGGGCCTGCTGCATAGCTAATTATGAAGCATAAGGGGCCAAGTTCTACTTTTTCCGTCTCATTCTGCGCGACTTCCCTGACCACCAGGCGCTCGAGATCCTCCAGAACATTGTTCCCGCCATGGATGCCGAGTCCCGCCTTGTGATTGATGACGGGGTACCTCCGGAGAAGGGTGCGCGGTGGGCAGAAACCGGAACGGATATCTGCATTATGAGTGCTCTGGGGTCGAAGGAGCGGACTCGGCGGCAATGGGAGGAGCTGGCTGCAAAGGCTGGACTACAGCTTCAAGCTTTCTACCAGTACACCTGGCCAGTGGTGAATGCGGCCATGGTGTTTAGTCTGCAGTAGCTACCAATACGTAGAATATTGTGCGTCCATGGTCCTCTGTGCAGGCTTTATTTATTGTACAATGTTTCAATGGTACACCAATAGCGTACCAAGATCGCAGATATATATTAGATTTGTTTTACTGGATACAAGAGGTTTTTCTATAGGCTTATCAGATACTCCTGGCTATGATATTGGGGGGCAAAATGTACCTCTTTTACAAGCTCAATATACTAGATCCTGACAAACACATAAAAGAAGGTACTATGGAATATGCATCTAGCTGTTGATTAGTGGCTGGACTGTAACCACAAAGTCTTCGATATCTGTAAGAAGACCTTCTGGCCGTTCTAGGGCAGCAAAATGCCCACCCTGGAATTGATAGTAGCATACGGGTTAGCCAGGTTGACTCTCGTCTTTCTATATGACTTGTTGGAGCTCGAGAAGAATGCCTTACTGCCGCGCGTAAAGCGTTGCTCTCCATGAAAACCTTCCAGAAATTGTTTTCCGATTCTTGCATGATGATAGACTCATGCCCTTCTTTCTTTATCTGGTATTTCAATCCATCAACCGCACCTTTTTGCCGAATCCTTACCTCGTACTGATTTCTGAAAGGACCATATTCCTCTACCCATTGAGCCCTTTCTTCGCTCTCTTCTGCAATGTGGTTGGGACTCCACATCTGGACGACTTTCAGATCTCCCGGTGGCTTCTGGCCATGTGTCCTCAGGCACTGATAATAATTCTCCGAGTGTTCATGAACCCTACCGCTCCGTCTTCCGACGCGGATGTTCCGATCGGTGTGTACCTGAGCTGTACAAGACTTGCTATGTGGCGCCAAGTTGAAGGTTGCAGCGTCTATATCAATTCCTAGGTGATTTAACACTTCCCATTGTCCGGGAGATTTCCAATGAAGCTACGATTTGGATAATTGTTATGACGGCCACTTGTAGGTAAGCTAAGGTAGCGACAACCACTTTTCCGAGGGGGACGGCATTACCCCAAGCTAAATGGCCACGTAGATTTCTACCCACTCTGCTGAGAGCAGAGATATGTACTCAAGGCCCGTCCCAGACGGTATTATCAAACCATCCTACAGTGTCTACTCAAAGCTGCCCCTTCGTGCTGGGCAAAACATCCACTACTGCCATAACTCCTAGGTGATCCGTAACCCAGGGCTTCTCGAATCCCAGTTCCACGATCTGCCTCCTTTCGTCGTCCCCCTCTGCCAGGATCCCTTCTCCAATTCTCTCAAACTTCAGTAACTTGACAGACCCTCGGAAATAGACCTTGTCCATTCTGGAACACCCAAACTGCGCGCGCTGCTTTGTTGCTGCTTGCTGGCCCCACGTATATCCTTCCTCGGTATCCTCCTCTCCGCCTAGTTCTAGGAATGCATCCTTGAGATTATTGTCCACATGCAACGTGCGGTCAAACGGCTGGATTGCATTGAAGTCACCAGCCGCGAGAGCGGCGTACATCCCATCGTGATGCATATACTGAGCGACTAGCTGCATCTGTGGTGGGCGGTATGGAGGGTCAAGCGCCAGGGACTCTAGGTGCGTATTGCAGAGGCGGATTCGCTTCTCCTCCAGCCCAATAGAGACGTCGACGAATAGAGCATCGCGATCCATGCGCGTGTGGGAGTAGTGAACTCGAAAGACAGACGTAATAGGCAGATACCTGCTGACAAGGACGGTAGTGCCATACTGCGCAGTGGCCCAGTTGGTAGTATCAACATCTGTAAGATGGAATTGGGCTTGCACCCATGGAGTTGCAGCAATTGTTTCCAAGTCAGAGGGGGTGCATTCTTGGACAAAGATGACAGGGGCGACATTTAGAGGGAGAAGGCGTGTGAGATGGTGAAGATGTGCAAGCGCTGGTCGCATGCGGGCTGCGGCGAAGGGAAGCATAAAGTCGATGTTCCACGTGTAGAGTGCAATAGCAGTGATGGCTGGCCGATCATTATCATTGCTACTCGAGCTTCCGGGGGCGGATGGCGACTGGGAGACCCAGGCGGATGTTGCGGGGTCAAAACCATAGTAAGTCTGGGCATAAGGCTCGTCCAAGGTCCAGGGCACCGACGTCTTCCGAAAGGTCGCAGTGTCCCGGATGGCCTGGGCCACAAGCGCTTCCATGGCGATGAATGGGGTTTCGGGGTGACTGGGTGTAGATGTAAGATGAATCAAAAAGTATTAAGGGGAAGGCAAATGGAAAGAAGATCGGCTGGATTTATATACACAAGGTAACGTGACAACGGTATCTAATCCCCGCTTGGATTTTCTTTGTCTCGTCGGGTGTCAGCTTACTACTACTGACTTAGACTGGATTATATACAAACATCTTAGCCCGGTACAAAAGTAGGGCAGAGATAGCCCAGTGAATAGACATTTACTTCTTAATTTTTGATGCCAAAATAGAGTTATATTTTAAAGAATATTTAAGCGTCTTCGAATAGTGGTAGACTATGATTTATTAATCTTAACTAAACCAGAAAGTTGAAACTCACTGAGTCTCACGCTATCTATCCAACAGCCTGATACTATACCCTAAGGATATAATTGCCACTTGTAGATCACATGGCCTTATATCACTATCAATACTCAGTTGGACACTTTTATTTATTGGATGGTCCAAGTATAGAGAGTAGCTGGTTCAGGTTCAAAATGAAACGTGTGAATGAAGGCAGAGTACCTAGGAGGGTAGCTGATATATAGGGTTCTCGGCATACTAGAGCATAACAGAGCTATCCAGCGATATACTTGGAAGGCTGCAGTGTGAAGCACAGGTTTACACTTGGAATAAGGCAAAAGTACGCGCAAAGAATAAATTTCCATTACTTCAAAACCTCCTGTGGATCAGGTCTACTCCCCATACTAACCTCCCACAGCCTATAACGCCCACGCACGATCTGCAAGTGTACATATCCTGTGGCATGCGTGCGCCAAGCCTTCTCAGAGGAAGCTTTACCAGCGAGAACTTGCTCGATCCGACGAGCACAGTCTATGGCGTCTTTCGTCATTTCACTCAGAACTGATATAATGTCCTCCTTTTTGCGATTAGCGACCCTGTGTATGTAATTATCCAATTCACCATTATTCTGTTCTTTGTAGAATCTTCCGAATCTGGTCAGTAAGGTTCATCTCGAGATTCCCAAATACTCACGAAAAATGTCATTCACCAAGCAGAGAAAGTGGGTCATGTCCAAGGTGGCTTCGACTGGGACGTCAAGCTTTGGGCAATGGGACTTGGGGAAAGTAAACCAGGTGAATGCCTCGCCTGCGCCATCTTTTTCACGGATATACCATGGAAAGCCCTGTCCACCTTGCGATGGGAATATTGTTATCGCCTTAACTCCTTCCCAAGCAGCAAGAGCAGTCGATGTCCTTGCGCGAGCAAGGGGGTTTGTCAGCGGCACATGCTATATGCCGTCACCGTGCTACATGTTCATTAGAGTGGGGTGGGTGACCCGCTAGACCTTCCCGTTCTCCAGCAGGATATTTATTGAAGCTACGATTCGGATAATTGCTATCCGGTAATGGGATTCGTTTGATCTCGGGATTATGCCAACAAGTTGGCTGCATGGCACTGGGTGCTTACAAAACAAAGGGTTGCCCTACAGGGATGGGAATACAAGCAAAAGACACGACGCACCAAAAGTGAGTACCAAAAGAAGATCCAAAATTGTGGAGTCTATGTATATCGATCCCATTATTCTGCCAGTCTGTTTCCTCCGAGGGTACTGGTCCGATAATGGATGCATGGGACTAGACCTATGCCATGGTGGAAGAAGCGGACAAGCCCTTCGTAAGAGGGGAGGTCCATGGCACATTCACAGCGGATATCCCCTTGGCTAGCTCTAATGCACAAAGCAGAAAGAACAAGAAGTATTCGCTCCTTCACCTCTTCGCTTGCTACACCACTGAGGGGCTCTGAAAGTAGCTCCCAGTTGTTATGTCCCTCAGGCTTGGAGTCACAGGTACCATCCCAGTATAAGGCTCTTACACGAGCCTCAAGTCAATCATATAGCGTCCCATATGAGTCGGACCAGCTCTGATCGGATGGGTAATGCTCCTTGACCAGAGGTAATAGCTCTGTTGGGAGTGATCGCATTGTCTGTTGATAGTGATGACTAATCAACCCCAGTCACGTGCACGCTTTGATGCATGGATGACGCAGGACGGCCGACGATCTCCCGGATGCGGGTCAGCCTATCGAAGGGCATCTCACGTACTCTCTCCGCGTCTTGTTCCTTTCTTTATTTCCCCTCCGTTGTTACCGTATCGTCCACGTGTGCGTACAGAGTCTCGATCATCACTAGTCTAGCCTCCGGGCTGTGTACTCTGCAAATATTCGTTGGAACCTAGTCGCTCACGGTGCCCCTCAGACGCGCGGCTGGACCGGGGTGTCTTTACGCTACAGCAGGCGGTGTACTACTCACCACCAGTCGTTCACTTCCCCGCGGAGATCATATTGGCGCAAGATGGCGGCCCCATCAGGCTTGCATGCGCATCTTCATCATGGCGCAACCGATGCGGGACCGAAGCTGGTCAACCGATTACGGGACAGCAGGTCACCGTATGTTAGAGCCCACATGAACAACCCGGTCGCCTGGCAACTGTGGGATGCAGAAGCGATCAACCTCGCCAGACGCTATAACCGACTGGTGTTTCTCAGTATCGGCTACTCGGCTTGTCACTGGTGCCACGTCATGGAAAAGGAATCCTTCATGTCGCCGGAGGTGGCTACCATCTTGAATGAATCTTTCATCCCGATCAAGGTGGACCGCGAGGAGCGACCGGATATTGACGATATCTACATGAACTATGTGCAGGCTACCACTGGCTCTGGTGGTTGGCCGTTGAACGTATTCCTGACTCCGGATCTAGAACCGGTCTTTGGCGGTACCTACTGGCCTGGTCCCAATTCGACAACGCTACTAGGTAATGAGACTATCGGCTTTGTAGATATTCTGGAAAAGCTACGGGAGGTGTGGCAGACCCAACAGCAACGGTGTCTCGATAGTGCGAAGGAGATCACGAAGCAACTCAGGGAATTTGCCGAAGAAGGAACACATTCGTACCAAGGAGACAAGGAAGCGGATGAGGATCTGGACATTGAACTTCTGGAGGAGGCTTATCAACACTTTGTGTCTCGCTATGATTCTGTGCATGGAGGTTTTTCTAGAGCACCTAAGTTTCCCACCCCCGCCAACCTCAGCTTTCTACTGCGGCTCGGGGCGTACCCAAATGCGGTGTCGGATATTGTTGGTCGAGAAGAATGTGAGAAAGCAACTGCCATGGCGGTGCATACGCTCATTAGTATGGCACGTGGTGGCATCCGTGATCATATTGGGCATGGCTTCGCAAGATACAGTGTCACTGCTGACTGGAGCCTACCTCATTTTGAAAAGATGCTTTATGACCAAGCACAACTCCTGGATGTATATGTGGATGCGTTCAAGATAACCCACAATCCCGAACTGCTGGGCGCCGTGTATGATTTAGCTACTTACCTGACCACCGCGCCTATTCAGTCACCCACTGGCGCTTTTCACTCTTCGGAAGACGCGGATAGCCTGCCATCACCGAATGACACGGAAAAACGCGAAGGAGCATTCTATGTCTGGACATTGAAAGAGCTGACACAAGTGCTCGGTCAACGGGATGCTGGGGTTTGTGCTCGCCACTGGGGTATGCACCCTGACGGTAATATCTCCCCTGAGAATGATCCACACGACGAATTCATGAATCAGAATGTGCTCTCCGTAAAGGTGACCCCGAGCAAGCTGGCCAAAGAATTTGGGTTAGGAGAAGAAGAAGTAGTAAGAATCATTCGTTCGGCGAAGCAGAAACTACGTGAGTATCGGGAACGAACGCGAGTCCGCCCTGACCTGGATGACAAGATCATCGTCGCCTGGAATGGGCTAGTCATCGGGGCACTCGCCAAATGCAGTGCTCTGTTTGAGCGTATTGAAAGCTCCAAGGCAGTCCAGTGCAGGGAGGCAGCGGCAAAAGCGATTAGCTTTATCAAGAATAATCTCTTTGATAAACCAACCGGGCAACTGTGGCGTATCTATCGTGATGGTGGCAGAGGCGATACGCCAGGCTTCGCTGACGATTACGCTTATCTGATCAGCGGCTTGTTGGATATGTACGAGGCAACGTTTGATGACAGCTATCTGCAGTTCGCAGAGCAGCTTCAGAGTAGGTGTTTTGTCGAACCCTCATCTTGTAGGTACTAACGATACTACCAGAATATCTTAACGAGAATTTCCTTGCATATGTGGGATCGACTCCGGCAGGTTACTACAGTACGCCGTCCAACATGACATCAGACATGCCGGGTCCTCTGCTTCGTTTAAAGACCGGAACTGAGTCGGCCACTCCATCTATTAACGGAGTCATTGCACGCAACCTGCTGCGTCTCGCCAACCTGCTCGAGGACGAAGATTACCGGCTGCTCTGTCGCCAAACATGTCATTCTTTCGCCGTCGAGATCCTGCAGCACCCATTCCTCTTTGTCGGACTGCTTGATGCAATTGCCGGACTGGAAGCTGGTTCACGGAACTTCACAGGCGTTCTCTCTACGACACTTCTTCCTCAGGCCGGGCCCGGATCTTCAGACAGCCTCAGCAGCGGATCCGACGAGCCAACATCCGTGCGCGAGCTCATTGTACAGAGACTTCGTGCAGAAGCCGGTCAGGCGATCTCAACCTCAACGACCACCGTTTCCCTCATTGACATCCGGCCTTCCCACGTGGGAGACTTCGTCGGAAATCAGTCATTCTGGTTGCGGACTCGGAATAAGCTATACAAAGACTTGAAGCCGACCGAACCGGCGAAAAACTATTTACTTGTATGTGAAGGTGGTAGTTGCAAGATGGTGGATGTATAATTCTGCAGGTCTTGCTACTGCGACCGACCTTTCTCATGACTTTCAGTACTGAGGCTATCGATGTTCTTCTGGTTTATGAATTTGGAGGCTTTTTGCATTAGCAATTGGTTTCGTCGTCTGTTTTTGAGTCTGGACAGGATGGCCATAATCAGACGCGCAGTATCACCCATAGGACATTTAGCAACAAAATACTACCTTACATACAAACAAACTCCTTTTTTACAGAACAAGAAAATAGAACAGAAAACACATCCCTTACCTCTCATAGGTATAATAAACAAGATCCATAGATCATACATCAAAGCAACCAAAACCCACACCCACTATATTACTACCAGCACCATGTTTCACATAAATTAACCACGGTAATTAACCCTCGCCGATCATCTAGCCGCTTAACCAAGCATCTGATATATAGTAAATGGCGATATCGGACTCTGCCGTTTAATCATCTTGTCTTATATTAGGGGGACTAAGGCTGCAGGTGTGGATCCTGGGGGTGAAACATTTACTTACTGATACCGTAGATGAGGGATTTTGTGTAAATTGGTTGAGGAGTCTGAGTGAGTGACTGTGTGCTAGATAGGATTCTTTTGGGTGTTTAGTTAATTGTGTGTGGTTTCTGTACGCGAATGTAGGTTTATGGATGGTATGTGGTTGTGTTTGTGTTCAATCTATTTTAATTGTGGGTGAGGGAGGGGAGATTAATTTATACTTGTATGTTTATCTTCGTTTTGTACTTGTTTGCTTGACTGGTTTGAAGTGGAATGGTATATTGAAGAGTGATCTTTCTGAGTATATGTATTGACAGTCCCCGTTAGTGGATTATTAGGGGTAGATGTAATTGATATAATAGAGTCAGAGGGACGGTAGATTGAGGAAGTAGAGGAAGGATTTGATAGATATAGTGGATTGAGTTGATATATCTCTAGCGTATTACTCTGAGAGGGATCCAGGAAATTTACTAAGCAGCAACGTTATGGAAATAGCAAGTTCAGTAGAAACGGTTGTTACCTTCGCATGTATGTGCAGTTATTGAAGGCGGATAATATGCTAGGTACATATCCGATATCACGATGGAGATTGATCTGCGCTAGTCAAGAGGAGTAAAGACGTCGGGTGTGAAACAGCTCCAGATGAATGATTGGTGATATATATATATCAATCACGCGTTGTAGGAGCATAGAAGGATTGGGTGATATTTGGAGGAATTGATCGCTAGATCTGAAGAAGCTATACCCTTGAGAGTTTCTTTGTCTTACATCATGTTATCTATCAACGTAAACATATACTAGTTATATATATATTTACTTCGACCAGAAGTGTCCCAACTACTGCAACACTAATTTAAACTGAGTCCTGGATATAACTACAAGCCATCTTCGCTCAGTATCCAGAGATTCCATTGCTGAAGCAAATCCATTGTCTCTGCCGTCCTATCTACACTCTTTGTTCGTCGCATCTCGAGAGCTGTACTTCTAGGAATCTGGATGTCTAGATGCAGCATTTAACCCGCGGTTTGAATGAACACCTGCATCTTCGTCGGTAGCGAGAGTGGAATTGCAGGTGGTTATGGGAGGAGGAGAAACTGTTACTGTACGAGTTACTGGAAATGGGATTACTGAATCTGGGTTTGGGGCCATTTTCAGAGTAAGCCTTAATCTCATTAGAGTTGGTTTCGTTAGATCGACCGTTATCTGTCGACGGAGGATGTTGGCCTGAATAACGGGCGTCGCCGGAACGATCGATGGTATGCGGTCATGACTCGTGCAGAGTTGTACGCATGAGCTGTTTCTGTTTGGAATGTTTGGACTCCTCAAGACGGGCAGAGCAGCATTGACTCATTGTTGTCCCGGCGGCAAGGGATGACTTTGTCAATCCAGCAGGTTCGGATTTATCGATAAATCAAACTACTCTTTCAAGGGGTAGAATGTATACTGTAGGACTCATCCTGTGTATATTACGATAGTAAGAGAGTAGAATAGCCACAAGGAGGACTGCAGAGCTTTTTTTCTCTCCGGAATTGTCTGCTGCCTACCTAACCGGAGAAATCAGGAGATCAGGAGACCACACTGAACTAGATATGATCTACTACAGCTGGGGCGGTATTAAAGGATTAGACAGTCGAGATAGCTGTGCAGATCGAGCTCATCTGATCAAGATTTTCTCGATAAGAATTGGATCTATCAACCGGCTCACCCCTGATCCTTTATTGGCTCGTCTTCAGGCTTCCTTTCACATCCATTCTTTGTAAGATAAGCCGTGATTCGTGTGTTGAGATTATTTTTTAAACATGTTCCAGTCATGCTTATATTCAAGCTTGCTATAATCTCCCTTTCATATCGCTACGCTGGTGTTCAACATCAAGCTACTCGTATCAAAAGTCACAATGAGTGGTATCATGACACCAACTGCAGCTAGTGAACTAAAAGAAAGAATATAATGAAAAACAAAGATTGATAAAGGTGAAACAAGATGGGACGAGTCCCCTTAGGCTGACCGTTGTTCTTGACTCCAGAACCCTGCATGGAGGCGCCAACTAAGTCCGATGGCGTTGGGGCCGGTAGTACCGTGGACGACCCGTAGGCACTTTCCCGTCTTGTTGGCCACCATCCACGCATGTCGGATGGGAGAAAGTCTATAATTAACAGTCCACGGTTACACGGGCGTTTACGTTGTCATCTGTCGGGTCAGCAACGGCGGGATGCAACTTGTATGTATCTACATGCACATATACATGTACATACAGGCTATACCCATGTACGATGTGCAGATGGTCTCTATCAGTCGTCCACGTGGAATAGTAACAATGCGATTGGGATAGAATTTGATGGGGCATACTTTATCGTATAAAGTTCCCAATACGCTAAGTTAACGCCTCGGGAGACCGGCCACTTGACAGATCATGACAGATCAGCCAAGACCACGGTGATTGTTTAAATTACTCAATTCGCGAGGCTCGACTCGGCAACGGTACTTGGGACCCGTTCGGCTAGACAGCCCAAGGCGTTCTGGACTGCTCGAGACAGCGAGGACAAGGAAAAGCCGGTGAGACCGGGTGGACTGTGGTGGCATGGATAATGGGACAGGACGTAAGCACGAGTCGTCACTGGACAGTTCATATCCATGGGAAGATGGGCAGATGGGGCAAATCTCCGAGGAGGCAGCAAGATGAAACATTAGCGAGTGGCAGAATCGTAGAATTACCCCTGGTTAGGGTGGTCCGTTCATTTGCCCGTCCTCGTGGGTGGCGCATCGGATTGGTCAGGCGATGCAGTTTCACGGGTTTGACCATCTGAAACTCTGTTTTGATTCTTTCAAATTTTTTTCATATTATTCTGTATTATACGGAGTAATTATTTCTTAAATTTCACGTCTTATACCAGTTCGTTTTTCTGTTCTCTCCAGTCTTGATATGTTGGGTTTCATTCAAGCCATTGTATTGCTGAATGCCATTGACCACCGGACAATGGATCTATCGAGAGATCCGCCCTGCCCAGAAAATGAGAATTGCACGATTTCCATGGCTTTGGGCTGAAGGTACGAATCAATCTTACGTTTGTCCACATTTTTTTTTTTTTTCATCTTCCATTTTCTGACTAGTGGGGGAGGCTGCTCCAAGGTTGCAGGGGTCGAGAGCCTGCAATCTCCACCGTAATTTAGCCAATGGTGGATGGTGCCTGACCCGGTCGGCATGGTGATTGGTCGGACCGGGGTTAGAGTGTGCCAGGGGTACAGAAACACATCGTCTATCGTGCGTTACGGGGAAATTCACCGTCATCTCGTTTTAATATCTACAGAGAATCTTATTAGATTAGACAGAAGCCATAACCAAATCATTTCATAATTGATAGGTAATGTTACATCCTGTACATGGCTGGGAGATTCTTTCAGGAGGTTGACAGGAATGTATTTCGTAGTGGATGATGGTCGGGACACTATTCCAGACGATCTCCGGTATGTACGAACTGGACTTGGTGGTTGGGAGGATAATCAGGGGATAAAGAAAACCCCCCGACTCTTTCCTCAATTTCATGTCCACTAAAATCAAAAACTCTAATAATTCGTTACCGATCTTCCAAGGAATAAAGAAAAAAAAGAAAAAAGGAAATAAAGACAATATCACCGGGATAATTAATCACACGTCAAAAGGATGCTGGGTTGGATTCCTCAGACATAATTCTCACTACGATCCCATCTAGAACTCTCCTTTAATCACCATCGCAAAAAGCCAAGCTCTCTCTCCAGCCCATTTCATTTGTGTTTAATTATCCCAGATCGCGCGGCCCCACTTGGCAAGAGTGACCATGCCCGTTGAGGGGCCTTCGACTCTCCTTTCCGTGATTAAGGTCCCCATCGACGGTGGTTTAGTCCGCTTCATCACAGCCGTCTCTACGCTACCACTATATTATCACTTCGTTCCTCCACATCCTTTGCCACCCTTCTCTTTTGTTCCCCATTGCTGGTCTCTCACGCATTTCCAAATCTACCTCGCCTCTGGTACACTTTTTTCACTCTTTCAAAAAGTGTCTCCCAAGGCTGTCACTCTTTTGTCTATATAGACCTAGGCGGAAAAGCGTACATACTCCCAAACAACCTTCCTTTCCAAACCCCCTGATCCTCCAGTCCAATCGCAGTCGATCTGCCTGTTGTCGGACGCATCTTCTCCATTCATTTCATTTACTCGGTCGGATAGCTTCCCGGAGAAGTCGTTTTCTCGATCGAACGCAGTTGACCTGTGAAAACACCTCTCGCAAACCACCTACAAGACCAACAAATCGTCCCCAACCAAACATCATGCGGTCTTCCTTGCTTATGGGCGCTCTTTGCGCGGCCGGTGCCATGGCCAACCCTCTCGACAAGCGGGCCTACACTACGGACTGGACGGTCGTCACGGTGACCACTACCATCACCGCACCTGTGCCCCCTGCTGCTACGACTTCCTCTTCCACCTACGTTCCCGTCCAGGAACCCGTCGCGAGTGTGGAGCCTGCACCGGCACCGGTTGAACAGAGCTCGTCCGCCGTCTTTGTTGAAGTCCCGGCTACCTCTTCCGCTCCTGCGCCTGCAGAGCCCACCACCGAGGTGCAGCCAACAACCGCTGCTGCTGCTGCCGATCAAGGATCTGCCTGGACCTCTGCTTGGACCTCCGCGTGGACATCGTCCTGGACCTCTTCTGCTGCCCAGCCCACCACCCTGGCTAGCACCACCTCCAGTGCCAGCGGCGCTACTGCCACGAATGCTTACCAGTCAACCGTCTTGTACAACCACAATGTTCACCGCAGCAACCACTCCGCCAGCTCTCTTGAGTGGGATGCCTCTTTGGAAGCTAGCGCCCAGACCCTCGCCGCCAGATGCGTCTACCAGCATGACACGTAAGAGTACCCCTGCTTGTCCTTGGGTGTGAAAGTACTAACGGTTTCTCTAGCACCATTAATGGCGGTGGCTATGGCCAGAACATTGGATATGGTGTCTCCTCGGAAAAGATTGGAGAGATGATCACCAACCTGATGTACAACAACGAGATGGGCTACTTCGAGGCCTTGTATGGCGAGGCTAGCCCCAGCATGGACAACTTCGACGCTTGGGGCCACTTCTCCCAGATTGTGTGGAAGGGTACCACCCACGTTGGTTGCGCTACCGTGACCTGCAACAGTCTTGGTAACGTTGACTCGTCCGTCGCAGTCCCCTTCACTGTTTGCAACTACAGCCCGGCCGGTAAGTGATAGCCACCCTTGTATCCCGTCTGTGAACCCCAGCAATCCTGACAATAGTTTAGGAAACTATGCCGGCGAGTATGCCGACAATGTCCTTCGTCCCCTTGGACAGGCCATGTATGTCGCTTCTTAAATTTCGAGAGTTGTTTTCGCCTCGACTGTGACGGGAGATCTGTCTGTGCACGTAGCGGCAAAGATTCCGATCCAGGGTAGTGATTGAATCGATGGGGTCGGGTATGCACACGGGAACCGCTCTATGGTCAGATTAGATGAACTTGGCCAAATCAATGGTGCACAGATGCTCTCCTGTACCAGCCGTCCGCGAGATGTGAAACTTATGAAACTCACCAATGGAGATACGCCTGGCAATTGTCAGTTTCTTGCTTTTATTTGAATTTTCTCCCTGTCTCCTTCGGTTTTTCTGTGAGACCACCTCACGTTTGTCTGCGCCCACTCGCCAAGCTCATGATCGTTTCCGCCATCAGGGGTCTAGCCGTCAAGTTGGTACCGAGGCGCAGGCCATGCGATGTGGTGGAGTTTTTGATTTACCTTCTCTGTGAATATTGATTTTTGCCCCGTCATGGTACACCAATGGCAACATTTGAATCATTCGATTCTTCATCTTTCTTCGCTTCTCCGTTTGTGCTTTCATGTGTGCATATGAGCGTCTTGGTGGAGCATTTTTGATGACCAAAAACTAAATGATGAGACTTCCTACAAGTATGATTCCTGCGGATTGTAGACCGTACTTGTAAAACCCATTCGATCGCCGATTGCGGCCATGGCACTGACAGATGTAGTGTAACCAATGAACGGCTGGGCTGAAGTAATCGAGCTCCACGTGACCGGCCCGTTGGAGATTAAGTTCCCCGCAACCAGAAGTATAGCTGCTGCACATTCGACCTCCCCAGCCAGCTCCTTTCGTCCGAAACGTCATCGGGCAGAGAATCCCCGTCTTAGTCGGGTTGCAAATCAGCAGCACGCCTCAAGAGCCTATTTCCGCTGTGACGGCAGTGGTGCAGCCTATCTAACCTTGGCCCTAGGGTGGCTGCTGAAGATTGCCACATCAAATTGGAATCCGGCGATACGACGTCAATTCGGACGGATCATCAATCTGACACTTTAGATCTACAAGCTCTTCCCTACTGTTACCGTCGCAGAACTGTCATATGTGGCGTGTCAATTGGCTGTACACGCAATTCTCGACATACACAATTCCGTTCCTAGTTTGTGAGACAAGACAGTAGCTCTTTCTGTCGCTCGCCTCTGGTCAACCCCCACTGGGGTCTTTTGTATGACGACAGACCCGGTTTAGGAAGATTACGGCGACCTAATCGGAGGCATTGGATCGAAGAAAAATATACCAAGTGCCTTCAACTGGTGATTAGTGTTAATTTCAACTGTGTGGTTTTTAGGCAATTGTTCACTCGTCTGTGCGACTGCGACCCACACGTTCTATATATCTCTTGGCGCATCGCGGAGCTACTATATCGACTAAGCTTCTTCATCCGTTCCTCCGATACCATCTTTGCCCCAAGCGAGCCGACGCTTGCGCCTGCGACAGCGGTCTGCCGTGCTTTATCCGGCTAGCAGAGCTTTGACTGTTCCTCTTGCCATTACCTTTTTGGTACCTTGTACGCGTCCCTTTCCCCGTCCATCTTCCATAGGCCCTGGTTTCCCTTAGCCCGGCGCCCGAGCACATGCTCTCCCCGCGCTTGTCGTTCCTCCTCCGCACAGCGGGGCTATAGAATGGGTGCTCTTATCCTGTATAGTCCTTATTTATATTATATTTCCCCTCGCTCCTTTTCATACCTATAGTTTACCCGAGACTTGTTACTGTTAAATTGCCTTTATCTTCATCAAGACCTGCTGTTAGTTATTATCCCGTGATTGGGTTGGTCATGCGCTACTAGCCAGAATCCATGCCCTCATACTGCCTGCAAGATTGTCACTACTTCTATCGCACCGCTTTGCGCCTATTGTCCATTCCTACCTTCCTCGCTTGTCGCTACGCTTAGTTGATCATATTCTGGACTGAATACCACCTACTGACACGATGTCTTATTCGTCTGTCGCAGTTCGTCACTTCACGGCCCCAAAGCCACTATTGGACGCTATGGCCACCCCTCGCTCTCAGCCTACCATGGAGACTAAGATCAAGCCTACCTCCGTGGACGGCGTGAACGGCCATGACGTCGCGTCAGAACAGCCGAAGAAGAAAGGGTCCACGTTCGCTAACCAAGACTCTCTCCCGAAACTTCCTATCCCGGATCTAGAGAGCACATGCAAGAAATACATTGAGGCCCTGTCACCATTACAAACGCCGAGGGAACAGGAAGAAACAAAGGCCTCTGTACAAGATTTTCTCAAGTCGGACGGCCCTATTCTTCAAGAGAAGTTAAAGAACTATGCGTCTTCAAAGACCAGCTATATTGAGCAATTTTGTAAGTGTATCCGGGAAGGGAGCGAGGGTGTTACATGGCTAAATCGAATGAGAACTAATATTGTCACTCAGGGTATGATTCTTACCTGAACTACGACAGCCGTAAGAATTGCCCTGTCACAGAAATTATCTCGGTTCCAGCATACTGACTCTAACAGCGGTCGTTTTGAATCTCAACCCATTCTTCTTGCTGGAGGATGACCCCACACCTGCCAGGAATCACCAGGTTACTAGAGCAGCATCGCTTGTTGTATCGGCCCTCAGCTTTGTCCGAGCTGTGAGGAGGGAAGAACTCGAGCCCGACACCGTTAGAGGAACGCCACTATGCATGTATCAATATTCTCGACTATTCGGAACAGCACGTCTGCCCACCGAAAATGGATGCGTTATCAGTCAGGACCCCACCGCCAAGCACATTGTTGTCATGTGCCGGGGCCAGTTCTACTGGTTCGATGTCCTCGACGAGAACAATGATCTGATTATGACTGAGAAGGATATTGCCCTGAACCTGCAGGTGATCATTGGGGATGCGGAACAGACCCCAATCCAGGATGCTGCCAAGGGAGCTTTGGGTGTCCTCAGTACGGAAAACCGCAAAGTGTGGTCTGGGCTACGAGATATCTTAACGAAGGACGAAGGCTCAAACAACGCAGAATGTCTGAACATTGTTGATACAGCTCTCTTTGTTCTCTGTCTAGACTATACTGAGCCGAGCAATACGTCTGATCTCTGTGCCAATATGCTTTGCGGTACGAGTGAAGTGGTGAAAGGTGTGCAGGTCGGAACATGTACCAATCGGTGGTATGATAAGCTCCAGATTATTGTGTGCCAGAACGGCAGCGCCGGTATCAACTTTGAGCATACCGGTGTGGACGGCCATACGGTGCTGCGTTTTGCCAGTGACGTCTACACAGATACGATACTTCGCTTCGCAAAAACTATCAATGGACAAGCGCCCACTCTGTGGGCAAGCAACAGCCCCGATCCGGCCAAGCGTGATCCCCAAAGCTTTGGCAATGTCAGCACGACGCCCCGCAAGCTAGAGTGGGACATGCTTCCTGAACTGAGTATTGCCCTGCGGTTCGCCGAATCCCATCTCGCCGACCTTCTCAAACAGCACGAGTTCCGCGTGCTTGAATTCGAAGGGTTTGGTAAGAATTTCATCACGTCGATGGGGTTCTCGCCAGATGCGTTCGTGCAGATGGCATTTCAAGCTGCGTACTACGGGTTGTATGGCCGTCTGGAGAACACTTACGAGCCTGCGATGACCAAATTCTTCTTGCACGGTCGGACAGAGGCGATACGGACGGTCACCAACGAATGCTCCAATTTTGTACAGACTTTCTGGGGAGAAAATCCAGCAGAGCAGAAGGTGGAAGCTTTGAAGAGGGCAACCGAAAAACATACCGCTACTACCAAAGAGTGCTCCAAGGGACAGGGACAGGATCGACATCTCTATGCATTATATTGCCTCTGGCAGCGGTCGTTTGAGGAAGGCTCTTCCTCCTCCGGCAATAGTGTAGTAAGCAGTTCCAACGGCTATTCTAGCCCGGTTGAGAATGGCTCTACCATTGACTCACCCAAGTCCCCGTTGTCGGATGACGGGGTTTCCTCCACGACCAGCTATGGCTTGCGTGCGATTCGCCCAGCGCCACCCACGCCAGCACTCTTCAGTGACCCCGGTTGGGACAAAATCAACAATACTATACTGTCAACCTCAAACTGCGGAAATCCATGTCTGCGGCATTTTGGTTTCGGTCCAACGTCTGCGGATGGCTTCGGAATTGGCTATATAATCAAAGATGACTCGATCTCGTTCTGCGCCTCGTCCAAGCACCGTCAGACCGCTCGGTTTTTGTACACACTCGAATCGTATTTGTTTGAAATCCGAAAGCTGCTACGCGCCACCAACCGTACGAGGGCCAGTCCGCGAACCAGTCGGGCTCGGGAAATGGAGATCATCGCCGAGCGGCTCCAAGGGGATCACCGTCGGGGCCGGCTTGTCCGGGGAGATCCTGGGGCAGTGCGCCGAGGTGCCGATACGCCAACGACCGATAGCGGAGAAATAGAAGACGACGGCATGGGTGGATGTAAGTTCCCGACTCAATCGATATTTAACAGATACTAACAGCATATCAGACGGGTTCTTCGATGCCGGAATGCTATTGCATGCACTCAAAGGCTTGAATACAGACCGAGAGCGTAACGGAGAGAAACCCGAACGACGTCGGTTTGTTGGCAAGAAACTACGTCTAAATGAGTACTAATTCTTTCTGCCTTGGGAGTTTTGGTTATGTATTAAGAATCTACGATATGCACATTTAGAGAGAGATACCAATGCCATTACTTGTTCTTCAAAACTAGTCCTCGTAGTTTTGTTTGATGCTAATCATGTGATGAAGTAGCTGTTGTATGTTCAAAATCATATCATGCTCTGAGTCATTTCTCGTAGTTCAATGCACTGTCAGAAATGCACTGAGAGAGAAAACCTTCTGCGAGATAATATTATTAATCATAAAGAATGAGCCAACCAGAATTTAGCCTGCCGCATACCGAAAACGTCGAGGAACATGGAGTTCCATCCGCTGTGTTCACGCCACCGACTTTCTGCCCAACCGACAATTGTCGGAAACGACCAGCGCAGTTTTCAATTGAAATCGTCGTAGATTCGTGGACTTACATAACAGCATATTCATAAATACCGGAAAGGAGCCTTGCTTTTATTTTCCTTTTTTTGCGTTTTGTTTGCGGTACCTGAACGTGGTGTCTTGCTTTGTCTCCACCTAGCGATATGTACATCATCATGACTTCGAACTAGTGAGATAGCGTATAACATGCAAGGTAAATCCGGATAATTGTCATTATATGTAGGTAAAGAATACATAAAACTTTGGTGTTGTTGTTTGTGTAGTTATGATCTTGTAAAGGGCGTCTCTTCCATATATATATATATATAACAACATTGATATTGTCTTAGCCCTTGGATAAACGCTCCACGTCTGCCACGAATATGCATGTGCAAGTCATACACTAGATATGTATGCATGTATGCACTTGTAATATGTCTTTGTCAGTATGGGGTATTGAATAGACAATCGAGAATATAACGGGCATTTTGTGAGTTGTTCTGTTGATCTCCGTAGGCTTAGTGGCTTATTGGTGAGTGAATTGATGCGTTGTACATGATACCTCTTTTTTTTTTTTGCCTTTTTTATTTTAATATTTTTTTTCCCTTTTCTTCCCCCCCCTCTGGTTAGATGCGGCTACTGCAACTGTAAGTCACTGTACATACTGTATGTATGGAGTACAGCGAGTATTACTTGTCACTGTAGGGCATGACAGTCAATGGTTATGAGTTGTTTCTGTGATGGCCTCAGGCACAAAATCCAGTGATGGTATCAGATTTTGTATCAAGTAGATTATCTAGTTTGGAGGCCGTGGGAGAATGTACTCCCGGAATAATAATTTTTTTTCTATGCACGAGTCTCACTATCAGGCCACTCATTTGTTTATTTTCAATGAGGTACTCCATCGTATCCCTATCGATGCAGCCAATCTTGCCAAAAAAGAAAAAGACCAGAAAAAAAAAAAAAAAAAGCCAGCCGCTTTTACCACCGGCTAATTAACCTCTCTCCAATCAAAGAATCTGTCGGTGAGATCATATCCTCCACCAACCGATCAGACCCCCCTTGACGAACTGATTTAGTCGCCTTCTAATGCGTTTCTAACTGTCTCATCGATGTATCTAGCGGTAAGTTTCCCTTGCCGGTCCGCCGGTATCCGAGTTTCCAAATTCGAAACGTTACTGATTGATAGGTTGAGTCGATAGATATCATTTGTGAATGCACAGCCTCTGCCGTGCTGCTGGCTACCGCCTGGTGTAGTCTGGATCCCGCGTAGTATCTGACCATTCCTCCAGTCATTACTATTACTCCTTCGGTCAAGTCATGTGGCGCACGTGATCCCTCTGGCGACCGCTGATTCCGTCGCTTTGGCGGAAGTGTTCCATCCACTTGGACAGCTCCCTACGAACTAACTAACATTTGTATATGGATCCTTGCGTCACGGATCTTCGTTAATTATCTTTTTTATTTTTTAATTTTTTTATTTTGAGAATCGTCAAATCTTTCCTCGATTAGATTATTGAATTCATACCATCGATCCTTCCACAGCTTATTTGGATACTGGTAAGTGAGGGTGACTTTTTCTCTCTCTTTTGTTCCAACTGGTTGTGTTTATTTCCGACGACCGGAGACGTGCGGTGATCTGCTCTCGGCGGCTGGAAAAATTACCTCCTTTACCTGCCTTAGCCTTAAGAGGTATTGGCTTTACTTTACAAGGTTACTCTCAAGGCTCAGGCCATCGGCTAGCTTGGTGCCTTAAAGTCCTTTTCAGGCGCTCAGGCTGCTCATCCGCCCATCCACCCTACCCTTTCCTTCCAATAATCATCGCAACCTGTTTTAAAGGGTGTCCACCCTTCCTGCAGCCTACCACAGCGTCGCATAGTCAGACCATCGTGCTCTGGCCGGGTCCACACTTGACCGTCCGATGTGCCGCTGTATTGGTCCTGCCCGTCCCTGCCCTTCTGCGTCCTCTTGCCTTTAGCGTCCCCATCGCTTTCCCACTAGAAGATCCTGCCTCTGCATCGCTGGCGAACTAGCGCCCTCGTTGCTGAGCATCTGCTGCTTCTTGGTCCTGCAACACGGTAAATCTTCTCGTTCCAATCCCTCAAACTGGAGGAGGGGCTTGCTTGCTTGCTTGACCTTCCCCGATGCTGGTGTTATCGATCGCATCATCCACTTGCCAATCTTCTCCTTTATCTATGTAACTGCTTGTTACCTATCATTTCCCCGTGATCTATCCCTTTTTGTGACTTTCCGACAGTGATTGTCTTTTGATATACCCGGCAATTCGTTCTAAAAAGCTCGGATCAACTATCACATCACTCCCGCCTGAATACATTCCATTCACTTATCCGTCCCCCTTTCCTTTCGGCTGCTTCTGAAGTGAATCCTTCCAAGCACATATCTTGATCAGAAGGAAGCGCTTCACGATAATAACATCGCCACAGAAGAGCAGACATCTATTCCTCCTTAGCGCCTTGTTCCCCGACCGCTGGGAATCTCTTTTTCGCCGTCGATCAGCGGTCGCTTCTTCCGACGACGGCACCCATATCGAAATCCGAACAGTCATTTTTCCGTCTTTTCCATCGTGCTTGAGATGATGGCGACAGCGCTTGATCAACCCCTTTTCGAATCTGTCGCGGGTCCTGCGACGGCCGCCGCCTCGATTACTCCCCCCCATAGCGCCAACGGCAAGAAAGAAGTTCCGGATGGTGTTCCTTCTGAATTGTCGGATCTGGAACTCGATCCTAATGCTGCGGGTGTGCCAGAGGCCGCATCGGTAGAGGAGGAAGAGGAGGACATCGAACCAGACCACTATTACGGCGGCGGCAAGATCCCTGTGTTCAAGCCGGTGAGTGCTGCCCTCTTCTAGTGTCACTGTACTTTGAAGATGTCACTGACGATGGGCCTAGACGATGGACCAATTCAGGGACTTCCAATCTTTCATCAATAAAGTTGAGAAATATGGCATGCGGTCTGGGATTCTCAAGGTTATTCCTCCCAAGGAATGGTATGTCTTCTCTACGATGATTATTTCTCCAAGAGCCGTTGCCAACCAGCTCTTTCTCTAGGACCGACTCCCTGCCAGCCCTCGACGAAGCCGTCAAGAAAATCCGTGTGAAGAACCCGATTATGCAGGAATTCCACGGATCACATGGAACCTATACCCAGGCGAACATCGAGCGACAAAGATCATACAACCTCCCTCAGTGGAAAGGATTGTGCGAAGAAAGTAGCCATCAGCCTCCTGCCCGCAGAGGTGAGAGACGCCGCAACCAGGAGCGAATCACTCGTGCTCCCCCTTCCTCCCGAACCCAGACAGCCCGATCTGATTCCCAGAAACGTCGCCCGGGACCGGGACGTCCACCCAAACGATCCAATCAGGTGAAAGTGAAAGAAGAGCCTGCAGAAGATACTCTTGATAAAATCAAGCCTGAAGGCCCTCCCACACCCGTGTCTCCTGAATCCAACCCTGTCGAGGCTAAGACGGAAGAGTTGAGCGACGGCGAGTCTCTTCCCGCTCCAAAGCCGAAAGGGCGACAACCTAAATCGGTCACCTCGCGAAGAAAACACAACAAAGGCGATGCGATTGACTACGTGGATGAGGAGGCTTTCAAAGACTTTGATTATCGCATCCATGACCACGAGGAATATACACAGGAACGGTGTGAGGAGTTAGAAACCGCCTACTGGAAGTCCTTGATGTTTAACAATCCGATGTATGGCGCGGATATGCCTGGCTCTCTTTTCGACGAGAACATCACAACCTCCTGGAACGTCGCCAGGTTGCCCAATCTGTTGGATGTATTGGGCCAGAAAGTACCTGGTGTGAACACCGCATACCTCTACCTGGGCATGTGGAAAGCTACTTTTGCCTGGCATTTAGAAGATGTTGATCTATACAGTATCAACTATATCCATTTCGGTGCACCCAAACAGTGGTATAGCATTTCACAGGAAGATGCTCCTAAGTTTGAACAGGCTATGAAGAGTACGTTTACATAACGTGAAGGGCCCATGAATAAATGCTGACTATCAAGCCAGGTATCTGGCCCAGCGATGCCAAAAATTGTGATCAGTTCCTCCGCCATAAGACTTACCTTGTTTCTCCTAGTCTCCTCAAGTCGCAGTACGGTATCACCGTTAACAGGCTTGTCCACTACGAGGGCGAGTTCGTGATCACTTATCCATACGGATATCACTCGGGATATAATCTTGGTTACAACTGTGCCGAGTCGGTCAATTTTGCGACCGAGAAGTGGTTGGATTACGGCCGTGTCGCCAAGAAGTGCCACTGCGAATCTGATAGCGTCTGGATCGATGTCGATGAGATTGAGCGTAAGCTGCGCGGCGAGTCGACACCAGATTATTACCCTGAATTCGAAAGTGACCTAGATGAATTCGAGGGTGCTTCCGACCTCCTTACCCCACCACGGAGCGTCCCAGAAAAGAGTAACCGTGGCCGGAAACGAAAGCATGACGGTGATTCAACCAAGGCGAAACGCATGCGAGTCAATGTCCACGTCCCACGGAAGATTCCTTGCGTCCTGTGTCCCAACGACCTGGATTACGAGGACCTATTGCCCACCGAAGATGGGAAAAATCACGCCCATCGGCGCTGTGCCCTCTACACTGAAGAGACTAGTATCCTCCGTGACGAGACTGGCAAGGAGGTGGTGTGTGACATTGACAAAATCCCGAAGGCTCGCATGGGACTCAAGTGCCTCTTTTGCCGTGAGGTGCGAGGGGCTTGTTTCCAATGCAATTTCGGCAAATGCACGCGATCATACCATGCCACCTGTGCGCTTTTAGCTGGAGTGCAGGTGGAGCAGGGTGAGATTGCTGTGATCGCGGATGATGGCATTCATTACTCAATCCCCAGTGTGGACCTCAAATGCAAATATCACCGCCAGAAAAAGCCAAGCTGGATGACGGGCGGCGATTCTCCCGATTTTGACCGCAAGCTCATCGAATCGGCTCAACGGATGGTGGCCGGGGATTTGGTGCAATTCCAGGCCGACAAGGAGATCAATGGGGCTGTGGTGCTGGAGAACCGACCAGCGGAACGGACGTTGCTGGTCAAAGTGCTGCCACGAGGGTAAGTTTTTCTTTTTTATTTTTTTTTTTCCTTGACACACATACTTGTTTTGTTGTGGTTGTTTAGAATTTTCCTGATTTGGAAATCATGACGCTGACCCCTGTTCCACGATTTAGAGATGTAATTGAGTTACCGTACCGGTGGATGCTTGTGGTACGGCGGAGCAACTTCTCACCTCTGGCACCAGGAACAAAACCACTCCCTGCCCACTTAGCACGGAAACCCGAGGCC
Source organism: Aspergillus sojae (assembly GCA_008274985.1). NCBI lineage: Eukaryota > Fungi > Ascomycota > Eurotiomycetes > Eurotiales > Aspergillaceae > Aspergillus > Aspergillus sojae. The sequence goes on along the minus strand of CP035525.1, from coordinate 3,616,446 downwards.
CGGAAAGAGTTGGAATCGGCCCTGCCGGTGGTTGGCAATCCATTTGGCGATGGGCGATCTCCGTATCAGTGGGCCGAATTCGAGACGGTCGACACGACTAATCACCGCTTTGCCCCACCACCGGTGCAGGTCAACTTGGACAAAGGTGACCAGATCTGGTATTATTTGGGCCAGTCATCGACCGAATGTAGGGCTCAATATACGCACAACCCTAGCGTGCCCGTCCACAACCCGCGGTCAAATTTCCTGGACAGCGTGAAGTCCCTTGGCGCCGTGATGGCCCGGATCCCCTCTTACCCCCACCGCCATCTTCCTCAGTATGCTGCTGCCCCTCCTCACCACCTTTCACCTGCTGCTGCTGCTGCCGCCACCGCCGCCGCCGCTGCTGCCTCCCGCCCTTCCCTGCTGCAGCGACCTACTCTTGCCCCTCCTCCTCGTACTCCTTCCTCTGCTGCTCCTCCTGCTAGTACTGCGATGCCGTCTGCCTATCGCTCCCTGCCCACTCAATCTGCCCGCCATGCTCCGTACCCTCAGATCGCCAAGACTCATCAATCACACCACCTGTCTCAGCAGCAACACAATCCGCAACAATCACAGCAGCAGCAGCAGCACAGCCACCAACTCCCCGCGAATACCTTTGCCAATGTTCGGGAGCTTATCGCTCGTCGCCGCTTGGCCCAGATCACCGACCATGCCAATGTCTTCGCCGGGTATACGATCGTCAGCCCCGAGCTAGTCGTTGAGACTCTCCTGGGTCCCATGGGCTCCGTGCCGCCGCCGACTGGCCTCGAGAAGCTGGAACTCGCCATGGCCCAACAACGGGTTCAACCTCGCGCCGCCGACGGAACCTTGTTACCCCTGCAGCCACTCAATATGCGTTCCGAAGAGGTGACTCGGTTGTTGCAGATGCTCCGGTTCTCCCTTGTCAGTCACCGCGATCGGCTCGATGTGCTTCAGAAGAAGGAGACGGAAAATAATAAGCAGGAGAGTGCTCACAAGGGCGGTGTTGCAGCTGTCAAATTGCCTCGCAAGTTTGCGTACCTGGAGCAGCAACGGGAACAGTCACCGACCGTCTATCAGTCCCCGTACGACATGCCTTCTGGCTTCAGCGAGTATGCCCAGAAGACGTTTGGGCTGACTCCAAGCGAGCCGGAGCTCCCTAAACCCTCACTGGCCAACGACTACTTCGCCAGTCTTTCCCCGGAGGACCAAGAAAAGATTCTAAAGACCTGTGGCAGCTTTGTCCAACGGGCCATTGAGCGGTCCGCAAGTCATAGTCGTCAGAGCTCCGCATCTAACCTCCGACTCGCATCGGCACTGGCCCAGCAAACTGAGAACCCGACGATAGACATAACAACAGTCGAGGACATGCCATTGTCAGGTCTGGATTTCCCGCTACATGCGGACTCTCCGTGCTCCAGTTTCAGTCGTCCGCACCTGCGCTTCCAATCTCCGAACGATTACAACGCTCACGGACCAGAAACACATCATGACCATCATGACCTCTTTGGCGACCAGCAGGCCAACACACGGTTCTGGCAGCATGGGCCCTGGGCTGCAGGCGATGGCAATACGCCTAACGAAGAAACTCGGCCATTTTTTGGACCTCACGAGCGGTTGAAGCACGACTATGCCTCATCTGACATCTCCTTGGGCCGAGGTCCCGGCTCTTTGCATTCTGTCGACATGGCTGGGTTTGGAATGGACGCCACAGATGATCTCTGTAACGTTCTTAGTCCTTGAATCGGACTACCTTCCTCGACTTTGTGTACTTGCAAGCCGGTATAACAGCATCATCTCCATGTAACGATTTGATTGACGACTGCATGACTGGGCGTTTTTAGCTTTTGTGTTTTCATTTTCTCATTTTTATCTTTTGTGACCCCCTTGGATCTTATTATTTCCCGACGGAGTTTGACAATAGCTGGCTGGTTACGACTCAGCTAAGGCCTTGCGACGAGGCCGTGGTCATATTATCTATTTATCTCCTACTTGACGGTGAAGGCGGCCGATGTACAGGCTAACGGAGGTCGAGAATCCTTCCAAAGTGGCGGTGGGAAGCGCTCGCCAGGTGGCAGGGCCGTTGTTGATGCCCAGACTGGCCCACTACCCGCCCAAGAAGACCCGCCCGGCCTGTTATTGACGATACCTCCCATCGTTTCCCCTCCTTCCTCACTTCCTTACTCCCCCCTCTGTCTATCTTTACTTTGTCCCTGTCCGCTCCCCCTTTGCTTTCCCTTGTGGAATTTCGGGACTTCGACTTTTCCTCGAAGATACTGGGCCTACTTTCGCCCTGGACTGCGGACCTCCCGTACGCTAGAGATTCAAAAGAAGCAAAAAAAGAAAAAAGCCATATTTCCAAAATTCCCGACCAAGTCCTGTTTCCATAATCCTATACACGTCATGCCCCCTTGTTTGATACCCCCCCCCCCAATTTCCCAGTGTTTCACCACGCTCGGATGTTTCCATATCCCTCAACGGTTTCCTCCCATTCCTTTCGTTTCCCGACACCCCCCACCTTTTCTTCTCTTCTTCCCTGGCGCTCATCCTTGTCTTTGCCCCGACCATGGTCTCGTTTGGACTGAAGGTCAAGTGGTCCATGAACTGATGGACGGCACTCTGTTCTCGCGAGTGAGAACAGCGGACAGGACAGTTATCGGATGTGGCAGCCGTCGCTTTCTGAGTGACACTCGCAGATACATGTATGTTGGAATGATAGCTGTGAATGGAATGTTAAAAATATATAGATCGAGGTGCCCGGTTGTAGTGACTCGTAAATTTAGTATAAATATATATAGGCACTGGCAGTCAAGTGAGGGTTCCGCTCTAGTGGACCGTTTCTGAACCACCTTTTTTGAATCCCCCGCAATTCGGGAGGCAAGAGTGGTTCGGTTGGGGTTGCACTCCACCGCATGGACCACAGGACGCTGGTTCCTTAGCTTTCTCCTGAATACGAGGGGTTCCTTTCTGGTGGCCAAAGGTTACATAGCTATCGTCTATCTCCTGCGGTACCGCCATCCAACAATCGGACGTCATTTGGTCCAGACCCTACGTAGGTACCCACACGCGGCACATGGGAAGACATCAAGCCTGACGTTCTATGCGAGGGTGAAAGATGTCAATTAAAGTTACCGTTCGTCATGCCCGGACGGTGGTGTCTCCTTGCAGACGGAGGAATGTTACATTATGCAAAAGATATGCCATGCAGTTGAGGTACATGTTCCGGTCTGACGTCGGAAATAAGTTCCCCTTTTCTTTACCCTGCTATCTAGTCTAGATGTAAACGGGCCAACAAAGAATGGGAGGAGGGATATGCTTCATGGTGGTATCTGGCTATCCGGCCATCCAAGATAAGCACAAAGGATAGGGCTTAGTAGGTCTAATGATAACTAACCTCGTGCAGAACGCTTTATAAATCCCACGGTTATCAGCGCGGTCTCGGACCGCCCATCGCTAGTCCGACACCGGATTGGCTTATCAGTCGATCCAACCAGTTTTAGGCTCCGTGAGGGGACATCCAAGACTCCAAGTGGAGTTGTTTAAGGTTCCTGTCCTCGTGTAGTTAGTACCCCGGACTCTTGGTGATGCAAGCCTGTCATGGATGCTATACGGACCACTACTTATATGCCTCCGCTCCCCGGCCCTAGCCTGGCCTGGGTAGTTGAGGTAGCAGTGCTAGTAGGAGCTGGTCTGACTACTAACCTACTGCCATATCTATAAACCCTATTGTCCCTTTCGTGATGACTCTGGATTCCTATACCTGCCCCGTGTCTCAGAGCTCTTAGTTCCCACAATCATGCGTCAAAACTCCACCGATGCCAACGCCGACGCGGCGTTGGCCAGGATGGGCTACAAGAGTGAATTGCCACGCAACTTGAGTATGCTGAGTATCCTCGGCCTGTATGTGCTAACTGGAGCTACCATGAATATGTTTCTCTACAATCAATGACAACTAACACAATTTCTCAGCTCCTTCGCCATCATGGCCGCACCCTTCGGTCTCAGTACCACCCTGTACATCACACTCACCGACGGCCAATGTGTTAGCATCATCTGGGGCTGGGTCCTCGTCACATTAATCTCCATCGGTATCGCCGCCTCCCTCGCCGAAATCTGCGCCGTGTACCCGACCGCCGGAGGCGTCTACTACTGGAGTGCCATGCTGTCGACGAAGGAATGGGCCCCGATGATGTCGTTCGTGGATGGCTGGCTGACACTGGTGGGGAACTGGACGGTCACCCTGAGCATTACCTTCTCCGGGGGACAGTTGATTCTAAGTGCTATCTCGCTGTGGAACGAGGATTTCGTGGCCAACGCCTGGCAGACCATCCTCATGTTCTGGGCGGTGATTTGGTTCTGCGCAATGGTCAACATCTTCTTCTCCCGATGGCTGGATATCATCAACAAGGTGTGCATCTTTTGGACCGCGGCGAGCGTGGTCATCATCTTGATTACGCTCCTGACCATGGCGGACCATCGCAACGACGGTGCATATGTCTTTGGCCATTATGATGCGTCGCAGAGCGGATGGTACGCTTTCTCTACTTCTTTGTTGTCTCTGCATCCTTGAAGACATACTGACGACCTCACAGGCCATCGGGATGGGCCTTCTTCGTCGGCCTACTTCAGGCAGCATATACCCTAACGGGGTATGGCATGGTAGCAGCTATGTGCGAAGAGGTACAGAACCCACACCGCGAGGTCCCGAAAGCGATCGTCCTCTCCGTCGTCGCAGCCGGCATTACAGGCGTAGTCTACCTAGTCCCCATCCTATTCGTGCTCCCCGACGTAAAGACACTGCTCAACGTCGCCAGCGGCCAACCCATCGGCCTGGTCTTCAAAACCGTGACCGGATCCGCCGGGGGCGGCTTCGGCCTTCTCTTCCTGATCCTGGGCATTCTCATGTTCGCAGGGATCGGAGCCCTAACCGCCGCCAGTCGGTGCACGTACGCCTTCGCCCGCGACGGCGCCATCCCCGGATTCCGCATGTGGCGCAAGGTCAACGACCGCCTCGACGTGCCCGTCTACGCCATCCTCCTCTCCACCGTCGTCGACTGCCTCCTGGGTCTCATCTACTTCGGCTCCACGGCCGCCTTCAACTCCTTCACGGGCGTCGCCACCATCTGCCTCTCGACTTCATACGGGGTACCCATCCTCATCAGCGTCATCCGCGGCCGCCAGGCCGTCAAAGAATCGACCTTCTCGCTGGGTCGCTTCGGCTACGCTATCAATATCGTCACCATCTGCTGGATTGTTCTGTCCGTGGTGCTCTTCTGTATGCCTGTGTCGCTGCCGGTGGATGCGTCGAGTATGAACTATGCCAGTGTGGTCTTTGCTGGCTTTGCGGCGATTAGCATCACTTGGTATGTCGGGTATGCGAGGAAACATTTCACGGGTCCGCCTGTCACAGGCGACGACGTGGCCGACGTCATTCCGGGGAAGGCTGTTGATGCCGAAAATGCGTATCCGGATGAGGCTGCGATTGGTGAGAAGAAGTGATTGTTAACCCTTGTTTTTTAAATTACGATCGATGTGATGATTATGTATAGTTCGGTGTTTTTTAGTCTTTCACATGTATATACCAGACTTGATGTTGATGGAAATAAATACAATCAGTCAGTCAATATTAAACAACAGTAATCAGTATAAGAATATATAGAAACAATTGCATACACGGAAAGACTAGAATAAAATAGATAGAATAAATCTATGGCCTGATCGATAAGTATCCACTGGGGTCAACCCCAACACAAGTAAATGGAGAACGATCACAGTCATGCCCCAGGCACAACCAAAGGGACCTCCGAGAGCCGCGGTTAGTTTTGCACCCACGAACAAGCAGTCAAACACCAGCCAGTCACGGCCACCACCGATCTACTAACCAACGACCCAACCAACTACTAGTTACTGCCTCTTTCCTCCCTCACTCCCTACAACAGGACCTCCCATACACGAATAAAAAAAGGGGCAAGATCATAATTCCCACATTCCTCCCTCATTGACGCGCAACAAGCCAAACCAACCTCGCTCAATTCGCCTTCTGGTTCTGTGGCTGGCCGGAAATCCGGGGAAAGCTTGTAAACTTCGGGCACTCCCTCCCCAATATACTTCTTCTTTCTTGAATCTCTTGTTTACTGGATTGATTTTGAGTCCGATTCGGTGCGTGAGGAAGGTTGTATATTATATGGTTCTTATTTTTTCTTCTTTTTCTTGACGTTCGGCTTTTGAGAGTTGTTTTGGGGGTTTACTATCGTTATCCATGACGGTGCTTATCTGGACCTGATCTTTTGCTCTCATGAAGCGAGTACAAGTACTTACATAGCTTTGCACCATGTCGGACTCTGTGGGTATGTTTCTTCCCTTCTTCCCTTCCTTTGTACTTTGGTGTTTGGTATTTGGTGAATTGATATTTATTCATGTTTCTCTTCCAGATCGAGTCTTCGTCCACGCCCTCAACACCGTTAAACGTATCCCCCGAACCGGTACCGCCCGGCCACCCGCCTCCGAGCGATTGAAGCTCTATGGCTTATACAAACAAAGCATGGGTACGGATATACCCTAATTCTATCTCGGAAGAAGGATATACTGATGGCCAGGGGAAAAACAGAAGGCGACGTGGAGGGGGTAATGGACCGACCGGTCGGGAATACAGCGGACGTGTACGCGGAGTGTGAGAAGTGGTATGTCATGTCATGTTATCCCCTTCTTTGTCCTGGGTCGCAACTCGATTACTGAATGAGAAACCAGGGATGCATGGTTCGCGCAACGCGGATTATCCCGTACCGAAGCGAAACGGAGATACATCTCGACTCTCATTGAGACGATGCATAGGTATGCGTCGCAGACGCCTGAGGCTAGGGAGTTGGTTTCGGAGCTTGAGTTTGTTTGGGATCAGGTGAAGATGAATACCTCTGTGTCGTCGGCGTCTAGTGGTAGTCCTGTGCAGGCGGTTGCGCCGCGGTTGTCGCACTCGCAGCCGAGTTATGCGAGTATTGGAGATCGCTTGGCTCGGTCTGACTATGAGCATTTGATTGCTACGGCGCGGGGGGATTCGAGGTTACGGGTGCTTAGTCCGGTTAGTCAACCGGAGGAGGTGTTTCAGCGACGGCGAGGGTCTCTTGGGGATCGGGGGCAGGATGAGGATGAGGAGGAGGAGGAAGAGGAGTATGCTGAGGCGCAGGATACCCTTGACGAAGATGATGATGATCATGACAATGATGATGGCTCTTATAACCATGCCAATACTGAGGATGGTAGTCAGCATGATGCTGATGAGGCTGTACTACGTGGCGGTCGTGGCAAGAAACCCCCGGATGTCGATAGTCGGCGGTGGCGGCGCAGAGTCGAGCAGGCCTTGACCAAGATGACCGCTGAGATTGCCGCGGTACGGGAGCAGATGGAAGCCCGCGCCGTGGCTCATCGCCGCCGGAATAGTGTCTGGGCGTGGCTGAAATGGCTCGTCTGGGTCACGCTCCGCCAGGTCATCTTCGACCTGGCCATTCTGGGGATGTTGTTGATCTGGATGCGGATTCGCGGGGACCGACGGCTGGAGGGTAAGCTCAAGGTCGGGTGGGCGGAGGTGAAGACGCGGTTGTCGAAGTTGAAGGGGCTTCGACGGGTGTCCAAGGTACATAAATCCCCCTAGTTGGTGGGCTTTCGTTTTGCTTTCTCTTCGAGTACATATTCTTTCTTCATATATCCTGATTAGATTCCCTTGTCTTTCGTTGTTTGATTTCTTTTGTCATGCCATGTTAATGTCAGGAGGTTGGATTGGTGTTGGTTAGAGTCAAGGCTTCCCTGTATTCTAGCATAGAAGTCGCGTTGCAATTGCCAAATAACTCGAGTCCTTCAAATACCCATGCTGAAAATGTAGTCACGACACTAGACCGAGAAACCAGGACACTCAATTCCTATGCTAATATGTACACATACAAACAGTCCACAAACCAGACCAGACCAGACAGACATAAAACAAAACCTAATACTGAGGACCAGGGAACTGAGCATAAATCTGCTTGGGACGCAGATGAACCGGGGTCTGGCCCTCGGGGGCGCCGGGGATCGTCTTCTTGAGGCCCTGCAAGGAATCCATTAGCCAAAACCACCTACCACAGAATCAACACGGGAGACAAACCAGCTTGTCAAAGACACACTTATTCAGCTCCAGCTCGGGCTTCCGGCACTCCCACAGGTGGTGGTTGTTGTTCTCAAGACACTCCCAGTGCGCGGTGAATTGTTTCAGGCAGTGGGTGTTGATATCTTTGATACTGCAAGCAATTAGCAACCGGTCCTCTCCCCACCCCACTTCCCCGGAAGCTCTGCAACCAGGACAGAAGAAACATACACAGAAGCCGCACATCTCGTCACCTTCCGGCCCTCCTTCAGACAATCGAACTCCCCCCTTCCGTTGGCCTCCTGCTTGCACTTCATGTAGTCATCATTGAAGGCCTTGCACCTGTCGCCGATAAAGTACGCCGCACTGGTCAGGGGTGCCGAGGTCGCGCCGACTTCCTGGACACTGGGAATGTCCGCCGGCATGGGCGTGGTGTCCACCAGGACCTGTTGGTTGAACCTATCATGGAAACCGCATTAGCGTCTCGTTCGATTGGACACGGAAACAACCAGTAGCGGTCGTCAATTGGGGCCGTGGCAGAAAATAAAAAACATACTGAGGTTCTCGGGCCGCCATTTTGTCTGGTCGTAAGCGTGAATTGGGGAATTGGGAGACCGTATAGTGAGGAGGGCCTTTGATGGACGAGTCCGGGTGATGCTGGAGTTTGGAGGTCGGTTTTTGCTCGTCTGTCATTGGTCCGTTGCGGGAAGTTATGTAATATGCATGCCTGAGGTGTCTAATCCCGCATCCGAGGCGGTCATACTCTTTTCATGCCTCAGGCAGGAAAGACATGTTGCTGGAGCTGTCTCACGTGACACGGCGAAAAACAAACCAGCTCCCGAGACAAGTGAACGAGTGAATTGAATGCAGTAGCCAATTTCAATTGCAGTGGTTCTGCACCCCGACCCTTTACGAAGTTGCTGCTTTGCTGCAGCGTGCGGTTCGGAGATATTGGTCCGACACTGAGTTTGCTTTCGCGCAGGACGGTGACCATCTGCGATTCTCTGTCGACCGACTTTCCATCTGCTGAACAAGACTTGGTGCGGAGCTGTGGTTCTTTTTTTATTTTTATTTATTTACTCTTGGGTGTTGATATTGAACACTCCACTTTTCTTCGAACTGTTCGCTTGACGTTTCCCCGACTCGCACTCCGCTACGTACCGTAATGTCTCTCTTTGGAAATCAGCCTCAGACCCAGCAGTCCGGCGGACTGTTTGGGTCGTCGACGACCGCGAATAAGCCCAGCCCCTTTGGCGGCGCTGCCACTGGAGGAAGCCTTTTTGGCTCGAATACCACCGGAACGGGAACCCAGCAGAGTAGCGGCGGCCTCTTTGGACAGACACAGAACCAGGGCGCGACAGGTGCTGCTCCTGCCAGCGGTGGTCTGTTCGGCAACACTACGACACAGAATCAACCGCAGACGGGCGGACTTTTCGGGAATACTGCCACCCAGCAGAAGCCCGCTGGTGGTCTCTTTGGTGGATTGGGCCAGTCGACACAGCAACAGCAGCCGCAGCAGCAACAGACGGGCGGTGGATTGTTCGGGGGTGCGTTGGGTCAGCAGAAGCCTCAGGGCAGTCTGTTTGGAGGTACACTAGGGCAGACGACACAGCAGCAACAAGCGCCGCAACAGGGCGGTGGTCTTTTCGGAGGTGGATTGGGTCAGACACAGCAGCAACCGCAGCAGCAGCAGAGTTTATTTGGAGGCACCCTACTAGGTGGTCAACAGCAACAGGGCCAGCAGCAGCAACAACAACAGCCTCAATTGGGCCAGTCGGTGCAACAACCGGGGTCCAGCCTCTGGTCGCCTGGTCGCGCTGTCACTGGAGGTTAGTTCTGTTTGTTCGAATTATTGTTGAAGATGCATTGCGCTGACTCTCGTAGTACATCGGACTGTTCCGACACAGATCGCGATCGTCAAGGATAAGTGGGACACTGCCAGCCGTAATTCTCCGTTCCGAGCATACTTGTATAACCATGTCGGCGAAGAGGCGGCACCTTTCTACCAACCCGGACCGGACGACGACGAATCGAAATGGGAGGAAGCGTTGCGCAAGAGGCCCGCACCTGGCTACGTGCCTGTTATTGTGAGGGGCTTCTTCGAGCTGGGCAAGAGAGCCCAGCGACAAAAGGACTTCCTTACGATGATGCAAACCCGCCTCCACGAGATCAACAACTGTCTCACCGAACTGCTCTCCCGCCACGACCTTAAGATCTCCGTCAGGATAGCCGATTGTCGGCGGAAGCACCTTGTCCTGAGCAAGCGGTGTCTGGCGCTTGCGGCTAAGACCCAGGTCCTACGCAACCGGGGCTACGCGATGGACGACGCCGAGGAGGAGCTGAAGAAGAAACTCGCCCTGCTGGAACGCTCAGTCTTCGACCCCTCCTTGAACGGACGCGAAGAAGAGATCTGGGCCCGAATGCTGGCGATCCGGGAACACTCGAAACGCCTGCAGCTGGAGATGGAGAAGGCTGGCCCGGGTGCCGCTGCCCAGGCGGATGACGAACTGGATGAACAGACTATGAAGACCGCTAAGAAGGTGAGCACCAAACCTCCACCATTACTATTATCCGATCCCTACTAACAGCCTTTAGATATTGGACGACTATCATACCCAGATCAAGCACCTGCAGAAGGAACTGGAGTCCCTGAGGAAGGACTTCGACGAGGCAGAGAAGCTCCAAGGCCGGGTAGATCACTAGCCTTGTGCTCGCTACGCTATGATTGATCGTGGCACTCGGGGGGAATCCATGGCTTAGGTTGAATGTCCGGGAGCAAGGAGTTATAGGAGCTGGTAATCTTGCAATTGATCCGATTCGGAAACCCTTAGATAAAGAAGAAGAAAAACCCCCAAAAAACCGACACTTTGTCATTTCCCCATCTTCATTCTGTATTTCCGCAATGATAACCCGAATGTACAATAATAATACATCTGCCGTTGGCTAGGCAGGAGCAAACAGACAAAGTCACGCCGTCTAATGAATCCCCGTCATAACGTAGACCGTACGAATTATGGACCGCTTAAAGGAACTTCTTGACGAAATCGATAGCGAAGGGAGCTGCCCTTGTTAGCTCGTCTATGTCCCGACAAGAAAGAGAGAAAACAAAACTCACAGAGATACAGAAGGATACCACCGGTGATGGCAGAGCGGATGGTCTGCTGAGCCTCCTCTTCACCAGCCTGTCCCATAGAATCAGCATTCCCATTCAAACCCAATTCACCAACATCATAAACCCAGAAAAAGAGAAAAAAAGATCATACTCTAATCTGCTCCTTCGAGAGCGTTTCCTGACCTAAACCACAGACACATTAGCCCAACAACCCTAGAAACTCCTAAATAAAAATAGTTATAGAAAACAGAACATACCAGGAGCGAACATGTTGTACTAAGAAAGGTAAATTAAGTAAATGGAATGGGTAACGTGAAGACAATGACAACAATGGAAGACCAGGAAAGTGAGGTACGCTAAGTCGATGATGAGTTAAAGAAAGGCTACGATTCTGCCAACGCACGGACCATCAGCGGAGGCGGAATTTCTGCGGTCAACTCGACTTTACTTACTTAACCTTTAAGTCCCGTCGTCACTTGTGTTCTTGTTGAGCGCCAGATTACTTTTCTTTTTCTGACGTTGCAGTTACTTTGGTTTTGGCTTCCGCTTTACTGGATTCTTGATTATACTTCTTTGTATTGATATTGGTCTCGGAGAAAAGGTGAAAGAGGGAGGAAGATAAGAGAGGGTCGATTAAAGATATCTGTTTCTCCCGTCGCAATAGCAACGGAGCGAGCGCCGTGCGCTATCGACTTACTTCACTGTCTACGACGCATACACGCGCTACACACCCACATAAACTGAACCAACATGTCCGCCAGCCCAGAGATCAAACCGGTCGAGGAAGACCCCGTGCAAGCGCCCACCCCCGGCGCCGGCGATGACGAAGCCCAGGCCGTCGAGGAAACGGCCGCTGCCGACTTGGACGCAGCAGATGAGAAGGACAACGGGTCCGATGACGAGTCGATTCTGTCGGAGGTAGACGAGGCGCAGTTCGAGGACTTTGATCCTGAGAATGTGGACGTCGAGGACCGGCCGCAGTTGGCGATCGATGAGGATAATCTGAAGCTTATTGGACGGCATAAGCGGAAGAGGACTGAGGATGGGGAGCGGTCGACGCGCAAGAGGGAGGGGCGGAGGGAGAAGAAGAGTCGGCGGATGAGGGAGTTGGAGGAGGGTGGTGATGATGGGGAGGGTAAGGCGAAGAAGAGGGAGAGGAAGAGGAGGGAGCCGACTCCTGAGGATGATGAAACGTTGGATCCTGCTACTCGTATGTTTTTCCCTTTCGTTTTTTCTTAAGATGGGTTGGAGTGATGGATGTTGGGGCTAACTGGTGTAGGTCGTCGTAGGGCGTTGGATCGTGCTATGGATGAGGCGCTTAAGAAGCCTACTAAACGGCGTTTTCGCAAGGCGGATGGTATTGTACGTTTTATATTTGGGGTTTTGGGTCTACTGTGTGGCTGGGTGCTAATTGATATTACTAGGATCTGGAACAAATGGCCGATGCCGAGATTGAGGATATGCGCAAGCGCATGACCCATGCTGCTCAGATGGACGCTGTCAGTCGTCGGGAGGGCAAGCCTGCTATGCATAAGTTGAAGATGCTGCCTGAGGTGGTTTCTCTACTCAATCGCAACCAGTATGTCAACAGTCTGGTTGACCCCGAAATCAACCTGCTTGAGGCGGTCAAGTTCTTCCTGGAGCCTTTGGATGACGGCTCCCTGCCGGCCTACAATATCCAGCGTGATTTGATGACTTCGCTGGCTAAGCTTCCGATCAACAAGGAGGCGCTTGTTGCGAGTGGAATCGGCAAGGTGATTGTGTTCTACACCCGGAGCAAACGTCCCGAAGCCGGCATCAAGCGTATGGCTGAGCGTCTGCTTGCTGAATGGACGCGCCCTATCCTCCAGCGCAGCGATGATTACTCCAAGCGAGTCTACCAGGAAGCGGAATTCGATCCTCGGTATGTTGCCCAATTCCCCAAATTTGGTTGACCCGGAACAAAACTAACTCTAGATTGTCTAGAAAAGTTCAACGTACTACACAATCGGCCCAGGCCACTGCGGCAGAAGCGCGCGCTCGCGAACTGCTTCCTCCTCGTCTGGCGAACCGTGCCCGCGCCGAGATCACACATACCAGCTACACTGTCGTGCCTCGTCCGACGATGGTGCAGGAGAGCAAGTTCGCGCGGCCACTGGGTGCCAGTGGAGAGGATCGATTCCGAAAGATGCGTGCACGACAGATTGCGGCGTCGAAGGGATCGCGTCGATAGGACTGTCTCGTCTTCATCCTTTTTATGTTGCCACATGTCGAATGCATGGTTACTCCCATTTTCTTTGTTTTCCTTTTCTTTTTCTCATCTTGCCGATCACATTTTCTTATGTTTTTATCCGATTGTATCGCAAAGTGTTACCTACGGTTCGGGTGCCGGCGTCAAGGGATTGATAAGTCATAGTCATTAGTCTAGAACAAACCAACGATATTTGCATAAAAAAATGATGGAGAATAATTTCCGGAAGCCCATACCGAAGTCGGTAGGAGTAACCTGCCAATCATGCCATCCGGAAAGCACCAAAATTACCCGCAACGGCTGACTCAGACTCTTCTTCTCGCGCGAGAAGTCTGGCGTCATGCGCACGTAAAGAGTTTAGTCTGCTGCACTACCCATGCCTTCCGAGCTTTGCCCGGCAGACCCCGAACACCTAAATTGCTTTTCATCGGTACGTCACGGCCTTTGCTCAATCGCCGACTCTGGTCTTTTTCGTGCGCTTTGCTATTTAAATCCGACGTTGCGCCATAGCTTTTCTTTTCAATCTCCATTCCAAAATCTAGATTGGGTTACTTTTATCTTCGATTGAAGATTATACATATTTAATTGATTAATACATCGCTCACAAACTACACTACAAACAAACACACAAAATGAAGCTCCTCACCAAGGAAGAAGAAGACGCTCACTACAGGTAAGACCACACCACACCATACAACCCCGATATACAACCCACCTCAACCCCCAGAAACCCCCTCCAAACCACTCCCAAACTCCCCTCAATCCCACCCCGTCCCCAAGGAAAAAGAAACTAACAAAACCAAAAAACAGAGCAGTTCTAAAAGGCGGCACAATCGGCACCGTCCTCGGTCTAATAGGCGGCTACGCCGGTGTCCTCGCCGCATCCCGCCGCTACCACACAATCCGCAACCTAACTCTCCCCATGAAAGCCTTCCTTGTCACCTCCTCAGGCACCTTCGTCGGCATCATCGCAGCCGACAACTCATCCCGGAACTTCGAGACCGAGCGCAACGCCGACCAGCAATGGTACCAGAACCGGGAGCAGCGGTTGCGCGAGGAGTCGCTGCAGGGGATGAGTTTCATGGAGCGGTCGCTGGCGTGGGCGAGGAAGGAGAAGTATACGATTGTTACCGCGACGTGGGTGGCGTCTATGATTGGGAGTTTTGTGCTTGTGGGACGCAATCCGTACCTCAGTGGACAGCAGAAGATTGTCCAGGCGCGTGTCTATGCGCAGGGGTTGACGCTTGCGGTTCTGGTTGCTTCTGCGGCGTTCGAGATTAGTGATCAAAAGAAGGGGAAGGGGATTTTGAAGAAGAAGTTGGAGGAGAAGGAGGCTGCTGATGGCAAGTCTGGTGTTGTTGTTGAGGAGGAGCCTGTTAGGCATCAGCAAGATGAGGGGCAGGGTGATCTCTGGAAGGATATGGTTGCTGCTGAGGAGGAGCGGTTGAAGAAGAAGCATCAGAGTGTTTGGGAACATCCGGAGTTGCATAAGGAGGGTCAGCAGCAGCAGCAGGCTAAGGAGGTTAAGGAGGAGAAGACGCAGCAGTGATTCTGTTGTGGTTGGCTCTTCGCTTGGCTTTATGTGTCTTTGGTTGAAGCGTTATCGGGGGTCTTCATTGCTTTGCGGGACTGAAAAGTCTTTTGTTTTGGGTTTATAGATTCTTGTCCTGATTTGTTTTATGGGTGGCGCAGGGCGTTGATTGTTGATTGTTGTTGTTCTCTGCTGGGTGGCTCACATGGTGCTGCAGCGGCTGTGTGTACACTGGTTGTACTGTATTCTATGAATCTCCTCTACAATTGATGCCTCGTCATGTCTTGTCTACTATGTGAGCTCCTGGAATGTCAATAATCCTCTTGTCTGTTTCAATCTGTTATGTGCATACCAGTGCACTGACATGTTCTGTTAACAATCACCATATCGTCTCTTATGTTCACAATGCATATTGAGTACATCCGCATGAACACCGTACCTTGACGTCGTACTCCATAGGCAAGATTTTGCTATTGCTAGACATCGGTCTTCTCATTCTGAGCGCGTGGCCCACGGCCCAGGTAGGAAGACGCCTCGAGTCTGTTGAGCTCATCCTCTTCCTTATCCAGCTTGCGGTGTGTAATCCAAAAGAGATTGCCCCCGATAAAGGAAAGAACCGCGACGAAACCATAGTTCCACACAAGAAGGGGGTCAGTAGATAGAGGAGTTAAGCCTTGTTGGATTGCAGACGAAATAGCGTGCATAAAGAGATAAATAGATTGTACTATCAGTTAGATCTAGGTCAGTAGATGCAATGAATACTTGATATCAACGTCATATACTATAGAACATACCTAAGCTCTTCATATTCTTCGGCGCCTTGGTGAATGCATACTCATATCCGGTGATCGAGGTGGAAATCTCCGAAAAAGCAATCAAGACGTATGGCACAGCTTGCACCCAGACATTGATAGGCGCAGGAGTCTTGCAGCTCTTCTCGCCCGGATACTTACCACATTTACCCGTTTTGTAGATATAGTGCTGTATCACGGTGGCAGATACCATGGATATAGCGGCGAGCATGTAGCCCGCGTACATTCGCTTCAGAGGAGTAAACCGGACGCCTAGTCTCTGGATTCCAGGGTAGACAACCTGGTCCATGATAGGTATGAAGATAATGAGGGTCACCGGATTTAGATTCATGATGATATCATTTGGGATGCCGTGAAGCTCCATGGTGGCCGCTTGAGAGGTGAGATTGTTGGTCATTTGTCCGTAGGCCAGCCCTAACTTGGTTAAACAGACATGTC
Source organism: Aspergillus sojae (assembly GCA_008274985.1). NCBI lineage: Eukaryota > Fungi > Ascomycota > Eurotiomycetes > Eurotiales > Aspergillaceae > Aspergillus > Aspergillus sojae. The sequence goes on along the minus strand of CP035525.1, from coordinate 3,600,210 downwards.
TGGAGACCTTGACCAGAGTCACTTACAGTATAGGGGGTACCAGAGGAAAACGGCGCATGCTTTGAGAGCTCTGCGCACCTCGTCTACCCATTTGTCGTCGAAGGTCATCCACACTGGTTTTCTCTGGACTTTGCTGGGCTTCACGCTCTCCCAGAAGTCACTTGCTCGGCAGTTCTGGATACTGTTTGCAAAGTATCAGCTAAGCTGGTT